>JAVRDV010000016.1:0-600000 GCA_033439255.1 Hericium rajendrae
CCTGCAGGGTGTGATTCAAATGTCTGCAAAAACATTCAACGAAAAGCGTGCTTACGCTTTGAACGGCCACCACGTTGTTCATAGTTTTCAAGCGCCCCGAACGATCGCTCGGAGCACAAAGCATGACGCACACACGCGGAGGCTCAATCTGCATTGCCTGCCAGGATTGTTGCTGCTTGCAGCGTCGATCGACACACGAGGGCCGCGATTGCGTGGGGTTCATTTTGATGTCCAGGATGAAAAACTGTGAAAGGACCAAGTCGTTGACGAGAAACATACAAAGACACAGCGCTTACCTGCGGCATGGATTTCTGGCCGGACACGTAGTTGAAGTGGGGGAGAACCATCTCAGAGAGGTGAGATGCGTCTGGTTCACTGGCATGCAGCGAAAGTATCAAGCATGGCTGTCGGACTGCAGGGAAATGGATCCACCACGGGGCCCCTACCGTGAAATACTGCAACGAGGTGGTGAGATGCTTTGCATAAGAAGGGGCAGGCGTTCTCACTGGTGGGATCGTACGCTCCTCAGCCCAGCAGACTGGGCAGCGGAATACAGCCGGGCTTTGGGCCAGTTCGGGCAGGGTGATGCAGGCCGCGCCTCGGTGCTCTGACGTGCAGAAGGGACGGTTGCATCGGATGCAGCAGTACAGGTTTGACATATCCCCACAAGAAACGCAGCACTGCAAAGAAATAAGAAAGCCCCGCTGGATTGGGTGGGGTTGTACCACATGTGCAGGAGGCCGGAACGCACCATGCCAGGAGATTCATCCGCGGCACCGCCAGGGCCTGTGGGGGATGCCAGCGCGGTCGAAGCAGGGGCTACATTTACAAAACGAGATTGGCAAATATTGAGAGCACCGCGCATAATGTGTTTGACTTACCTGATGCAGTGCTGGCTGACGAGGCCATGTGCCCTGTTGTGGAGGTGGGTTGGTCGTCGTCAGGCCAAAGGCCATCCTGCCCAGTTGCCATCGCTCTTGATCGCTTTTTTTTTTTGTTTTTATTTTTGCTCGTGTGTTTGAGGCGATCGCGGCGGCGGAGGCGGGATGGCGCTTGCGTGGACTTTCAATGTCCATGATGGACGAGGATGGAGGTTTGAGAGAAGAGGCAGCGCCAAGCAGCGCTTGCGGTGGCAAAGGCTGGCGATGTCGGAGTTCCATTGGAGGCTAACATGAGGCTGCACCGCCACACGGCAAAAACGAGGCTGTGCGTATATATAGTCGATGAAGCGTGATGAGTGTACGCTGCTAGCACTAGCCAACCCAACCCAGCATGGCATCATCTAAGAAGATCTACCTCCGACAAGAGAACATCGAAGCCCTCAAGGCATGTTTCCCAGTCCCAGAGGTGGACTGTGAGGATGTGCCCTGCAAGTGCTACGGGTTTGTGGTGCCTACGACGCGAACTGGGATCGCGATCACGGAGAGCAAGTGGAGCATCGATTTCCAGTCAAAACAAGTCATCTATGAAGAGCCTACGACGATCGGGACGTGCAGCCCTGCGTACTTCCACATCATTCGCTTTGTTATAAAGATACTCAATGAGTGCGCCTGGCTTCGAGTAGCTCTGCTGGCCGAAATGGACAACAAATTGGACCACGGGATTGGCAACACATTCCTTGGCGCCACCAATGCCATCTTCAAATACCAGTATGAGGTAATGACGTTGGGGCTACGACAGTTGAAAACAAAAAAAAAACAAGGGAAGATCGGCACTGTTAGATACGTGGGCTTTGGTGCAGTATTGGGGGAGCACCGCTTGTGTCAATGATAGGAAATGGCCGGATTTGGCGGCGTTGTCAAAGCTCGGTGACCCCCTGTGCTTCGGTAAGAGTGGCACTTGATTCAGAATACTGCCTCTAATGCTTCTAGCAGACGACACGAAGAATAGCCACAACTGGCTGGCGTGGGTAGGGTTTGGCCAAGCCGAGGACAAGAGCTCCGCGAAACGCTTGGGGGTTTACACGGCAGGGAAGTTCAACAGCAAGGGTTGGGTGGTGACAGCAAAAGATCAGAAAATGCTAGAAAGATGCGGGATCAGGGTGGGGCCATGCGATGTGGGAATGCTGAAGTCGACGAAAAAATGGTCAGCTTTTGTCATGCTAACGCTGGAAGGAGCCAGGCATCCGAGCGACAGCCTGATGGCCATAAGAATGTCTCCTATATCCTGCAACACATAAAGCTCACAGCAGGGGTGTCTTGTTCCACTTAGATTGCAAAAGTACGTTACCAGTGAGGCTCGAGGTGTGAAGTTTATGCTCACCATCTGCTTAGGAAGAGGCACAATGGGTGAGGGAATCCGAAAAGGGCAATGACGGTGCGGAGACGATGGGAAGAAAGGGCAAGGAGAAAAAAGTGTACAGCACAGATGAAGATGGTAGCGAAGAGGGCCCGCCAGTCCTGAGGCGACGACCAGAGAGCAACAAGCACACCGAGAGGAAAGAAATTAAGGCAAATATCAGGCCAAAAATGAAAAAGGTCTGCGATATGCACTGTTTCCTGTATTTTGTTTGTTTCTGACGGGATCCAGTCCAAGTCATGGATCGAGGATTCAGACGAAGAAATCCAGGTGCGTTCTTATGTCACTCGCTGAGTAGATTAGTTTGAGATATCTGAGCATTACCCCAGGCCATGGACAAGGCAGCGTTAGAGATTACCTCTGCCACGGGGAGAGCGTGGAGAACGCTGTGTTGGCGATCACCGCTGCCACGAGAGAGGATATGGAGGAGATATTTGCGCAGGTCAGTGCCACCACTCCTGCCACTGGGAAATGCTTATCATCACCAGCAGCAAAACGAAGCCAGGATGGTTAGCCAAGATGCCAACCCAGTGCCATTAGGGAATGAAATGGAAATAGACGAAGCCGAGGCTAGGTATAGCATGCCGGTGTGTTTTTTTCATGCTATTTTGCCTCCACACCCACTGAGAGGTGCCATGTCGCGATAGATGTCAGACGCATCCGCTGCCAAAAAACATAAGCGGGAGGTAAGCGCATGGGATATAAATCAACTCACAGCCAGCTGATGGTTTTCATTTGGTTCAGGGATCTGACACGAAGCACTTGGGTCAGGGTGCAGAGAGCAAACGATGCCGGATGGATGTAAGCCTCAATTTCTAGGACCACCTGGTCACAAGCTGATTTTTGAGGACAAAACATAAGTCACGTCAGTCGTCACCAAGAGGTTAGTTGAATGGTTTCACATGGCCCGGCTGTAGCGAAGGTCTTGTCGTACGACGGGCTGTATAATAAAATTAGCTCCAAGGAAACATGACATAGTGTTGACTTTGAGATGCAGATAACGAGAGAAGCAGCGGAGAGCAACAACAACTGACGTGGGAGGCAACCAGGGTATTGGAGTCGAAAGACAAAGACACAACCACTCACGTATGTGGCCATGATCCTGGCATGGAGATGCCGTTGGCCTCCATATATTGATTGGTTTTGTTGACGTAGATGGGGCTGCTAAGCAGCCCTCGCACGGAAGAATGGGTGGCAAGACATACCTTGTCTCTTGCTTTGGTAGCTCCGCCGATGCCAGACAGCAGTACGCATCAATCACATGCCACAGCAACGACACGATCTGACATTGCTGGCACATGTTTCAAAGGCACGCGATCTCCCTCTCTTGGCTCAGAAGACTACCAAGCTTCTGGGTCAGAATGGCCGCCGTCGGTATCGACACCAGCAGAGGACACAAGCACAGACACAAAAAGCCAACGTCCTACCGTTGTATGGGCACAACAACAGCGATCTGATACAATCAAAGCCCCTAGGCCGGTTGTCAAAGAAAGGTAGGTCCCTATTCTGTCTCAACCATGCAAGCGTAGTGAGTTGAACCTGTGGCACAGCGGTGCTTTCACATTTTTTGGTCCACATAAGGAGAGAACCATCTCACCCTCAGCCAGGCAAAGCATACCAAACCCAACGGCTCTGGAAACCATGTCGGGGCCAGGAAGCTTCTCACGAAGGGCTTACACTCCAGTAATGGAGAAGGACGAACTCAGGCAGCAGCCGGAGAATGCATACAGTGACAATGGTCTGACAGAGGACAAGGAAAGCCACCCCATGGATGACACAGATCACCCACAGCCCAGCCTAAGCAGTGACATGAGTGATCTTCTACTGGCGAGCCTACAAACTGACATGGACCAAGACATCGATCTCCTCCAGCCAAGCATCCCACGTCTTGGGGGAAGGGAGGAAGGAGGGCTCCCAGTGGGCAGCCCTGGTGTCTTTGCGACGCCCGGTTCAGCAGACATGGATGGCCAGGAGGATGATGCTGAGTCACTGCAGCATGGACCTGACGATTTTATAGAAGCAGCCGTGTCCTTGCCAGTGCGTCCTCGCGGAAGGCCTCTGGGTGCGCGCAAGCCGGCGTCAACTGGTCCTGTACGAATGTCTAGGCGTCTTTGTGGTGGCCCGGCTTCAACTAGTGGTCCAAGGGCCATGGGTTTGTCAATGCTGCCCCGAACTGGCAATGCAACCAATGACGCTATGGCACCCACCTCTGCAAGCCAGGACATCTCACCTTTTTCTCCAAACCGTGCAGGCAGCTCGCGTCAGGCATCAGGTTCAAAGCCTTCGTGTCCGAGCAGACAGGCTTTGTCAGAGCAGTGTCGGTCCCGTCGCTCTGAGGAACTGTTGGTTTACAATGTCGATGATCCACAGACGATATCGATATCATTCAACACAACTGCTGTAGAGAAGAAGACACCGGCACCCGATGCGAAGGAAAAGCACAAGACTAATGTCAACAAGAAGCTAAAAGCTGATTCCAAGAGACTGGAGCATCAGGGCTCAGTGGTAACCTCGCGGCATGCTCAGAGTAGAAAGTCGTCAGCCACAAAACTGGACCAGCCAGAGCCCTCATCATTGGTGTCGCAGCGCTCTGAAAGAAAGTCATCTGCCCGCTCCCAAGAGTGGGCCACCAGAGAAGAGGCTGAGAAGGGTTCACAAGATCGCAGGGAAAGCAAGAGCTTTTGGGAGAACGTCATAGACAGCTTGGATGCCTTGGGCAAGAAATGCGACGAGGCAGAAGTGCGATTTCTATGTTCTGCGTCAACAAAGCACACGCTGACATCGGCTGATTATAGAAAGACAAGACGGAAGCAGGTGTAGAACAGACAGCCATTGTGTTGACAGCATTTTCTTGCAAGCTGGATGAGCATTGGAAGAGATCAGAGAAGGTTGGAAGAGAAAAGATCTTAAACAAGGCAAAGATGGACCCAAAAGCAACAGTGGGTGTCCTCTTGCTCGCATTTTAATTTGATGGTGTATAATTTTTGTTATCACTTTATAGATGAGAGGGAAGCTAGGATGTATCTCCATGTGTGATTTTCTGATAGCCCACCAGCCGGTGCTGGAGAAAGAAGGTTTCTATTTTGTCACATGGGACATCTTCGTGCAGGTCGTCATTCCAAGAGCAGAAGATGGAGTAGAAGAGGAAGCAGAAGATGGAGTAGAAGATGCAGCAAAAGATAGGGCAAAAAAACATTCTATATGATTCTCGTGCATTGTTGGCAGCGATAGTATGTATGTGATGTGGTTTTCAGCATGTCGCGTATGTGGTTCTCGACATCGGTGGCATGGTGGTGGAAATGGAGTGCATGGCTGAACTGGTTAGCCAAAGACTGTCTCCAAAACTCATCCAGGTTCCCTGTGTCTGCACGCGCTCGAAGCTCGACTACGAAGCACTCGTAGCTCAGTGGTACGGACCCGTTTGGCGTGCGTTGAATGGGCCACCGGAGGGCAGATGCCAGGCTATCTAGCTCCATGGATAGATGCGTATCTTCTGCGCCTTTGAGAGATTCAAAGTCATAGTCGAGCGGTTGACTTTGTTTGAGAGATTCCATGTCGTAGTCTAGTGGGTGACGCTGTGGCGTGGCCTGAGATGGGTCACCAACAGGAAGCTGGGTATCCAGTGGAAGTGGCGCCAAACACCGGACATGTTGCCAGGTTTGACAAGAAGGGCAGTGGCGCGTGGTGTGCTGCTCTGGATTCCAGCGTCGGTAGAGACGACACTTTTCGTGGCACATTTTCACCAAATCAGAGTCCTTCTGCAAAATCTGTGGTCAATGTTCCAAGCAAGGGAAACGAGTACATTGTGGAGAGAGGACGGACCAGCCACAGGGAACGTGAAAGGTGGGCATGGATCCTGCGGTAGTAGACGTCTTCCTTGCTCATGGGAAGGAGGTTGACCTTATGCTCATCAAAAGTGACCATGTCGGCAGGGCCTAGCGACGGGGGTGAATTTCCACCCGTAGAGATTTGCAGCGGACGTACCGACAATCATCGACATCTCAAGAATTTGCTTGTCAACGCTAAGAACCTGCTCGTTCTTCGCACCTATTTTGGATATCATGGTCTCACAGAGCTTTAGAGGAACAAGAGCTTTCTTGCTCCGCTTTGAACTGGCCATGTTGTCTAGGGCACAGTGGGCAGAACAATGCGACCATGCCTTCAGGTCTGCCTTGGAATAGTACCAGCAAACAGTGATCCAGGACTAGAGGGTGGGTTATTGAAAAAATGAATGACACAGAGAGTCGATATATACTTTTTCTTGCTCATGTCCAGGAGCCACGTGAAACTGAGTGATTCGCGCGCGCCACCACTGCGGCCATGGCAGGTTTTGACCTGGCGACACCCCATGAGGGAATAACAAAATCCTGAAAATGTTGTGTCAACACGGCCACGCAGGAAGGTGGTTGAAAACCCACTCGTCCCCCACTGTGAACAGGTGGTCATGGCCAGGATTTGACATGCCTGTTGCTATGCAAAGCCAACGGTTTCTGTGAGTCCGGGGAGAAGAAGAGAGCACACTCTCACCCATGATGCATTGCGGCGACAGAAGGGTAGCGAGGTGCTGGGGACTAGGATCTGCTGCCGTAGCACTAGACGTAGATGCAGACATGGCAGAAAGCGAAGAGGCAGGGCAAGACCAGCGTCGGATAGGCTTGAGCAGGACTGATGATAAATTGGGTTGTGAGGGGGCGTGATTCTGATAGCCGACGAAATTTCATATTGACGGAGTGAAACATCGCTTATTCCACAGAAGATACACCTTTGGCGCAACATCATGGCATCGGCAAAGGAAGCATGGGCGAAACGGAGGGCAACATATGCAAGGTTGGCAGCGTCAGTACAAGCAGAGGTGGCAGCACAAGTCGAAGCGGCAGCCCACGTGGAAGAAGCAGTCACCCCAGCTTTAGTGAGCACTTGGTGTCTGACAAGGATGCTACGACGAGCTTACACACTTGTAGCTCTCCTCCTCACCTTCATCTGGTGATGAAGGCCCGCCTTTGTCCTCGTCTTCTGTGCTAGAAGACACTGATCATTCTGAATTGGACAGAAGTGCAGAACAAAGAATTGTGAGGGAGTACTGTCAGAAAAGGATGTACAGCACTGTGGAGCTTATATCCGTCTAGGCATCTAGTAACCAAGGTCCTCTATGGGAGCTGCCAGAACAGAAAAGACGCTTGGACTTGTACAGGCGGGCAAAAAAATCAGTTGTGAGTACTGCCTCTGCAAAAAAAAATGTGTTTCTGCTACATTCTTCTAGTTTTCCCGAGCACTGCCGAGAGATCAAGACCAGCCTTCGCCGCTGTCTCTACCAGAAAGAAATACGGATAACAGGAAACATCGAGTGAATAGTCACGAGGTCACAAGGATATCGTTCTGTTGGCTTATGTTCTTCTAGTCCTCCTCCTCGTCCACATCATCATCAAAGTCGGGAAAAAAGACAGGCGGTGGGGATGACGATGACTACGAGGAAATAGAAGATCTTGCACTGGACAATGCAGAAACCTCTCCGAGGAGATCCCCTTCTCCAGAGCTCAACCCTTGGAACGAGCTGCAGCGCTTGGAGCATGCATGTGGGTAGTATTTTCGTAACTTGTTTGTCTGTGCTGCCACTTGGATGAAAAGCACTGAGACTCTTTTTCTAGGGCGCTACCTCTCCACGTTCAGCTTGTGGCACCCAGCATGGGAGGGGCGCAGGTCCCTTTTGCCACCGGAATGGGTGGATCACAGCATTCTGGAACTTTTCCTGCTGCAGTACTGGTTCAAGGACAGCAGCCGCCGCCTGATGCGGTATATTAGCCAAAGTTTAGCAGGAGCGTGGGACGTCGACATGGCTGCCGAAATGATTGCAACAGTTCCCCGTTTTCGTGAAATGTATTTTCTGCCCTGCACGACAGGTCCAGATGGGAAGTATCCTCCCTGCCCCTTCACTCCTGTCTGTTTCTTCATTCTGCGTGGAGGCCATTTTTTCTCCGTCATTTTTGACGCAGAAAATAGCGTGGTACACGTCCTCGGACGCACAAGTAAACTGGACACAAGAGACAGCTGGCGCAGCTGGAATGGGCCTCGGTACTACCAGCATATTTGTCGCATCCACGGCTGGCCTATGGGAGAAAAATCTTTGGTCTACATTGACCAGAATGTCGCCGTGCAAGAAGTGACCTGGGTTGGCGATGGGATCAACTGTGGACCCATGACGGCCATGCTGTCGCACTTCATGTCCTACGGCCTCAACTACAAAGAGGACGGGCAGACTCTGGAGCATCCTCCTCTTCCTTGTGGGCATGCAGCCCGTCATAGCATGTACACCGAGCTGATTGCACTGGCCAACATATGCTGTGCCCGGTATTCTGAGTACAGACAGAATCCACCCGTTGAGTGGCAAGCATTGGAAGTGACCTGGGCACCTCGGAGACAGACCTCTGATGACTACCCTGTTCTTGACAGGGCATTGGTGCAGGAGATCCGACACAGCAGCATGTCACGAGACAACGACATTTTGATTGCTCTCGATGACTGTAAAAAAACATGCAAAACCTGTCGACCAGCTCATGGTCAAACCTTCTACGAGGACCAGGGCCCTACGAGGACTCAGACCAAAGACCAGCTGCGTAGTCGGGTGCGCGGGGAGGCAGCCGAGCAGATAGGCCTGGGAGCAGATGACCAGGACCAAAGAGAGGAGAGCGACGGCAGCGAAGTCGCAGCAGGAGCACAGATACCTCGACGCATATTTGGTCGGAAAGCAAGAGGCAAACCTCCATCAGGACAGGTAGATCTCGAGCGTTTTGCCCGTCCAAAGTTGCCTGTGGAAATCCCACCTCGCCCACACCCTTTATGGAGGCAAAGGAATGATGACTACGACGACTACTGGAGTGGACCCACTCGTGAAGACTTTCCACCCAACTGGATGGAAAACCAGATGCGAGACTTGAATGCGTACTACACCAATGCGCTGACAATGGTGTCTTATGAGACAAGCCCGTGGGCCAGGTTCACCGACTATGGCTACCGACTGATGAATCGTTTCCATCAGATGTTCTACGAAGGCAGCCCGACCCACGTACTAGATCATGTTCTCCCTGTTGGGGTGCCACCTGACTACAATCCTGGATTCTTTTGGCTGCATCGCCATGACCAACCCGGCGAGATCAACACAACCAGAGCTGGCATTCTGAAGGGCTACCAGCAGAGCATGGTGGAGGACGTGCATCTCAGCAAACTCCTTCGCTACGCAGCAAAAGAGTCTGAACGAGATGTCCTGGTCCGCGGTGTGCTTGCCAATGGAAAATACGTCCGCGTCAACCTGGAAGCAGATGGGATGACAGGCATGGAGGCCAACGGAACAGAGATTTCCGTGGACATTGATAGCATAGTCTGGGTGACTCGTGAGATCAAAGTCAAGACATCGATTGGAGTAGCAACCACGCCGACTGTGTCCCGCAAGCCTCTGATCAGCAAAAACAACCACGTATACGTTGATATCTTACTGCCTCGCAAAGACGAAGACGTGGGACAGGGCAAACATCGAAGCTGGGACGAGGTCAAAACGCCACTGAGCGGAATCCCGCACACCTTGTTTGCTTCGGAGGGTACCTTGAATATCTATATCTTCTTTCCTCGTATGATGCATCGCAGTGCCATCTCTGGTTACCGGCAATCGATCATACCCTTGGAGATACAGTCTTGTTTCTGGAGAGAGGTCCTCCTGCCTGCCCTCAAAGTAGCATCGAACAGGAGCACAGATGCATATCTCGATGTCACGCTGGAAGAGAGGCAGTATCGGTCTGCACAGGCTGGGAAGCGCACGGGAAACTTGAACAAAGCAAAACTGGTCTCTGTGAGTCCTAGCATGCTAGAAGTCATGCAGATGCACATGAAGCACATCTTGAACAACTCGCATAACCCTGTTCTTGAGCGGTACAAGAGCTGCTTCTTTGTGCTTGAGGCAAAGGGGTCAAGCTCAGAACAGTAGAGCTGGATGGGGATGCAAGTGAGTTGTGGGATACGTTTGAGGCTGAATTCTTTCAGCTGGATGTCGACTACATGCTGGACCGAGACAATGGAGAGTTCATAGTAGATCTTGGATTTGGCTTTCATCCGGTGCACGGCCGTCCCTTGGTGGGGCTCTGGAGATTGGATGCTTTGGAGGCTTCGATGGGCGCAGGAGGATACAAGAAAGGACATCTTCACACTGCTGACACCTTTGCAAATTACGGATCTATGCAGGCGGAGATGGGTGGTGAGCGATCAGCTCACACACAGGTGTTGTTTAGATCAGCATACAATCTGGAATATGAGACGCGTCGGGCAAAAGACAACATTCCTACTTATGCGGAGGACGCAGATGCTTACCACCTCAACGATACGTTTCTGGGTGAATGCTTCAAGGCAAACAAGATATTTACTGGCGAGGCTAAAAACCGTTCATATGGGGTGCGAGATGAGTATCGGCTCAGTGGGTTGGCGGCGAAGGAAGTGCTGGAGAACTTTAAGGAGTTGGTGAGGTGGCTGCTTCTGCAATGAAATGCACGTGCTGACTGTCTCATTGTTGCAGGCGACTCGATTCGTTAAATCAAAGCCTATCCTATGGATTCCGTCAAAAACGTGGTTCGGATATCTTGCTGCACGGCTGGAAGCGCTAAAAATTACCCAGGTGGACATACATGGGATCGATGCTCCCAACGCGGGGACCATCTCTGGCGTGGTGAACTTTTTAATACGCTGCCTTTCTTCCACCCCCACCAAGGTCGCGTCATTTGTAACTGATTCTATGGCACGGCTGCATTTCAAGGCGACCAAGCATCGCTTCGGAATGATGTTTTTGCATGACTTGAAACTTGAAAATGACAACCCCCTCGATGCGCTGTCGGACGAAGATGCAAACGATGTTCGGACCCTTCTCAAGACAAGGAAAAAGGCGCCATTGCTTCAAAAAGGGCCAGCAAACACCACTCCGACAGAAGACTATCCCATTGGCCAGCATCCAAGCTGGGCCATGCTGTCCAAAACAGTCCAGAGCCAGCCTGCTCTGATGATGCGCCCGCCGATGTACGAAGTACTATGGGAGTCATACGCTACCGCCGCACGTCTGTTTATAGAATTTAGTCAAGACACATGGCTGGTTCTGAACGAGGCATATCGCACCAAAACGCAGCAACCAAGCTCCGAGCCCTTGTCGTTGGAGGAGGCCATGGAGAAATGGCATGTGGAGACAGTTCTGGAGGAGATCAACGCAGTAGAGTCTCTCTGCATAGGAACTGGCCTAACAGGAGCTCCCCCAGCACAGCAAGTGACACCTACGTTTCGAGAGCGACGATCTCTGTTTTTCCCTGCTGTGAACACCCAGTTTCGGAAAACATCACATTGGTTTATTCTTGCTTGCCATGCAGGGTACATCCAGAGCTACTGGGAGACAGTGAGGATGTTGGATGGCAGTGATGGCAGCGTGGAGCAGCTTGATCTGGAGCTGGGCATCCTTTTTGACCACGTGCAGTGCCTGCCAGTGGCGACACTGGATCAAAAGTCACGGAATGGTACTATCTGGACCACAAAATCTGGGAAGATTCAAATGGTAATGAATCCACGCTTTTACCGTATCCAGAGTGTAGGAAACAATGGAGCAATCCAGAGGCAGCCAAGAAGGAGAGGCGCACCAGGAATGGAGCCAAAAGGTGCATTGTTGAAGAAGCTGCTGGACGTCGAAATTGGTCAGAGGAAAGTGCAGAGATGCAGCGGCGATTGGGACGGCAGCAGGCAAGACAAGCACGTCAGAAAAAATCCGTGCAGTCCAGGAACAAGAGAAAACCTCCAAAACAGAGTGAGAAGAAGGAAGATACAAGCAGCGAAGAGAGGAGTGAGTCATCTGAACCAGAGGATGAAGTTGGGCAAGACAGTGAGGATAGAGACACCGAAGCAGAGGAGGACGATGAGGACATGCCCAGCAACCAAAATTTTACTGATGAAGAAGAGGAGGAGGAGGAGGAGGAGGAAGAGTAGCTACCTTGTATTATTTGGTGCAAGTGGTGTAATTCACCCTTGAAAAAAGCCCGGTGGTGGAGACGAGTGCGAAAGCACATTTGGTGATTAGGCGTCGAGAAGGGGACTACTGGCTGCAGTCCTTGTCATGATACATTTGCCACCAGACATGGACGTACAGAGAGCTCAAGACAGGCTTGTCCAAGAGGTCTGCAAGTCATATGTCGTCATTTCTCAGCGTTGGTATTTGTTACGACATAGAAATAATGCTAGGTACTTGCCTTAAGTTGAATTCAGAAGCAAGGGTTGGCTGTCGACATACGGAGCAGGAGCGAGTGGGGTGGAGGTCAGAACAGGAGTTGGCTTGATAGTCACCATGTTCTCAGGGGTGGAGGGAGGAGGCATTGGTCTGAGAGGGAGGGTAAGGTGCTGACCATTCGAGAGGTTGATCAACTCAGTGAGGCAGCGATGGAGGTGGCGAAACTCCTTACTCTGGGCATTGAGAACCTGGTTCTTGGCCGAAGCGTAGATGCCTTCCTTCAGCGATTCAGACAATCTGTGGCTGTGCTGCCTCATTTTTGATGGGATATACCTCGCGTCTAGGGCGCAGGGTATAGGCCTTGCCAGCTGGATAGAAATACCCACCACTGAGACAGAAGTGCTTACAATGTAAGGCATCATTGTCCTCAGAGTTGTTAGTTTGGCTGACCCACATAAGGGATTGTGACTTTGAGAATGTTTCAGCAGAAAAGATGATGCAAAGAGCGTCGCAACCTGTCAAGGCTGTGAAAAAAAGGGAGAATAGCGGGAGAATAAGTGCTTCTCAGCCAGTGCGTGTCTGTGTCTTGCTTTTGCATCCTCTAACTCTCGAAAGAAGGTGCAAAAGAGCAAAAATCAGGATGTAAATGATCAAATACCTATGCCGACAGTGCATGGGTCACAGCGGATGACGTCTGCCTTGATCGAATCCAGCAAAGCTCATGGCAACATGCCGGCAACGGTCGTTGCACCCATCGTTTCGGACGCAGACATGCTCCGGCTGGCTGCAGTGCCTGATGATCTCAGACTTGCCGTCAAGGAGAGCCTACAGGGTGTGCTTTGCCGCCTTGGAGAGGACCATTGGTTTACTGGTGATGTTGCACGACAGCTATGGGAGTCATTGGGAAACTTGAAGGACACAGAATTGGCACTAGTGGCAATGCAGAAGGGAGCGCAGAAGGGACTGGATGAGTGTTTCGATGAGCAAATGGACAGCGAATTGTAGGCTGTGCAAGACAGTAGATGATCTTGCTTGAAAGGGCCATTTATTGATTCCTCTATTCCTCTACTATTGCTGAGTATGCTGCGCAGCAATTGTACATGTTTGGTTGTAGTCTCTTTCGCACGTCTCTTCCTGTTTGCTCAAAAAGTCTCACATGTGGTTGTACACTCTGCTGCGCAGTCTGTAGACTACTCCATCTTCCGAGAAGTGTCGTTGTGGATTGAACGTCATCCCGCACTCGGATATGACATATATTTTCCACTACTGAATATGCTTATTAATGCATGCATTGTGTGCCCGCATCGACTTTAAAATCACGGTAAGTCAGCAGTGCATTCTCTTCCATGACCATTATGCTGTCACACTTCCTACTATACAACCAGCGCGTGTTCCCATCGCCTGCTGGTGACGTCCGACCAGGCTGTGCGTGACACATAGCGCACGATCGTCGAGGGGCGCAGTGTGCTCTGAGCGGGCATCCTCTCCAAGAGGTCGTGTGAAGGGCGTCGTCGTGTTGTTTTTCTGTGCTGATTGGTTCGCTATGTGGGGCTGTAGGATCTCTGTATTTCGAGACTGATTGCAGGTACCCATAACCTATCCTTGCATATAAGCGAAGCTCACATCTGCACGCAGGCAAGCATTCTGCCCGCCATCGTGATGAATGCATAGAATCAGTGCCGATCTTGCATATGGCATGCACGTTATCATGCAGTGCAAGATCTGGCACTGCGTCCCGCATACCGCATCCTCGCTCGCGTTCATTGTTGACGAGACGAACGTGATAATGCCGTCGACGTGGTCCCGCAGCGCGACAATTCGTTCAGAGCATGACGGACGTCTTCACGCTTGACGCTTCGATCTCGCGGCTGTACCACATCAGCGCGTCCAGACACAAGATTCACTCTGTGTTGAGTACGGAGTACCTCGCCTTCCCACGCACGGGAAGGCGCAGAAGGATTAGTCACTGCGCCCGTTTATGCCCCTGGTTCGCTATGGACGAGGTGCGTGTATTTGTATCTGTATGCCTTTGAGACCTGAGTAGCCGCAGTACTATGCCGTGCATGGTGCTCCTGGTGTCGTGCGCGCGCTCAAGGTGGAACGACCGCGAGACGGCGAGCCATGTTGCAGAGGACTATTTGAGGATGCATTGTGTGTCTGACCATCTCCTTTTTCTCTCGTGCTTCTGACCGAGACGCACATTATGGTATAAATGCCCAGTTTGTTTCATACGGGCGATCGTGGAGGTCAAGAGTAAGTACAAGATCACGATTTCTAAGATGACTACGATCGAAGGGGTGTTAGAAAATTGGAGAAACTTTTAAATTGGCCCCCCCCTAGAATTCTATATATTTTCGTACCAAATCGTGTAGATGTTGCTTCTGTAATACGTTTCGTCCAAATGCGACTGAATATGCACATGAACCCTGCTCTTCCAAAACAGAATATGAATATCGACTCTAACCTTGACCAAGACTGGCAGAGCGCCAGCTCTGTCACATCTTGTATGTTTTGTGCGTTGTTAGGTGAAAACATGGGCACTGCACATACAACTGCCCCTTCACACCATGCACATACGAATGGTTACCTCGTGTGATGACAGCATCATATGTATGAAGGCTGGTAAAAAGAGAGACCTATTAGAGTTGGTCTGGATGATGAGCACTGCATGAGCATGCATTCAATTCTGCCCCTGACATTGACTGTTCAAAGTGTGTACCCCCTTGAACAAGACCTTTCTCAAAGAATTTGAATATTGCTGATATGACTCTGAGACTTTCCATGTCTGATCTAACATACGCAAAGCACATGTACGGTAAGTTTGAGTGCAATCGGACCACACATAAATGCGCGGCCAAAGCCACCTCCTTGAGGAGGTAGCAGAGGGCAATCAAAGTGAGAACATGTCATATTGTCTGGAAACTCTGTGAGGATGTATATTGAATGTAGATAAACACTATACATTGACAAGTTATACAGAAAAAGTAATATCTGAATTATTTGAAGCTAATCGAAGTATGTATCCTCTGAAACAAGATGCAGCTCAAATAATTTGAATATTGTGGTTATGACTTTGAAACTTTCCATGCCTCATCTAACATAGAAAAGCACATACCAAATAAGTTTGAGGATGATCGGACCACACACAAATACGTGGCAAAAGTCAGTCATGTTCTTGAGAAGGTAATAGAGGGCAGACAATTTGAAAATGTATGGTATGACCATGAAGCTTTGTGAGTATGTATATTGAATGTACACAAACATGATTCATTCATCAGTTATGCAGCAGAGAGAATATCTGAATTATTTGAAGCTAATCAACATATGTATCCCCTAAAAAAAGATGTAGCTCAAATAATTTGAATATTGCAGCTATGATTCTGAAACTTTTCACATCTCATCTAACAAATGCAAAGCACATATACTATAAGTTTGAGTGCGATCGAACCACACACAAATGTGCAGCAAAAGTTGCCTCCTCGAAGAGATGGTAGAGGGCAAACAATTTGAAAATATGTTGTATGATCATGAAACTTTGTGAGCATGTATATTTAATGTACATGAATATGATTCATTTATCAGTTATGCAACAGAGAGAATATCTGAATTATTTGAAGCCAATCAAAGTATGTATCTCCTAAAACAAGATGCAGCTCAAATAATTTGAATGTTGCAGCTATGATTCTGAAACTTTGCATGTACAGCACTGCATATACCATGCACATACCATGCATATTTGAGCAAGATTGGACCTTAGAATAATGAGTAGTAGAGGTCTTCTCCTGGAGGAGGTCAATTTTAGACAAATGTGCTCCAAACAATTCAGGCATTGCTCTTGGCAGGTCTATATTGCTGCAGCATCATAATACAGCATGTATGAACAATATGTATGCACCCAAATGACCCCAACATTGCTGCCTGAATTGTTTGGGCCATCTTCTCCTCCTCTCCCCCCTACAACAATGATTGCCTTGCCGAGAAAGAACGGGACCGCCGTTTTTGCTAAAATTTCACATACAAGGGCTTCATATATATAGCTACCCACATACAAAATTTCAGGGCAAAATTCCATGACAACAGTTGTTGAGATGCAGGAATGTGGGTACCAGTTGAGAATTTCCTTTTTTGGGACCTAGTAACATTGATGGCGCTGACACCTGTGTGACATGATATGTAAGCCCAACTAGCCTCACCATCTTACGTGTTGATGGAGGCTAATCGGCCTTGGATCTGTCTTAATCGCGTACTAAGCTGAAGACTACGCAGAGCGACCTCTTGTACGCTGCGTCCTGCTGCTCCTCGGAGGACGTCGGGGTTGCTCGGCCCGTGTTCCTCGTCATCAGGCACGGATCGCGGCATCGCTCGGCAACGCTCGGCAACGTCTCCCGTCCCTTCCTCCCATCATCCGCCCCCCGCCGGCGCTTATTACGGGCGGCTGGTGCCCGCCGCTGTCCCGCCCATCAAGCGCCCGCCGTCGGCGCCGTCGCCAACGACGACGGCGATATCTCCCCTTCCCCGTACCGTACGTAGATGAATGTATATGTATTCCGAACCGCTTTCGCGCGTAGATCACGATTCTGAATTCGGTTTCTCGCTCCGCTCACTGGATAGGCGGATATCTCATGATCTTTGTACCCTCATCACCCTGGAGAAATGACACGAAGTTTGTGCTCTTTGCACCTAATAATAGAGCTTATACTCCTAGACAGTTGTTATGCACAATGGTACTTCAGTTTATGTCCGATTCTCGAGCAAATGGCATTGGTATTCAGGAGCAAACAGCTAAACTAGTGTAGTGCCAACAGAGGCTTCGAAATAGAGATAAGTCGATGTCCTAATGCCGCGCACATGGTGACAGACGCGCCCGGGGATGAAACATTTGACGAAGGGCATCTGTTGGGTTATAAGCTCTGTAGGAGAGTGGAGGACAGCATGGCAAAGGGCGGCAAACATGATGAAGGGCGGCGGCAAATGCGGAGAAAGAGTGGAAGATATGGCGAAATGGTAAAATGTGAATACGAAGGATGGGAGTTTCAAGTAACAGGAAGGTACGAGGGACAAGGAGGTATGGGGCATGGCAGACAGGAGGTAGGGAGTAGGGGCGCAACGAACGATGGCTGCACATGACAGAGGACAGTCAGTATTTATCGATCGCACAGAGTAACGTCTAGAAACGTACCGCGACCGTTTACCATGGTGATCACCTTGCCACGATCCCAAACGCCCTTACTCAGTGTCATGCCCGTCGCTCGAAGACGAGGACACGTCGGAGTCCGAGATGATTGCTCTACTCTTCGGTCCTTTCATTCCTTTTCGAGAGCGGTCTTTGCCCTTTCGAGTCGTCCCTTTGTCCTTGCGCGTGGCTCTCGGCTTCACCTGTCCAGACTCGACTTTCTCCTTGTATGCGAGCTTCCGTGCCTTCCAGTCCTCATTGGAAAGGACCTCCCACCGGCATTCCCGGTCGTGCAAGGCCTTCAACATGCGCGAGAGGCGGAAACTGGAGTTGATGTCGGTGATGGGACCTACTTTTGCCTCGGGCCATCCAACGAGCTCTACACCAAGCTCGACGACGAGTTTATCGTAGTGTACATACTGCATAGACTTGGGCCAAAGTTCCTCCGGCATTCCTTTCTGACTGAGCGCCTCGTCTAGAGTGGGATATCAGAGTAACAAACAGAAGGCATACATGGAATACTCACGAAGGCCCTTTGTGATCAACTCTCGGATCGCGCCTTGGGAATTCTCCCGGTTGTGATGCTCGAGATTGTGGATAGTACCTTCCAGAAGCAAGATATGATGCGGCATGTCGACAGCGTGTCAGTTGCTTCTGATCAATGTCACGATGACTGTGAGAACTTACCGGCCAACCCGGACGTGCAGAAGTTCTCGATCTTCAATGCCAGTTCCTCGGGAGTCTGAGCGAAGAGAGATCCGCATGCCTCAGTAACTTTCGGTGATGCAACAATGTGAGTTTCATATGGACTCCTTGTCTTTCCCTTCAGAAATAAGACTAAGTACTCTGAGCCCGTGCGTTGACCAAGGCTTATGAGCTGCGGCCGAGTAAAAGTCAATGTGGGTCCATGTATGCCATTGTAGTGGCTTCCATTTGACGTAGTACGTACCTCAGGCTCGAGCTTCGCGAGCGTCCGATTGAAATCCCTCGTAATAACCCCCGCTGACACCATGCGAGATTGCTCGGCTTCCTTCTCCTGTCGATCTTGCTCAAGCTCATCCATGAGGGCCTTCTGCTGCTCTTCAGGTAAGTTGCGCCAGTCTATCTGTGCAACATGGTGGGAGAGGTTCGGTAAGGTCTCTCTTCCATCACTATTGCCGCTGCCCTCCGCCGCTAATAAATTCAATTAGTTGGCATGAGCGGAGATAGCATGCTGTCATACCGAGCTTCTTTGCTTCATGATGGATGACAGCATTATATAGAGTTGGAGCGCGCCGCGTTATCAGAGCACTAGCACCGGCGTAGACTTGCGTAGCGATGTCTTTCTTGTCTCTACGGGAAGGTAATTAAGTAGATGGAAATGAGAATCGAGCGATAGAATAACTTGTCATGTTCAGCGGCTATTTTTTCTACAACGTCGCTCACGGCATGACGACCGGCGTGGACATCATGAAATAAAGCTTCTTTGCGGACGTGTGTTGCCTGCCTCTGCTGCCGAGCCTTCGCGGCTTTTTTCAGGTCGATAAAGCGTTCGGGGGGCATTTTAGCATGGACAGGGAGGGGGAAAAAGAGTCCTAAGCCGGGTGAGTGCGGAGGTTGCCCGCTGCACTTCAGACTCAGAGGTACTAAACAAATGCACGTGATGAATAAGCTGCCCCTTGGCAGCACACTTGGAGATCTCATTACAACTACGAACTACTGGTTCAAAGTGTCATGCAATATCTAATCCTCAGGGCCAATGTCGAGGGAAGCCAGAATATACTCCCAGTCACCATTCTCCTCTTGCGACGCCACTTGTAAGACCTCGCGCAGGTCATCAGACATATCGCGCTCAATGATCGCGCGAAGTTCCCAAGCTAGTTGGCGTGCCAATCCAGCCTCCTGAAATAAACGCACCCAATGCTGTGGTTCAAAGTGCAATGCATCGTGTACGCCCCGACAGGCCTCAAGGCTGATTCCCCGGTCCGACAAAAATTGCGCGACGGCCGGGGCAAATCCAAGCTCCTCGAGGCCACTTTGACTTGGCGGCAGGCATTCGTATGCCGGCGGAGGTGGGAAGTCCGCCGCGCGACTGCGTTGATGACTAGAGGAGGGTTCGGGAATGGAGGATCGTGATGACGCAGCTGGCGCGGCCTCGGATCCTGCTGCAATGAGTAGTAATAAGGGACATAAGCAGCATGCCACATACCAGAACGGACTTGATGTTGCAGTTGCGCAGGCTCAGCAGTAGCAAATGAGGTAGACGAAGCATGAGTCTAGATGGACGGCACATCAGATGGTGCGCCAGCCTATTTCATGATAAAAAGGACTTACTGTGTTCGAAGGCAATGCCGCGAGACGGATGGATGATGTCAGTGAGCTCTCTTGTCGACGTCCGGTGCGTATAGCGTCAATATCGTCATCTGCGAAAGGCTGGTCTGGGTAAAGAGATAGGGACGGTGACACCTGTCCCATGATCGTGAGTGCGTAGTCCTCTGAGTTGAAAGTGAGACATACCGAAGGAGCTGCAGAGCGTGTCGCGCTCTCGAGTGCAGCAGAACCTCCATCTTCAACAGGACCACGGTCTTGCTGCACTGTCTCAACATTTGTCGCTCCCGATGCTGGCGCCGGTGTTCTTTGGGCAGTTGTGCGAGCCCGAGCCGGTGATGGAATTGCACCTGCACATTGCTTAAGTAGGCTTAGAAGTAATAGGAAAACAAAACATACCTTGTTGCTGCTGAACAGCTGTAGACTCCGGCACCAGTGGTATCGGAGCATCTCTATCGTCCGCGAGTGCTGTTCCGGAAGCAGGCCCGAAGTTTGGAAATGAACCTTGTGATCGTCGAAGTTCTAGAGGAGGGGGAAGAAATGCCGGGATAGATGGGATGCGTATATTATTGGCCATTGCGAGATGGGGCTCGACGATGCGTCTTGTAGTTGGCGAAAGCAGATATCCACGCCCCGGATCGATAGCGTGAACCCTTGCAGGAAATCCATAGACGTGAGGACCAGCCAGCTTATCTTGAATGATCTTCTGGAGTTTTGCGACCGTGTGTCGTAGGGCGGGATACTGAAAAAACTGTCGGGAAAGAACTGGTTGGACTTCGACTTGACTGGGGTCAAAGGGCTGTGATTGATTCCATTCTGGAGAGACCACGAAGCTGATTACCATTGCATCAGCCAGGCGATCCATCCCCGCGACCTGTTGATACGATCTCAGTAGATAGTTGACAGGAGATGCGGGCAAAATGGACTCACGACATCTCTGAGATCGCCGAGGGATTCTTGAAAAGCGAGTTCCCGATCTCTCTTCTTCAAAACGAAGTGCCGATGCAGCTCATTTTCGAGCTGCGCATTGTCGTCCTTGTGGACATCTAACCGTCGACACAGTCTTTCTCGTGCAATGTCCTGCCGGAGAGGGGGTGGTTGGGTGTTGCTCGCAAACTCAGCCAGGGCTTGCGGGCTGTACGATGCCCTGTTGATAGTCGAACGGAGGCCCTGAGAAGAATACATATCTCGAATATAGAGTAGAAGCAACGGCGAGACGGATGGACGGCGGAGACAGGAATTCGATGAGCTACAAGACGATAGCACTATCAGCGGTTAGGCGCTCAGTACGAGCAATGCATCGACGCGCGACTACGAAACTCCAGGTCATTTGTGCGTTTCAGTGTCCTTCTTGCACGTTTTATGAATGCCGCTCGAGCACTATTAGAATAAACTTCTTTGAAAACTGCCAGGATGAACTGAATCCATTCGAATAATGATTTATGATAGCGAACATCTATCGCAAAGGCCTGCATTTTAAGTATCGAGTTAACTTAGTTGCATGGTGCACCGAGCCATGCCGCGACTCAAATCTTGTACAGACGTTCTTGCTCTCGACTTGTCCTATGGGCCTCTGCCCCTCAGAAAAAAATCGTACTATGAGACTGTACTAGATGATTGAATATTGTATGAGAGAGTACTAATTACAGATGGAATTTCGAAAGCATATTTAACGGTATACCTTGTCGAGTGCGTGGTATGGCTATATCGTCCTCCGTATCATCTGGAACATCCTCGAGTGCAAGACTCTCCATGAACTCCCCCAGACTATTTAACGTGTCCTTCGTGCTATCGTCAAGTTCGAAATGCTCTGGATCTTCATCGGCGGATGTCATACCATCAAAAATGCCCACCTCTGGTGGCAGGACCTGCTCCTCAACGGCGCCAGCTGTACCGGCCTCGGAATCCTCACCACTGCCCTCATGTCGACCACGCTCTCGAGGGCCTTCGTAGCCTGGCAGATCCCAGGTCTCGCCAATGCGCTGGCGATGCACTGAATTGACGCGACGTCTAGATTTGAGGATCGTACGGATCTCCGCTGCGAGAGTGGCATCACCTGCGTGCACCTCACATCCGGCTTCAACCCGCTGTGCCGTCTTCTCCAACAGTAGCTCTTCGTCATCCAGAGAGGTGTGGAGTCGCTGAAGCTCGATGTTGAGCCTCTTAATCTCTTCTCGAGCGCGCAGGACCTTGAAATAACGACTGGTGACTTCACGATTGCCTTGGAGAGCCCATGGACGTGCTGTAATGTCCGATCGAGAGTACGAATGGCGAAGTATATCAAATTCAGAAACAAATGCATAGTTCACGATGTCTTTCCATTCGAGAACAGGTGCAGGCGGATTGAGCTGTTGAGCGAGAGTATTGTATCGTTTGAGGGCGTTGCGAATGGCCGTGCCACGCTTCTTGAGAGCCTTCCATATGGATGTGCGCATTTTATAGCCTTTGATCACAAAATTAGTGCGAGTCGGAATAAGAGAGATTGTACACTTACCCATACCTGCAATGTTAGCTTTAGATAGTTCAAACAATCTCTGCACAACGAGATGTTCGACCCGATCAAGTGCGCGATGGAATTCACGGTGCCGAATGTACTGCAAAGTATCTTGATACTTCTTGTCGGAGGGACTCCACGGCCGGTCGCCAATATCGAGTTTGACCTCTAGATCACCGACTGCGCGAATGGCCACCAGAAGTTCCTCCGTTGCGGCACTACGCCGCGCTTCAATGCGACGTGTAGCGCTTGCATCCTCGGCATAAGACCTCTGGCTGGCTTGGGATGAATTTACGAAGGTTCCGCTGATCAAGTTACACTTGTCACTGTCGTTGGGAATTAATATGAAGGCGTAGATACAGTGTTACATAAATAACTCACTGCGCCTTTGCTCGAGTCTCGAGCGCCCGTACATATGCACACTCGAGCACCTGTTCTTCGGGCTCGTCCTTGAGATTACGGAGGAAATCACGCTCCTCTTTGATCCAGCGCTCGAAATCATCGTCTACAAGATTGTTTGCGACTTTGAGCTTGTTGATCTCGTACTCATTTTCGGTAATGATGTCGAGACACTGTCGATAGTTATTGAAAAGGAACTTGCCTTTGTAAACCATATCAGAAACACATCATAGATCAAAGAAGAAAGCACGTACTCAGCTCTGAGTACTTGTCATCATCCCATTGTTTGAAATGGAGGTCAAGCGCTTGGAGATAGTGATACCGGGTCGCATATCGAATGGTGCACGCCACCGCATTCGATGCAGAGAACACCCGTTCCATGCCTTCGAGGTCCTCAATGCCCCAGCCGGTGAGGTAGAGAGGATGATTGTCGAGCTGGCAGGTTCTCGAGTGCGCGTAGCCATGAAATGAGTTGACAGACATGCGAAAGTGATGCTCCTGAGCCTTAGGCCCCAGGAGTGTACTCTTCTTTATAGTAGACTTAAGTGAGCATCCATTGTCGAGACCGGCAGCCACGTCATCACCGCAATTATCGATTATATGATTGCAGACAGCCAACGGATACTTAGCCCTGTTGGAACGGATGAGATAAAACTAATACTTGGAGGACACCGCACTTACAATTCGCCGCTCCGGACCATTTCGCACACGATAAGGATGAAACCGTGGCGGCACGCGCTGGCGAACATCCCGGTCGCATCGTGGATGTCGAGTGCACGTTTGTGATGCTCTGCGGCGCTGGCTTTCCAACGTTTCGTACACTTGCTATGGTCGCGTCCGTTGTCTTCTGTGTCTCCTGTATCGGCAGCCCGGGGCCGTGCATCTGGAACCCAGGGAGCATCTTCCTCACTTTCCTGGGAGGTGAGAACATGAGAACACACATAAGCTATCAAAGGAATATAGTACGTACTTCACCACTGCCGTCCGTCGCGGGTCGGGCTCGTTGATGATGTTTGACCTCATCTTTGAATATGTCGACCGTGTCTCGGGTCATGAAATATGTACTCTCCAATGTGCGCTCATCTTCGCGCCCCGCATTTTTGATACGCTTCACGGAATTATTGCCGTCCATAGCGACCAATTTCGCTGGTGACAGGGAGGGCTCGTTCTCCAACTACAAAGAAAGTATAAGTGGAATTCGAGTATGATCCGAGGGACGGTCGACATTACCTTGTAGTTGCAGCACACGCAAACGTTCTGTATTCGCCAATTCGCCGCGCCACGACCGAGCGCATCATTCATCTTGGCTTCCACGGTACGTAATATCTCGAGATATGTATCGAACGCGTCAGAGATTTGTTCTCTGAAGGCTGTACGATAGTTCACCTAGCATCGCAACCGTTTGATAAGTCGGGTGCAATGTTCAAAATTCGATGACATGCAATACTTACATCCTGCATATCACATATCGCCCTCGCAAAGGCTTGAATACTAAGGCGCGGGTGTCGTCGTCGCAGGCGATGGTACAGCTCCAGGGTGCGGAGGCTAATGGCGATCGATGGGTGAACGGGCGCTGTTCCGAGCAACCCGCATCGAATGAGAGCAACATTCGCGAGTTCGCTATTATACTGATGTACAACCTTCGTCTGAAATTCTATTGAATAGAAGATGTCAGCAGAAGATATGTAGAGTAGAAATAAAAGATAATCGAACCGTGTGCGTCTATGGAAAGCACGCGCATCTCATGTCGGTCATCAGATTCAGGCGTCGAGGCCAACTTGTGCTTCCATTGTAGATAGGCCGATGCCAGCGCCGGGATCTGTTCGGCCCAGTTGCGATATAGATTGCGCAGCCGGTTCCGCCGGTTTTGAGAAGCTGCGCTTGCGCCGGCAGTACCACTATATGATAAGGCATGGTTAGTACAAGTCTGCACTGAAAAGAGAAGAAAAGGCTTTCGGGATGATGATATGTTCATGGGCTGCGCGCACAGCGTCGTCCCGTTCACCTCCACCTGCGGAGATCCCGACATCGTCATCGTCCACCCAATCCATAGCATCCGCGGTCGGATCATATGGGTAGTTGTTGCGGTCTTCCTCGATATCTGCCCCATGCTCGCGAGCCAAGTTGTTGACAGCAGACCGGGTTTCAGAGGGAAGTGCTAGAATGTGATCAGTACTCGGAGACTTTCTCCAGTGCAGATCCACCTACCCTGCATGAGCACACGACGAAGAGCAAGCATCTTCTCATGGTCCTTGGAAAGCTGAGCGAGCGATTTGCGCTTTGTGATGCCACCAGCACCATCGGTGTTGCTGTAGATGACCTTGCGCTTCCGTTTACTCTTGTTCATGGTGGCGGTAGTGTGCTTGTGGTTGTAGGCGCGGGATTGGCGGCGTCCAGAGTTCTCATCAGGCGCGTCCGTTGATCAACGCGCCAAAGTCACGTGTATCGCGGCGAACACGTCGCCCTCATCTCCTGGACCTTCCGCCCCGCCGACAGCAGTCTACCGGGCTGTCCGTGCCATGCATCTTAACGTATCCCTGCATATATCGCTGTTGTTTACTCCGAGTAACTCGAAATACAATGCCTATATATTACTGAGATATATCAGTCATGTAACCACAAAGATCATGAGATATCCGCCTATCCAGTGAGCGGAGCGAGAAACCGAGTTCAGAATCGTGATCTACGCGCGAAAGCGGTTCGGAATACATATACATTCATCTACGTACGGTACGGGGAAGGGGAGATATCGCCGTCGTCGTTGGCGACGGCGCCGACGGCGGGCGCTTGATGGGCGGGACAGCGGCGGGCACCAGCCGCCCGTAATAAGCGCCGGCGGGGGGCGGATGATGGGAGGAAGGGACGGGAGACGTTGCCGAGCGTTGCCGAGCGATGCCGCGATCCGTGCCTGATGACGAGGAACACGGGCCGAGCAACCCCGACGTCCTCCGAGGAGCAGCAGGACGCAGCGTACAAGAGGTCGCTCTGCGTAGTCTTCAGCTTAGTACGCGATTAAGACAGATCCAAGGCCGATTAGCCTCCATCAACACGTAAGATGGTGAGGCTAGTTGGGCTTACATATCATGTCACACAGGTGGCGCTGACTAAGAGCTCAGTAACACTGCCCGATTGGGACAAGATCGAAGACGACAGCGCCGAGGAGCCAAAGGGTGGGAAACTTGGGTCCGCGTCGTGAGCGCTGAGGTTTTTGGACGTGCCGGACACGACGGCAAAGACGTCGTGGGAACAGGGCCCTCCAGGAAAAAGATGTGGAAAAAAGGTTACTAAACCCCCTTAGTAACTTAGTTCAATGGATTGTGGGCAAAAAAACATTCTATATGATTCTCATGCATTGTTGGCAGCGATAGTATGTATGTGATGTGGTTTTCAGCATATCGCGTATGTGGTTCTCGACATCGGTGGCATGGTGGTGGAAATGGAGTGCATGGCTGAACTGGTTAGCCAAAGACTGTCTCCAAAACTCATCCAGGTTCCCTGTGTCTGCACGCGCTCGAAGCTCGACTACGAAGCACTCGTAGCTCAGTGGTACGGACCCGTTTGGCGTGCGTTGAATGGGCCACCGGAGGGCAGATGCCAGGCTATCTAGCTCCATGGATAGATGCGTATCTTCTGCGCCTTTGAGAGATTCAAAGTCATAGTCGAGCGGTTGACTTTGTTTGAGAGATTCCATGTCGTAGTCTAGTGGGTGACGCTGTGGCGTGGCCTGAGATGGGTCACCAACAGGAAGCTGGGTATCCAGTGGAAGTGGCGCCAAACACCGGACATGTTGCCAGGTTTGACAAGAAGGGCAGTGGCGCATGGTGTGCTGCTCTGGATTCCAGCGTCGGTAGAGACGACACTTTTCGTGGCACATTTTCACCAAATCAGAGTCCTTCTGCAAAATCTGTGGTCAATGTTCCAAGCAAGGGAAACGAGTACATTGTGGAGAGAGGACGGACCAGCCACAGGGAACGTGAAAGGTGGGCATGGATCCTGCGGTAGTAGACGTCTTCCTTGCTCATGGGAAGGAGGTTGACCTTATGCTCATCAAAAGTGACCATGTCGGCAGGGCCTAGCGACGGGGGTGAATTTCCACCCGTAGATTTGCAGCGGACGTACCGACAATCATCGACATCTCAAGAATTTGCTTGTCAACGCTAAGAACCCGCTCGTTCTTCGCACCTATTTTGGATATCATGGTCTCACAGAGCTTTAGAGGAACAAGAGCTTTCTTGCTCCGCTTTGAACTGGCCATGTTGTCTAGGGCACAGTGGGCAGAACAATGCGACCATGCCTTCAGGTCTGCCTTGAAATAGTACCAGCAAACAGTGATCCAGGACTAGAGGGTGGGTTATTGAAAAAATGAATGACACAGAGAGTCGATATATACTTTTTCTTGCTCATGTCCAGGAGCCACGTGAAACTGAGTGATTCGCGCGCGCCACCACTGCGGCCATGGCAGGTTTTGACCTGGCGACACCCCATGAGGGAATAACAAAATCCTGAAAATGTTGTGTCAACACGGCCACGCAGGAAGGTGGTTGAAAACCCACTCGTCCCCCACTGTGAACAGGTGGTCATGGCCAGGATTTGACATGCCTGTTGCTATGCAAAGCCAACGGTTTCTGTGAGTCCGGGGGAGAAGAAGAGAGCACACTCTCACCCATGATGCATTGCGGCGACAGAAGGGTAGCGAGGTGCTGGGGACTAGGATCTGCTGCCGTAGCACTAGACGTAGATGCAGACATGGCAGAAAGCGAAGAGGCAGGGCAAGACCAGCGTCGGATAGGCTTGAGCAGGACTGATGATAAATTGGGTTGTGAGGGGGCGTGATTCTGATAGCCGACGAAATTTCATATTGACGGAGTGAAACATCGCTTATTCCACAGAAGATACACCTTTGGCGCAACATCATGGCATCGGCAAAGGAAGCATGGGCGAAACGGAGGGCAACATATGCAAGGTTGGCAGCGTCAGTACAAGCAGAGGTGGCAGCACAAGTCGAAGCGGCAGCCCACGTGGAAGAAGCAGTCACCCCAGCTTTAGTGAGCACTTGGTGTCTGACAAGGATGCTACGACGAGCTTACACGCTTGTAGCTCTCCTCCTCACCTTCATCTGGTGATGAAGGCCCGCCTTTGTCCTCGTCTTCTGTGCTAGAAGACACTGATCATTCTGAATTGGACAGAAGTGCAGAACAAAGAATTGTGAGGGAGTACTGTCAGAAAAGGATGTACAGCACTGTGGAGCTTATATCCGTCTAGGCATCTAGTAACCAAGGTCCTCTATGGGAGCTGCCAGAACAGAAAAGACGCTTGGACTTGTACAGGCGGGCAAAAAAATCAGTTGTGAGTACTGCCTCTGCAAAAAAAAATGTGTTTCTGCTACATTCTTCTAGTTTTCCCGAGCACTGCCGAGAGATCAAGACCAGCCTTCGCCGCTGTCTCTACCAGAAAGAAATACGGATAATAGGAAACATCGAGTGAATAGTCACAAGGTCACAAGGATATCGTTCTGTTGGCTTATGTTCTTCTAGTCCTCCTCCTCGTCCACATCATCATCAAAGTCGGGAAAAAAGACAGGCGGTGGGGATGACGATGACTACGAGGAAATAGAAGATCTTGCACTGGACAATGCAGAAACCTCTCCGAGGAGATCCCCTTCTCCAGAGCTCAACCCTTGGAACGAGCTGCAGCGCTTGGAGCATGCATGTGGGTAATATTTTCGTAACTTGTTTGTCTGTGCTGCCACTTGGATGAAAAGCACTGAGACTCTTTTTCTAGGGCGCTACCTCTCCACGTTCAGCTTGTGGCACCCAGCATGGGAGGGGCGCAGGTCCCTTTTGCCACCGGAATGGGTGGATCACAGCATTCTGGAACTTTTCCTGCTGCAGTACTGGTTCAAGGACAGCAGCCGCCGCCTGATGCGGTATATTAGCCAAAGTTTAGCAGGAGCGTGGGACATCGACATGGCTGCCGAAATGATTGCAACAGTTCCCCGTTTTCGTGAAATGTATTTTCTGCCCTGCACGACAGGTCCAGATGGGAAGTATCCTCCCTGCCCCTTCACTCCTGTCTGTTTCTTCATTCTGCGTGGAGGCCATTTTTTCTCTGTCATTTTTGACGCAGAAAATAGCGTGGTACACGTCCTCGGACGCACAAGTAAACTGGACACAAGAGACAGCTGGCGCAGCTGGAATGGGCCTCGGTACTACCAGCATATTTGTCGCATCCACGGCTGGCCTATGGGAGAAAAATCTTTGGTCTACATTGACCAGAATGTCGCCGTGCAAGAAGTGACCTGGGTTGGCGATGGGATCAACTGTGGACCCATGACGGCCATGGCCCTATTGCACTTCATGTCCTACGGCCTCAACTACAAAGAGGACGGGCAGACTCTGGAGCATCCTCCTCTTCCTTGTGGGCATGCAGCCCGTCATAGCATGTACACCGAGCTGATTGCACTGGCCAACATATGCTGTGCCCGGTATTCTGAGTACAGACAGAATCCACCCGTTGAGTGGCAAGCATTGGAAGTGACCTGGGCACCTCGGAGACAGACCTCTGATGACTACCCTGTTCTTGACAGGGCATTGGTGCAGGAGATCCGACACAGCAGCATGTCACGAGACAACGACATTTTGATTGCTCTCGATGACTGTAAAAAAACATGCAAAACCTGTCGACCAGCTCATGGTCAAACCTTCTACGAGGACCAGGGCCCTACGAGGACTCAGACCAAAGACCAGCTGCGTAGTCGGGTGCGCGGGGAGGCAGCCGAGCAGATAGGCCTGGGAGCAGATGACCAGGACCAAAGAGAGGAGAGCGACGGCAGCGAAGTCGCAGCAGGAGCACAGATACCTCGACGCATATTTGGTCGGAAAGCAAGAGGCAAACCTCCATCAGGACAGGTAGATCTCGAGCGTTTTGCTCGTCCAAAGTTGCCTGTGGAAATCCCACCTCGCCCACACCCTTTATGGAGGCAAAGGAATGATGACTACGATGACTACTGGAGTGGACCCACTCGTGAAGACTTTCCACCCAACTGGATGGAAAACCAGATGCGAGACTTGAATGCGTACTACACCAATGCGCTGACAATGGTGTCTTATGAGACAAGCCCGTGGGCCAGGTTCACCGACTATGGCTACCGACTGATGAATCGTTTCCATCAGATGTTCTACGAAGGCAGCCCGACCCACGTACTAGATCATGTTCTCCCTGTTGGGGTGCCACCTGACTACAATCCTGGATTCTTTTGGCTGCATCGCCATGACCAACCCGGCAAGATCAACACAACCAGAACTGGCATTCTGAAGGGCTACCAGCAGAGCATGGTGGAGGACATGCATCTCAGCAAACTCCTTCGCTACGCAGCAAAAGAGTCTGAACGAGATGTCCTGGTCCGCGGTGTGCTTGCCAATGGAAAATACGTCCGCGTCAACCTGGAAGCAGATGGGATGACAGGCATGGAGGCCAACGGAACAGAGATTTCCGTGGACATTGATAGCATAGTCTGGGTGACTCGTGAGATCAAAGTCAAGACATCGATTGGAGTAGCAACCACGCTGACTGTGTCCCGCAAGCCTCTGATCAGCAAAAACAACCACGTATACGTTGATATCTTACTGCCTCGCAAAGACGAAGATGTGGGACAGGGCAAACATCGAAGCTGGGACGAGGTCAAAACGCCACTGAGCGGAATCCCGCACACCTTGTTTGCTTCGGAGGGTACCTTGAATATCTATATCTTCTTTCCTCGTATGATGCATCGCAGTGCCATCTCTGGTTACCGGCAATCGATCATACCCTTGGAGATACAGTCTTATTTCTGGAGAGAGGTCCTCCTGCCTGCCCTCAAAGTAGCATCGAACAGGAGCACAGATGCATATCTCGATGTCACGCTGGAAGAGAGGCAGTATCAGTCTGCACAGGCTGGGAAGCGCACGGGAAACTTGAACAAAGCAAAACTGGTCTCTGTGAGTCCTAGCATGCTAGAAGTCATGCAGATGCACATGAAGCACATCTTGAACAACTCGCATAACCCTGTTCTTGAGCGGTACAAGAGCTGCTTCTTTGTGCTTGAGGCAAAGGGGGTCAAGCTCAGAACAGTAGAGCTGGATGGGGATGCAAGTGAGTTGTGGGATACGTTTGAGGCTGAATTCTTTCAGCTGGATGTCGACTACATGCTGGACCAAGACAATGGAGAGTTCATAGTAGATCTTGGATTTGGCTTTCATCCGGTGCACGGCCGTCCCTTGGTGGGGCTCTGGAGATTGGATGCTTTGGAGGCTTCGATGGGCGCAGGAGGATACAAGAAAGGACATCTTCACACTGCTGACACCTTTGCAAATTACGGATCTATGCAGGCGGAGATGGGTGGTGAGCGATCAGCTCACACACAGGTGTTGTTTAGATCAGCATACAATCTGGAATATGAGACGCGTCGGGCAAAAGACAACATTCCTACTTATGCGGAGGATGCAGATGCTTACCACCTCAACGATACGTTTCTGGGTGAATGCTTCAAGGCAAACAAGATATTTACTGGCGAGGCTAAAAACCGTTCATATGGGGTGCGAGATGAGTATCGGCTCAGTGGGTTGGCAGCGAAGGAAGTGCTGGAGAACTTTAAGGAGTTGGTGAGGTGGCTGCTTCTGCAATGAAATGCACGTGCTGACTGTCTCATTGTTGCAGGCGACTCGATTCGTTAAATCAAAGCCTATCCTATGGATTCCGTCAAAAACGTGGTTCGGATATCTTGCTGCATGGCTGGAAGCGCTAAAAATTACCCAGGTGGACATACATGGGATTGATGCTCCCAACGCGGGGACCATCTCTGGCGTGGTGAACTTTTTAATACGCTGCCTTTCTACCACCCCCACCAAGGTCGCGTCATTTGTAACTGATTCTATGGCACAGCTGCATTTCAAGGCGACCAAGCATCGCTTCGGAATGATGTTTTTGCATGACTTGAAACTTGAAAATGACAACCCCCTCGATGCGCTGTCGGACGAAGATGCAAACGATGTTCGGACCCTTCTCAAGACAAGGAAAAAGGCGCCATTGCTTCAAAAAGGGCCAGCAAACACCACTCCGACAGAAGACTATCCCATTGGCCAGCATCCAAGCTGGGCCATGCTGTCCAAAACAGTCCAGAGCCAGCCTGCTCTGATGATGCGCCCGCCGATGTACGAAGTACTATGGGAGTCATACGCTACCGCCACACGTCTGTTTATAGAATTTAGTCAAGACACATGGCTGGTTCTGAACGAGGCATATCGCACCAAAACGCAGCAACCAAGCTCCGAGCCCTTGTCGTTGGAGGAGGCCATGGAGAAATGGCATGTGGAGACAGTTCTGGAGGAGATCAACGCAGTAGAGTCTCTCTGCATAGGAACTGGCCTAACAGGAGCTCCCCCAGCACAGCAAGTGACACCTACGTTTCGAGAGCGACGATCTCTGTTTTTCCCTGCTGTGAACACCCAGTTTCGGAAAACATCACATTGGTTTATTCTTGCTTGCCATGCAGGGTACATCCAGAGCTACTGGGAGACAGTGAGGATGTTGGATGGCAGTGATGGCAGCGTGGAGCAGCTTGATCTGGAGCTGGGCATCCTTTTTGACCACGTGCAGTGCCTGCCAGTAGCGACACTGGATCAAAAGTCACGGAATGGTACTATCTGGACCACAAAATCTGGGAAGATTCAAATGGTAATAAATCCACGCTTTTACCGTATCCAGAGTGTAGGAAACAATGGAGCAATCCAGAGGCAGCCAAGAAGGAGAGGCGCACCAGGAATGGAGCCAAAAGGTGCATTGTTGAAGAAGCTGCTGGACGTCCGAAATTGGTCAGAGGAAAGTGCAGAGATGCAGCGGCGATTGGGACGGCAGCAGGCAAGACAAGCACGTCAGAAAAAATCCGTGCAGTCCAGGAACAAGAGAAAACCTCCAAAACAGAGTGAGAAGAAGGAAGATACAAGCAGCGAAGAGAGGAGTGAGTCATCTGAACCAGAGGATGAAGTTGGGCAAGACAGTGAGGATAGAGACACCGAAGCAGAGGAGGACAATGAGGACATGCCCAGCAACCAAAATTCTACTGATGAAGAAGAAGAGGAGGAGGAGGAGGAGGAAGAGTAGCTACCTTGTATTATTTGGTGCAAGTGGTGTAATTCACCCTTGAAAAAAGCCCGGTGGTGGAGACGAGTGCGAAAGCACATTTGGTGATTAGGCGTCGAGAAGGGGACTACTGGCTGCAGTCCTTGTCATGATACATTTGCCACCAGACATGGACGTACAGAGAGCTCAAGACAGGCTTGTCCAAGAGGTCTGCAAGTCATATGTCGTCATTTCTCAGCGTTGGTATTTGTTACGACATAGAAATAATGCTAGGTACTTGCCTTAAGTTGAATTCAGAAGCAAGGGTTGGCTGTCGACATACGGAGCAGGAGCGAGTGGGGTGGAGGTCAGAACAGGAGTTGGCTTGATAGTCACCATGTTCTCAGGGGTGGAGGGAGGAGGCATTGGTCTGAGAGGGAGGGTAAGGTGCTGACCATTCGAGAGGTTGATCAACTCAGTGAGGCAGCGATGGAGGTGGCGAAAACTCCTTACTCTGGGCATTGAGAACCTGGTTCTTGGCCGAAGCGTAGATGCCTTCCTTCAGCGATTCAGACAATCTGTGGCTGTGCTGCCTCATTTTTGATGGGATATACCTCGCGTCTAGGGCGCAGGGTATAGGCCTTGCCAGCTGGATAGAAATACCCACCACTGAGACAGAAGTGCTTACAATGTAAGGCATCATTGTCCTCAGAGTTGTTAGTTTGGCTGACCCACATAAGGGATTGTGACTTTGAGAATGTTTCAGCAGAAAAGATGATGCAAAGAGCGTCACAACCTGTCAAGGCTGTGAAAAAAAGGGAGAATAGTGGGAGAATAAGTGCTTCTCAGCCAGTGCGTGTCTGTGTCTTGCTTTTGCATCCTCTAACTCTCGAAAGAAGGCGCAAAAGAGCAAAAATCAGGATGTAAATGATCAAATACCTATGCTGACAGTGCATGGGTCACAGCGGATGACGTCTGCCTTGATCGAATCCAGCAAAGCTCATGGCAACATGCCGGCAACGGTCGTTGCACCCATCCTTTCGGACGCAGACATGCTCCGGCTGGTTGCAGTGCCTGATGATCTCAGACTTGCCGTCAAGGAGAGCCTACAGGGTGTGCTTTGCCGCCTTGGAGAGGATCATTGGTTTACTGGTGATGTTGCACGACAGCTATGGGAGTCATTGGGAAACTTGAAGGACACAGAATTGGCACTAGTGGCAATGCAGAAGGGAGCGCAGAAGGGACTGGATGAGTGTTTCGATGAGCAAATGGACAGCGAATTGTAGGCTGTGCAAGACAGTAGATGATCTTGCTTGAAAGGGCCATTTATTGATTCCTCTATTCCTCTACTATTGCTGAGTATGCTGCGCAGCAATTGTACATGTTTGGTTGTAGTCTCTTTCGCACGTCTCTTCCTGTTTGCTCAAAAAGTCTCACATGTGGTTGTACACTCTGCTGCGCAGTCTGTAGACTACTCCATCTTCCGAGAAGTGTCGTTGTGGATTGAACGTCATCCCGCACTCGGATATGACATATATTTTCCACTACTGAATATGCTTATTAACGCATGCATTGTGTGCCCGCATCGACTTTAAAATCACGGTAAGTCAGCAGTGCATTCTCTTCCATGACCATTATGCTGTCACACTTCCTACTATACAACCAGCACGTGTTCCCATCGCCTGCTGGTGACGTCCGACCAGGCTGTGCATGACACATAGCGCACGATCGTTGAGGGGCGCAGTGTGCTCTGAGCAGGCATCCTCTCCAAGAGGTCGTGTGAAGGGCATCGTCGTGTTGTTTTTCTGTGCTGATTGGTTCGCTATGTGGGGCTGTAGGATCTCTGTATTTCGAGACTGATTGCAGGTACCCATAACCTATCCTTGCATATAAGCGAAGCTCACATCTGCACGCAGGCAAGCATTCTGCCCGCCATCGTGATGAATGCATAGAATCAGTGCCGATCTTGCGTATGGCATGCACGTTATCATGCAGTGCAAGATCTGGCACTGCGTCCCGCATACCGCGTCCTCGCTCGCGTTCATTGTTGATGAGACGAACGTGATAATGCCGTCGACGTGGTCCCGCAGCGCGACAATTCGTTCAGAGCATGATGGACGTCTTCGCGCTTGACGCTTCGATCTCGCGGCTGTACCACATCAGCGCATCCAGACACAAGATTCACTCTGTGTTGAGTACGGAGTACCTTGCCTTCCCACGCACGGGAAGGTGCAGAAGGATTAGTCACTGCGCCCGTTTATGCCCCTGGTTCGCTCTGGACGAGGTGCGTGCATTTGTATCTGTATGCCTTTGAGACCTGAGTAGCCGCAGTACTATGCCGTGCGTGGTGCTCCTGGTGTCGTGCACGCGCTCAAGGTGGAACGACCGCGAGACGGCGAGCCACGTTGCGGAGGACTATTTGAGGATGCATTGTGTATCTGGCCATCTCCTTTTTCTCTCGTGCTTCTGACCGAGACGCACATTATGGTATAAATGCCCAGTTTGTTTCATACGGGCGATCGTGGAGGTCAAGAGTAAGTACAAGATCACGATTTCTAAGATGACTACGATCGAAGGGGTGTTAGAAAATTGGAGAAACTTTTAAATTGGCCCCCCCCTAGAATTCTATATATTTTCGTACCAAATCGTGTAGATGTTGCTTCTGTAATACCATCTGAAAAATCCCAAATTTATATAGCCATCAGCCACAATTATCTAAGCTATGAGAAGCTATATATTCAACATATACAGATATATAGGTCTATATTAGCTATATAGACTATATAGCTATCTATGCCGTCTATGTAGGCCTATATAGCTAGCTAACACAGCTATGCCTTCTATGTAGACCTACATAGCTAGTTAGCACAGCTATGGAAGCTATAAACATGTTTCTAGTTGCTATAGAGCCTATGTAGCCTATGTCCACTATATCACCTTGTCAGTGTAAGCTATATGCTATGATATCTGTGAGATAGACAGCAACTATATACAATATCATGAGTATACAACTGATATAAGTCACATGAAAAGTAAGCCAAATCCAATCATATTATTGAGTCATGACTAAGTACAAAGATTTAAAAAAAATCTAGTTAAGTTATCGAGTGCCCACGCCGGCGCCTGGTGAGCGCGCAGATGCAGAGGACGCGGAGGTGACACGCGAGTGGCCATATGTCCGGGGAGAGGGCGGGACGTGCGAGCGTGGAGATGGCGCGCGTGGGCGTGGCGCGGTGCGCGCATGCGGGGTGACACGCAGGCGCGGGGGTGCTGGGCTCAGACGCGGAACGTCGCGCAGGCGTGCGGGGCATTGCGCAGGCGCGCCGAAAATTGCGCGCGAAACGTTCTGCACATGCGCGGGGCGCCAAGCGGCGTGCAGGGTGTTGAGCGAGCAGTGCGCGCGTGTCGGGCGCGGCGCGCGCGTGCAAGGCATTGTGCACGAGAGCGGGGGGGGTTGCGCGCGGGCGCGGGGGGTTACTGCAGGGGTAAGGGCAGGACGTAGGGCAAGCACATGGATTGCGCGGAGCCATGCACGGCCTTGCACGCATCGTCGGAGCCGTGCAGGGCCATGCCTGGCGTCTCCACGCCGACGGGATGTTACGCAGGCCGCGGGGTGTTGCTCGGGCGCGTGGGCATGAAGGCCCCACGCGATGACGTGGCCCGTGCACGGAGTCGTTCGAGCATGGGGCTTGGCGGGCGACAGCGAGATGTGGCAGGCGAGAGTGGGGCGTTGTATGCGAGAGTGGTGCGTGGCATGCACGGACAGGTTGTGTGAGTGCGCGGGGCGTTGCGAGCACGCACGGAGTGTTGTGTGCGTGCGCGGAGCATTGCGCGCGCAAACGGGGCATGAGGCAAGCGTGGAGGGCCGTGGGCCATGGGCACGAGCGACGCGAGAGTCCCATTGCCGTGGCAACGGGACTCTACGACGCACACATGCGCGAACGTGGAGGGAACGGACAACGATGTGGCCTGTGTGCACACGTCGTTGATGGTGCGCAGATGGCGTAGCATGGCGTACGCACGCGTGCGCGCGCACGCGCCATGGCCGTGTGCACACAGCTGCGCGCGAACGAGGGCGGGGGGCCGTGCGCGTTGTCGGAGCCGTGCGCGGGGGTCGAAGCCCGTTGGAGTCGGGCACGGGGTGTAGGAGCTGCGTGCGGGGCGGGGATGTGATGCAGACGGGGCGGGGAAGGAGCGGTGGGGATATAAGGAGGCGCCGGGGTCGTAGGACGATAGCGCGAGGATGTGCGGTCGACAGAACACAGGATATCGAGAGTGTCGCTCGGTTTCGAGCGACACTCTCTTGATTAGCACGAGGAAATGATAAGAATGCTTTTATTACTCACCTGCAACCCTCTCTACCTGTTGTAAACCCACCCTAACCGTGTTGGTGTTGATAGAGAACGAGAGAAAGTAAGCAAGAGAGGAAATAGGGAGGAGTAGAAGGGAGAGTGGGTGAGAACGAGTGAGTCTCGACGCGTTAACTCGGTGCTTCAGCCACCGAATGCGCGAAGAGACCCAACAAATCGAATAAACCAGCTAGAAATACGAAAAAAAGACATGAACTATAGATCATGCATCCGAATAAAATACATGAGCTACTTCTGTAACACGCGTACGGTATACTACTAGGTAGCACGGTTAAGACAGCCAGATCTAATATTTAGCCTTTGACGCGGCACTCGGCAGCGCTCGGCAGCCACGATTCTCGGCTTCGTCCGGGATTCGTATATAAGGCTCGCGCGACGCGCATTGTCTCTTGCTCTTTAATCCTCACCATCTCTTGCCACGTCGACGCTTCGTCGTCGTTGCTTGTTCGCTCGTTGTCGTTACTCGCTCGCTCATCATCGTTGCTCACTCGCTCGTCGTTGCTATATTTATTAAGGTAAGTTTATATTCCTAATCTCTTATGTCTTGTGCTAATGTCTTTATACTTGTAAGCTTTGTCTTGTCTTATACTAATGTCTTCAAATTGTCTTATAGATTTTCGCTTTTGTGTTAGTTTAGTAAGCTTTTATATGTTATCTTTGTTATCTTTTAATACTAATGTCTCTTTCCTTAGAAATTTTCGCATTTTTGTAGTACTGGCAAGTCTTATAATGTTTTATATTAATCTTCACTAATGCTATATTATCTTAGAGGTTCCTAATATTTATTATCTTGTATTATATAATATAATGTTGTAGTATATTGTTATGTTGTAGTTAGTCAATAAAATATCTTGCTGTTCCTTATCTTTTGTGTGATTTTCATGAATTGTCTACTTAATCAATATGTAGATATGTGTAGAATTTTATTAAGTCTAGTATGACTATAAATTTATATTATAACATTGTAATCTATTATGAATATGTAGAGTACTCAGCTAATTGTAACCACCAGAGCATGTATAGTATCTGTAGTGAATATAATCTACATAGCTATTCTCATAACTCTATAGCTATGTCTTGTAGCTCTATAGTTATCATAGCACTCTATAGCTATCCTAAGTAACTCTATAGCACTCTATAGATGACCCCCTTCTATGGCCATCTATAGAATAGGTGACATAGCTATGGCCCTATGACATTTATATAATCTATATAGAGCTCTATAGCCATGTGGATTTTCTCAGATGACGTTTCGTCCAAATGCGACTGAATATGCACATGAACCCTGCTCTTCCAAAACAGAATATGAATATTGACTCTAACCTTGACCAAGACTGGCAGAGCGCCAGCTCTGTCACGTCTTGTATGTTTTGTGCGTTGTTAGGTGAAAACATGGGCACTGCACATACAACTGCCCCTTCACACCATGCACATATGAATGGTTACCCCGTGTGATGACAGCATCATATGTATGAAGGCTGGTAAAAAGAGAGACCTATTAGAGGTGGTCTGGATGATGAGCACTGCATGAGCATGCATTCAATTCTGCCCCTGACATTGACTGTTCAAAGTGTGTACCCCTTGAACAAAGACCTTTCTCAAAGAATTTGAATATTGCTGATATGACTCTGAGACTTTCCATGTCTGATCTAACATACGCAAAGCACATGTACGGTAAGTTTGAGTGCAATCGGACCACACATAAATGCGTGGCCAAAGCCACCTCCTTGAGGAGGTAGCAGAGGGCAATCAAAGTGAGAACATGTCATATTGTCTGGAAACTCTGTGAGGATGTATATTGAATGTAGATAAACACTGTGCATTGACTAGCCATAGAGGAGAAGCAATAAATGGATTATTTTCTGCTGTTCAAATTGCACCTCCCCTCTGAACAAGATCTCCTCCAAATAATTTGAATACTGCCACTGTAGCTCTGATATAAAGCACATGCATGGTATCTTTGTGTACGATCAGACCATACACAAATGATTTCGTGCGTTGTTAGGTGAAAGCATGCACACTGCACATACAACTGCCTCTGTACACAATGCACATACCAATGGTTACCTTGTACGATGACAGCAGAGCACTGCCTGGTATTATTCCTCTCGCACATTTCTATGGATTCGTGTGATGAGCTATGCTAAAATTCAAAAGAGAAAAAACTGGCCTTGAGGCATGTATCGGAATCAGAAGACACAGAAAGGATCATCGGCAGTATCAATTTTAGTGAAATTGAATTGTAACCCTCAATAAGTGGCCTTGACAGGTTCTCCTAGACTATTGACAGTCATATGAGTGAAGCGTGAGGAGATAACTTATATATAGATGAGCATTGAACTGTGAAGCAGGCGTACATGCTATAATTGTACCCTGTAAGCTTTTTTGTCTCCGAAACATGAAGTTTTGAGGGAAAAAAACTGCCAATGGTTAGGTTGTAAGGTTTGTAATATTTGCAAGGTCTATCATGCTCGTTGACATGACAGATTTTGATCTTCACTGTGCCTAGCTGTGAGAGATCATGATTTCAGGATGCCTTTCCTTCTAGAGATGAATGTTGTAAACAGATTTTCACTAGCTGAAAGGCTAGCGGAGGTAGACTGGGCTGACCACGTGTGTGAACAGCAGCAAAAATAAATAGACACATGGTAGAACTGTCTTCTTTGCCCTTGGCCTCTGCAATGATGCTGTCTTCCAAACACTCAAGGTGAGTCTTGCAGTTGCCCGCGAGTGTTCCATCAATGGAAATGAAAACTTTTATATCTGACTGGTCAAACCCACCAGTTGTAAACTCAATTATAAAGGCCTGATCAGCAAAAGAATTGATATCCATGTACCTTTTCTGCCTCACTCAGGATATAACAGAAGATTGAATTGTCACCATCTTGCTTCACTTGAAACTGAGGAAGCTGTTTATCATTGCAGGATATTGAAACTTGCAGACCACGAAGCTGGAGTGGCATGCCAGCCTCCCTGGTGCAAGCGTCCAGAAATCAGTACTTGATGCTTAAAGTGTCTAGCTGTATAAAAGGTAAGAATATAACACAGGTCAACTTCCAAGCTAAGTCACGAAATTACAGGATTCTGCATAAAAACTTGCACCGAAGAACACTAGTATGGGAGAAGGAAGAGACATGATGTGAACGTGTTGTGTTCACTGTCACACATTTTTTGGATTTTGAGATACTGAGGTTATTGAATAGCAGATACCTCAGGACCAAAACACCAAGTGGGAGGGTGGATGAGAGAATTTGGGAGTGCTGAAGGAGACAAAGAGATTATCACCCAGAACAGGATGAACAGCAGCAAAAATATTATAATGGACACATGGTAGAACTATCTTCCTTGCCCTCAGCAGGCCCCGTGAAGCTCCTATGTACGTTTCCCGACAGAATAGCACTTTTTGAACCAGATTTTGCGATTTTCCTTCCCGAATATAGAACTTTTCTGGGCGGTCGACGGTCGATCTTTCCCGTTTAATAGCACTTTTGGGGCCGATTTTGGCAGGGATTGATCTTACTAGACCGGGCGCGGACATGATCAAAGGCGGCCCGTGGTCCACCTTCTTACGGTGCTGCTCAATGCAATTGTCAGCCCGTGAGGCATGCCGCATCATATTGTGTTCGTCTTGCTTAGGGCCTTGATCTGAGATGCACAAGCCGAAAGTTGACCATGAATTCCACTGACAGGAGGACAACAGCAAAGCCTGTTACGCTTCTCGTGGGCGAAGGTGCGCACTAGCTTTATACAATAAAGATCCTCACCCGATTATTGCCCACAATATTTCAGATCTTTTTCTGAATCTAGCAGAGGGAAATGTCTGCATGATCAACATACTTGGATGAGGCAGTTCTGTGGTGACGCGCAGCGAGACATACTAGGGCGGCCGCTGCTATATTGGCGCAAGGCTCGAATTTTACAAGCAAGGCGCAAGTCGTCAACACTGTTCAAAGATCGGTCGACGCTGTCGACTCGGCTGCAGGTCTATCGTATCTGTCTCCATCGCTACCTTCCCTTGATGCATGTATGTACCATTCCCTCTCTGCCTTTCGAACCATAGTCACATGGATCATTGTGATGCGGAGTCGCAGCGAGTCCGCCTCTTGTGCGCTGGCCGCTCGCATTGTTGCGCTGCGCCCGCTCTCGCTCTGCATCGCTTGCGCGCTCACGCTCTATCGCGGCTGCGCGCTCATGCTCTATCGCAGCTGCGCGCTCGCTCTCTTGCCATGCACGCGTGCCGGCTGAATGCAGAGGGCACGCGCTGCATGAGTCTTGTCCCCGATTCGAAATCAGTGTCGGACACTGATGCGTGCTCAAAGGGCGTCATGAAGACTCATCATCCATGCCTTTTTCTGCGTGGACGATAAATTTCTCCTGCTTATACATGCAAAAGCAGATCACGTTCTTTATAACTTAAGCACAAAAGCATCACAAGTACTGACGAGCAGCTTCGCAATAGCAACTTCGTGCAGTTGAATCCGAATACGGCGTCACACGACTCGCAAGGGGGAGCCCTTGCACAGACGAAGTCCGCGCTATCTTGCAGGACTGATCATTTTGATACGAAATTGCTACAAACTAGAATATGTGTAATGGTAGTATATGTTCGTACATTGAATACATTGAATACTGTTCAAGCTTCGAATTATAGTCCCTCTAGACCGGTGCTGAGGAGATGCTGTGACAATACATCACAGATACGAGAAAATCCCCAATGTGACAGATGGTTCCCGGTAGTAGCACTTTTTGGACTCCAAACATTGAACTTTTCTCGGCGGATTTCGACCTCTCTGACCGGGAAGCATACATAGGAGCTTCACGGGGCCTCCTCAGCCTCTCCATCAGCAAAGCAGTCGGGGTGCTTGACGCGTCTTGAGGCCTTGAGGTCTCTTGACACCTCTTGCAAAGTGCGCCAAGAGCCCCCAAGGCCTCAAGGACCCCGACTGTTTTGCTGATGTCTTCTTGCCCCTCAGTCTCTGCAATGATGTCTTCTTCCAAACACTCAAGGCAAGTCTTACAGTTGCTCGCGAGTCTTTCATTGATGGAAACGAAGATCCTTATATCTGATTGGTCAAACTCACAAGTTGTCGACTTAATCAGAAAGGCCTGATCAGAGATGTAATGAGGTAAATTTCAAAAGGACCAAGGACTCAATATCCACGCACCTTTTCTGCTTCACTTGAGTTAAAGCAAGAGATTGACTCATCACGGTCTTGCTCCACCTGATACTGTACCATTTAAAACGGTTCATCAGTCACGCGTCACAAGGCCCTCTGACGAGACGAAATCTGACCCTCATCACAGGTCACAGGTTGGTCTGACGAAATGGTTTTTCGAGTGTCTGAAAGCACGAAAATGCCAAAAATCCCAAGAATTTGAGCCTCTCGCCGCCCGCAGTGCCAGAGCTTAAGCATGGTGCTTCGTGGCATCAGGAGGCATTGCCTCATTGGCCCTGTGCAGCCCCGCAACATTGACCTCGTATTTCTACGGGCCACCAAGCATGATTTTAAGGTGCTCGATACACCTCGGCAGTGGGCAGCGCTAGACCCGGACTTGGTGATTGCGCATATGTGCCACTGCTTGGGTTTGGTCTTGGGTGCGTGGTGCGGGAGGACAGCGGACTGGTGCCTGTTGAGAGGCCCGAGAGTAACACCGGCGGACAGGCAGCGTCAGCGTTGACATTAAGTGTGAACACACCACCTGCGATGCCACTGCAGGTATGGCCATTACTTCAGTGCTGTACCTTGTACACACCCTGCTACATGTCGTACGTATGTGTGCTGCTCCTTCTCGGACGAAAAGTCATGTTGACGAAATTTTGTCTGAAGTCACGGCAACATCCTTGTAATGACGAAATGACAATTTTGTCAGGTCCGTCACAGTCACAAGAGACTGACGATCCATTTTAAATGGTACAGTATATGGGAAGCTCATTGTTCTTGCAGGATATCCAGACTTGCAAACGGCAAAGATCCAGTGACATTCCGATACAGCTGTTGTAAGCATCCAGAAATCAGTGCTAAAAGCTTGGACCTCAGCATCGAGCTGTGCATACAAAAGGTAAAGAACACAGTCTGGCCTGAAGAAACACGACTTAGAGAGATGTTAGTCTATGCTACAAGTAGAGTGAGTAAAGGCAAAACTCATAAGTAATGCAAGATATGCTCACCTCAGTCTATTATGTGAAAGAGTGAGATATCTGAGCGAACGAGGGAGCCCTTATATAGTACTGTGGGCTCTGCATATCTACCAATCAGAAATTGTACAGTAATTATAAGCATAGCATCATAGATTGCTCATTGTGTGAGAACAGCATCAGTCAGCTCACTAAGGTATCAGTAAGCGTGTGTCTAACTTGTACAGTAAGGCTATGTGAGTGTTCCATGTGATTCTACAATCACTAAAGTCCAGATCATTTTCGATCTTTTCATACTTTGTTGTCATCGAGAGTAACATCATCAACCCAACCCAACATGGCCCACTTGGGTTACCAGATATAACAATAGATTGACTCATCTTCATGTTGTGCAGAGTGTATGTGAGCGTGAGTAAGGATGGCAAGAACCAACTGCTTATGCGAGTGCAGTGGCTGGTGTGGACAAACAGAAGTCACTACTTCATGATATATATGTAGATGATGTGACTTGGTCTTCGAGCTATCCCTATGCTCATTAAAGTTCTGTGCAAACAATGTGAGAACATGTCCTAGCATGTCGAGACTCTGTGAGGATGTAGAATGAGCAGAGATAAACAGTATGCATGGGCCAGCTGTACAGCAGAAGCACTATCTGAATTATTTGCCTCTAATCAAAGTGTGCCTCTCTTGTGAAACAAATCTCTTCCAAATAATTGAAATATTGCTGCTGTAGCTCTGAACTGCTTCACGTCAGACCCAACGTATGCAAAGCACATGTATGATAAGTTTGAGCATGATCAGACCAGACACAAATGCATAGCAAAAGTAACCTCCTCGAGGAGGTGGCAGAGAGCAAACAATGTGAGATTGTGTCCTATTGTCTCGAACCTCTGTGAGGATGTACAATGAGTATGAATGAGTATCATGTATAGACCAGCTGTACAACAAAAGCAGTATCTGAATTATTTAAAGCCAATGAAGGTACATATCCCCCAGAAGAAGATGTAGCTCAAATAATTCGAATATTGTAGCTATAACTCTGAATGCTTCCACATCTGACCTAACATATGCAAAGCACATGTATGGTAAGTTTGAGCATGATCGGACCACACACAAATGCACGGCAAAAGTTACCTCCTCAAGGAGGTGGCAAAGGGCAAACAATGTGAGATTACATCATATACTCTCAAAACTCTGTAAGGATGTATATTGAATGTAGATAAACACTATGCATTGACAAGTTATACAGAAAAAGTAATATCTGAATTATTTGAAGCTAATTGAAGTATGTATCCTCTGAAACAAGATGCAGCTCAAATAATTTGAATATTGTGGCTATGACTTTGAAACTTTTCATGCCTCATCTAACATATGAAAAACACATACCAAATAAGTTTGAGGATGATCGGACCACACACAAATACGTGGCAAAAGTCAGTCATGTTCTTGAGAAGATGACAGAGGGCAGACAATTTGAAAATGTATGGTATGACCACGAAGCTTTGTGAGTATGTATATTGAATGTACACAAACATGATTCATTCATCAGTTATGCAGCAGAGAGAATATCTGAATTATTTGAAGCTAATCAACATATGTATCCCCTAAAAAAAGATGTAGCTCAAATAATTTGAATATTGCAGCTATGATTCTGAAACTTTTCACATCTCATCTAACAAATGCAAAGCACATATACTATAAGTTTGAGTGCGATCGAACCACACACAAATGTGCAGCAAAAGTTGCCTCCTCGAAGAGATGGTAGAGGGCAAACAATTTGAAAATATGTTGTATGATCATGAAACTTTGTGAGCATGTATATTTAATGTACATGAATATGATTCATTTATCAGTTATGCAACAGAGAGAATATCTGAATTATTTGAAGCCAATCAAAGTATGTATCTCCTAAAACAAGATGCAGCTCAAATAATTTGAATGTTGCAGCTATGATTCTGAAACTTTGCATGTACAGCACTGCATATACCATGCATATACCATGCATATTTGAGCAAGATTGGACCTTAGAATAATGAGTAGTAGAGATCTTCTCCTGGAGGAGGTCAATTTTAGACAAATGTGCTCCAAACAATTCAGGCATTGCTCTTGGCAGGTCTATATTGCTGCAGCATCATAATACAGCATGTATGAACATTATGTATGCACCCAAATGACCCCAACATTGCTGCCTGAATTGTTTGGGCCATCTTCTCCTCCTCTCCCCCCTACAACGATGATTGCCTTGCCGAGAAAGAACGGGACCGCTGTTTTTGCTAAAATTTCACATACAAGGGCTTCATATATATAGCTACCCACATACAAAATTTCAGGGCAAAATTCCATGACAACAGTTGTTGAGATGCAGGAATGTGGGTACCAAATGCAGGGTGGCTAGGGTAGGCAGGGCAGGCAAGGTAAGCAGGACAGGTAAGGTAAGCAGGACAGGTAAGGTAAGCAGGGCGGGCAGGGTGGACAGGGTAAGCAGGGCAGGCAGGGTAGGCAGGGTAAGCAGGGCGGGCAGGGTAGGCAGGGTAAGCAGGGCAGGCAGGGTAAGCAGGGCGGGCAGGGCAGGTAGGGTGAGCAGATAGGATCCACCCTGTGTCCAACCTGGGGAGTCTCATAACGAGATCAGACGACACGCTGATGCGCCCTTTAGCACGCCTTGCAACGGCATTGCCCACTCCCTGCCTCCTTGCCCGTCTCGCTTCACTTCACCTCCGCCGCACCAAGTCCGCCCACCGCGACGTTGCTCCCCGCACAGGACAAGCACCCCCACGGGTTCAGGACCGACCGGGTCGAACTAAAGCCGGTGTCCCGTGGTCCGATGCACCGAACGGGCAGGAGATCAACCGGCCAGACGAGTCAGCGGCACAGGAACAGAAGCGCGCCCAGAGAACCAGCCGACTCAATCAACGCGCCCTCGGACGCCCACACGCCCCCGGATCACGAGCGGCGCCCGCGACAGTGCGTTACTGACATCATCCCAGCCATTCCAGCTCGACGTGCCCGCCGTTCCCGATGCACGCCCCGGGCGACGTTGTAAGGCGGCACCTTTGATTCGTTCGTACCACGCGCACGCCCTCTGCCCTGCACGGGCCGAGCCACAACGACTCCACTCGCCAAGGGACCCGGAGCAGGCAGGATCAGGAAGGAATTGGAGATTGGGTCGGTCAGCGGGAGGTTGTCGTAGGAAGTCGCGCCGGGCCGCCAGAGGCGGCCTTGCCCATTTGTACCATAGCTACTGACTTAGAGAATCAGAACGGAATCTGCCTTTTTCCCCTCAGTGGTCAGATCTCACAAAGCCCGCCGTTTGACGTTCTCACCCCAGTCTCTAAGCACGTCTCAGACGTAGCTCTTCTCACTTTCTCGTGTCGCTCATCATATTCGTCGTACTCGTCGCCGCGCCGTTATCTACAAGCTGTATCACCTAAGACCCGTGAGTCTTGTCGTACCGTCATCGTCCCTAGCAGAGCCGTGTCGGAAGTCGCCCACGCGCAGCAAGCTTGCCCTCTGCGGCCTTGCTCCCCTACCCATAGTACGATCACCCGTTAGCTACACGTCTCGGCGCTCCCCTCTTGAGATACTTGGTCCCCTCGCACCCCCCGGTACACTGTTGGTTTTGGTTTTGGCTGCCGCCTCCATTCCCAGGGTACACACATCATTTTGGAGCCCACCGCGAGGGTTCCATACTCAAAATAGAGCCGCATCATACTAGGAGTAGCGCACGGTCGAATCCAGATCGTACCCTCGAACAAGAAGTCCGTGTTGCGACTCAGGACCCTCAGCAAGTTTCCCCCGACCTACCGTCACCTTTCCCACCGGTTCCAACTCCCACTAGTCCCCTTACTCCCATCGACGAAGAGTTCGAAATTCCCGAGCTCGAGCGTTCCTTCATCGTTCCTACTCCACCTGTATCGCCAACCCCGGCGCCGCGACCCCTTGCCAGCCCCTCTGCTACCGCGGGTCCTAGGACAACGCCACACCAGGCAACTTTGCCTGCTACCCCCCGTCCCCCTTCTCCTACTCAACAACACAGCCCGCTAGCCCCAGCACGTTTCCCCTTCCCCAGGCCACCAAGTATCCAACCAGTCATGCCGCCCCCCTCCATGCCTATGCGCGGCAAGAGCGGTGCTCCCAAGTTCGACACCAACTCCCCCCGCGAGCTGGGCCGTTACTTCCTCGATCTCGAATTTTGTTTTCAGCGTTCCTCCGTGGCAGATGACGTGGAGAAAAAGAGTCATGCGGTCCGTCTCCTCTCAGACGTTGACGCACAAGAGCTGTGGCGGTCCGAGGCCAAGTATGCCGCCGGCACTTGGGACGAATTCAAGAAAGCTACCCACGAACTCTACCCGGGCTCGGCTAAGGAGAATACCTTTTCGCATCAAGATTTGGAGTCACTCGTCCACCGAACTGCCGAGTCCACCCTCAGTTCCGTCGGTGAACTTGGTGCATTCTCGCGCGAGTTCACGGTCATCACGCGCTACCTGAAAGGCAAGAACCGCATCTCCGATATCGAGGAACAACGCTGGTTTTTGGCGGCGCTCCCCAAACGTCTTCACCTGCGGGTAGAGGACCGCCTTGCTCTTACCAAGCCTGATCACCATCCCGACGATCCGCACCCGATCAACGACGTCTATAGGGCCGCAGAGTGGTGCATGTATGGCACTGCCATCACCCCCGACCCGTACCTGCGTGGACCGTCGTCAACTCAAGCCACTGCGTCGTCATCAACCGCCGATGCAGGCTCAGGAACGACTATCCAGATTAAGAGTGAGCAGTTAGCGTCACTGGCCGATATCCTCTTGAGGAGCGCGCAGCAGCCCTCGCGTCAACCGATGGTCTCCGGAGGTAATCAAGGCGCGCCAATGCGCGGGCGAATGGGGTCGGATCAGTGCAACTTCTGTGGGAACGTGGGGCATTTCGTGCGCGAATGCATGACAGCCCGGGAATACATGGCCGCCGGCAAGTGCAAGAAGGACGTCCAAGGCAAGATGGTCTTACCCTCTGGGGCTTGGCTCCCGCAAGGACCCCCAGGCGCGACTATGGCCGAACGGATCGACGAATACCACCGTATGAACCCCAATCAGCGAGCCACGGGTCAGCTTATGATGGGTGTAGCCGGTACCCACCAGGCAAGTTCGCCGTGGGCGGGGCTCCCTCCCTACGGCTATCGCGTCGCGCCGGCATACGCTCAGACCACCGCGTCCCCCTATACCCAGGTCCAGGCAGGGTTGTACCAGCTCACCACAGACGCGCAGATCGAGAGCCTGGAGGGCGAGCTACGGCGGTTATACCAGTTGAAGGACGCCTCGGTTGTGCCCCCACCCAATGCCGCGGCCAGCCGTGATAGAGCTAACCGGGCGTTGGAACGAGCTCGCAGGATGGAAGAGCCTGCCCGCCAACCAGCCCCTCCACAATTGCCCCGTGCGCCGCCGCGCCCGACCATCGAGGATGAACCAGAGCCGCCGCGGGCGTCCCTGCCCCCTCCGCAAGCTTCACCGGCCCCAGGCCCGGAACGAGACGTCCCCCCCCACCTTTTATCTCAACCTGCAGTACGCGACGACCTCCGCGACCCTGATGGTCCCGTCCACCCATTTGCCAGAGCCCGCGACGGTGCAAGGCCCGCGCAAGTCCCAGTGATCGAAGTAGTCGAAGAGACGGGCCCAACCCGTCGTGCGCAAGACTCAGTCGGGCAAGACGTGCTGGACCGCGTGTTCGCGCGCGCCATGTCCCTCCCTATCGAGGTCACCCAGGGCGAGCTCTGGTCCCTGGCGCCTGCACTATGCGCGAAATACAAGGAGGCAGTCTCACGGCGTCACACGCACCCGGTGGCGGGACAGAACCTGTTGGAAGTCCTTAACGAGACTGACCTGCTCTCCGAGCTGCCAGGTGAAGATGCAGTCGAGGAGCTGGCCTCGCCAGCGCATCAAGTAGAACTCGCTGCAGGTATCCAGTTCGCGAGCGAGCCCGCCGAAGGCGACCGTGTGCAGCACCCGGCCTCGCCCCCTCATCCACGGGTATCTATCCTTTCGCACCAGTGCGCCGAGCTGCCGGAAGGTGCTGTCGTCCTCCCGGATCCCTACGAACAGTATCTCAAGCAACTCCGCCCGGACGAAAAGCCTAAACCCCTGATCATCTCGCGCGAGTCTGCGGCGCTGCGTTCTATTGCAGCACTCATAGATCATCAAGAACCGGTCGAGTGCATCTTGGACCCAGGTTCTCAGGTCATCTCCATGTCAGAGAGCGTTTGCTACACCTTAGGCCTGTCGTATGACCCCACGATTATCCTCACTATGCAATCTGCCAACGGCGAACTTGATGACTCGCTGGGCCTGTGCCGAAACGTGCCTGCAGTCTTCGGCAACATTGTTCTCTACCTCCAAATACACGTCCTCCGGTCGCCCGCCTATGATATCCTACTCAGACGCCCCTTCGATGTGCTTACCGAGTCAGTCGTGCGCAGCTACCGCAATGAAACACAGACCATCACCATCTTCGACCCAAACACCGGCGAAGCAGCCACGATCCCCACCCACCCGCGCACTGACATTCAGTATATGCTCGCGGCAAAGGAGGATTTTCGCGCTTCGATGATTTGATCGAAGATCAAGGAGAGGTCGCCTTCATCGTTGATTTCGACTCGGAGACGCCGCAAATCACGGCTTATGCCGCTATACCCCTAGAATGTTCCGAAAACCCAGAAAAACGCCAAGATCATCTTCAATCTCTTTATCTCTATGCCTGTGATGCCTCGCTTCTCGACTCTAGTCCGGGGGGTCCTTCGCTTTTGGATGCCCCCGATAAATCTAATTTGTTGTCCGCCTTTCTCTCCGCTACAGCCTGCAAGTCCGCTCCCGCTTCCAAGCAAGGTCGCCCGGGTCCGCCGCCTCCTGGCGCGACGGATACTGGTCCTCCTGTCGCCTCTTACGCTGCAAAGAAATACAAGCCAGTTGCCCAAAAAGTCCGCCCAGTATTTACGGACCTCCCCGAGCGTTTTCGGGTTCTCCGTAACATCAAAGGCGACCCTCTCCAAGACCTGCCGGAGTTATCTCCCAATCTGCCCCCGTTCGCTCCCACCGCCTGCTATACCGAAGAAAGAAAAGCGGTTATCGATCGCGCCCATCCAGAAGGTTTCCTCTGGCCCTCCGAGCGCGACCTACTCCACCATTTCATGTGTCTCCACGATACCGCCTTCGCCTGGGACGATTCAGAGCGGGGACATTTCCGCGAAGACTTCTTCCCCTCAGTGGTTATGCCGGTGATACCGCACACCCCCTGGGTCTTGAAGAACCGTCCAATCCCGCCAGGCATCCATGACAAGGTCTGCGAGATTATCCGTACCAAGATCGCCGCCGGCGTATATGAGCCTTCGTCGTCGTCATATCGCTCACGCTGGTTCTGCGTCACCAAAAAGGATGGTACAAGCCTGCGCATTGTGCACAGTCTCGAACCACTCAACAAGGTCACCATCGCTCACTCGGGCGTCCCGCCTTTTACCGACCAGCTCGCCGAGCAGTTCGCCGGGCGTGCTTGCGGCGGCATCCTCGATCTCTACGTTGGTTACGACGAGCGACTCTTGGCGGAGGAGTCCCGCGACATGACCACGTTCCAAACTCCGTTCGGGCCCAAACGGCTCGTTACGCTGCCCATGGGGTGGACGAACTCCGTGCCTATCTTCCACGACGACATTACCGAAATCCTCCGGCCAGAAATCCCAGCTGTCACCATGCCCTATATCGATGATGTCCCCATTAAAGGCCCAGCTACCCGTTACGAGTTGCCCGGCGGAAATTTTGAAACTATACCCTGGAACCCAGGTATTCGTCGCTTTGTCTGGGAACACTTCCAGGGCGCGAACCATGTCGTCCAACGCATGAAATATTGCGGTGGTACCTTCTCAGGGAAAAAGACTGTCCTTTGCACGCCGGAAATCATCGTCGTCGGCCATAGATGCACGCCGGTGGGCTGTTTGCCAGAACTCAGCAACCTCGCCAAGGTCAGCAACTGGCAACCTTGTACCGACCTCTCGGACGTTCGCGCTTTCCTCGGGACCATTGGCGTGGCCCGCATCTTCATCAAGAACTTTGCAAAACGTGCTCACCATCTGGTACGGCTTACGCGCAAGGACACCCCATTCGAGTTCAGCCCAGACCAGTTGGCTGCGCAGGAAGACCTTAAGCAAGCGCTACTCGCATCACCCGCCCTGCGCACGATAGATTACGAGTCTCCCGCCTCAGTGATCCTGGGCGTCGACACCTCCTATATTGCCATCGGTTACCTACTCTGTCAACAGGATGTGGACGACCCCAAAGTTCGCCGGTATGCCCGCTTCGGCTCTATCGCCCTGAACGACCGTGAAGCGCGCTTCTCCCAACCAAAGCTGGAATTATATGGCCTATACCGGAGCCTTCGCGCACTCAAACTCTGGCTCATTGGTGTTCGCAACCTGATTATTGAAGTCGACGCCCGTTATATATCCAGCATGCTGAATAATCCCGATCTCGCCCCTAGTGCGTCCATGAACCGGTGGATTGTCGGCATCCTCATGTTTCAATTTACCCTGGCCCACGTCCCTGGCGAGAAGCATGGGCCGGATGGCCTCTCCCGGCGCCGCCCCCAGGACGATGATGCGCCCGAACCCGACGACGACTTCAACGACTGGGTCGACCGTGCTTATGGCTTTGTACACATAATAAATGTGCCTCGGATCGGCCACGACCGCCCTCAGCTGGCCCAACAGCTCATCTCGACCAATGTCGCCGCCGGCGATTTTGTCGCGCCTCCTCCGCAAGACCACTTGGTGTCCTACGCAGACGTTCCAAGGTCCGAAAAATCCCTCCTCACGGATGCCCGACTGCGCGCCGTCACTGACTTCCTGCTCCATCCGATCCGCCCTGACGGATTGACGGACCGGGAATACGCTCGCTTCCTGCGTTATTGCCGCGACTTCTTCATGAAAGGTGGCCGCCTCTGGAAGCGCGACAAGACAAATGCGCACAAACTAGTGCTCCCGCCGACCGGCCGCTGGGCTGCTCTCGTTGAGACTCACGAGTCCGCGGGACACCATGGCGTCGCCGCAACCGCCCTCCTGCTCGCGGTCCATTTCTGGTGGCCTTTTATGGGCTCGGATGTCGCTTGGTTCGTCCGTTCGTGCCATATTTGCCAAGCGTTCCAGATCCGCAAAGTTCTTATCCCGCCAACGGTTGCGGTGCCCGCGCCTTTATTTGCGAAAATGTACATGGATACCATGCACCTGCCGAAATCCAACAATATGCAATACCTGGTCCAAGGACGCTGCTCTGTGTCCCACTTTCCCAAATGGCACATGCTGCGCAAAGAACGCAGCGAGCACATTGCTGATTGGATTTACCAAGACATCTTGTGCCGCTGGGGTATGCTCACCGAAATCGTGTCCGACAACGGCGGCCCGTTCGTTAAAGCCTTGACGCAGCTGGAAAAGAAGTACCACGTCCAGCATATCCGCATCTCGGGCTATAACTCGAGAGCCAACGGCATCACTGAGCGTGCACACTTTGACATACGCCAAGCCCTGATCAAGGCCGCCGACGGCATGGAGAAGAATTGGAGCTACTCAGCCCACTCCGTGTTCTGGTCAGAACGTATCACCATCCGCCGGCGCATGGGCTGTTCCCCATACTTCGCGGTAACCGGTATGCACCCCCTGATGCCGCTCGATATCGCTGAAGCCACCTACCTGCTACCGCCGCCCGAGGCGATCTTGTCCTCTACCGACCTGATCGCCTCCCACGCTCTTGCCCTGCAGAAGCGTCAAAAGGACCTTCAGCGACTTCACAGCCGCGTCTACGAGGCCCGCCTCCAGGCAGCACGAAAATTCGAACTGGAACATGAATGCACGATCCGCGACTTTGACTTTCACCGCGGCGAACTGGTACTTGTCCGCAATTCCGCGTACAGCACCAGCCATTCCCGGAAGACCAAACCGTGCTACCTAGGCCCGTACCTCGTCCTCGGCCGCAACAAGGGGCGTGCTTACCTCTTGTGTGAGCTCGACGGTACGTTATTCGACCGGCCCACCGCAGCCTACTGCGTTGTCCCGTATTTCGCCCGTACCATCCTCGATCACCCGCCATTGGAAGATTTCCTCGATGTCGGCATCGAGCAGTTTGAACGTTTACTCACCTCCACCGTCACAGACCCGGATGACAAAACTGCTGGCAGCGACCTCGGCGAATTCGACAGGTCCCGACCAAGTTCGCCCGCGGCGTCCTCTAACCACTCGACTAGCGAGGAGGACTGAGGGCAGTCCATTTTTCAGTTAGGGGGAGTAGAGGCCGTCAGTCAAGCGTGTCGACGACCTTGGACGCCCCACCAATACCCACACGCACGAAATAAATCTATTGTTACTTGCATTTCGACAAACTCGCCTTGGGCAATCTTCATACCATCCACCACTCAGATTTTACCTTCACCAATCGTATAGGCCCTGACAAGATCGCCTGGGGTGACTTTGTTTCTTTCTGGTTTTCCCCTTTAGATTCACACAGGTTCAGACTTCAAGATGGGCTCCCATTCAGCAGGAGCAACGATACAGTAGGACTCGGCGTCCCGATTACGAGTGACCTATAGTAAAAAGCCGGGCCTAAGGCCCGGTGGACTAGGGAGCTGAGGGCTCCCTAGATCCGGAGTTTGCCGAGGCTTAGTCAGCATGTCCATAGCTAGGCTCGCCTCATGTAGAGTAGCCATCATCTGCATTCCATCACCTTGGGCATAGCTGTCGCCCTAGGCCACTCCATCTTGGTGATGAGAGTGTGATTCGACTCACTTCAGCTTCGAGTTGAGTCATCCGCTCTTTTTTCTGGCTTTTTCTGCTTTTTCGTGGCCTTTTTTTCGTCTCTCGCGCCTCGTGTCTCATCTCCACGCCTCGTGTCGCGTCTTTGGAGCGTTTATTACCCGTGTTCAAGTGCCCCAAGCCCATCTTATCCTGTGCCCCGTGTCTCCCGCATCAAGTGCCCTCGTATTGCGCTCTCGCACACCATCCTCGTGCGTTCGCATTCGCCTTCGACGCTACAACACGAACCACGCGCCAATTACCCAATATGGGCAAGAGACGCTCAGCCGCGCGCCGAGCTGCAGCAACAGCAGCAATAGCACCAGCACCAGCTGCTACCACGAGCCCAGTACGTCCGCTCGACACACGCACCACCCCAGTCGACACGACACCCGCATCCGACGCTGAGGAACTCCTCGCGAACCGCCCACCGCAACCGCGCGTTAGCCACGAGGCAGACGCAATTCGCGCGCCTCGTGCAGCATCCCCCGCGCAGCCCACCCACAACACCTCGCTCGGTCTCGAGCCAGCAACCAGCCACGCACACGCAGCCACGCCCGTTGCCATAGCAACGCCACAAACGCACGCAGCCCACGCGTGTTCCGAGCCCCGCGAGCCCGCACCCACGGTGAACACCCGCACCGTACCACGCACCCCCAACCCCGCGTTCTCCGCCCCAGGTACCACAGCAGGAGCAGCCGCGGGTCTCGCGACCGTTATCGCGTGCATCGGCCCGCCGGCCTTGTACATTACCAGTCCCTCGCAGAATTTCGAACTCACGACCATCTGCGACGACCACGACCGTTCGGCGCCCGCGCGATGGGCCACGTCGCTCGACGAAATCGACGACGAGCTCCTGGCGCAGATCGTGGAGCATGCCCGGAAGCTCGAGCGACGCAAGAGCCACCACGCAACGTCGCACGACGTTCAGTCGACGAGCACGCCCCCGCACCTGGCCAATTCGATCCACGAGATCGATGAGGCTCTAGTCGAAGAAATCCGCAAGGAAGGCCGGAAGGAAGCGAGACGAGAAGCGAGGAAGGAAGAGAGGGTGGAAGTGCAGCAGCGAGAATGGGCTTGGAAGGATGGGTACGAGCAGGGCCGATGGGAAGGCTACCGCGAAGGACTCGAAGTCGCGCGTACCGAGGTGAGTACGCAATCTCGCGTCGATGCGACCGTCCAGGCGGACGACGTTGTGCCTACCCCTCCCGTCGACATGACCAACGCGACCTCGCGCATCGACGCAAACGTCCAGACGGACAACTCCACCCCGACACTCTCTCCGCCCGCCTCCGCATGCAATACGACCCCGCGCATCGACGAGGTGTCCCAGTCACTGAAATACATTATATAGGGCAACTTGCCTAAATCGTATTACAAAAACCCCGGCAACTGCTGATCAGCCAGTCGCCGGGCACATTATAATTCACGCAGGTAAGGCGGCACCCAGGGTGCCGCGAAAACATATGATATTCATAAAAAAACATATGGGCCGAGATCTTAAGGATCTCGGCCATCGTCGCTACTGCTACGGCGGGCTCGGCTACGCCATTGCCGATGCCCGCGCTCATCGCTCGCTTACCGCAGATCCCGCCCCGCGCGCCTGCCGCTCCTCGCCGCGCGCTTACCGCTCCCCGCCACGCGCTTACCGCTCCCCGCCGCGCGCTTACCGCTCCCCGCCGCGCGCTTACCCGTCCTCGCCGCGCGCTTACCGCTCCCCGCTGCGCGCTCACCCTTCCCGCCGCTCCCCGCCGCGTACCGCTCGCTGGCATCCACCGCCGCGCGCCCGCCCCCTCGCAGCGGCTACGCGCGCGCAGCTGCAGAGCCCGCCGCCGCTCCTGTTCCCGCTCCCGCCACTAGCCCGCATCGCTCCCGCCGCGCGCTTAGCGCGCCTGTCCGCTCTCGCTCCCGCCGTGCACCTGGCCCGCGTCCGTAGCTTCGGCCACGCACGCACGCACTGCATGCGTACCGCGCGTGCTACTGGCCGTACGCTCGATGTAGAGCGCGCCTGCCGCGCCACAGCACGGCATGCCCACATGCTCGGGCCATGCGCTGGCCCGCACGCTACGCGCCCGCACGCGCATGAGCACAGAATGCTCATATTGCACAGGGCGGGATCGTGGGCTATGGGCGCAGCGCGCGAGGGGCGGGTGCTCCGGTGTTGCGCGTGGCGTGGGGTCTGTGCGCGGAACCGGCGGGCTGGCAGCTGTTGCGGGGAGGACGGGCAGAGGAAGCGGGCGGGATGCCGACATGCACGCGCCGGCGTTGTCGGTCTGTGCACGCTGGTACGTGCATGGAGATGGCTGACGGCGCGCGGAACGGGCTGCCATGCGCGCGGGCTCGTACGAGCGGTGGCCGATCGAGCGCGTACACACGGCGTCTAACCTGCGTGCCGCCGGCGCTGGTCGGTGCGTGCAGCGTGCTAGTACGTGCGCACGGGGGGGAAGACGGCGCGTTGACGCGCAAACGGTCGGGTGGGGGGTGGGGTGTGTGGCAATCGCGCATCCGGAGGCTTGAACGGCGCGCATTTGCAAGCGCGGGACCCTGCGTGACGTGCGATCGTCGCGCAGGGGGCTGAGGGAGGTCGAACGCGCGTTTGCAAGCGCGAGGGAGATGGTGGTTCGAGGTAGGGGCCCTGGCGCGAACGCGCGGTCGCTAGGGCACATAGAGGTTGTCGAACGGGCACCGTGTCGTCTTGCGCGAGTGCGCGAGTGCGCAGGCGGTGACGGACGCGCATTTGCGAATGCGGGGGAGGGGAAATGGGAGGGGACGCGCGGCGTCGTTGTGTGGCCTGTGGTGCCACGTCATCGCGCTCGGAGACTAAAACAAGAAAGATATAGTCAGTATATCGTATAGATACAAAGCACAAACGAAAAACTTACAGACTTGAGGGCTATTGAGCCCTAGATCATCCCCGATTGACGGGAGGATAAGGAGGAGGAAGAGAGGACAGGCTCAGCCACGGGCCTTGTGGCACCGACCGGCAATTGCCGAACAGTGCACCGAACGAGGCTGGGAACATTCGAAGACGACCTTCAAAGCCAATAAATTGTATTAAACTCTACGAATAATACAGTAGCTATAGAGACAGTGGAGCAATGTATATACAACGTTTTGTACGAATCGAATGGACTGAAAGCGTTCTGTGTGCGAAATAGTGATAAGCGTGTCTAAAATGGACGGCGCTTGTCAACGCGTCGAGCTCGAATCGACGTCTCGGGCATGCCGGACATACGATTCGAGTAGCGGTTTCCTAGCATATCTGCCTACTACCATCTATCGATGTACTGTAGTGCATTGTAGCACACTATACCTATGTTAATTTAATTTATGAGATTTTGTTATGCCCCAGATCTATAGGATCTGGGCAAGATTGATATTTTTCGGTTGTCTGAGGCCGGATTCTATACGTTTTTCGAGTCTCTAAGTCTCGAATCTTCACCAAAATATTTAAGCGTTGAGATATGAGTGGTCTATAGCTGCTCAAAACGTCTCGCACAACTCGTTTGTCCGATTTCGAAGAATTGAAGCCTCCACTACACGAACTATGCATTGAGGTTACCTCAGGTTACAGTATTCTTGCCCTCTTGACTTCAATATTGCCAGAAATCGCTCGTAATTTCTACTATGCATTGTGCTATTGTAGGTAAGTATCTACGCTTCAATTTCTGTCTTGTGAGATACAGAAATCGCCGCCCAAGACTGCATCCCTCCTCCTCCCTCGGGCTTCTCGGGCTGCTGCCGCTGCTCGGCGATTTCCGAGCCGCGCTAGTCTGCTTTCTGATGTGGGTTTCTTAACGGGACCCCCCCTTATCAGACGGGGTTCGAATCCAACGAGGGGGCGGAGTTCTACGTTAAGCTAGGAAAATTATCTAATTTACTGACCCAAAGCGTGCAGGCCTCCCCTCTCCGTAGCCGTCATGATTATGCTATAATATAAGTTATCATAGTCACTTTGGCTTAGTGGTTGTGTGTTCACCTTCGCGTTTCTCATGGTTCGAATCTGGCGTTTTGATACTTTTGCTTCCCTTTTGCTTTTTAACCTTGCCGCCACTGTTATCACCTCCGATCGATACTCGCTGCCCTTGTTCTCTTGACATCTGATACCATACTTTATAACAAATTGTTACACTATGTCACATGTCCATGTAGATATTGTCGATAATAATCAGTACATGACTTCGTCAACAAAACATCCTCATCCTCTACAATGCCTGTATGCAAAGATGCTTGGGACCCGGACCTCGATCCTCTTACTGTTGAAGGCCGAATCAAAGTCATGGACGGAATCCTCGACCAGATTCTAAAGAATGGTTGGAGTTTGGGATCTTTCCTCGAAGATCTCTTCACAGATGCACAGCGAGGTGACCCTCGCAACAAGGTTCATCGGCGCAACAATATGATAACAACATTCCTAGGAGGAAGCGAGTCAGTAACAGCAGATTACATTGCAGAATTAATGTACTCACATCCGCTTGGACATCTGCGGCTGTCACGGAGCTCGGTAAATCGCACCGCTGAGGAAGCCGCTGCGGAGAAGAAGAGAAAGAAGGGCGACAATTTGAGATACATGTCGAGGAGCTGTTTGCAAGCATGGGCTATTGAGAAGGTCGAGGACATCATTGAGGAGGAAGGCGCTGCAGTATCATCAAAAGACGGGGGCTTCCATCTACCAAGCAAGCAAGCTTCATGGGACTTCATTCTCAATTTCTCAATGGCCAACGCACTCACCTTGATCGAAGACAAAGGCCCAGTACTGCTTCGACTGCTCGTTGCTGCTACTTATTCTAAAGCGGAACGGCCGAAGCCTCAACTCGTTAGTGCGCCAGTCCCAAGCGCAGGTGCAATGGCCCCCAATGAAGGTACGATACCCTCGAGCGTAGGCCCAACATGCACGACCGAAGACCCAACAGGTGCGACCGAAGGCACGATAGATGTGATCGAAGGCGCAACAACACAGAGCGAAGGTCCACAAGATGGAAATGGATCAGGAGGGGATGGCAGCACTCGCAGCGCTGCTCAGGTCCATGATGGTGAAAGCGACAATGGACATACGGCACCAGCACAATTCACATATGCTGCACATCTGTCAAATACAGCACCTAAAGGAACAGGAGAGAACCGTGCAAATCCCTTCATGGTGAGTTTCTCAACGTGTATGTGCATACGACAGGATGTGAAGCTTACCGACTCAAAGATAATCATGGCCGCATATCTCATGCTCATGAGCGCACGCAATCTACGGTTCACCCTCTTCCAGAAGATCGTCGCAGTCTGGCTCTTTGCGAACAATGCGGCGTACGAAATCTTTGTGATCCTTGCACGGCTCGGTCTTTCGGTGTCGTACACAACTCTTCTAGAGCTCTTGCGCTCGATCTCGAAGTCTGCGCAGGAGACAGTGCGTCGGAAGGCACGATTCCGAGCATTTCTGCTCATCTATGACAATATTAACCGTATGATACGGGCCTGGGATCCCGATCTCGGTCAGAAAGATATAATTCAAAATGGGACGGCCGCCACCTTTGTTGTCCTCGAAGATTGCGACGTGGAGGCAGCACTAGATGCAAAGATATTGCAAGATGCTCGTAGCGAAGGACGGCGGCGCGAACTGAATGTGGACGAGCTATACAAGCGGGTTGACTGGTCCGGTATGGACACTATCATGTCAATGCATTGCCTTGGCATGTTGATTGATGCCGTCAAAAGCCTGGATGTGCAGAGCAAGTTTGTCAATCAGCAGTTGAGAGGCCCGCTAGCCAGACATCGCATGCGGGAGGGTCGGGTTACGGACATTCATCCACTGGCAACATCTGACTTCAATGAAGGCAACACTGCCGAAAATGCCAAGGTCCTCGATGACCTCCTTCTTCGCCAACTTGGCCTGCCAAAAGAAGAAGTCGACAGGTTGCTTGTCATCATTGGAGGTGATCAATCGACAGTCGAGAAGTTACGCACCCTTCGCAAATTTCTGGATTCGTGTCCTCATGGATATTCTCGTTATGGCTGGGTATTGCCTCTCATCCAACTGTGGCATATGGGCTGGGCAGACCTCGAGCGCGTTCTGAGTACGCACTGGGGCACATCTCATGCTGATGATCTGTCATCACTCGGATCAGCAAATGTACTCCTCGGACGAAAAGTAAAGCAAACCAAACGCCCGGACTACTATCCTGCCTTACATCTAGTCTTCGACACCTTGACTGCAGACATTCTAGATTGTTGGAAGTGAGTTACAATGAGCAGCCAGAAGTAAAGCACTAACCAATGCATACCAACAGAATGTATTTGGAAACCGATGATCTTGACGAGTATTTTGAGGAGCACCCGGCAACGATCGACGAGCTGCAGGTGATGGCACATACGATAACCACACGATATCTCACGACGAAAGCATACAAACATGCAGTTGCCGGAGGGGAGTATGCTGAAGATTTCTTTCAATGTGGCAAAGCATGGAGCAGAACACGCGGTTCGAGCGAAGCGGACGCACCAAGTAGTGGTGATCAAGTCCTCGCGAACACAGTTTTGCGTATGCGCGACTCCATGTGGCACTACGAGTTCCAGCACGCAATTGCGGATGGCAATATCGGGCGCGCCATGAACATTATGACGGTAAGACTTTCATCTGTCAAATGAGCAAGTCTGCGTGTTAATGAGATAAACGTACATAGGTATGGTCATTCACATTTACTGGCTGCGGCAAGAACAAGTACTCCAACGAGCTTCTAGAGATTGCCTGCAATTTTGAATATGAATACTCGTCAGAGCTGAAGAAGGCCGTATTAAACAACTGGCTATGCAACCTTACTGGATATCCCGGTTGTTGGTTTCCAATGGATCTCCTCCAAGAAAAAAACATTAAACAACTGAAGAAGATGTCACAACGGCGCGACGCACGCTTTGGTGGAAACTTCTACAAGGAAATTATCGCTCTGAATATTCGGGGCTTCCTGTTATCAAAGCAGTCAATCAGATCCCTTGTGGGGCTTGGCGCGCGAGGAGGTTCACATCGACGTACATTGAAAGAAGCGGCGATGCGCAAACTCTCGTCGAAGATGCAAGAATGTGAACTCCATCGTTACCGAGCTGGGCGCAAACTGGCCCATGTGGCAAAGGACGATTTGACATCTGGTTATCGCATTCTCGCTGATACAAGTCGAATCAATGATTTCATCAATCGCACGATACGCGATGCTGGTGACCTGCATGCTGCGGAGGATAATCCCGACGAGGGCGCAATCCCTGATGAAGACGACGAAGATCACCTTGATACCATTCTCCCAAATATGATAGTGGATGGGCAACTTGTTCTCGGAGATGAATTGGAGCAGGAGGACGACGGGGGTTTTATTATATTCGGAAGTGCAACTGAGGATGGAAAGGGAGATGAAGATGGGGAATAAGCGAATAAATCTGTTATCTAGATAGTTACAAATGAAGTTAGCTATTAAACGCAAAGAATTAATGTTAGGTGCAAAGGCGGGCGGATCGGCGACGTCCAGCTGCAGCTGGCATCGCTTCCACTGCCGAGTTCTCTCCGAGACGTGTTGAACTCGTTTCCTGCATTGCAGATCCCTTCGTTTTGAAGGGGATCAGTATAAGTAATCAGTTTGACGAGGCAGGCGGACTCGCCTTTACGATATTTTGCCCGTCAATCCGACCCCTCTTGCGAGGTCGGATATCTGCCTGTTCTTGAGCCATGCGTTTCGATGTTGCACGCAGGGGCACAATCCCGTTCGCTGAATTTTGAGGTGGCGCATTCAATTCTGGTTGATAACGGATATTAGCTTGAACTCTTGAGATACGAGAAGAATAAAGACTAGCCTTGATCATCCTGCTGCGAATTTGCTTTGCCTAGCACCAGCTTGACCTTCTTGATACCATCTAGGCCCTTCTTCACGAGATCTTTATGGACAGCTGCAGCACGGCGCTTGTCCTGTCGTTGGTCGCGGCGTGTTTCCAACTTCTCATGTGTTGATTGCCGGATACGGTCCACGGCGTCCCATAGGACGTTGCCATATGTCGCCCAGTATCGCCAGCGTTGCGACTTCATTCGTTCTTCCAGCGAGGACTTCGATGTCAAGAGATGGAGTTCACGAGTGATGGCATTGAGATTGCCGTCGGTCACAATGCAGGTATCGTCGAGGAAGAGGGTATCAGGGTGAGTAGGCCCGGTCAAATAAAAATGGAGAATGGCCGTGCGCAACTGGGCAGCGGCCTCTGCTCTGTCGCTCTGTGTGAGCCGTTGCCACTGCGGTGTGTTGTCTGTAGATGAACTGTCGACTACCAACTCGGGCACAGGGGGACGGGGACGAGGTTCAGGGATGGTGTCCCCGACACATGAGCTGCACCGACCGCAGTCACGGTCGATGACGGGGTTGCCAAAGACCATATTGGCTTGACGGACAATGCACCGATGGCGAGCGTGAGCGGCGATGAGGAGGAGCAACGACGAGTCCTTTGTTCCCACTTTGGAAGCCTTGCACCGAAGCACCGGTGCATGCTTCGAATTCCTCTTCCCGCGGCCCTGCGCTCGCGTCGAAGGTTCTACTCCGGCACTAATACCTTTGTCTTTCTTGACTGCTGGCTCGTCCACGTCCATTGGCTCATCGATATCCACCTCGCCATGCTCCGTTGTTGGGTTGCGCATATCGCCTGTTGCACTTTGCTCACGATCGTGTCGGTCTTCAGCAAGCTCGGCTACGCCCATTTCAACGTCATCGTCCGCACTCTGGATTGTCCTGGTTTCATCGCTGACACCGACTGGTTAAAATGTGAGTATCTTTGCCTCAAGATCACATGCATGCACTTACTGCTGGACTCCCGAGCCTCACGGCTGTCTTTATGAGTCAACAGCCGAGCATCCCTTGGAACGGCATCCGCATACGTCTTCGCCATCTCAATGTCAGCTTTTTTCACATATATAACTGCCTTTCCCCGCATTCCAGCTCGTCTTGCGGGGCGCCCTGCACGCTGAATTGTAGAAGATGCACTAGAAGGTGATGGGTAAATAATTATCTCGTCAATGTCTGGTGCGTCAATGCCAACATCCATAACGGCTGTGCTAACGAATAGCACAGTTGTGCGATCCCCTTCGGTAGCATAAAGTGCTGATAAGCTGTCCTTTTTGCATTCAGGACAGTTCATGGAGTGAAGATGTCGCACGACAGTGTGGGATTTGGCTCGAAGCCGATCAGGGAGAAGCGACCGGAGATAATTGGCAACGCGGTGTCCTAACTCTATCGTCTCACAATAGACAATGCGCTTGGTCATTCCTGATACCTGCTCCATATTGACTGTGATCAACCAATCCAGGTCACGAAATTCATACCCGGAGTACGGATACTCGACGTTGCGGAAGATCAAGTCGACATTGCGGCGCTCGCAGTCGCGCCGGTCCATGCGGTACGTCCCTTCTGTAAATCCTAGGTGTTGCAGAATACGACGGGTTTGAGCACCAGGTTCAACGCTCGCGGATAGCGCTACCATCGTCAGATGTTCCGGACCCCGCGGTCGAATGGACCAAATATCTTCGTAGAGGGGCCGAAAGTCAGCGCCCCACTCGTCGGTCAGGTGGGCCTCGTCGACGGCCAACACTCGCCACGAAGCACGGAAATGTGGAGCGCTAATCATCGTCGAGAACTCCGGTGACCTGAGTGACTCCGGAGACAGGGTGATTATGCGAAATTTGCAGGCGCGAGCTTCCTGCCAGAGGTCGCGTCCCTCAAGTGTGGCCTTGAGCAAGGTGTCGCTGTTGATCACCACAGACAACAGCCCTCTCGCACGCAGATTCTCGGCCTATCAAAGGTAAGTACAAATTCAAAGCTCCGACTTTTGAATTCACTTACCATGGCTTCCTCTAGGAAGTTTGTTGGCTCGACGACGACGGTGATTGTATGGGGCCGAACCAATGCTGGTATGTAAATTAATGCAGACTTGCCGTCGCCGGTTGCTGAGATACAAAAGAGGTCTTGCCCATTCAAGATGCATGCTGAATCGTAGAGTTGGAAGTCCCGCGGTTCAAACGGGAGAGAGGGAGTAATGAGTGCCTTCAATGTTGCTAGGCCATCGGCAGAGGTCCAGTCTTCCGGGACAGAGGGTGGTAAAATAGTAGAAGGAGTGGACGGCATCCTGCATAGTCTAAGGAGCCATATTAAAAGGAGCGTGAGGGGGATTTATGCATCCTTTACTGGATATTATCCAGGGTATCGAGGCAGGCAACGGCGCGTCGCGTCGAAATAGTACAAATACATTATATTTTCTAGTCACACGTGATGTGCCGACTCTCGGCCAGAGACTTAATAGTGGCTGATGGTGGCTGAGAGCACCCCCGCGTTAAGGCCCGGGGTATTGAAAGCAGACGTCAGACGAGTCGATCCTGAGGCACGATGGTTGAGTAAGCGGCTACTCTGCCTTTGGGAGACTAAGCCGCGCCACAGCTGGCGCGCGGCTCGTCCTCGTCCTCGTCCTCTGCACCCTCCTCCCTCTCCTGCCCACCCTCCTCCCTGTTCGCGCACACGCCCCACTTCCGCGTTCTTCGCGCGCCTCGACAACCTCCCCGCTCGCCCACCTCTTCTCGCCCTCCTCCGCTCGCACCCCACTCGCGACCCCCCCGCCTTCTACGCCCCTTCATCACGCCCTCTACGGCTCCCAGCAGCCGTTCGCCCTCTCCCACGCGCCCCGAACACGTGTACAAACGCGTACAAGACGCGCCGGACGTGCGCGAGCCCGTGCATCACGACGAGGACGCGCGTCCGATACGCATGCACGCGTGTGTGGCATCGCGCGTGCCCGCCGTTCGTACCCACCGGCCCTGTGCGTGACGCGTCGCCCGCGCAGGCCCCGATCCCCCAAGCATCTCTCAATGCCCGCGCCGAATCCGCAGCACCGGCTGCGGCATGCGGCGACCCGGAAACGACACGCGGCAACGGCGTGTGCCTCCCCCAGCACCCGCGTTCGGTCACCAGCACCCCCGCGCAACGCCAAGATCCCCGCGCAACACAGCGGTGATGCGGAATTCCCCGCGCGCAGCGACCGCGCACAGGCCCCAACAGCGGCACGCCGCCCGTGGCACCCCCAAGCGACGTAGCAGCGCCGACGACAGCAGCGCCAGCGGCGCTGATGACGTGCAGCATGGCAACGGCGCCGAGGATCCTCCCGAGCGAGCGGCGGCGGCGGCGGGGAGCGAGCAGTAGCGGCGGCGGCGGCGGCGGTAGCGGGAAGCGAGCGACGGCGGCGGGAGGCGGGTGCATGCGCATAGCCGACGCTGGGAGGCGCGGCGGGGAATGAGCGGCGGCGAGGAGCGGGCCCAGACGCGTAGCCGAGGGCGGGCGGGCGGGAGGCGGGAAACGCGTAGCCGAGGGTGGGCAGGCGGGAGGCGGGAAACGCGTAGCCGAGGCGGGAAGCGCGCAGGACGGTGCCGAGGCGAAGCGGGCACGGTGCCGAGCGAGTAGGCGCGCTAAGCGCGCGGTAGTGCGTAGTGTACGGCCCGGTAAGCGGCCCCGACTGACATTATAATATGAGTGAATTATAATGTGTGCTGCGAGTTGCTGGCCAGCAACTGCCGGGTTTTTTGTAATACGATTTAGGCAAGTTGCTGGTGCACAATATAATTTCATAGCTGGGACTGGTGGCATCGACCCCGCGACTCCGCGCGTCCACACCGGCGTTCAGGCCGACGCATGGCCTCCCTCGCTCACCCCGCCAACCGATTCGTACGTCCCGCACGACGTTCCCATCCCCGCGGCCTCTACCTTCACGCGTGTCGACGCTGACATCCAGACGGATGTCCCAATACCCCCGGAGCCACGCATACCACATATTCAAGACACCAGCACTTCACGTACATTGATTTCGACCCCCGACGTTATCCGTTCATGCATGACTCCGGCCAATCCTAATATTTCCATGTCCCGTAATGACCTTTCATTGTCCTATAATGATGCCGATACGTCTTTCACCACTGCACATACACATATCCCTTCCTTTTCTTGGGCTGATGAGGCCTGTTCTCTTCCCACCATGACTCCAGCTCCTTTAATTTCTCCCCTGCCTCGTGATTTTTCTATTCTTCGATCGAGCTCCGTGCGGCCATTCGACTCCCTGAAGCGGCGAGCACGACGATCTCAAGCACGGCCGACTCAGACTTCACACCCATCTCGACAGTTCATTCCGACTTCCGAGCCCATCATCACACGGCGACATCCCACTGGTCTTCGCGCGGATCGTCCCTCGGTCGTCATCTCATCCTCACCGTCGGTTCCGAATTCGGTCAAGCTCGAGGCCCCGCCTTTGGACTGGCAGGGTGATCCCCGTCTTCAGGAGTTGGGTCGAGTCCTTCGAGGTTTAGGTTGGGTTCGAGTTTCTTAGGTTTGAGGGCGACGTGGACGTCGCCTTGTTTGAGGGGGGCACCTGGACTAGGGAGCTGAGGGCTCCCTAGATCCGGAGTTTGCCGAGGCTTAGTCAGCATGTCCATAGCTAGGCTCGCCTCATGTAGAGTAGCCATCATCTGCATTCCATCACCTTGGGCATAGCTGTCGCCCTAGGCCACTCCACCGGGCAACACAAAACGTATGCGACAACTTCCACGACGACAAAACAAGATAGCAAATTTAAAAGGGGAGGGTCTTTCCCTCCCCGCGCAAAGCGACAGCCCCGCTCATCAGGAGTCAGCCGGCACGACTTCCTCTGACGCGGCCACCTCAGCGACAGGAGCCGCCGTCGGCTCCAACGGCTCACCAGGACCCTCGACCGAAGGAACGGGGGACTCCCTCGCAAGCGGGTGCGAAGACGGACCCGCGGTGGGACTCGCCGCGGCCTCCTCCTCTGCGTCGCTAGCGGCGTCCGCAGGCTCGTCCTTGGCGACCTTGCCCTCTTCATCCGCCTCCGCCACGATATACTCGCCGCGCGTGCCCGTATAGAGGGCCGTGACGAGCCTCTCGACGGCGAGGATCTGGCCGTGGTTTGACATGCGTTGGAGGTACAAACCGATGAGCTGCCGCTCGGTCTCCACGAGCAGGGTGCGGCGGAGTGACGAATCGCGCGGAATGCACGCGTAGGGGTCGACGTAGTCCCAGGCCCCTGGACGGAAGCCGTCGGAGACCGGGAATGGAAGGCGAGATGCGAGCACCTCGAACGGGGCTGTAGGACGGTCACCCGGTCAGCAAACGCGTAGCAACAGTGGGGTAGCGACTTACGGAGCGCGCCTGCGGAGTCTGGTATCCCCGGCAAGACCAGGCGTCCCTGTAGCCATTTAAATATATATCAGGATAGTAGCCACCCGACATTTAGCAAAATGGTCAGTTGACCATCAGGGGCAAGCCATCAGACATTTAACTAAATGCAAACATATCTAAATGTCTGGTACTCTATTGTCAACACCTTACCTAGACATTTAGATAACCACTCATGTCCACCAAAAAAACATTTATACATAAAACTAATCAGATGCATAGATACTAAGGTTAGGGTGTAGCGCTTAGCTAAGGGTGCAGCTCCCAGACGGCAGGAGAGGACAGGGGGTAGAGATCAAGGCATAAAATAAGGGCCTTGGTCAGGGAAAACAACAGGAAATCAGAGCTAGAAAAACAAGACTAGAAAAACAGAGCTGCAGGCGGGATGGCAACACTAGAGTGACAGAGGTCAGAGGCATTAATCAATCACAAGACAGTCCGCGACAAGGGACTCACCGAGGCTTAGTCCTCCTCCTCTCGGGCTACTACTTCGACCTCAACCCTCACAACTGGAGCCACCAGCTCACCGTCCACCTCATCATAGTCAGTGTATGCACTCCCATTGAGCACAGAGGTTGCCTTACTCCTGACCGCAGCCCACCTCTGCCCAAATTTCTCTGCCAGAGAGCAATACATGGCAGCATGCTCAGCAGCATATGCATGCACTCCTTCCTTGAGGGCTTCGTCGCCTTCGAGGGCTGCATCCCGCCGGGCAGAGAGATCCTGCCACTGGATAGCCTCGAAGGCAAAAGTCTCAAGCATGCAGCGCGTCTCCTCCTCCACACGCATAACCTCTTCATGCCAGCGCGCTGCACGCACCTTCGACTTGGCCCATTCAACGCGCAATGCTAAAAGAAGCCCCGCAGTCAGTAGACATCACACACTATGATGGCGAACTCACCCTTGTGGAGGTCAGGATCGGTCTCATCCCCCATGTCTCGCACCTTAAACCAAATCCAGGAGACCTTGCGAGAACCCTCCCTGCCTTTCGCCCGACTCCTCTGGCTGCGGCCCTGCGTCCCAACCGGGACCGCAGTGCCCTCTTCGCCTTCACCATCCCCACGATGCAATCCTACGTCAAGAAGATTCTCGCTCAGCGAGCGGACATCCTCATCCTTCAGCACTTCGAGTGCACCGGTCCAATCCCCCCCGCCAGTCAGGCTCATCAAGGCCGCATAGGCATGCTGATATCTGAGCTTGCTGGTGCAGACACGGTCGTCAATGCGGGCCTGCGTATGGCGAGCGCGTGTGTTCGGGCGCTGTCCTCGAACATTCTTGACTTTGAACGCGTTGACGAAGGTCCTCATTCGTAAGTGGCGCCGTAGGTCGTCGAGCGAATCCTCTGCCTCTGCAAGGCGCAGCCTACTCTCAACATCAGCAACGCCTACCGCGCAGGCCGCCTGTCTTGCCTCAGCTGCCGGTAGATCAGATGGCATGTTCAAGGGGGTTAGCTCGGGCTTGGGCGCCACGACATCCTCGGCGCCCGCCGTTGGATCTGCGCTGTCAAAAGGGGTTGGAAGGCCTGGCATGTGAACCCTCTGCTGGCGTTGAAACTTGCGAAGCTTGCGCCTTAACGTGCGACGGCGATCCTCGAAGTCGGATAGCTGCATTGTCGTGGCCGACTTCGCTTCCCGTAGGTCCTGAATGAGCCCACGCCTAATCGCTTCAGCAGCCTGCAATGCATTGGAGGGAGGGAGGTACTCACTGTTGTTGTTCAATTTCGAGCCCAAGCAGCAAGAATGCCAGCGCGCTGGCGTCGCCCTCGGATTCGGCTACGACGCCGATCGTGGCTTGCTCTTCTTTCTTCAGCTCTTGCTTCACCTGAGCCAGCGACTTTTCTGGAACGACAGAGTCAGCTCTGGGCGACAAAGGGTGGAATAGAGTACTGACTGGCTCTGGGCGTGGCGAACGGGCTTGGCTGATGCAGCTTGTTCGCCTCCCACACTGCAAACATAACCTCCCACTCCTCCACTTGCTTCAGCCTCTTGTCTCGCATTCCTTCGTCAAACTCCTTGAAGGCATGGTGGTGGAGGATCGCATTTGGAATTGCTTCCAGCATCTTCTTCAGCAGGAAGTCACCTTGGGAGGCCACAATCAGCACCCGGGAAAACCGAAACTAGGCAAAGGCTTACCCATTCCCACCACCCTCCTCCAATTGGCAAACCCACAGAAGTCATCAAGTGTGTCCCGCCGTGATCCAGGCCCCATCTCCTTTGTGCTGGTGGCCGCGCCATTAAGCCACGCCCAGTTTCTCTCCGGGCCCTCCAGCTCTGACCGCCCCATTCCCGCCGTCTTTCTAGAGGAATAGAGGCTGTGGCAGGACTCCTCGTGGGCCTGCAGGTGGAACTCTGGCACAAGAAACTTGACGTTCGCCTCCGGAAGAGAAAGCTGGATGTCCTCCGGGAACTTGTCCAGGCAGCGCCAGAACGTCTTCTTCCATTGGCAGCCAAGGTCATACGAAGAGACCACGATCTTGATGACTTCGCCCGCCAGCGTGGATAGAAAGATGTAGTCCATGTTCACGTACCTGTCGATGCATTCAACCGCAAACCCTTGGATAGAAAGGCAAAACGATACGCACCGCTCGCCTTTCTGCAAGTCTCCAATGCCGTTCGGCCTCCAGAATTGATGGCGACCACAGGTTACAGCCCCGACGCCCGTTGCAGCCAGGCCCGTCGTCTTCTTTAGATTGGCCGTTGCTAGGGCAGCAAACGCTACACAAGTGCTGATCTGACAGGACAAAAGGTCAGCCCCAGGTGCGATGGGGGCCATAAAGGCCAGTTAGAGCAGAGCGCTTACCTCCTCGTCGCTCGTGTGCTCAACGACGAACTGGTGGTACTGCCGGCCCTCCACAAAATAGGACAGCCCATCCCCTAGCGGCGGATCCCTCTCCTCACTGGATCGCAGCCGGCTCTTCAACCGAAAATTTGCATCCATTGCCAGCACCAGCCAGTAAAGAAATCTGCAAGGGAGGCATCAGCAGGGAGCCAACCTCTAAGCGAAACAAACTCACGCAGTCTCTGGAGGCGCATCCATCCAGTTCGAGGGCAAGTTCACACCCGGGCGAGGACACGCCGGGCAGCGGACCGCGAGCTCCCCCTCCTTCGTCCCCTCAATGCCCCTAGGGTCTAAACCCCACTTTCCTCGCTTCAGCATCTTGGCGAAGCGCCACTCCCGGACCATCAGGGTGAACATCGGCAGGCGATCCTGCATCGGTCAAGTCAGCAGAAGGTGGGGACGGACGCCGGCAGGTAAACACACCGGCAGTCGAAGAACCCCGGCTCCGTCGCTTTGAATCTCCAGAGCCTTGTAAAAGTCGTAGGCCGACACCTTGCCCTGAAGGTTCAGAGTGTGAAATTGTCGCAGGACCTCCATTGTTGCACAGGTTCGTGGCGCCACGGGTGTAGCAGGCCACCAAGCAGCCCGCAGGAGCTGGCGATGGTGTTCTACGCTGCCAGCACAGCCGCAGAAATCCAGTTCGACCTTGTGAATGCCGTTCGTGTGGAGGACGACGAAGTCTTTAGGGCCGGGGACCTGGGAGGGACAAAAGGGCGACGACTCGTGGCCAACCTGCACCCTCAGGCCAATCTGTGATAAATGCAGAGGCTGAAACCGGCCTCCCTTCCACTCCTGTGCCAGGCCGCTAGAATCAGCAACGCGCTCCTGCAGCAAAGCCAACGGTGCACCTCTACGATGTGAAGAGGCAGGCGACGGTGACGCCCCTTCAAGCAGGCCCCGCAGATCAACTCCCTTCCATGACATTCCCTGCAGCGGAACAACACATTCCCAGCACCGCAGCTGCAGTGGACGCCCCCCTCGTGCCCACCAGGCCCCCCTCGAAGGCGGCCTCCTCTCCCCTCCAATCTCATCAACTCGTCAAGGTAATCTGGAGCGAACGTTCTCCAAGTTGAGAGCGGAACATCCTTGAGACAGGGCAACTCAGCGACGTAGCAGAAAACGCGTTCGAGCGACGCACCGAGTTTTTGTAACGCTTTGCTGGCACCACCTCCACGCCCCGTAACCCCAGCTCTGGCGCTGACAGCGGCTCCAAGTCCTCCTCGAGAAAAAAGTTCGCCTCCTCGGTCAGGCTTGGGAACTTGGAAACCACGGGCGTTGATGACGGGGTGATTGCGCTGACCTTCGCCTGCGCGCGGCCCCGACTATCGAGGGACAACACCTCAGCGATGACAGGAGGGGGGGCGCTGTGATCGTAGAGCTGGAGGGTGCGCTTTTTCGGCTTCATCACAGCACGAGACGGAAGGATAATAGCGGAGACGTAGCAGCGGGAGGGCGTCAGCGGTGGACCAAGGCAAGGGGTGTCCGGAGTTTACCGGTACAATCCTCATGCCTTCGAAGCTGGAATCCAAGTCACGTGACATGCCGCACTGTCCGAGACTTCCAAGTCTCAAGACCCTGGGTCCTAGGCAAGCCTCTCAAAAGGTAGAGGCCCTATTGTTTTCACACGCGAACAAAGAGCAAAGGCATCGATAGTTCAGGAATACGAAGTACAGCCGGCATTAAACTATGCAGCCCGATTGGCGCGATCTGCAACAACACTCGCAGCCGTGGAGAACAAAGACAAAGCCCAGCGCCATCTGGCCTCAGGTGTTCCATCCATCTCCGTTCGCTGGGCCACAGACAAGGTTCTCGCAGCTCTAAAGCCATGGCGCGTATAGCGCAGCAAGCCCCCAGGACAGTATTGCGTAAAGGAGAACCGAGTCTCCCCCTTTCCAATGGGGGTGTTCGCATGCCTAACGCAAGACGACAGAATGGCCGCGCTGGACCCAGGAGGGAACACCACCACTAGTTTGAACTCCCATAGGATAAGGTGGCCCCCCTTTTTAGGGTCATAATCGCCCAACGGTGTGATGACGCACCAACCGTTGGGGACGTTGAAGTGGTCCCGGTGGTCGAGACAGACGGTAGCGGGCCCCAGGTTGAAAGTACAGGCAGGAAAGATGCTGCGGCTGAAAGGCCATTTGAGGTTGGGGAAGCGAGCGAAAAGGGGGTAGAGGAACTCCTCGTAGTGCGCGTAGATCTTGGGGGCGTACGTAGCCAACACGCCTGTGGCTGAGGATTAGCGGCCCGCGTTGGACTGGGGCAGGGTGCAGGCTTACTGCTGCCAAAACCTGCCAGCCGTTGGATAGCACTGTCGGCCAGAAGCCGGTCGATGATGCGCTGCATGGGGCCGCTGTGACCAAGATTTCCGGGGGATCTGCCCGGGAGGCGTCAGGCCCCACCCCTCAAAAGAAAACGACAGTCTTACCTTTGGCCCGCCGTCATAATTCACGCCGGTGTTCAAGGCGAAGAAGTCCCCTCGCCCTCGGTCGACCAGCCCTGCCCGGGAGTATCTGCGGCTCTCCCGCTCCGCCTTCTGGAAGGCCAGCGTCGTATCTCGCACAACACCCTCCCAGCCAGGCCCCGCAGGCCGCCCGGGAAATACGGACACTATTCGGCCCGCCAAGTCGGAGAGGGCAAACGTCGAGCTGGGGGACAAAACCGTAAGCCTGGAGCCAAGCCATGCAGCACGGACACGCACCGACCGTCCCAATCCATCTCTCTGAAGCCAAGCTGGAGCAGCCTCTCCAGGGTCCAAGCCCCTTTGCTTAGCTTCGTGCTCCGGATCCCCGTCCAGGCCCACTTCGCGGCCCTTAGCATGGCCGCGTCAAAATCAACCGCAACAATAGCCGCGGTCATAGCCCGCCGGGACAGGGAGGACCGCATCTTAGGCCGTTTATCGGAGTCGCGCTCAGCTGCACGGCGATCTGCCTTCCTCCTTGCGCGCCTCTTAATTTTAGCCAGGCGTTTGTGCTCCTTCAACGCGGCGTCAGGGCCAGAGGCGAGGGGCTGGTTTGGCTGCGGCGATGCCGGCGGGGCGGCGGAGTCGAGGCTAGGCTGACGGGTAGAGAGCTGGCGGGGGGGGCGGGATGGGGAAGGGGATGGAGGCTGGACAGGAATCAGCGAGCGCGCACCCTGTGGCAAACGGAACAGTGGCTGAGGCGAGGGGGAAGGGCTCAAGGGGGAGCTGGGGGCGTCGAGGGGTCTGGGGGTTTGGGGCGACTTGGATTTGCTGGGGGAGAAGGTGAGGGGTGTCAAAGGGGAGGAGAAGAATCCCGGCCTCGAGCGATGGGGCGTTTGAAAGCCAGACGTGCCCGAAGGTGAGCCCGGGCCCCGTGTGGCCTCCATGGTCTGCACCCGGTCCTGCCGATCCTCCTCTTGAAATGCTGCTTGAAGGGCTGGGCCGAGGTCGACGTCGGAGCAGAGAACCGCGACTTTCTGCTGCTGGAGGCTGAGGTCAAATGGGTTGTAAAGGCGGCCGGAGCGTGTCTCGCAGGCCGCACTGTTGGGCCCGGTCGTAACGGTCTGTCAGGCTTTGGGTTAGCGTTGGTCCTGGGGCGCAAACTGCGGGCCTCGAATGCGAAGCTGACGGACCCTGCAGCTGCTGGGCCTTGGCGGGGCCCAACTAGAAGCAAGGCCGCAGAGGCTTCCGAGGAGAAGGGATGGAGAACAGCACTCCTCACCCCGCAGCTGCTGGGCCTGGGCGAGACCCAACTGGAAGCGAGGCGAGAAAGGCTGGGGGGAAGGGTCTCCGAGAGAAGAAACGCACCATGCAGCTGACCCCACGCCCTCGACGACAGCGGTGTCGAAACCCTTCGAGAAACAGCAACGACCCGTCAGCGAAATTCAACCAAGTCCCGCCAGCCGGCAGGCGATCGCGCGCGACTGCTGGGCCTGGGCGAGGCCCAACTGGAAGCGCGCAGTCACCCAGGGTTGCGGAGAAACAGACGAAGCACTCACTGTAGACAAGAAATCGGTGCGGAAACGAGCCAAATGAAGGGTGGGAGGGGGGGGAGGATTGACAAGGGAGGGTGGTGACGGGGAGAGCCTGAATGCAGCGCACCTGGGATAAGCGGGTCTTGAAGACAATTCGCGCGGCGATAGTGCGGATTGCCAATTCTCTCGGCAACGTCCGGATATGGCTGTCGGTACTTCTTGGGGCCCTGCACTAGGTCACATTAATGCCCACAAGACTTGGGCAAATTCCATGCTCAACTTGTGAATACATAGCGTGAATAGCACGATTTTCCATGATTTGAAGTAAGATGTGACTGCCTGGCAGATTGGCATTCTGAAGACCATATACAAATAACAAATGACACGATACAGACACGGCAAACGATGGCATAGCACTATTCAAACGACAGAGTAGGAGGTACATAAAGAGCTCAGCTCCGCGCTCGGACTTTCCCCGCACCCAGCGCCTTGCGGAAAGCCTTCCGTGCCGCGCGAAGACTCTTATACTTCGAGTAGTTATTTAGGGACATGCACGTTGTTTGCCGCAAAGCCTGCCAAACCGACCCGTAAAGCCCAGGCACTCGTCCTTGAAAGACGACGTACACAGATCCCTCAAAGCTGCTTGGCAGCATGTGATACTCGGTTGAAGCAGGGAATCCAAGTTCAACCTCCTTGTGGAACAAATGGCGTGGCTTCCGACCGCGACGCACGGAGGCTCGGACCATATCCCACTCCTCCGAGTGGACATCATGTGAACGGGCAAAGCCGCCCTGGTCCGGAGTCCACCAAGGCGAAATAAGAGGGCAGCATTCGGCAGAGTTGTCGACACAGGCGTGGACGCGACCATTGCTCCAGTACCAACGGAAAGCGGCCCAAGCCTCAGAGCGATCGTGATAGCCCGCGTAGAATCCATGGGCACACCCACGAACTTGCTCCTGCGCGTCGAACCTAACCCAACCCTGTTAGGGATGAAGCGCGGCACGAGTGAAGCAACTTACAGGTTATAATATACACCAGGGCAGAACCCCTTGAAAACAGCCCACGCGCCTAACCATTCGTCCTCTTCCTCACTAGCGTCTGAGCCATCGTGGTCGCCCGCCTCGCTGGTAGGTGCACCGCCCGCCTTGAGTTCTTGTCGATCAGTTCGAGAACGATCGCCAAGATCCTCCTGCCTAGAGCAGCTGCATGTAAGACTACAACTATACGAAATATCTATGAGACTACGCTACTTACCAGCTACCGAAGACTCTAGTCTGTGCCCCAGACACAACGTCGTAGTTGTGCCGATTCTCAGTGCCATCGTCTGCGCAGCGTTAGTAAGCACGAGTACCAATACGCATGGCGGCACTTACCGCGGCTGTCGTCGTCGTGATTGAAGCATGACGCACAGCCGCAGCGGAATGGTCGGTCTTCGGACGCTGAGGAGAGTGACGATGGGTACCCGGGAGGGATATCTAGCCGCACGATTATATTGTAAGCAAGCCGCGGACAATGGGACACGTACAGGCATGTCCAGACCTCGACAGCTCTACTACTCCCATGACCCTCACCAGATCGTCGTCAGTCGCATACGAAGAAGGGTCGCTCGCCATCGTCGTCGCGGACGAGGACAGTGACGTCGCATAGCCGCTCCCGCCACAGCTCGCCCGCTCATCAGGTGTTAAGTGGGAGACAAGAGGAGACTGCATGAGAAAGGGAGAAACGGGGGGAGCGCAGTGAGGAAAGTTCAGTGTTCCGGTGGGGGTTTATATAGAGATGAGGCCTCATAAGCGAGGGAAGCTGAGAAAGTTCCTGCGTGAGACTGAACAGGAATGAACCCAGCTCAGAGTTCGAACTGGTGTACGCGACGCGCAGTGGGCGATACGCGATCACGTGCATGTGGTTTCGTTCAGTTCGAGTCAGTGCGACCCCGGGACTTCACGGAATTGCCCCGAGTGTGCCGGCGCTAAAGGGCGCGTTATCGGCTGTACCCCTGTTACTCCTACCAGCGACAACACGCCTTGCGTTCCATTCGGATTGTCTGATCGTTGATCGTCGGTGGCACCGGCTCCTATGACGGGCCCATCTCTGCCCTCGTCCAATCCGAAGCTCCTCACCTCCCGGGCAGCAAGTCAAGGCAAAACTCGTGGCCGCATACCTTTCATTCTAGGCGCTAGACTCAAGTTCTGCGAGCCATTACGGGCGACGTGGCAGATCGAGGCTGCTGCTGGTCACACTCCGGTGTCCCAGTTTTACGACAAGACCGTCAACAGCTACCTAGCGATTTTTGGCTACGATTTCATCGTCCCCAATTCGAAGTTCGCGCCGGTCAGTGCTCCGGGCCCAAGTCAAGCCGTCGATAATTCTGGTAGCGCGGTACCCGCCGCTGATGGCGCTATGGATCCTGACGAACTCGACGCCGCCATTAAGAGCGAGAAGCGAGCATGGTTACGAAAGGTACGTCAATTGATTTTCTAATCAGCATGCTTTTCTTGACGTGATTTACAGACGCTCTCGGCCTGGTTTCGTTCAGGCGATGCGAAATCGAAGGACAAGGGAGCACTCAGCAGACATTTCGAGACGATGGTCGACATGGCCCCAGTGAAGCCTCGCCGGCCACATGAGGACCATTTTTTTTCCAAGCGATACTACGCCGGCCTGGTCAAGCCTCAGTTCGACCCCCAGTTCGCTCGTGTTGCTGCCGCTTGGCGAGCCACAAACGAGTTTCTCTCAGAAGACGCCTTTCTATCTCCCGAGCAAATCGCCTCTCTCACCGCTATCAACTTCGAAGACGCACTGTTCAAGCGTGTTTACGACAAGTGGCTGCGCGATTACGTGAAGGCCGAGAAGCCTACAAAGCTATCTGAGGTCACCTTGCGCGCCGCATACACGCGCGCCGTCTACGATTCTCAAACGGACGAGTTCAAGGCGGGGCTAAAGGTCGAGTTGAGCGAGCATCACCAGAGGGAACTGGCTTCTTTCCTCCAGCTGCAGGAGGAGGCGGACCAGGAGAAGACGCCCGAGTACTATCACAGGTCAGTGCAATTGTTTCTTTGGCTGAGTGTGAGTCGACGGGCTTATGCTCTTCCACAGGATGCTGGAGAAGGCGGCGTATTACATCCAACCCTTCGCGGAGCTTCTGCAAGAGAAGTTCGGCATGATCTTCTCAATCTTATTTGCGGGCCCAATTCCAAACCGGGATGGAGCCATCGGTGTGAAAAGGTGCGCTCATCCTTTGCCTCGCTGTTTGTTCATTCCAGCTGACGTTAAGTAGTGTTCACGTGGGAACGACGACTGACCCGAGGTCATTGCGATGGACCGAGGCCGACAAGGAGATCTTTGCCATTATAGAGGTGGCATTCGGTCGATTTGCGACCCGTTGCTTCAGTAAGTGTTTCTTTGTTTTGTTCTATGGGTCCTGGCGGAGGACTGATATATTTTACCACCAGCACCGGAAGAGATGGCGGCGCGCGCACTCCCGAAGGCTTCGGAGCCGACCGGCGATGACTCTAGCCGAGCACCGGCTAGCAGTTCGGAAGAAGAGGAGGGCCACGTTGCTCGTCCTTTGCCCACGACGCGTGACGACAGCCCTCAGCCCTCTTCCCCTCCTTGGCCTCCGTCTTTCCCCCTTGACGTTGCATCTCCCACTCAACCTCCGCCCATGCCGCTGAGCAGAACCCCGCCGCCCTTATCTGAGGCAGTCTCCTACCCCAGACGCACCCCAGACGCCGCAACAGCTGCGACGCCTCCTCCTCAGCAAGTCAATTTGGCTCGCACGCCTCGCGCCCAGATCAGCGCGACTACTCCCCACACGGCGCCTGCCTCGCGCACGCCTCTTTTTCTCCCTGGTTCTTCTCAACAATCGGAGCGGGGCATCAGCCGAAGCGGAGGTCCTCGCGCAGCGGCAGCGTCCTCTCATGCCGCCACGCCTTTAGTCGTTCCGTCTGTCCGTGCTTCAAACTCGACTCGGGCCATTTCCCAACAGTTATCTCGTGGATCACCAGCGACGGCACCACCAGCAAGGCGGACGGTATCTGTGCCTGAGACTGGTCACACTGCAAAGGCCATCCCCTCCCCTGCACCCCGAAGCATTGCCGCCCATCCCCTGCCCCAATCGCAGTCTGTGCACATGCCCATTCTAGACGAAGAAGAAGAGGATCCGCGCACCCCGCCGACATCACCGCCGCATGCCGAAAACGAGCCGCTCGCTGCAAGATATTCTCACTTGCCTGGATCTGCGACGCCACCTGGGCCTGAAGGCGACTCATCTTACCAACGCATGCCTTACGTCTCCCGTGGGAATGGAACCTCGGATGGTCTGGACCGAGAGGCTTGGGGCTTGAGGGAGGACAGGCGCCAGGAGGAATGGGATTCTGTGGAGGCTGCGCAGGCGCTGATGGATGAGAGACGGCTTGTGCGAAGGGAGGCGTTTGGGCAACCCATGTCCGGCAGGGGTCGCCGGGACCGTACCCCCACGACTCCAAGAAGGTTGGCGCACAGCCGCAGCCGGCAGCGATCTGCACCTGAGAGTTCGCCGCTGGGTGCCTCTCTTAGGCAACGCTTCGTCGAGCGGTCATCTTCACCCTCGCCTGCTTTGAATCGCCGGCCATCGCTGACTGCACCTTCCACTATCGAGCCGCCATCCGAGCCGCCTTCACCCGCAAGCCAGCCCGTTCAAGCCCCGTTAGGGCGTGGGCCGACTGTACAAGCAGTGGTGCCAGGACGTGACGAAGCCATGGCGCTGGGACCAGTTGGCTTCACTGACGCCGAGGTCAGTAACTGGCCGGAGACTATGCGGACGCTATACTCGTACTTGACAGAGGGGAAGAATTGGGGCAACGGGTGGGCTGTTTGCATCCAGGAATGGGTAGAGATCCAGCGCCTTGACGGTTTGAATGTAAGTCTGTCGCTTGTGCTTCTGATTCACCTTGTCTAACTGTAAAATAGGTGGATGCAGTCTCGCGCCGCGTTACGGTGTTCTCATCAAAAACGCGACCCAGTGAGGTGACCGACTGGATACGGTACCACCGCCTTCCTCAAGACCGGAAGGTCAAGGACTTGGACGGGTATACTCGCGCGTGGTGGTCTTGGTGGGCTCAATGTCAACCGGAAGGGCGCGCCGTCGACGTTAGAGGCAGGCTGACCGGTTCAGTTGACAGGCTGGATTGGTCGCGCCTCGACGTGACGACAAGCTGTGGGCTTGTTCTCGTCATGGTCAGCCTCTCATTCTGGGGAAGCCATCTCTTCCAGGGTAGCAGGCCTACTGCTGGCCAGGAGCAGGACTGGACCGACGCCATTGCAAGCGTCAACACTGCATTGCAGTGCATCCGGCGGGGGAAGCTTCAAGGCGTTGTAGTTGCTGGAGGGTCAGCGCGTGAGGTGGGAGGCAGCAAGGCAAAGAAGCGTAAAAGGTGCGGCGCCATTGCTGGGAATGCCGGAAGTTACTAACACGCATCAGCAGCCAGACACAGCCAACTGCTGGTCCATCTAATTCCGCCAAGCGCAAGAAGGCGTAGACATGCCATGATCCCTGGTGCCCATTGATGCGACGTACACTCCCTCCCACCATCTCTCGCAGCCCGTCGCATGACGCATAGCATGTGCAACTTGTGCCAAATTCCCTGCGATTCATTTTCGATCTTATTTCTTTCCTTTTAAATGCACAACTGGACTACCACCATACTCACTGTAACACTATCACATCATAGGCATAATCTCCACCCGTTTCTGTTATATCTGTATCTCGTAGCATGATTTTCCTCGCATCCTTTTCAATCTGACGCCGCCATAGACTTCGCGTTGACTGACATCATATTCTCTTCAGGCCTTAAATACTGTAGCATCCATTTCTCTTTCACTTGCTCTGATACTTTCACATTGACTCTGCTAACCTATGCCCCAGGCTTTGCTCTCTAGAAGTCACTATCTCAAGCCATATTTTTTCACCTGTCATTTTTCACTTTAATCCAGCTCCACCAGGCCATTCTAGCCTGTCGACTTCATTGTGTAGCCCTGTCGCAGAGCGACCTGATCCATCTCCCTCTACCAATATCCTATCAACGAGATGTCCTCATCGTTATAATGTCAACTGCTTTTGCCTTCTTAATTTGCGTGAAATCGGCCAGTTTTTCGTAAGTACGCTTTTGGCTGACTAATTAAAGCCCCTACGCATTACACGTTCGCTTTGTCATTCGGGCTGCTCGGGCTCAGCCACAGCGTCACGGCGGTTGCCTTTCCGCGTCGCTTCAAACACTCTTCTTTGCCCTCCACCCTTCCCGCAGCCCACTGCACGTCGCATTCATGCTGTCCTCCTCATCTTCTTCCCTCTGAATGCTCGACACCTCGCTGAATCGTGCGCGATCCAAGCCGCACCGGGGCAAGAAGTTGTTCATGCCCCGGACAATTCCGTCTTCGTGTACCACTGCCATAAAATTTCCTTCTCCACATCTCCAGGATCTTCTGCGAGCAGCAACAAGAACAAGAAATTGGCTAGTGGCCGCAACGGTGACGACAAGGAAGAGACCGTTAGCCAGCGTGGCCGCAGAATTGCGTCCTGCGCTGCCACCTCCCCGCAGGTATGTCCCTCGCCCCACGGCATACGTCCTCTTCCCCTCCAGCATGTCGTTGGCGCCCCTTTCCATGCACAACGTCAGGTGCTGGCTGCGCGATACAGCTGGCCATGCAGGCGTAGTCCTGCAAAACACTGCGTGGGGATGCATCGTCAGTGAGTGGCGGAGGCATGTGGCGGGCGGCGACGTGTAGCAGAGCGTGCGCGGCATGTAGCAGAGCGCACGCGGTGTGGAGGTACAGAGCAGAGCATGGGTGGCGCCGAGCAGGGCGCGCGGGCAGCGTGGAGCACGCGCGGGCGGCGTGGAGAAGAGCGCGCGGGCGCAGGCGTGGAGCAGAGCGCGGGCAGGCGGCGACATGGAGCAGAGCGCAGGTGGTGCCGAGCAGGGCGTGCGGGCGGGATGCGCCGGCGGGGTGGAGCACGCGCGGGCGGCGGCGTGGAGCAGAGCGCGGGGCGGGCGGCGGCATGGAGCAGAGCACGGGCGAGCGGAGCAGAGTCCGCGCAACGTCGAGCAGAGCCCGCGCGACGTGGAGCAGAGCCCGCGCGACGTGGAGCAGAGCCCGCGCAGCGTGGAGCGGAGCCCGTGCGGCGTGGAGCAGAGCCCGCGCAGCATGGAGCGGAGCCCGTGCGGCGTGGAGCAGAGCACGGGCGAGCGGCGGCGTGGAGCAGAGCACGGGTGGGCGGAGCAGAGTCCGCGCAACATCGAGGAGAGTCCGCGCAACATCGAGCAGAGTCCGCGCGACGTCGAGCAGAGTCCGCGCGACGTGGAGCAGTGCGGGCGGGTGGGCAGCGTGGAGCAGAGCCCGCTCACGGCAAGGGGGAGGGGAAATGGTGCCGACAGCTGGCCGAGGCCAGATTACATAGCTTACACTCATGTAGATCAGACTTGTTTAGCAACATGGGTAGATTAGGTTGTAGGTATCTAACACAATGCTAAATGTCCTGTAAACCACCTTTGGTGACTTACTGGCCATTTAGCATTGTGTCGGGTGGCTGGTACAGTAACCTTTAGATAAGTGGCTACACCTAGTGGTGGCAAGACCACGGGGGAGTCAGCCACCTGGTCGCGACCAGAAGAAGCCGCGGCGGCGCGCGCGGCAACGGGATCCACGACGGGCGCGCCCATCTGCGTCAGATGCGCGTTGAGGTCGACACAGGCGAGGCAGGAAGTGCGCTTCTCGCTGCACTCGCAGCATCGCTCGTGCTTCGCGCGCCCGACGTTCTTTGCAGGGAGGACCCGGCGGAGGCACTCCTTGCCCTCGTTGATGCACGCGGTGCACTACTGCTCGGGCAGGCACTACGCAAACAGAAAATTAGCGTCGAGCACAGGTGGAGGAGATGGGTACTTACCGGACCCCACTTCTCATCGGGCTCCTTGGCCTTGGCCTTCCCTTTCCCCTCGTTCGCAGCGACAGCGCCAGCCGGCCCCGTACGCGCCCTCTTCGCCGGCGGGGGCACTTCGACAATCTTGTCCCCCGCCTCCTCCTCCTCGACAGGTGCTACGGCCTTGCGCTTGGCCGCGCGAGTCGCGGCGGACACTGGAGCGTCCAGAGCCAGGTCTACGTCCTGCTCAGCGGACGCGTCTACGACACCGGTGGCGGTCAACAGGGCGGCGACTTCGAGGCGGTCTTGCTCACCGGTCTGCGAGCGGGGCGGCGATGGAGCCCTGGTGCGCGTGGAAGACGAGGCCTGTGGGGTCTCGTTGGTTGGCGCGGCTGCCCTTTTACCCTTAGGGGGCCCTGTCTTGCGCGTTGAAACGGGCGCGACCTGCGCGGGCCCCTTGCCCTTGGGTGTCGCGGCCGCGAGCAGGGTGTCATCGTCGCTCTCCTCGAGCTCGTTGGTCTCCCGGTCCTCTGTCTCGGTCGGGTCTTCGGGGGGCTCGAAGACGTCGAGCACCTTGGCACCCCACTTGCAGTCGGACTTCAGCTCGAGGCGGCTGAAGACTACATGGGCGTCGGCGATCCCGCGACGGAAGAAATCGTTGTCGAGGTGGGTCGAATTCGACCTCAAGAGAGGGCCCTGTCAGGAGTGGTGGTCAGCGGGGACGGAAGCAAAACGTGCGCCGGCAGACTCACCAAGCAACTGGCAACCTGGGTGATCCACTCTGCCCAGACATTGCCGGGGTCGCCTTCGCGCAGGTGGCCTGACCCGAAGAGACGTTCGAGAGCCTGAATACCCTTGGGGCGGTTGTCGACGTACGCGCGAGCCATGGGAGACGAGGTGCTGAGGAGCGAGTCGCCTCGCAACTCAGTGTTCATAAGGACTCTGCGACAAGACGGAAGCGCCTGGCGAATTGCCTCCGGAGAAGCCCCCGCGTACAGGTAGCTTCGCGCAGAAGCCCGCGATGTGGGCACCCGGCCAAAACAGCTGTCGCTTCGGACTCAATCAGGATCTCAGGCCCCGATTGGTGCCCATTTGTCATTTCAGCCGCGTCTCGCGAACAGGAAGCCTATTCAACGACGGGCAAGTCCCACAGACAGCATAGTGCGCCTTGGCACCAGAATAGTTCAATTGAGCGGCGAGGCATGCTCGCCACCAGCGTACATCGTACTATACTAATCCGCGGCCCCTCCCGCGACCCTGTCGCGGGCGCCCTCCTCGTCTGCTCGGTAGGGCGGAAGCCGCAGCAGCTCAGCCAAGTCGAGTGCCTCCGCCACTAGGCGGTGCATCGTCTCTAGCTCATGCGGATCCTCGCTCACCTCTCCCCCGGCGTCTTCCCACGGCAACTCCGGCGCGGAGACCGCTTGATGCAGCCTGGTGAACAACGGCTCCAGAGCCCGCTTGCAGGCCTCCGCGTCTATGACATCATACTGGTACTTGCGGCAGGTGATATCGATTTCCTCCAGGGCCACCGCACGGCGCGTCTCCCACAGCTCGGACTCGGCCACGGACAGGCGGTCCGCGGCATCTACCTGATGGTGCTCCAGGGAATCGAGCCACTCGCGCTTCAGCGACGGCATGAGGTACCAACCCCAGTCGAGCCAACGGCGGACTTTCCCGGACGCGCGGGCGGCCTCGGACAGGAAGTGGTCCGACATCTGCGTGATGTCATCCTGCAGACCCACGTCGATGGCGCCAGCGTAGCGCTGGTAGTCCTTCTGGAGTCCCGAGAATTAGCAGGTACGCAACAATGCCGCAAGCGAGCTTGGACGTACTACGGTGACCATGAGGTCTCGACTCCAGATCTCGCGTTCCCGGATGACCGCGTCGCGCTTGGACAGCGTGGACGCATCGAACGGGGTCCACGAGCGCTCCGCAAGGAGCCAGGTCACTTTCTGGCAGAAGACTTGATCAAGGAAGGTGTTCATCGGGACAAGACTGCCGGGCGCGAAGATGGCTCGGAGTTGAGTGCCCTCCCGGGGCGTAGATGCCTTTTATAGGCTCGCTGCAGCACACCCGCCCAGGGCGCCGTCGCACAATCGGCTTCACGCATGTCCGTGCCCGAATCCCTCGTGGGGCTCCAGATTAGACTATGGAGAGTCTAAATTTTCAGTTAGGGGGAGAATGATGCGCCCTTTAGCGCACCTTGCAACGGCATTGCCCACTCCCCGCCTCCTTGCCCGTCCCGCTTCACTTCACCTCCGCCGCACCAAGTCCGCCCACCGCGACGTTGCTCCCCGCACAGGACAAGCGCCCCCACGGGTTCGGGACCGACCGGGTCGGACTAAAGCCGGTGTCCCGTGGTCCGATGCACCGAACGGGCAGGAGATCAACCGGCCAGACGAGTCAGCGGCACAGGAACAGAAGCGCGCCCAGAGAACCAGCCGACTCAATCAACGCGCCCTCAGACGCCCACATGCCCCCGGATCACGAGCGGCGCCCGCGACAGTGCGTTACTGACGTCATCCCAGCCATTCCAGCTCGACGTGCCCGCCGTTCCCGACGCACGCCCTGGGCGACGTTGTAAGGCGGCACCTTTGATTCGTTCGTACCACGCGCACGCCCTCTGCCCTGCACGGGCCGAGCCGCAACGACTCCACTCACCAAGGGACCCGGAGCAGGCAGGATGAGCCATAGCTACTAAATTTATAACGATACTACTATTGTAATAGCCCAAACCATGTAACGACAATAACTATTATGCACTAACAGCTCCTATTAGCCTTATGGCTTTATCTAATAGGAATCATTAATGATATTATATATGCAGTATATAATATATTTCGTGGGATGCTTCTTTGAGCTATTTTTAGCACCTTCGTAATCAGATCGTGATCCCGATCGCAGCTCTATGCAATCGGGTGCCTAAATTGCGTACAGTATGCTAATCTAATCTAATCTAATCTAATCCCCTGCCTCACTGCCGCGCGCCTACTCGATCGGCCTTGCTAGGCGCCGTGCCCGCCCTGCAATGCGCGCCCCGCGCGCCCCGCCGACGTCAGCGCTACCCGCTCGCTCGCTCGTCCCGCCCTCGGCTATGCACCCGCGCCTGCCGCCGTCACTCCCGCCATAACCCAGTCCTCGCCGCCGCCACCGCCGCTCACTCTCCGGAACCGTTGCCGCGACGTACGTCATCAGCGCCGCAGGCGCTGCTGCCGTCGTCGTTGCTACGTAGTCGGCATGGTGCTACCCACCGCGCGCGCCATCGGGACACCTGCGCCGTTGCTGCACACCGCACGCCGTCGTTGGGGCATTCCGCGTGCGCGCTGAGCATCGCATGCGGGTGCTGGCATTCGGCGCGGGTGCTAGGCCCCGAGAGCGAGTGGGTTGGGGGGGAAGGGATAGCGCGCCGTTGAGGGCCGTGGGTGCGCGCGATGCGTATGGGCCCGCGGGCATGCGCGTCAGGTGTGGTCGTGTGCGTGGGTGCTGGCGCCACGCACACGCAAGCCCTGGTATTGACCGTGCGCCCATGTCGTTGTACGCGCGTGCGTACGCGTCCGGGGGCGTGTTGTGCGCGCGTCTGCATGTGTCGGACATGTGTGGAAGTGGGCGGACGGCTGGGGTGGGCCGTGGAGGGCGTGGAAGGGCGGCGCAAAGGGCGGGGGACGCGGGGGAGGGCGGGAAAGGGAGGGCGCAGAGAGAGAAACGTGCGAAGAGCGCGGAAGTGGGCATGTAGGAGGAGGACGGGCAGGAGGAGGGTGAGAGGCTGGAGAGCGAGTCGCGCACGACCTGTGCCGCGGCTCGGAAACGGCCGAGCGGCGGTGGCTGAAAGCCCGAGAAGCCCGATCGTCGAGGAAGAGGAGTGCTCGCGAACAATTTCTGGACGGTATTGGCCCTGAATCTTGGGACAGATGTAAAATTATCATAGTTTTTACTGTATGTACGACATTCAATGCAATATCAAGTATTGTTGGAGCCAGAATAAGCGATTTATATTGACCCTACAGTAAGCCTACCTCATATTTCCTGTAGTACAGACTTTCTACAGGAAGTTCTATGTATCTATCTGAGCGAAAAATATTATGTTCCTGTAAGAAATGTAAATGCGAAGTCTGAAATTTTTTGGACTTGATTCCAGAGCTTGAGATCTGAAATACACACGAAATAACAGTTCATGGAGCCGAAAATGCATATATTTGGTTAGATCTCAAAGATCCAGAGCACTAAAAATTACCATAAAGTCATGATACATACCTCACATATGCCCCAACGTATATAAAGAAACCGATACATGATATGGACAAAATGTGCTGCACAATTGCAGTTCGAATCTGGTGCCCGGCGTTACCAACAGCTCAATTCGAGCTCGACGCGTTAGGACAAGCGCCGTACGTTTGGTACGTGCTTATCTGTATCTCGCCGATTTCTCTCCTGAACGTCATTCTATTCATACAGAACTTGGTATCTAGCTTAATTAATACTATCTACATGTCATACAATATTTTTAGACTTTAATCGAATTTACTTGGGCTCGAATATCGACTTTGACGAACTCGGTTCGGCAATTGCCGAACCGTGCCACAAGGCTCGTGGTTGAGGCTCACCATGTCCTCCCCCTCTCATCAAGCGGGTGGTCTTCGAGGCTCAAAAGCCTCTCATTTGTATGTTATTTTCTTATTCTATTTGTTTTTCTACTGTTACTAACTATAATCTACCTATTTTAGCCTCAGAACACGATGACGTGGCTCGTTGCGAGCTGCACGGCAACATCACCGCCGTCGATCCCCCTTTCCCCGCGCTTTCAACTGCGCGCCCGACATCTCCCAGCCCCATGCACGAAGATGGCTAGCTATGCAAGAGCTCGCGCTTGCAAGCCCGCCCGCTTAGGAGCTCCCGAACGCGCGTGCAACGACTGCCGCGCCGGGCCATTCCCGTTCACTGCCCCACCCCCACCACGCCACGTTCACATGGATGTGTTCTTGTTCGCGTGCGCGTCGGCCCACCACCATGCCCCATGGCATAGCAACGACATGTGGAGATATACCACGCCCTCAAGGCACCCTCCCCCGCCGGCGCCCGACGCCAGCTCCGTGCCCGTACATTTCAGCCCCATGGACACACGTCCGAGCCCCGCGTGCACGCGTTTCAGCCTCGTTTGCGCGGATTCCAGCCTCGTCCGCGTAGGTCCCAGCCCCGTCGCCGCGCGTTCTAGTCCCCGCACCCATGCACTCCAGCGCCCGCGCGCACTCAAGCCCCGTAGCCCGGCGGTCCCGCCATTCTCCGCGCGCCCCGTGCCGTGCCCTGCGCGGCTCGCACCTCATGCCGTGTCTCACGTGCTTCCGCCGTGCCCCGCGGCCCCCGCACGATGCCCCACGTCTCGCGCCTCATGCCTCACGCAGTGCCCCGCGCCGTGTCCTACGCGCTCCCGCCGTGTGCCGTGCCCTGCGCGCCTCGGTGCCATGCACCATGCCCCGCATGCTGTCCCGGCGTCCTGCCCGCGCGTGGGATGCGTGGCCAGTGCAATGGAGGGCGCGGGCGCCAGCAGCAAGCCGGCGCGTAGCACCCCTGCGCCGATCGGACGCAGCGCACGCGCACTGCAGCGGGTGTGCGGCGAACCCACGCGCAACGAGCATACAGTGCGTGCGTAGTCACGGGGCGGGAGCGGGAACGGCAGGTGGAAGCACTGGCGAGCGCTAGAGGAAGCGCCGGCGAGCGCGAGGAAAGCGCCGCATCAGCGACTTGGCCGAGATCCTCACGATCTCGGCCGATATTTTTTAATGAATGTTATATGTATGTTTTCCGGCACCTCCCGATGCTGCCTTACAGATTAGATTAGATATAATGCATGGTTCTGCTTAGTAAGGGTCTGACCCCAAGTCCGAGATACCCAGATGCTCTCCGAAGTGATTAATATATAAGAATAATGGTATTAAATCGTGGGAATAAGTAGCCCTGAGGCCAAAGGCATTGGCCGTGGGAGCCAATACCTTTATATAGCTAATGAAGCAGCTTTATTAACTTTGGCCTTTTAGTGCTCTTAACAACAATAGTTGTTGTCGTTACATGGCTTTGCTTAATGTAATAGGGTTTAGTAGTATAAAGTAAGTAGATACAGTTGGCAGGATCAGGAAGGAATTGGAGATTGGGTCGGTCAGCGGGAGGTTGTCGTAGGAAGTCGCGCCGGGCCGCCAGAGGCGGCCTTGCCCATTTGTACCGTAGCTACTGACTTAGAGAATCAGAACGGAATCTGCCTTTTTCCCCTCAGTGGTCAGATCTCACAAAGCCCGCCGTTTGACGTTCTCACCCCAGTCTCTAAGCACGTCTCAGACGTAGCTCTTCTCACTTTCTCGTGTCGCTCATCATATTCGTCGTACTCGTTGCCGCGCCGTTATCTACAAGCTGTATCACCTAAGACCCGTGAGTCTTGTCGTACCGTCATCGTCCCTAGCAGAGCCGTGTCGGAAGTCGCCCGCGCGCAGCAAGCTCGCCCTCCGCGGCCTTGCTCCCCTACCCGTAGTACGATCACCCGTCAGCTACACGTCTCGGCGCTCCCCTCTTGAGATACTTGGTCCCCTCGCACCCCCCGGTACACTGTTGGTTTTGGTTTTGGCTGCCGCCTCCATTCCCAGGGTACACACATCAGCGCACGAGTCAGCAGGCTCAGGCCGGGAGGTACCCGAGCAGGATAAGCAAGAGGAGGAAAACGTATATAAGTCGTGCGCTCTCATGTATCTAACTCACTCTTGACTATTACCTTGTTTCTTGCTTTCTCTTTCTTTCTTGCTCTCTCTCTCGTGTGATGTCGACAGCTCGATCAGTCAAGTGCCCCGCCTTTCTCGCCTTCGGTGACGCAAAGGCGCGATTGACGTTCCGCTTAGGTAAGCTCCAGCTTTCAGATTTGACGTGACGAGTATCGCTCACCTCCTCTTTCCTCTCACTCTCTCGACGACCGCATACGAGGAATCCTCGTGCGCGGTCCTCTCGAAGGTCGACCACCCTTGTTTCTGTCGTTGAGGAATCCTCAACGACGCTCTAGCCTGCACCCTAGGAGGTCTTCGACACCTCTGCACTGTACTCACCCGCTGACCCTCGATAGTGAACCTCCGGTCGTAGCGTGACTCCCATTGTCCATTACAGTAAGCCATTCAAAGGATTGGAGGTCTTACAGACACTATAAAGTGCACTGATCCTTATAATGCCAGGTAATGGGGCCAATGTGTGGTCCGCTCCTCCAAGAGTGACAAATCTTTTGAATTAGGCAGATGCATTGGCAAATAAAGCAGCCGGCATCACCTGCGACTGTGGATCGGCCGTTTGAGAGATCGCAGGCCTTACAGGCCCCATAGAACACACCAACCCTTGTAATGCCAGTTGACAGTGCCAACGTGCGGTCTGCCCATCGAAGTGTGACAAACCTTGCTGAGCTGGCCAGACATACCGGCAGTTAGAGGAGCCGGCATTGTCTGGGATTGCCGGTCCGACTGTTCAAAGGATCGCAGGCCTTACGGGCCTCATAAAATGCACTGACCCTTGTAATGCCAGCTGATGGCGCCAATGTGCAGTTTGCCCATCGAAGTGTGATAAACCTTGCTGAATTGGCCAGATATACCAGCAGTTAGAGCAGCTGGCATTACCTGGGGTTGCAGGCCACCAATTCGAGGGATCGCAGGTCTTGCAAATGTCATAAAGAGCATCGAGCATTGTACGGGTATTTGACGAAGCTGGCGCCACACTACTCGTTCCAAGGGCGGCGAGCCTTGCTAAGGAGGCCATCACCTGCCAACTTTACAATGGATGACCTGTGGACGCACTAAAGGCGGTGATGGCTGCCGTCGCAGACTGCCTTGGTGTTTATCTGGCATTATCTAGTGATATGGAAGAATTGTACGTCCGACACAAGATACTTATACGGTAATCATATATAAGGTCTTGTATAACCATTCCATTTCGCTCTTAAATCTGCGATGATGAGCGCCTTCGTGAGCCCCGGGATGAGCTGCGGATCCCAGGCGTATCCGAGGCTGCCTGTACTCAGCATGCGTGCAGCAAGGGAGAAGGGGAGGCATACTTCACCGAGCTCAGGCAGACGCCGTCTGTGGTGAGGCACCAGCCTCAGCCGCCAAAACGGACGCCGCCTGCGATAGAGGCCTCGAGGAAGTAGAGGTTCGAGATGAACGGGACAGAGAACGTCGTGAACATTCTGTCATTTCCCCGTTAATGCAGCGATGAAGTAAGTCTATGTCGTGCGGGAGATATGGATGAGACGGAGATGACGCACAACAGAACGAACGCGCCAAGTGTCAGAACGAAAACGGATCCGTGTAGAACATATCCGTAGGTCCGTCGACAGAAACTTACAAGGAGATAGCAGAGAAGTTTTGGGCGATTGGCGTACGATACGTGTGGGGATCGGAATGGTCCTCGAACCCCGCGTTCGTGCCGGCCTTTATGCACTAAGGCATTGGCCTGCGCCGGATGCTTGTCCTTCCTGTGTCGTCAAATGATCTTATTCCATTTCAGCTAGACATGAAGGGGAGACCGTGGGCCTAAGCTGGGGAGGAATCTGATGGTAGGATCAATGCTCGGAAATGCGCTTTCCGTGTGGAGACCTCGAGGATTTCAAGGCACGGCGGATGGAAGCTTGTTGTGCGCTTTGACTAGACACATTTCCGCGATTGCCTTGTTTAAGTTTAGAGGTCCCCCGTTTCGATGCTAGCGACCATGAGGACGAATGGGAAATCGCGGAGAACGCTCAAGCTGGTCGTGGTGCTAAGCAAAGTACGAAAGCTGTGACGGAAATGGTTATCGGCGCGATCCATCCTGGTCAGTTTACATACCACGGTCCTCGTGAGAACAACCACGATCAACGCGTTCTCCGCCGTAGAGATTCAGTCAACGACATGAAGAAGTGCACTGCGTCATATTGCGTGTGTACAGATATGGACGAGCCAATAGGAAACGAGGAAAGGCTCACAAACGCGAGGAAAGGAATTGGAGTACACCGCAAGTCATACATGATGAGGACCCTACAAGTACAAATGGGCTCGAAAGATAAATAGCCGCGCATGGATACAGCGTCGTAACGTGCTTCGTGAAGTAGAATGAAAGTCCAGAGGCATAGAATAATTATTGAGGTAGGATGCGAACCAGATTCTCACCAATCACGCCCACACCGACTCCTGCCACCACGTCTTGCACGCCCCCGTCACGCCCCACTCGACGATGCCCACGTCAGATGCAACGTACACGTGCCCGCCGGCTGGGTCGAAGCACGCGCCCGCGAGGTCGAGATTGGGCGGCGTCACGAGCCGCGGGGCCTTGCGCGCGGCAGATTGAGACTGAGAGAACCGCCGCGCCGCGAGCATCTGGTCGCCCACGCTGCCCCCACTGAGCCACGCCGGCTGCGGCGCCGGGGCAGGCGAGCCCGCGCGCGACGTGACACACTCGAACTCAGCCTCCAGCTCCGCGTCGTCGAGGTCGACGTCCATGTCGCCCGACTCCTCCGTGTCGTACATGGGCTCGTCGGGGTCCGCTGGGCGCGAGACCGTTGCGCGGATGCCGTGCCGCCCGAGCACGCGCCGCACTTCGCGCTCCTCGGAGCGGTCGCCGAGCGGCGGGATCACGATGTGTGGGTCCTCACGCGTGCGCTCCTCCTCGGCAGCGCGCCGATGGATGCCGTTGCGCCGGTGTCGATAAGCGGATGCGGCGGCGAGGCTGAGGCGGTTGGACGGCCCGCCGGTCGCGGATTCGGCCGCGGCGGCGCGGCGAGCTTCGCTGCGGAGGACGATGCGGGGCGGCGGTGGCGGGAGGCGTGGGGTATGAGACGACCAGGGCATTGTTTCTGTGTCGGTGCTTGCAGTGCGTGGTTGCGGAGATGGGCGAGAGGACGACGACGAGGAAGAAGGGGAAGGATCGTTTATGAGGGTCGGGACAGATATAATGTCTTCCTGCTCAAATGTCCTTGCATCGATTACATGTAAGAGGGAAGTGTGCTGTGGATGGCGAATAAGTTACATGGCAGTCTGAGAAGAGGCGTCTGACTGACCTCCGTGAAAATCATTAACTCCTTTCCGCCATTCCTCGCAGGGCTGAACTTGACATTCCGCACACCCCACCCAGGAGCACTGGACCCTGGTCGTCCCCAATCCCACGCCTCCTCGTACAACCGACCACTAGCGCCCCCATTACCCCGTCGACCAGAAGGCCGATTCTTGTCCGTCTGATACACCTTTAACGGCTTGTGACTCCGCACGTCCCACACAACGACCATGCCTTCCTGAGAAGCGACTGCGAATTTGGTCCCGCACGCAGAAAATGCAGTCGAAAAGCATGCCGGGATCGCATTGATGGAGAACGGAGACGGTGGAGGTTGATCGAAAGCAGGGAGAGTGAGCTTGTACAGTTCCGTGAACGTGATGCGAGAGCCGCCAGACAATGCGTGAAGATAGACGTGAGGAGAGTCGCCCACACTCAGGAGCGTACGGCCGTCGGGCGATATGGAAGCTGAAAGGAAAGTCACATCGTAAATCTAAATCTTGACGAACGAACGGAAGATGACGACGGACAGTGGTTCACCGGCACGTCAATCCGCAGCGTACCCGCCTCGCTGATTCGCTTGCAGAGCCCTTCGGGACCTCTCGCCCCACGGACATTCACATCGTAAAACTTGACGGTGCAATCATTGTTGCTTACAGCCACACGTGGCTCTGCGCTGCTTTCATGCGATCGCGTGAGGCTGAGCGAAGTCAGCAACACGGAATTGTTGATTGACCCGGACAGCACGTTGTCGAACTGCCAGAGCCGCCGTGGACGGCCCGTCCACGCACGGCGGGGCTCCGGCCCAGTGGGGCGACTGGAGTGGATGGAGAGATGGAGCTCGGCTTCCTGGCCGCCTGCGGCTATGAGTCGCTCTTCCGAACCTGGGATCGGCAGCGACGCAATCGTGTTTGGCACGAAGCCAAGGTTCGCTAGAGGATATGCGACCTATTTCCGTGAGAGATGAGAGTCAATCAGCATCGGAGTCAGCTGAGAACTCACGGTCGTTGGATCTCGTGTATCTCGCTCGAGGATAGTCTGGTTGCGCACGAAGTTGACGACTCCCCGCTCTTCGGGACAAAGCAAGACATCTCTCAATTGTCTGTGAATGCATAACGACGTTAGCATGCGACACGTCATCCTATTCAACGGGTGGGGCTCACACATGGCCGATGGTCACTGGCTGCTGCAGAATGCCAGTAGGCTCGCTCGACAAGAGCGATTGTCCGCGTGCCATCGTCAGAAAGGCGTGATGGTGAACGCGATACGTTCAGTGCGCTCGATGGGGGTTCGATGAGTTCGGAAGGTGTGAGAGCATAGGCAGGTGAAGAGCTGGCGTAATTAGGAGGTATTAGAGAGCTGCTCTCGGCGTGGGTTCTCCGGAATAGAACCTTCCCCCGGGCAGCGGTGAAAGATCGTCCAGAAAGTTACGCACCTAGAAATAGTGTAATAGCCCGCGGCTAATTCAGCGACAGATCTGCCTGGCGACGACGCTATAAATGCGACGTGCTGGTGGGCTCGAGGTGAGGTAGGAGTACAAAGACAAGGATAAGCAGTGGTGTGGAGATGGCCTAACCCTATTTCCGATCCGTAGCCGCGTGACCATGGCGTGACCGACGCGACGCTTCACGCCAATGCGCGCCTGCCCGGAGCTCACCCACCTTCACCTCCAGCACGGTATCTGCTGTGATTCACCGAGTTCAATTGCTATCAAGCTTGTTCCTGGCCGAGTCCCTCTCCCCCGCCGATGCCATACCTCTGAAGTAATGCTCATGTCCGGGTTGGGCTCACTCTCGACCGCATTGGCTCCTGAAAGCTTAAGTTTGCTTGCACCCACGTCATGTCGACATCTTTGGTTTGTCGGAAACCTTTATGGATAAGCAGATCCCTAAAGACACATTTCATATCGTGCTATCACACGTACATGCGAGGGCCTGTGTTGGGTGCCGCATCGATATTCTACGCACCTTCAGGCTTCGCGTTGGACTGCCCTACACATGTAAGCCCGGGTAGCATTGAGAAGGACGGAGATTGAGCTAAACCCGCAGCTGCAGGGCCAGGGAACCCATCAATCAAGCTGCTAGAATGCAACAAGACACGGAGAAATCCACATCTGAAACACGACACCGATTCAAAGCACGCACCGGCTGATGTTACTTCGTTGCTCAGTCGCGGATGGATTTTGCGGCACGTTGCACAAGGATAGCGAATCATGATACATGCGAAACTTATATTAAACGACAGTAGTGCGGGGGATAAATCCAGGGTTCTTCTAGATGTGCTGTGAATGATCTAAGATGGATGATCATGAGTGCGTACCGTGTCGGTGCGTTTGCCTGCATGCTGAACAGGGCAGGCCATACCGCGCATCTGGGATCGCCATGTTAGAACATGGACATACCAGAACAAAAGAGTACATGAGGTTACTCTTGCAGGTCAGTTGCCGAGCAAGAAGGCAAGACTCAAGAGGAAAGCGAGACGCGAGATACGATCACGTGTTAGTGGACCGTCACGCGTCAGTCACGCTTGGTGGGAATTCAATTGTTGTCACGCCTCGTCACGTTGAACAACGACGATCAGGTCGTCCCCTGCACCCTTGCTCCTCCTCCCCCGCCCGACAAGTCTCAACAGCTCGTCTACTCTCGATATCTCATCGCAGCCGATCTTATTACGAACATATACGATGAATCGCCCTCGCGAGAGTGTCCTCAGCCTCTTCGATCCCCTTGCGGGCTCGAGCGCGACATCACCCCGTCGTGACGTGCACACGCCCGACTCGGGCTCCGACAAGGAGAATGCGATTTCGCCTCCCCCATCCGACAGCCCGATTACGCTGACGAAGTTCTTCAGCCGGACGTACACTCGCTACAAGACCTTGCCCGCGAAACTCCCCAAGGGGGGACTGATCGACTTCGGAGACCTCACGATCGACGAGGACACGGATCTGGATCAGCTTGGCTCGACGGACGATGCGGAGAACGACTCAGAGGCGGATGAGAACGCTGGCACAGAACAGCACATTGCGGATGCCACTCCCCAGCGACGCCCGCTTGCGGACATCGCGATTGACGAGGACGACGACAACACGCCCATCGCGGTGAAGCGCGGGCCCAACGTCTTCGCGAAGCCCGACGACTCGCTGCAGGCACCGAACTTTTCTCAGCTAAGGCCAACCGCCGCTCCTTCAACCTCCCCACTCGCTGCAGTGATCAACTCCATCAATGGAATGCCCAGCTCTCCGACTTCCTCCACTTCCTCCATTGCTCCGGGTTCGCCTTCAGCGACCCCGCGCATCTCCATCATCCCGCCCGAGCCGTCATCACCTTCTCCCAAACCGAAGCCTCGTCCGGTCACCAACGCTTCGACTTCTTCGCTTGATCCACGCCGCATCTCTGTCGATCTGCAAAGTTCATTCTCCATGCACTTCAATTGCCCAGAGGCATCTTTTGATCTCATGCACGACAAAATTTCCTTGGGGAATGAGACGTTCCTAGGCACCATGGATGACTCTTTTGACCTTGCCGCAGAAGAAGCTACTATGAACGCGCTCGCCCAAAGGCTCGAGAACGTCAACCTGAAGGAGAAAAGCGCCGTGAAGAAGCGGGCCGCTCAGAGGAATGTTCAGATGGACAGCGAGAGCGAGAGCGAAACGGAGCTTCAGGAGAACTCGCTCGTAGAGCGCATTCGGGATATCAGGCTTACCGTTAGCGAGAGCGAGAGCGAAGACGATACTGCGCCGCGGAAGATTACGCCCATGACCAAACGTGGAACCTCAAAGTCAGCAGAAGGCAGTAAGTCTCATTCTGACAGACTAGTGCTACTACATGTGCTAATAATCTCTTCAGCGCCTCAGGCCCCTCTTACGCAGCAGCTCCTTCTGACAAGCAAGCCGGCGAGCCCATTTCTCCTACCGCCTGGCTCCACTAAGCCTACCGAGCTTGTAGTTCCTGCCAAAGCAGTTGAGGATACCCCGATCACGCCGAAGAACTTACACCCTCCATCAAAGACGGAACCGCCTCGCCTGCCGCCTCCGCCTGCAGCAATCAGAGCCCTGAGCATCAAGAAGAAGACGATCAGCAGGCCTTCTATCACCAGCCGGCCCTCCAGTATCAGCAGTAGACCCTCGACCATCACCGCCAGGCCCTCTAGTATCAGTAGCGCTAGCACGACCTCGGGCTCGGGCTCAGGCAGCTCTTCCACCCGCGCGTCCATCACGACGTCCAGTTCTTCCATCCTGGATGTCGCGCCAAAGCCGACACAAGCGGCACCTAGACCCGTGCGTCCGAGGACGGTTGTGACGGGCGTGCAGCGTCCGCCCGCAGGCGCTGCCTTGCCCGCGCGCTCCAAGGACGTCGGGAGCACCATGGGTCTTCGCGGCCACGCGGCCATGCCATCCGAATCTCGTCGCGATGGCGCGTCCGCGACGGCGTCCAAGTACGTCGGGTCCATGGGACGCGCGGCCGCAAGCCGCGTCGTCGGATCCAGCGTCCAGCGTCCTGCTGCTGTCCCGTCCAAGGTGGAAGCTCCCAAGGAGCCGAGTGCATCGCGGCTGCAGCGCGCTGTTTCTGTGTCCGCCGGTTTGTCCAGGAAGACTTCTATCTCTGCTGCGGCTACCGCTGGTCATGCCAAAGCGCCTGCGAAGTCTGCCACATCGGGATTGCGGCCTCCGTCGCGAATTGGCGGTCCTACCGGAGGCGTTTCCTCGCACTCACGGACTGCGGCCGCAGCGAAGCCACCTGTTCCGACTGTTTCTGGGACGTCATCTTCTGCAATTGCACGCTCTTTGAGGGGAGAGAGCAGGTTTGGTACGACGAGGAGGGTCTAAAGACTGCTTTTCGTGATTGGTCATCCATGGATCTGGCTGCTTTCTATCGCATTGCGTTTTGTTTATTTTATCATGGCTTTTTATTTCTTTCCGTTTCTCCGCTCTTCTCTTCATGATTTGCTCTCACGGCATCTATGCACCTTCCACGTCGCAGGCTTGATCTCGCATGCATCTCATACCACCCAGTTATGCCGCAATCTTCATCTTCTGATTACAATACCTAGAACCCCACGATTTCACCGCATTTGCATATGTCTGATATCATTCATGTCCATACTACACAAGTTTCTTGCACGTAGATACCTATGCAATTCAGGTTCTTGATTCAGTCAGGTTCATGATTCAGGTTGACACACTGTTCGCGCTGAGCGCGACGCGTCTGAGGCCGCACGTGCTGGGAAACAAATTTTGTGGCGCTTGATCTGAGATCTTACGTCTTGCCAGACCTTGCCCCGCACGACCTTCCTTGCCAGAAACCAAGTGCCAGCTTTGCTTTACATCCACTCTATACCTCATCATCCACCGCAACATACCCAGCATAATGCCGCCAAAGAAGGCGCCGCAGCCGCAGGGCTCGTCGTCGAAGGTCAAAGTGGACAAGGTGGACCCGCTTCCCCGCCTTGCGCATAGGAGATTGTACTGACCAGCATACACCGCTAGACCTTCGGAATGAAGAACGTCAGCAGCTTCCTTGGTCCTTCCCTCCTCCCGAGCTGACCGAGTGTACAGAAAAACAAATCGGCGCGCGTGCAGAAGCAGGTCCAGCAGATCCAGCAGCAGGCGAGCATGGCGGGCAAGTCGCCCGCGGCGCTCGCGAAGGAGAAGGAGAAGGAGCTGCGCGACAAGGCGAAGGCGGACGAGGAGCGGCGCAAGCGCGAGGAGGCGGCGCTGCTCAAGCCCGTGCAGCAGCAGAAGGTGCCGTTCGGCGTCGACCCGAAGACGATCCTGTGTGCGTTCTTCAAGGCGGGCCACTGCGACAAGGGGAACAAGTGCAAGTTTAGTCATAATTTGGATGTGGAGCGGAAGGTCGAGAAGAAGAATCTGTATGCGGATGCACGGGAGGATAAGGCGAATGGTGCGTGGGTGTCTTTGGGTTTGTAAGATGGTGCTGATATCGTGCAGATACCATGGAGACGTGGGACGAGGAAAAGCTGCGGAGCGTCGTGCTGTCGAAGCATGGAAACCCACGGGTGACCACCGATGTTAGCAGCTTCGAGCTCTGCCTTGGTTTCTGCATTTCTCATTGATCTTTTCTCCCAGATCGTATGCAAATTCTTCATCGAGGCCATCGAGAGTCAGAAGTATGTCATACCTGGCGTCTTTTGGGTGTTCGGTTCTCATTATCTCTCGCACAGATTCGGCTGGTTCTGGCAGTGTCCAAATGGCGAAGCATGCCAGTACAAACACGCACTTCCTCCAGGATTCGTGCTCAAGTCCCAGCGGAAGGCATTGGCAGAGGCGGAGAAGGCTAACGTGATCAGTCTGGAAGAGTTCTTGGAAGTAGAGGTACGGTCTTTCATCCCATGCGTAGTATCATATTTATTATGCTGACCACATCTATTCCAGCGACATAAATTGGGAGCTAATCTCACACCAGTCACCCGCGAGACATTCGCGAAATGGAAGCAGACCCGCATGAACAAGAAGGAGGCGGAGCAAGAGGCCATGCGCAAGGCCAAGGACACCCAGCATGCGGCCGGCAAGAACTCAGGCATGAGTGGACGAGACCTGGTGCGTTGCGCCTCGCTACTGTCTGTCGCACTGCTGATCTCATATCTCACTTGCGCAGTTCCAATACAACCCAGAATGGTTCGAGGACGAGGAAGAGGAGGAGGAGGAGTGGGATCTTTCGAAGTATCGGCACGAGCGTGAGGACAGCGAGCTGGTGGAAGAGGAGGAAGGTGTTCGGGGCCTTTCGCTGCAAGATGGCAGTGCCAATGGGGACGTGGAAGCCGACGGAGGTGGGGATGAATCAGAGCAGTGAAACACTGCTTATGCCCGTTTGCATGGTGCTCAGGTCACCCGCTGCTGTGGGGGATGTCCACGCTACTATGATTTACCTGGACATTGTACCATCTATCATGGAGCATGTCTTATTGTCTCATTGTCTGTATAACTCGCAAGCATGTACAATGAATTAAAAAGATACATCTCAATAACGACGTGTAACGCAAGGACGTTTATTCGTCATCAGACCCATAATCTCCAAGCACTCCAAGCCCAGCTGTGGGCTGAGGCTTGGCCATAACAGCCGTTGGTGGGGTTGGTAGGGCACCCTGTCGCCGTCGAATCTCGGCGAAATAGCGCAGGCCCTCCAGAGTGTCCGAGCTCAGCAGCCCGTTAGCCGCAACAGGCTCTGGCGCCGGCTCAGGCGAAGCCTCGTGCCCCTCATTGACCCCCTCGATGCGTCTCCTCTTCCCATCCGGCTCGTCCGACTCCTCGTCCATCACATGCCCCTCCGGCTCCAGCTCAACCACCTCCTCCAGCGCCCGCACCGCCCGCATCGCATCCACGATGCGTGGGTCCATGCGCGCGCGGATGGCCTCTTGTCCGATCTCCTCGATGCGCCGCTTCTCTGCAACTTTCTGCACCGGGTTCGGGTCCTCCGTCGCCCAGCGCACGTTCAGAATCTCGTCATTGTCGAGCGACTGGCACGCCATCGCCTCCTTCGCGAACTGCGCGGCGAACTCGTGGTCGTACGTCACGAAGGCGACCGAGCGGTACTGCAGCACACGTACTGTACATCAGAGTGAAAAAGTTAGTTACTCAGTAGCAGCAGGAAGGTTGGGCGGTACGCACTGCGCTCGATGGGACCCCATTCTTTGAAGTGGCGCCGCACGACCTCCTCCGTCTCCGCGCCGACGCCCGTCTCCTTTATCCGTCCGACATACAGCGTGCGGTTCTGGCGCGTGAAAGTCCCGACACCGCCCATGTCGTCGCGGTAGTCCGAGAACTTGTCGCGCGCGAAGCAGTCCTTCGACGAGTCGGGCAGCGCGGTCGCGGGGTCGGGCAGCATGTGCAGGTACTCGCATTCCCAGCCGTATGGGCAGCACCCGCGGGCGAAGAAGAGGCAGCAGTACTTTATGCCGGTCGTGTTGGCGCGGGTGAGGCCTGCGTCTTTCTTAATGTTGCAGCGGGTCTGGGACTTGGTTTTGCTGCGGCGAGAAGTTAGTACAGGCTCGAAGTTTCATGAAGAAGCGTACGCACTTGGAGTAGCTGTCCTCCCTATCTCCTCCTGCCCATTTGTTGTACCAGATGTCTACGAAGAAATGATAAATATCTCGTTCAACGAAGTAAGAAGCGATGTTACTCACTATACTCCTTGCCGGTCTGAGGCGTCTCCTTCTTCTCTACATCTCCTGGCTTTACCTGCTTTCTCGCAGGCTTTAGCTTTTTCTGCTTCTTCACTGGCGGTGCTGGTTCGTGCGCAGGTACAATCTGGTCCTCGGTTTCTGTGGAACTCATGATGGAGGAAGATGGGAGGAGAGGTGAAAGTGATCTCGACCATCCGCCACCAACTCATATTGGATGCTGACTAAGACGCGCGTCGAATGTTCGAGCCCGGAACAACTCTGTTATTTCTCGTACGTTTCAGTGTTCTGAACCCTCGTCTCTTATATTGCATCCAGCTCTACACTTTCGAGGACAACATACTACAGAAGGAAGGCATTTTAATTCCACCTTTTGGACCACGGTTTGGACTTCATGGCCCTCTTTGCACCTGGAACCTCTTCGGCGCGTCGATGTCTGTCGCGCGCTCTGCCGCCTTCTGCGTCGCTCGTGACAACTGGTAGGAATTTCCAGCAACCAGCCCATACACGATCTGTGAAGACCGAGCCAGCATATCCGGGTCATATCCCTCTCAGTACACTCGAGAATGCCTTTCTTGCGGTAGGCTCCGCGTTCATGGCATTAGCCAATCCACGAAGAGGAGGTACGCGTTTCCTTGTCCACAATCGAGTCCTTACCGTTCTTTCTTCGCGCCTGCAGTCGCTGACTGTGGTATTAGACATGGTCGCCACAGTCGGTGACACAACTTCTGGGCCCGTCTTGCCCATCTTGAGAGACCGCATGCTCGAAAGCGCAGAGGGCCGGCGTATCCTGAAGGAACGCCCGCGCGTCAACTCAAGCACCGTAGACATGCAGAAGCTCGCCCAACTTCCAGAAGGCACCTTCGGCCGCACCTACATGTCCTGGCTTGAGCGTTGCGGCGTGACACCCGACACCCGGGAGCCAGTCAGTCCCCTCTCCCTCTTCCATTGTGCTTGACCTTGAACAGATGGTAGGTTCACTACGTCAACGACCCGGAGCTCGCCTACGTCCTGCAGCGCTACCGAGAATGCCACGACTTCTACCACGCCATCTGCTTCCTGCCCGTCTACGTCGAATACGAAGTCGCGCTCAAGTTCTTCGAGTTCGCCAACCTTGGCCTGCCGGTCGCGGCGCTGTCAACGGCGGCCGCGATCCGGCTGACCCCCGCCAAACGCGCGCGCCTGTTCGCGGAATACGTGCCGTGGGCGCTCCGGTGCGGCAGCAGCGCGCGGAGCCTTATCACGGTCTACTGGGAAGAGCGATGGGAGCAGGATGTCGGGGACCTGAAGAAGGAGCTTGGGATATGGGATCCGCCCGAACCGAAATGGAGGAAGCCGTTGAAGGAGGCGCAGGAAGCTGCTGCGAGGCGGGCCACCTCGCAGAACCAGGCGGCGTCGTGAGGTTTGCGCAGAGGCCCTTTTCTCCGGTTCTCGTCGCTATTCCCCACTCAGTGCTTTGTGTTTCCGTTGTACTGATATCTGAGAATCACCAGTACGATGGTTGCGTCATCATCTTGGAGCATCTATATATGCATCCTGCAAGCTTGGTGTGTGATCCACTTTATTCCTGACTTGGAACAGTTGATAAAGCGTGCTGCAATTTGTCTCCTTAAGAGGAAATATCGAGTAGAGGTCCGAGATAAAGCTAACTGACTGGAGCTTTGGCTATCATACATCGATGAACTGAGATCCTCAACTCCTTTCGAGCTACTACGACATACCGTCACCCATAACACGTTGCCGCAAGGGGTCGCTCTGTGCTTGTTCCTCCCTCAGCTCCAACAAGATTCGCCAGAAGATTAACGGAGCTCATCCCACGTGATGGCGACAGCTTCACGTGCCTGACACGCTTTGTGCGCGTTTCTTGTCTTCCTCGTCCATGTCAAAGCTCTCGGAACGCTCGAGACACGGCGTATCCCCTCTCGACATGTTTCCCCGCCGAACAATAGGCTGCGGGACAAGTCTTATCATGTCTCAGATGGCCATGCGTGGCTGATGAAGTACGCCCATGCAGCGTGCCCAAGCACACCATCGTGCTGCGGGGGGACTTGCCACGCAGACGACCCGCCCACTCTCGCTACACATGCACTCAGGAATATAAGCTAGTCCGCCCCGCCTCAGCTCCTCCAACGGACACCACTCAATCTCGCTAACTTCCATTCATAACACCATTCACTTCGCCTCATCGAATCTCCAGGACACGAGCATGGAGCGCAGCGCCCAGCCCCGACTGAGCCTCACGTCCGAGGACCTGCTTCGCCTTTCGTCAGGCATGACCAACTCGACCGCGGCAGCGCTGCGGACAGCAACCAAGCAGACGTGGCGCTTCGCCGTGTTCATGCTCACTCCCTGCGTACCCAGCAGCGGCGACCGCGAGCGGGCGTCGAGCGAGGCCGAAGACTTCGTAGCACACGTCCGCGCGAGGTGGGCCCGCGAGGAAAGCGCAAGCCCGATCGGCGCCCCGCCTCCCGCAGCGCCACCACCACCAGCGAGTCAGACGGATGCAGAAGCGTTCATTTCGGAAAAGTCGTCCCGGCGGTCGCAGGAGAAGGACACCACGCTTCCGGCTTCCGTTAGTAACGCTGAGTCTCCGACCCTAGTCACCGCGCCTGCGTCCGTCACTCTGCCCTTTCCCTCGACCCCGCCTACCTCGCCCACCTCCCCGACTTCTCCGGCGTCAGGCAGTCTTGCGCGAGAACTGGATCGACGACGCGGTGACTACCCTTCACGTGTTCCCCATACCTCTCCGAGAATACGATCTACCAAATCGCGAGAAAAGGAGCTTGACGCAGCAGTAAGCCTATAGTGACCTCAAATCTTGATTGCATATCTGAGAAAATGTATGAACTCCAGCGAGAAGAAGCAATGGCTGCGTTGATCAATACTAGATGCGGGGCGAAAAGCATTCCGTGCCCGCGGCCTCCATGCACCGACGAGCTCAGGGACGTGGAGGCGCTAGCACTCCATCTACACATCCACACCGTCGACGAGCAGTGCGTGTTCGAACGTCATATCAATGCTGTTCCTAATGCCAAATCAGGGTATGTCTTGCGGGAGCGTCGAACCGCCCCACCTACAGCTGTGATGGACCCCGCGCACGCACGAGCAGCACGACGCCGCTTGGTGCTTTCACAGGTGAGCACGCTCTCATGTCCAGCAGTGACTACGATGACTGATGCATGCTTCCCGGTTCCCTCTGTCCATAGGGCCCTTCCGGCGTCTGGCTGCCCTGGCTGTGTGCCATCGGGCGGATGCTGGCACATCCGACTGAGTCGGTGGTCGTTTTGTATTATTATTCCGGTCTTCGGGTTTGTCGCATCTTGCATATGGATTGCATTCTCAGTTTCTTATCCTCGTCCACGTCCAATTACTTGATCACATCACGCTTTCGAATGTTGTGCAATAGTTATCTCTGGTTCTTCTAGTTCCTTCCATCGGTCTCTTGCAGCTTACAATCATCCGCATTTACTTGTTCACTTACCACCATTATACTTCTCACATCCATCACGTCTACCTGTAGTATTAGCTTTTCGGTCTAATCTGATCTCGTCGTCGCTGCGAGCAGCGACACATGCTGATCCTCATCTCAACGTGGTCTTAAATCAGTCCATCAGTCAAGATCCGGTCTACGTCGCCAAAGCAACATGTTTTCGGCATGGCAGCATAACAACAGACATGTGCAAAGAGACTATCATGGAGCATAGAATGCGGTGGGAACATGGACGCGACCCCTTCACACCCGCGGACATGCCTGATACAGACGATCGACGAGTACATCAGGGGGCAAGGAGGTTCTCAAGGAAAGCCTTGGACGCGGCATGCTCCTTCTTGACGGGCTTCTTCTCCTTCTGCGCCTTCTTGCGCTCCTGAGTGACTGGAAATGCACGCGCGTCAGACGCCGGGTGAATCAGCGAGGGTAGAGGGCAAGATACGCACGCAGCTCGTGCCTGCGCAGGGTCTTTGCGTAGGGGTTGAGACGGAAGAGAATAGCCTTGTTGCGGAGGGGGTTCTTGCGCTGCGTCCAGGGACGCTTTTGGATCTTCGGGCCGGCGGGCTTCACAATCGACTGGATCTCAGTGCTGTTGATGAGGCGAGTGACGTCGGGGTTCGAGATCTTGGCAGTGGGAAGGCTGAAATTTTTAGATCAGTCAACCTCGTGTATTAAGAGATACAGCGAGAGACATACATGTAGTCCTTCTTGAGGACGGACGCCTTGTCGAAGGTGCCGAAGACTTCGTCAAGAGCGGCGAACGCACCCTCGGTCCAGATAATGAAGCGGCCAACATGACCGCCGGGCGCGAGCTGGAGCAAGTTCAGCCTCCTGACATTGACGAGCTCAACACCGGGAAGGTTGCGGAACGCCTTGACGATGCCGTTGTCCTCGTTGTAGACGACGAGAGGGCCACGGCGCTGGCGGTGACGGCGGTTGCGCAGCTTGCCCTTGCCGGCGCGAAGCTTGCGGGAGTTCGAGACCTTGACGACATCCGAGTACGCACGGAGGGCCTTGAGCAGGGTAACGGCCTGCTTCGTCTTGGCATACGACTCGATCTCGCTGGAGACGACGAGGGGGACCTCCTCGATCTCCTCGATGCGGTGACCGCGGGCGAGGACAAGCGAGGGGAGGGCAGAAGCAGCGAGGGCGGAGACGGTGGCGTAGCGGCGCTGGTTCTGGTTCACCTTGACGTGCCATTTGCGCCAGATCTTGGTGGGCGCGAACATGCGACCGCCACGGCACATGTTACCGAAAGCAGCCTGAAAAACATTCCGCTCAATGCCTGGGGGCGTTGAGAGCCAATCGCAATACATACCTGGCCGGAGCGGTGGGTACCTCCACCACCAACACGAGGGATACGAGCGACGGCGCGACCAGTACCCCAGGACTCAGCAGAGGTCTGGTGGCCAGCCTTCTCGCTCACGGAGTACGCCTGCCTCTTGTTCTTCGCAATGCTCTCTGGAGTAGAGATCAGACATGGTCCAGAAGTATGTTTTCAAGTCACTTACTGTGCACCTGCTGCACAACATCGAGCCTAATGGGGGCGGTCAGAACCGCGGGGAGAGGAAGGGACGTCGAGGCGCCTGTGCGCGCAATAATTTCAGGACTTGGTAACAAAAGAGAGGTCCGGTCTGCACGTACCTCCCGACGTGGAGTAGATGTTGACGGTGGGGCGGGCGGCCATCTTGGATAGTCTTGAGGATCTTGCGGTTGCTGCTTGTGCGTGCGGGCAGTCGTCCTGACGGTTGGTCTGCGAAATTAGAGTTTGCCAGTTCAAAGCCGCACAACAAATACACGCAAACAACGTTTATTGCCCATTATCTTATCAGGAATTCTGAATTTAATATACCTTGCATCTGAACATGTCGTCAACGGGTTCGTCTGCCAGCAACTCTCGTCTCGACGTCTCAACAGATACTGTGGCTGACCCAGAAGTGGGTCACGGCGACTTCCCGCTCACTTAGTGCGTTGTCTACAAAACCGATCGGCCTCGAAAATATCATGAAGCACTAGTAAATCGAGTAGAGATTAGAGATATGTAGTTTACAGATTTTATAAACATGGCGTACGAGTAATACAAATATTTTGCGACGAAGAGTGCTCCTGCCCCAGAAGTGGGTCAGCGTGGGAATCAAGCTATGTGCACTGTGTTCTCGTCCTCCCTGCGTGCCAATGACTCGAATAGAGCACTGTCTCCCATTCGCCACGCATTTATCTCAGCTTCCACTCGATCTATACCAATTCTCGCTTGATTCTCCTGAAGCTCCGATCAACTCGCATGCTGCTACCTAAATATTAAGGCTTGAAAGCAATGCAAATCCCGGTGACCAGCCAAAGAATGAAACTTAGCTCTTTCGGGGTAACCTGGCAATAATGTTGATGTACTGTTACATCCTCTCTTTTATAAAACTGCCAAAAAATGCTTGCCAGCATAGTACTGACATTCGCATCTACAAATGTCACTCGCGCTAGCAATGTATGCCGGGGAACGAAGTCAACATGAGATTCTCGTTGACCGATATGATGCACGAGGTGAATATGAACGAGGTCTGCTATCGGGCCTCTCTAAGGCCATCCTCAGTTTTATTTATTTGGATATTTTGTTTACTGAATAGTAGAACAATTCTCTCACTAAGCATGACAAGCTTATTAGCATTTTCGCGATGCTCATTCCAAGAGCCTCGAATTTTCGTCGAGGATGTGATATCGCGCCTTCCAAATCCGGCCCACGCGCCCAAAACACACATCGAACCTCGAGTTTCTTCGCGATCCGGCACTCTATTAACTTGAAACTTTCGCAGCAGTGCGGTATGATATGGCTGTACACAGTCATGTACATAGAATTCTGAAAATCGTGTTTTCATGACTCTGACAGGCGGGGTGACCCACTTCTGGGGTTGACCCGCTTCTGGGTCAGCCACAGTATTGCTGACTGCATCTATATTGTCTACGATGCCGACTCGGGACAGCTATAACTCCGATTGTCTCCAATATCTTCATAACGAGATTGCTATGACAGCATCTTCATCTTCGCCCATGTCAATATCAGAATCGACTGATATCACGAGTCGTCGCTCACTGGGTAACATTGCGCGGAGCGCGGTGTTGTCTGTGGGTGTGATATGTCTTCGTTGAGATGACATCTAGTGTCTCCATCACCCGCCGCTCGCTGAAACCCCAAGGCACAAAGAAGACTACTCCATACGTATACGTATTTCTAGACCCTTCATCATCTCAGTACAAACAATGGACAGAGATGTGCGCAGGTGAGCTGCTTATCTTTGGAACTTCATATGCCGCTATAAGCCAGGACACTGCTTCCGCTGACGCCGTGTAGTATCGATAGCTGTCTTGAAATCAGCCTGATGTCCAACACATTGTATCAGGTCAGTGAGGTACGCCTCGCCGATGTATATTCCTGTATCCGGCATTCTGAACGTACCCGCCCCAGTATCATGTAATGCATTATAGCTGCTAGTAGAACAGCAGACGATCTTGTAGTCGCATTCTGTTCCGCGATTCCCTTTACATCGACTAAACACAGCTCGCCCTAGATAATTTGACGGTGGAATACCCATTAACCTCGTGAATGCTACGGGCGGCTTTGAGGCTACAGCTGAACTCGGATGCCGCGGACTTCTTGCCCAGTCCAAGGATAAATCGGGTTTCGGGAGCGAGCTGGTTCTAACAATCTATTAGGAGCTGCATGATGCAGCGCCAATCACCTATCTGTCGTTGAAAGTCCCGACCTCTAGGCCCTCTGGACAAGTGGGTCTCTGTTTCATGTGGATTCCTGCCCGGCCATGAATATCAAAATCATCTTGAGCGGCGCGACACACATGGCAGCAAGATGCAACGGCGTATCAATGAGGTCAGGCGATTCCCATGGTTCTCATGCGCCGGTTTCTGTCAGTGTTGCCGTACATAAAAGCGCTGCTTGTGGCGGGGTCATTGGGTCCCGCCCGCTCTTTTCCCGTCCTTGCGAGGTACGTCTGGACAGTTAACAGGCAGATGTAGCAGAGCGCGTCCATATCTCCCTGTCCCGCGTGACTGCGCCCAACAAAAATGCGCTGTCGGTGGCGGGGTCGTCGAGCTCCTGCTCGTTCCTCGAGGGCATTGTGCTGACCCGCCGATTCCCAGACGTTTGCGCGGGTGATCGTTTGACAACTTTGGACCCTGCTTTTCAGCTATTTAAGAGCAGCTCGTTGGCGAAGATGTGCAGTCAGAGACACCCAGACCGCCCACCATGACCATTATCGCCACAAAGACCGTACCCTCTCACTCTGTCGGTTCGTTTATCTTGAAAGCTCGCAGCAGCAAAGCCAATCTTCTGGAAGAGGTGCGATACTCTCATATGCTCATGACACAGCTCGTATCTAAGAAGCTGTCTTTAGGCCAAGCCTGCGTCCGTACAAGCACTGCCTGAAGGCTTCTACAAGCCCTTTTTCTCCGATGTCGCCAGAAACCGCAAGCCCAGCCCGAGTAAGAGCTGTCTCGAATTCGTCACATTAATATCTAACATCTGTGAAGTCCGCAGCCTCATGCCTCTCGAGACGCATCCCGGGGTGATATCGCTCCTGCAAGGGAAGCCAAACGACGATACCTTTCCGATCACCTCGCTGCAGTTTACCGCTCGGTCGCCGAACGACCCTGACGAGGAGACGACTCTCGTCATCGCGGGCAACGCCATCCGAGAAGGCCTGCAGTATTGCCCGACCGATGGCATCCCGTCTCTTTTGAAATGGGTGTATGGTCTGCAAGAGCGTGAACACAGGCGTCGTCAGGGCGAAGGCTGGCGCATCAGCGTTGGCACAGGCTCGCAGGATGCCATATCGAAGGTAATCGCGCGGACACATTTGCAAGAGGCCAACAATTGACAGGTTTTATTGACAGGTTCTTACGGCACTCATCAGCCCGGGAGACTCGGTATTGGTCGAGAAACCTGTCTATGCGTAAGTCAAATGTTGCAGAATGCGTGAGGCTCTTCATTAACCATCAAATGTAGTGGCATTCTTCCCGTCTTTCAATCTCTTCGCTGTGAAATGATTGGTATGACCACTCATTCCCATGGCTTGTCAAAGGGTGACGTTGACGTTTGTTCAGAGGTTGAGACAGATGCCGAAGGCATATCCTCCGCTTCCTTACGTAGGATCCTGGAGAGTTGGCCTCACAACAAGCCGAAGCCGAAGGCATTGTATACCGTTCCTGTGAGTCTTCTGTACCTTCTCACGACCTTCAGGGTCACTGACTCCGATCTCGCAGTATGGCTGCAACCCCACTGGAATGACAGCGTCGCTGGCTCGTCGCTTGGAAGTCCTCCAGCTATCTCGCTCTCATGCATTCCTTATCCTCGAAGGTATATAGCATAACAAAACACACCTCAGATCTCTCGTATTGATGCTGTTCCCCAGACGATCCTTATTATTATCTGTACTATGGCGATTCGCCTCGTATTCCTTCATACTTCAGACTCGAAGCGGAAACCGGGACCATAGGCCGTGTCATCCGCTTCGACAGCCTCTCCAAAATCGTCTCTGCAGGCATACGCGTCGGCTTCGCCTGTGGACCGACTCCAATCATGGACGCGATTGATATGGATGTATGTCCTACTCTATTTTCTTCTCTATCACATGCGCTGACACTCTCGTAGACCGGATCCTCCTCGCTCCAATCGTCGTCGCTGACCCAGGTCATTGCCTCGACTCTGCTCCACTCATGGGGCTACGACGGGTTCACTGCGCACACCAAGGCCGTGTCAGACTTCTACCGCTACAAGAGAGACATATTCGAGACTGCAATGCGGGAGCATCTCGAAGGACTCGCTGAATGGGACACACCCGAGTCCGGCATGTTCTTCTGGTCAGCACTTCCTGGATTTCCCAACATGAACATGTCCACTAAACATTTCACTCGTCAGGTTCAAGCTGCTCCTCAGCGACGATCCAGACGAAGAAGGCGACTCGGCCAGTCTGATCCAGACGAAAGCTTTGGCGGGCGGCGTTCTCGCATTGCCGGGCACCGTCTTCTTCCCGAATGGCGGGAAGACGGCCTATGTGCGCGCTGCCTTTAGCCTGCTCCCTGAAGAAGAGGTTCATGAAGCTCTTCGGAGGCTCCGCGCTGTGATCCTGCAGGAAAGGATGGGTTAGAAGTCGATCGGGACGGGATGGTGCTGGTATAACCTCTCGTACTGCCGCTCTTGTTTTTGAAGTATCGCTAACATGTATTATTATTTTTTTCTACGTGTACGTCCGATTGCCATGCGGCTTTACTAGTACCTTTCTTGATTTGTTCGATGCAGTTTGAATGATTTCGCGTTACTAGTACTTTACCTCAGCTGAGCCTGGCCTTGCGTCGGTTTCGCGTTACGTCACACAAATGTCACGTACGCCATCTTCGCGACGGCGACGGCCTGGTGGCACCAACCACCAACGCAGATGCTCATCCTGCAAGTAAGCTTCCCATAAAGTTCATCTCTATCTATGAGTTTCTGGACAGGTTCGTCTGATTTATCCTCAATAACTTTGGCGGTGAGCAGCAGCAGGCAGATCCGCCTTAGAGCGTCTTATCTGGAACACATGATGTCTGTTTTTCGAAGTCCATGCTACGTGACATGGATCTGCAGATGCGGCGAAGACGCTGGCTTCCTAGTCCCTGAGCAATCTTGATAAAAGGCAGGGAATCGGGTACCCGTCAGGATAAGACAATCACCTTACCTTTCAGTCGGACTTAGTCTCACTGTCCACACACCTGCGAGTCTACCGAGCTGTTGCATCATCTCGGGCTCAATGACAAGGTATTGGAAGATTTACGAGGATGAGCTTTACATTCTGGGACACGGTCTACCAATCTGGAAGGCAGAGCCATTTTCTGTGCGGGATGAAGTCCAGATTGGTGACGTTGGTTATATGGAGTGCGTCCATTTTGATTTTCTATCGTTTGTGGCATGTCCGATGATCAAAACTGATTCGCAGCGAGGGGCGGTTCCGCCGAATATTCAATGTCTTTTACGGAGACACCCGTGTTGTGGAAGATCCTTCCAGGCCTTCAATCCCGCCATCTTCGAGATTTCTGCCTGGTACATATGACGGACCCTGGCCCAATAATTATGGCGTTCCTCCCGGCCACGAACCTCTGATAGTACCAGCCTACGAATTCGCACTGGATGAGTTTCTGCCAAAGGGACCGCACTCCACCAAACATTGTCGGCTATCAGAGATTAAGCCTCACGCAAGCGCCGATCCCGCACCATTGTGAGTTCATCTGAATGGCTCGGTGCCCTGGACAAAGGCTCATGGCACGCTGTATCGTCTAGCTTTGAGGTCGGCACAAGTTTCGCGTTCACATCAGAGCGACAGGCGGGTGCAGCACTTCTTTTGCGATCCGATGGGGAAAGCAGGAAAGGACCATTCGACGGGTTGAAAGCTTACTGTGAGTCCCAATGGGAGCTGTGGCGCGACTTTAGTCAAGGATGCGAGGCGCAATACCGGCGCCCCCGTGGTCTGATGTTCGTCTATGGACACACAAAGACTACGGCATGGACATCGATCGCCACCGAGCAGAGCAGGCTTGAAGGTTCGATCTCGCTCAATGTAGATGTCCCTGCTATCGGAGCTGGTGGCTTGGATTTCACGCACTCCGTGTCCGCCTCCAGAACACCCCATGTCAATCATGGCCCCTGGAGAGTTTTCTCAGATTCATCTGTGACTTCAAATGATAATGCACAGGACACCTCCCAACTAAAGCGCAATCAGACTGTGTTCATCCGCCGTATGATGTCGGCTGACAGATCTTCGCTGCTCAGGCTCCAGTCTAAACTGGCGTATCTGATCCGGGGTCCATTCTCTACCTTTCTCGTATCCGACGCAGCAAAGTCTAGCAAAGCATCAGGTAAACAGCGTCAAGAACAATCTCCGGAACTGCATCAATCACAGTATCGACATGCTGCCCACAGTCTCAAATATTCACCGATGATTGCTAAATTGGCTCGCTCCAACGATTACTCCACTCTGTCGAAAGGCGATGATGCAGATGACGAGGTCTGCGTGAGTCGAGTCGAGTTTCGTCTTGTTTGAACAACTGCTTATCTGAATTAACCCTCAGGATATAGATCCGTTGGAGCTGCTGTTGGTGTATATTTTAGAGGTAACCAATGACTTCGCAACGGATAGCGAGAATTCCACTCATGGCCACACGTAGACCGAGCCGAACTCGGACAGGGCAATGGTCTCGGATGACGACGTCAGCGGGTTGCTGAAGGTATGTGCGGGGGTGTATGGAAAGTGCTCATGTGTCTTCTCACAGTCATTCATAGATGTACATGGCAGGCCATGATGGAACGCCAGTCACGGTGGCTAAACTGATTCATGAAGTCAGGCCAAACACAGTAAGCCCTGTGGTTAATTATCAGGAGGCCTTCGTTAAGAGGCCCAAGTTCACCGACTTTTCGGGGATGGGGCGGATCGGCCCTATCTCAACAAGGATCCTAGATAGACTAGCCGAGATCCTGTCGGTATGTCCACTATCTAATTGAGTATCCTTGAGGTGTCCAAACAACGTCATTCAGGTTATTAGGTCGCGTCGTATCGATGCCAACTCTGAACAGCATGATTCAAGGACGGCCAAAAATAATGTGAGTTCCTTATCTAAGTAGTCTTGGATGTATACAGGACTGATGTAGCCAGGACGAAGCGGAACGTTTGAATCATCGGCAGTCGCCGACGCCGACCAGTTCTAGCTTCTCAAAATCTGCCACGGGAACCGATCCATCGCTGAGTATTCATGGCATCAGCACAGCCTATCTCTCTTTAACCAGACAACAACGTTCTCAATCGGCCAGTTCGGAATCGAAACAGGCCCAGTCCACGCTCGTAGGTTTAGCACAATTTCAGTGCTTGAGCGCAGACTGATATCGCGGACAAAACAGGTTGGTGCCAGAAAAAATGAGTCCACTTCTGATACACCGGAGGCTCCGATAAGTGAGTAATATTCTCTCTGACACCATGCTGACACCAGCTATTAATCTGAAAGCTTAGCGGCAGACTTGAAACCTGCTGTGGACGATCCGCGACGAGAACTGAGCGACAGCTTGAATGACTCGTGGGAGCTTCAAGAAGCGGATTTGTACCGTCAGTACGATGCATGAATGTATGACTTTCTCCAGGATAAATCAATGTTATGGAGGCCTGTTTTCCGCTTACCAGCGCTCTCATAAGGCCTCGTCAACCAATCAAGTTGCCCGCTTGAGCCTTATTTTGACGTTAATCTGCTCAGAAACATATCATAGCATAAAACAATTGCTGGGGAAACCTCTGACAAAAGTTGCTCAGTTCTACTCTGATCCTTTTGAAATTTGGCATGTGTATTGACATATATCTGAACTATTTTCTTCGCTAGTGTCTGCAATGCGTGGGGGCTTCGCTAAGGTGAAGAGGTGCCGAAATACTCCATGTGGCACTCTGCGACAGCTGATTTGTTCGCAAGGTTCAGTCCAAATGGCCTTCTTATAATATCTTTAGGGTCTGTGCATGAGATCGCTCTAATCGCGGAACTACTTTATGTGTGAAAGTTGGTATAACACCCTTTTCTCGGCCATAGCGTGACGAACGCGCAAGAGGACGACGTGTTGCGCGGACTTGGCAAGCTCCACCCTGTGGTTTGGGGCAGGGCCACAACGAGGTCAGAGCTGTTTTCAATGAATGGTTTCCGGGACATTCTGGCTCTCAAGAGACTTATGGAAGCATTGAAATCGCCACAGATGTTGCAGCACTTGACCGCCGCAGATACCATTTATCGAACGCTTACATTGACGATGTCGCATCAATGCGCCAATCGACGGCGCACGGGTGGTGGGTCCGCCCGGCAGTACCACCAACAAAATGACAATGGTTCTGTTGAAGTAAGTTGGGGAAGCATGAAGAAGTAGCAGCCGGGCGGCAGAAACTTGAAGGGCGCATACCCGATTGGGAATCGATCTTGCCTTCTTGACGTCGAGGAGGACGGCGACATGAGAGCAGACGTGACGTCACGAAAAAAGAAAAGAGACTCGCGTGAAATAAAAGGAGGAACGGCCGGTCATGGTCTCTCGTTCATTTCTTTCCTTATCGTTCTAGTCGTCTTGCTTTGCACGTCCATGCATCGACCTTTCCCGCTACATCGCTGCTGGCTGTCCGCTAATCATCGTCATGATCGGATGCCTGGATACCATATACAAGTGCCATGATTTATTCATCGAGAAAGTAGGTTTCGCGTCCAACCGATGCGCATATAGTCGCCTTATAACGCGTCAATCCCTCACTAGCCTGAGATGTTAGGGGCAGGCTCATCAGCTCGTCCTCCAAATCCTCGCTTATCGCCGGCATTAAGTGAAGCAAAGACAGAAATCCGATGAGGAAAGCACGATTTATGGCTGACCGACAACCAGAAACATATTCGAAACCCGACATCAAGTAAAGCAAACATCATTGAGCCGGACATTCGACCAACTGTCCACCTGCATCAGGAATGATGACACACGACGCCGCGCGCTGGGTAAAAAATTGGCGTTTAAAGTACATGGTGGTTTGTCCAGGAACCGGATAATGTCAAGAACATGAGAACATATACATGGTAAACACGTGGATAGAGGAGACTTGGCGTTGCAATCGAGGTGAGTTGCTCGGATGGAGGGTTTTAGCAGTCCGAGCGCTCGGTAATTGCGGTGATGAGATGTTGCGGAAGCTATTGGGGCGCTGTTGGCCGGCGGGAAGGACCCCGCGTCCGTCCCGTCCCGATCTCAGATCAGCTCGTCAGCTTGTGTCCTCCTCCTTCACAGCTCCACCACCTTCACTCACCAGTCAATGTCAGCGAATAACATAGCCTATCCTCCCCAGTTTCCGCATCAGCATACTTCTTCAATGCGGTCGCGACAGTCCTTTCCTATGCCTGCTGTTCCAAACCATCCATCTCACCCGGATGTGTCACAATCGGGTCCTTCAACCTCACCTTCCCGCCCATTCGCAAACATTAACGGAACTAGCTACGCGGCTTATCAACCACCATCTACCCCTTCGAACCCGCCGCTGTACCGCGCACCTGCCCACAAACATGCCCACCACCTCCACACCATCCCACCCCGCGAAAAGTCGACTCGGACACTCATTATCGACCACCTCCTATGGGTCCACGCGCGCACGCGCTTTGCTCAGGCTCGCTGCGAGCTCGCGATGACAGACCGCTCTTCCCCTGCCCCAACAGCCGCCGACCGCAACGCGCTGCGTGTCCCTTCTTCCCGCCCTGCGGCATTGTCTAGCACACACAACCGCGAGCGCCCCGAAACTTTCGATGAGGACGATGAGGCAGCATCAGATGGCGAGGACGTATCCGTACTTCTTGCAAGAGCTGGCGGGCCCGGGCACCCACACGACGATGAAGAGGACGAACGCGAGGCTCGACAGGACCTCCGTCTCGCTCGGGCACTACGCGTTCGCGCGGAGGGCATCGAGCGTGTCATCACGAGTATGCTCGAACAACCGCCGCAGGACTATCCGTTCCCCACAGATGAGCCCGTGCTCGCCCCACCACCTTCCTCTCCGCGCCCGACTTCCTCACACGGCCTGAGCATGAGCAAACACATGCTGCCGAACGGCGTGCGTCTCCGACTGGCGCTCGCGACAGTCATCAATGAGCTCTTCGCCCGCCAGGCCCCTGTTCAACGGCATCTGCACGCCGTCGCGGCGCAGCAGTCTGCACAAGCCAGCTCTTCGTCCACTGCGAGCTCCGCCACGGACACGCCGGCGCAGGATGCGGGCGGGCAATCACCCGGCGCGTCGCTCTTTGGGCCGGGAGGTGCCCTACCCTCGGGCTTGTTCCCATTGGCGATGATCTCGAGCGGAGCGCCAGTGCCTACAGGGAGCGGACCCCAATTCTCGCCGCGTCCAGTGCGTGTTTCATCCTCTCTCATCCGCTTAAATCTAATGCGACGCTACGCCTAGCAGAACCAATCCCCGCAGTCCTCCCGCCCTCCCCCGTCTCCAGTATCGCTCCCACCCCCAAACCAACCCCAACCAACACCGCGCATCCGCGACATGTTCATCGCCGGCGCAGACCCGAGCACCGCGAACTCGCCCCCGGGCCTGCGCTGTCCGCGGCACCTGCACACAGGCTGCGAAATCTGCGTCGAGGCCAAAGAAAGCGAGGGGCGCGCCAAGGGCGGCGGCAAGGCGAAAGCCACGGGCGTGCTGGTCCCGGGCGGCGGCGACGCAGGGGAGGAGGGCCAAGGGCTGACGGGGTTCCTGGAGGGCAGCGGCGTCGGGAGCGGCCTCGCGCGCCCGGGGCCGCGCGGGAGCGTGCTGCGCCCGCGCGTGCCGGGCGGGACGGGCGCGGACAGCGTGAGCACGGACGACGCGAAGGGCAAGGGCGCGGGCGCGGGCAACACGCGGCTCTCGGAGCTCGTCCCGCGCTTCATGCGCCTGTCCGCGCTCGTCGCGCTCGAGCTCGGGCGCGAGCTCGGCGGCGGCGGCGGCGCGGTGGACGAGCACGCGCCGGCGGAGCGGGGGGCGCTGAAGCCGAGCGGCGCGTGGTACGCGCTGCTGGTTGGGCTGCTGACGCGCGCCGTGCTCGAGGGGTACCTGAGCGCGAGCTGGCGCGGGCTCGCGCCCGTGCAGGTGCTGCTGGGCGTCGGGCTTGGGTGGGGCAGCGGCGCGAGCGGCGCGGGCATCGCGCATGAGGGCGAGGAGATGTGGCGGCGGTTCGAGCCGGACGAGATGCCGGATCTGGGGGAGGCGGCGGGCGTGCTGTTTCCGGCGCTGCGGGAGATGCGGGGGCGCGAGGAGTGGGCGGCGGCGGGGGGCGTGGTGCGGAGGGAAGGCGCGGAGGTGGATTATGAGCGGGAGATGATGGGGCGGTTGGCTAGGGTGCGTGTGCTTTTTTTTGGGGGTCTTTTAACTTGCCTGACGCGTGTGCGGACATTTCGACTAGTTCTTTGACGTGCCCGCTGGGACGCCTGATCTGTCGACGCACATGGAGGACCTGGCCTGGCAATGGCCTGCGGAGCCCGTCGAGCGCGCTGCCGTCCGGTTCTGCGAGGCCGTTGCAAAATGGCGGGGCAAACCCGAACTTGAAACTGTACGCCTTTCTGTCCCTCTTCTTTGTCTTCTGCCATATTAAAATCCACTTCTCCCACCGCACTCTCGTTTCTGCCATGGAATCTCTAACACTGCAGTACAAAAAACGTCCGCCAGGCCGCCCCGCCCCGACCGAAGCGGACACCCGCGCGCCGATCGAACACTATTTCATTGTCCCGCCACACTTAACTGGGCGCAAGCGCGCGCTAGAGCTTGAGGACGGGTGGCAGCCGGAGAAACGGCTGTTCGTCGCGCCGCCGGGGACATGACTGCGCAGGATCTGGGCAGGACATTGTGTTATTCGCTGTGTATTGGATTGTTGTACTCGTCATCTTGTATAGCCCCGGGAGCGTCCGCGGGCGATGTTACCACTGAGTTTTGGACGGCTGTGATACTGTATTACTATATTTTGGTGCTGTCTGGCAGTTGGTCGTTCGGTGCGACGGCGGAAGCATGACGGAGGCTGGATCTTGGGCCATAGATGGATTTGTCGGTGTCCTGGCCGTGACTCCGTGCAATTCTGCATGTTAACGGTGTATATGGTCTCCAGACATAGGCTATTGGTCGAATAAAATATATTATAGATACTAATATTATCGAAGTCCGAATCTGAAAGTCTGGCAAACCGTGCTAATCACGACATGACAATATGAACGAACTCGAGACATACTGGCGACACAAGTTGCTGATAAAACTTGCCTTCAACCGCTACTGGACGGCGCCCTTCACAACTCGCCGCTGGACTACTCGTTCACTTCATCACTAGCTTCCTCTTCTTCGTCGCTATAATCTTCCTCCTCGTCTCCCGCTGGCAGCTGCGCACGACGCATCAAGATCGCTATGTTCTCCGCGTTATCACGCTCTCCCTTTTCCATATCAGACGCTAGTCACCGCCCTCAGTGGTGACTTCCAGCGTGGAAAAAGAACATGGCTGACCAGTGAACGACTCCAGGTACTCAAGCGAGCACTCGCGACGCCCTCGCAGATCCGTGCGGGTCTCTATCTTCGCTAGCTCCTGCGAAATGTGCTTGAAGGCGAGCTGCGGTGGCTCCGTGGCGCCGCGGGCCTGGCAACGCAGCGTCAGTAGCACAGTATAGGGCGGTAGAGCGGAGCATACCTCGAGATATAGGACTTGGTGCTGTCGCATGACTTGCTGGAAGTTGTTCAGCGCGCACCGGACTTCGTTGAATTTCAGCTTGGATGAGAAGCAGCCCCAGCTGCTCCACTGGCGCACTGTGGCATGGATGGTGACGAACACGCTGAAATGGTGTCAGTCAAGTGGGATGAGTCGTCTGAGATAGTCAAGGCTCACCTAACGGTGTCTATGAAAAGCGAAACGGCGCGTGAGTAGCCTCGACGGCCTGCGGACGCTAGATCCTCGCGCATTAAGGACGATACAAACGCTTGGAATGCGTCCAAAAGCTCGAAGCAATGGTAGCGTAGATTATTCGCTCGGTCCTGGAAGGAGGTGGGTGCGCTGGGGGACACCCGACGATGACTTGACTTACCTGGAAAACCTGAACATTGGATGTCCGACTATAGATATCGTCACATAGAACGGCGGATCGCCGGACTAGTTCTTTCCAAAACGCCTAAATCACCCCGTAAGCAGATGAGGAAGGAGTACGAGACGAAGTCTTACTAGACGTGCGTCTAGGATGGATGATGATACACCATGTTCTGCAGTACAGTTGTCAGAGTCGGTAAATTGATAGTGATTGCCCACTCACCAATTCCAGCGGTTAGCTTGAGACCTTGCCCTCCCAAAGACCTATGATCCCTGTTATCTCCACCATCGGGAGCCTATTTTCACATATTCAAAAGAGATACCCATGTAAAATAAAAAATGCGTACAGAAGTAGTCAACCCGACTGCGTCCAAAGTCTCTTGCAAATTAATTTGATCATGCTTGCATTGAGGTGTCTGCACAAATGTGAGACTGCGACACAAACGAGGTGAAAACGTTTGAACCTCTTTGTTATGCTCGACAGCAGTTCCGAGTTTCCTTGGCTTGCCTGATGGCAGCACTGCCACGCGTCCACAACCAGAAAGATCGACATACTTGAAACCGATATCCGTTAGCAAGGCGCAGTTGAACAAAGTAAACAAACAAATACTGTATCAGGTCGAAGCTCATGAAGAAGCCTGGCCATGTTATCCGGACGGTCTCCGCCATGAAGCGACGCATATGCCTGCAATCCCGATTGAAGACAAGATGCGCAGGACTTTTCACGACATGAAACCTACCTTGAGCAGAGCGCAAGCCTCATCATCTGATACTACAGCGCGACCAGAAGTCGTCTCAACCTGGTAAAAAAGTAAGTCTTCCGCGGCAAACGAGACAAACAGATGAATACCTCGAGAATATACACGAGCAAAATATCAAGGGGATCGATGCCATGCTGGGTCGCATGTGAATACCCAGAAATCCAGAACAGAATCAAAATCAAAACTCACTTCGGTGACGTTGAAGGAGTTGACCTTGATCAAGTCGTTCCCGTCCCTGGGCACGGACGGATACATACCGAATGTAGCCAAATCGACGATGGTGCGCGAGACTTTTCTCTGGTGGGTTATCGACATAGACGCATTATCTCCTGAGGCAGCCCGTGCTCTCTTCGTCTCGATGGCTCCGGAAGAAGGCAAACAAAAACCAATAACCGTTCGGAAAGGTATTGGTGGCGATACGCGATGGGTAAGTTGACTGCTTCTTGCTCGACCGTCGGGAGGCCGCCGCACCAAGCGCTCTCTATCTTGCGCTTTCCTCAACTGAACGATGTGGTCTCTGTCCCAGCGGCAGGTCTTGTATATCCTGTGCCGCAACTTGCCCAGGTAGGCTCGGTCGCATGTCATCAGGCGATGCACGAACACGGTCTGATTGCGTTTGAAGTAGTGAACTTCTGGATTGGCCGTCGCATTCAAGACCGTGGAGTGATGCGAGGGATCCCGGTAGAAGCTGCATGGACCACGCTGGTGCCCAGGTATACCTGTCCGACCTTCTCCGAACTGCCTGCTCCCGGACAGATCAGGACCGCCGTGCCTACCGACGCGCTCCCAACCAATCTCCTCGTACGCCATGGTTGACCACGCCTTCGTCTTCGTCGTGCCGTAGATGAACGTCAGCTTCTGGGGGCTCATGCTGTGAAAGCATTTTCCATCCTCAGGAAGCGTGCGCCAGCTCTCCCAGCGCGACTGAGCATAGTGCTGGAACAAATCGATCGGAGCCTTCCAGCTTTCGGCATCACTGACCAGCGTCAACTCCGCTTCCCGCAGTCGCTTCGAAATAAATTTCGAGCTTGAATAACCGCCTACCTCCCTTGGGATGCTGCACGACATGGTGAGCGATCTGAATATCCGCGCGAGCTTATCTGGACTTGGCTTACGGATTAAGGTATGAGGAAACGACGCCTGAACTGGCCCCTGTCACTGCACGACGCGTCCTTATGTGCGTATCTTCGGGAAAACACTTGACAAGCTTCACCTCACGACTCGGGATGTCCCAAGGTACGTGGCCAAATGGTATACCCCAACGATTGGGATCTGGCTGATGAAAGGTGCCGGGCACGAAGGACTGTGCAATGAATGGCCTTGCAGATCCAGGAAACTTTCTATCGCGCACAGGAAAGCTATTCCTGCCCGACGTGTCTCCGTAAAAGACGTTGAAGGCTCGCCATAATTTACCACCGCTGCGAGATGTCTAGTTGAGGAAGGAATGAAAAGCAGAGACTTGAACATACCATGCATATCCGACGTCACCGATCTGCACTTCCTGAAATTCCTGGAATGCATCTGCGTTCCACACCGGATGTCCGTGACCGAGCATGTACAGCTCATGCTCATAGGTGTCCCATTGTTCTGTGACCATCGTCGCCGCAGAATGCTGATATTCAGCATGCAGGATACAGCTGTTACGTGCGGTAGATGTGGGGGATGAGAGACCGTCAGCAAAGTGGACGCGGGACGACATCATACTTGGCGACAAGTATTCATGGAGTCTTAAAGTGTCCCAAGACAGGAGACAGGGGGAAGTCACCGCTCATTCCGAACCAAAACAATCCTCTTATGGAGGATGAGGAAGAGGATCTGTTCCGCCGCCGCGGCATCTTGAGACATGCTGAGACAGCTGCTGGCTGAACGCCGGTCATCTAGACTCTAGTCGCTACTAAGTAAATCAGACGATGGTGTGAAGCATTTCATTCAGATCTATGTCGAATACAAGGTTCGCGCACCTGGTCGGATACTTAGAAAAATGTGCCCAGCCAGTACGGAAAATTGTCGTCGATCAGGCTCCCGTAACGATACCACGTTAACGTTGAGCGGATACATCACTTCCGCTGGAACGTCAGCGGGGCTTGTGGGCATTTTAATGCGAGTCAAAGTAATACGAGTCAAATGAAAGGAACACGGGTGTGAGTTGGTTCGTGTCACTGTCTATAGTCTCTAGGATGGATGTTTGATAGAAATGTGCGTTCAACGTTGGTTCAACATTCAGTGACGGTAAAAGGTGTGTGACATGCTGTGACCGACTCGAAGAACGTTAATGCTCCCGGTGTCCGGACTCTTCCTGACTCTTCGCACGACATATACGCAGGAGCCGAATGAACAAAAAATCCTATAGTCGCGTACAGTACAACAAATTCCGACACATTACATCACGAGAAATGAGGCGATTGCGCCATCATAAGGTCTACACAAGCCTGCGTCTGGTATCACCACGATTAACTTTGGTACTGTCACATCTACGACGTGCAGGATTCGGCCTTCAAGGTGTCTCCTGCGGGTGCACCACGAGCTTCACGCCACTAACTGACTTATTTGCAAGCCGCTCCACACCTGCTGGTGCACCTGCAAGACCAGCGGGTAGGACTTCAGTCCTGTTAGGCTTTACACGATGACACATGAGCAAGAAATCGAGACCACGATACATCGGACATCCATACCTTGATGTCGCCCCCGGCCAGCAGCCCCGGAAGAGCCGCGGACATCTTGTCGCCGAACTGGTAGTTCTCGGGAACGTTCACCGAGCCCATAACAAAGATGACCCTCGTGCCGTCCTCACGCTCGCCGACTGCGCCGATCGCAGGAGGGAGGGTGAGCACGACGTAACCACCCTTCGCAACCACTTCCAATGCCGCACGCTGTGTCTCCTCGGACGAGATGGCGGCGTACACAAGCTCGACGGGCTTCGTTGTGATCTGCGAGACGGCAGCGGGGAGCGCAGAATACGGCGTCGCGTGGTAGTCGATGACATGCGTCGCGCCAGCACGCTTGCAGTAGTCCTCGTTGCTCGTGGATGCTGTGGTGATGATGGGGTTGAAGCCAGACAGCTTGGCCAGCTGAATGGCTGTTATCAACGAGCGCAAGAAATGGGAAATAAATTTCTATGTCTTTGGCACGAAAAGCACATACCAAACTGCCCAACCGAACTTGACCCACCGATGACGACGATGGGCTGATCTTTATACTTCCCTACGCCGCCATCTATCCATGGCGCGGTGTATCCTGCGCCCTGGTAAGATCCTCTGACACCAGGCGGGTCAAGCCGACCGCCATAAATGCCGATCGCAGCTGTGGCGATATTCGAAGGCAAAGTAGCCGCCTCGTCAAAGGAAATATTGTCGGGGATCTGAAAGACCGCGCGTTATTCCGCGCAGGCGCGCGCAAGTGATACACCACCAACCTTCGCAGCCCGCGTGGCGATCGCAACCGTGTACTGCTGGAGCGTTCCGAGGTTATGGGCGTACATGGCTTGGAAGAAGCTGCACCGCCGCCCGATCAGCACATCGCGAGCCATCAGAGCAGAACGGATTGAAAACACGCACACTCTGTCGCCCTTCTTCAGATCTGTGATGCCGTCGCCCAGCTCATAGACCACGCCCGCCCCGTCGAATCCGAGGATGGCGGGCCATTCCGGGATATACGCGCCCGTGCGCTGGATAAACGGCTCGATGGGATTAAGCACGGCCGCGTGCACCTGCACGAGCACCTGTCCAGGGGCAGGCCGGGGAATGTCACGGCTGACAACCTCGAACGGTGCTCCCTTACGAGGGAGAATGAGTGCTTTCTGCTGCAGAGAGGAAGACATAGCTGGTCGGTTCTGTGAGGACACTGCGTCGGACGCTGTCCTTTATATCATGCCTGTAATCCAATTTGTTGCATTGCGACCTGGCGTCTCCCCTTCGAAGTCGTGAATTGCACTATAGCAAGCCAGCAGAAGCAGCGCCGTCGCCATCAACTATTAAATGAGTAGCCTTGCTTGCTCAGCAGAATGGGCTTGCGGAGTGCTTGCGACAGAGGGATGGATGACCAGCATGACTCACCACACATCCGAATGCCTGCAGACGCCCATCAGCGATGGGCCCAACACTATGGAAGTTAGTACACACCACCGGCGGCTTCAAGTTCCATCGACGCGCAAACAAGGACCGCGAATGATTGGGTGGCCTCCATCGAAGCACAAACAAAGACCGCAAGCGATGGGGCTGCGCAATGGACAGTGCATGTGCGTTTGCGTGATACTTGTGTCCGGTCCCGCTGGGAGGCTGCCATCTATTGCGATCAATGATCATGTCCCCTCGACACGGTAGAAGCGGCATCGTGAGCAGCTGCGTCCTCTGCACCCGGAGTATTGCCGTGGATCATGAATCTACGTGGCACCACTTGACCGAAAACAAACATGCAGCTGCGGCAAACAAGGACCCCTGAATACTCGAAGATATGTTCCATCCGTAATGCTGATGGAAAAGGGGTCCTTTGGGAGGGCAAAAACGACTTTCCTGGAGGATTTTGGGAATTTTGGCTGCGGAAGTCGACAGAAGGGGTGGATATATCCTGATCCACCACCTCATCCGGCAAATTGTGCCTAGGATTTTCCCTCTGTGTGGCGAACAAAACCAAAAAACACGTCCGCATTAGGATGGAACCTCTAAGCGGATATTCGGGGGTCCTGGCAAACATCGACGACGCATTCTGCACGTACTGCAAGTACTTACAGGGGAACGCAGGAAAAAGAAAATCCAGCATCAACACAGTGCCACAAGAGTCAAGACTGGACAGAACGACCGTCTTCTGTGCTGAGGTAAGCAACGGAGACTAGTCCGACGGCTGTCCTTCGTCGAGCCATCTTCGAACGTCCGTCCCTTTACTGGACTCCTGACATTATTCGGTTCTCGACCTTGTTTACATCTGCTCCGCTGGAAGGCTTAGGTTATATTGGTGACTCGCCTCTGGGTGGGAAGATTGGCAGGCTGCCGAAGCTGGAGGCCATGTTGGACCTGTTGACGGACATGGAATTCAGTACTTATCAAAGTCAGGTCGCCGCATGATGAAGCCACATCGTTGGACTCAAGACGAGCACCCCGGAAACAAACCAGATTCTCATAGAAAATCCCGCACCATGAATAGGAAGGGCAAACCTCTTGGAAGCATCAAGCTGCTACGGTTACCAAGCTCGTGCTATTCCTCGATGGTTGTGCGAGCTACGTTCTGTGACCATGGAAGGTATGTATCCTTTCAAGCATCCTTCGACATATTTACAATGTCCCTGAAGGCGTTATCCTCGAAATTAATGGGTGGACATCGCCCAGATACCACACAAACAACATCTCGCGAATCGTGACCTCTGCCTCGCGCTGCGACCCACAGCAGTCTGCTCCATCGTGCCTTCTTCCCTGCGGACTCCGGAGTATGCTCTTGCCACTGGTTGGTCAGGATCTTATGCGATCCCCGTTTGGGCTCGAAGAATCAGCACAGGAACTCGACTCACGCACCGCTCTCGATGCCGCGATCATTCCACTGCATCGACCAAGCCGCCGGACGACCGCAATCAAATCTATACAGGCATCATATTTATTCGCCGAAAGACAAGCTTCATCCTTGCGATTCCAGTTCCCCCGTGTTCTGCGACGCATTCGGGTGGCTGGATGTGATATCGTTGCGGGTGCATTAGGATGAAGCACAGCAGAAAGGTCGAATGACTGACAAGTCCACATGCACCTTCGTTTTCTGTCAATCAGCTGATAGACAGCTTCCCTTGATTCATGAATGGCATGTTATGACATTCATCTTGCATGTTCCTGCAGATCGGGACGGGATCATCAGGGACCGCCGAGTTGGACGAGTCAGCTCGAAGAGCTACCTCCGTTGTGCAGTACCTAGCTACGGACGACTTCTCGAATTAGGCTCACAACTCACTTCGCCCTCCTTTCGATACGCGCTCGGTATGTCCATTTCCTGCACGCATGTATTTTGACTGATCGTGTTTCACGAACCCCGTATATCTTACAAGGCCTGGTTCTTGTTGCCTCTAAGCTGTTACCTCCGCGGAGTTCTGTGCCACGTTCCGCACACGAAACAGCCTGTTTATTCTGCGACTTGATGCCGCTGATACGCCAATCTTAATGTCCCCATTGATCAAGAAGCAATGCGGCACGGAGTCCTCTATCACAATCCCCGTCGCTCACCTCTCGTTATCAAATCTACATATCCGTGCTGCCTAGTCTTTATCAGTGTAGCCTTCTGCTGATTTACCTGCGATCTACTTGGGTCTAATGTCCGTCCATCATTGTTCCGTCATCGTCAGACTCAAAACATCAAGGACGACTAGAAATGAGCACCGCCTCTGTGCGATCGTTTATTGACCACGACAAAAGGAGGAAAGCGCGTGTCTCCCATTCAACCAGGGAACCGTCACATTAGCAGAACAAGGACATACGAACGAGTCTGGTGTCTGTCAACAGAATCAAGAAGCACTTCCGCTGTCGTGCCCTTGTGCTAACCATCCAGCGCTTCAATCTGCAACATTTCTGCAGCGTCTGACCGTCCGAATCTTGCTGCACACGCTCATAATGCCAACACCGCTCAAGGCACAACTAGCGTCTCTTTCCACCGTCCTCGCGCGGATAGCGCAAGCGCTTCCAGCCCTCCAAGCGCAAGCGCCAAATCAACCCGTCTTCTTTGTCCCCACGGCCGCATCAGGATGTCAGATCATCTTCTCGGGCCTGACGCAGGTGCGTCCGCTTTCTCACCATCTCGCTGGCGCGGTGCGGGACCATCCATATCCGCACAGGCATGCGGAGATGCGGATGACGCGCGCGGGGTTGGGCCGCGTACGACGACGAGTTCACCTGCGTACCTTGCCGACTCGGTCGCGCTGCCGACATCGAGCGCAGGCGTCTGCGGGCGCAATCCTCCCAGCAACCCGCCCATCAGCTCAATTCTCCGAGGACCCGCCCACTGATCAAGAGAATGGTTGCGTCCCAGCTTACATCGAGTAGCTATCACCGTGATATTGCTCATCGTATGCATCACGTGGCGCATTTCGTCCGTGGGGATTTCGCAGAAATCGACGTAAGGAACCCTCCGCATGGAGAGAAAACTGGTGCGGGTGCCGAGATGGTTGCGGGGCGCGACGTAAGATGGATGGGCTTGCTGGGAAAAGGACCGTAGTTATATTACGCCCGGTACGATTGTACACGCGGATTCATGTGCGCTGGGTGCCACGCGCGATTTGCAGCAAGCGACGGAGAGCAGAGGTGTCCTTGCGGCGGATCGTCTGGGCCAACAGGAGGCATAGAGTTTGGATTTGTCGACGATGGAGGTCGATCGGCGGCGGCGCGACATGCTCGTCGATACCATACTCCGGATACCTGTCGACCAGCAGGGTGCGCGTGGTCTGATTCTGCGCTGCAGACGGAATCCTGCACGGGATCCTGGCATGCAGGATGTGTATGTAGACGCTTCCTTGATGTGTAGACACTTCTTTGAACTTCGATCTGTTGGTCCTCTTCGTTGAATGTTCGTCCACGAGAGATCGTCCATATCTGTCGCGCGCATGGCATGATAGGCGCGTCTTCATTCATTGCCACTATTTGAACGCAGAGACATCGTCAATAGAGCCTGCTTCTATATCGCTGTACGACCAGCATCGCGTGCGTCCAGAAGCGCGACCAGACGCACATCGACGCTACCATCCGCGACTGAATGCTCGGGCTCAGCGTGCGCAAGCGCATAAAGGACGAACATCAAGAGAGAAGCAGCCCCCGACCCTGCAGCGAGCACATATCAATCGCCCGAGCACCGACATCGACATCGACATCACAGCACAGGCTATAATGCCCATCTGCGCATCCCCGGATCCGATCAGCGACGAGAACAGAACACACCTTCCTCGACAGGCGGTGTGCGGCGGTGCGGGGCGGTGCGGCGGAAGCGGCACAGCCCGGGCCGTGCCCGCAATGTCCGTCCCGGGTATGACGCACGCCGAGGCTGTTCGCGAAGCGGGCGGGAAGGATGAACATGAAGTGAAGGAAGATGAGCTGGTGCGCCGTGGGCTTCGGTGGGCCCGGGTCGGGCTGTTGGGTGCCCGGAGACCTTGAAACTAAAGTGATTTGATTGCAATACAGTACATTTCCCGCTATACATAGCGGCGCTATACTTGGACTCGCAAAAATAGCACGTCCGCTCGGGCGACGGAGGGCAATAATAGCCCTGCGCGGGGCCGAGGTGGTGGGGATGCGCACGCCACATACAGGGAAGCGCGTGCGCACAACGTGGCAGCGGTGCAGGTTGATGCTGCTGGGGAGTGCAATGTCGAGAAGACGCGGCGGTGTAAGCGTATAGAAGCACTCGAGTCGCCGCGGGCGGTGCAGCGGATGGATGCGTATGTATGGACGGAAGGGACGTCGGTGATCGAGTCAGCGCGGCCGGAGGGGCGTCCGCCGGCGTCATGCGGTGCTGCGTGTATCTGGTGTACGTTCCTGCATGTAAGGACGGGGCGGATTCCAGCAAACTACCGGAGAGAGATTGTGGCCCAGGGGCAGAAAGGTGCTGCACCCTCGACGTGCACCGGGGAGCACCGGCGGTGCCGCAGCATAAGCGCGTAACGGAATGGACGGCAGAGGACAGAAGCGGATGCATCAACTAATTCTTGCGCTCGCATGATGCGGATGGAGGAGATCAAATTGTTGGAACTTATGTTACTGTACAGAGATGCGACTGTCGGACATGTCCACGCTGGGCCTGCGCCTGCCGCCGGCCGTCGTCGCACGGATGTCTGAACAAATGGTCTTTCGCTCAAGCTGGAGTGAGAGGGTGCCTGTTTGGAAGAGAGTGGCGCTGGAGGGAATACGCCGCGGAGGGTGAGGGCGGCAATCAGGATCAGACAGTTGTTGTTGTGTGTCGGCAAGATCACGGACTCGTTCGCGCGCGAGCATTGGGCAAAGGGTCCGCCGTGCTGGCGCAGTTGGGCACTGTAGGGCAATAGAGGAGCGGCATTGGTTTATACAAACAAAAGAAAGACTTGTGAGGGCTGTGTGTCGGGGGAGGAGGGGAAGAGGACGAGATCAAGTGATGAGAAGTTTGTCATGCTGCGGAGAGGGTAGGACACAGCCGCATCTAACCACAGCACAGCTCGAGATCTCTCTTTTCTCTCGCCACTACATCGTGAACTGCACATCTGCTCCTGCCCCGTCCTCTTATATATCCCCTCTTTCCAATGGATCGCTATCACGGCCCCGCCCTCGACTATATATCCGATCTTGATTTCGACTCCTCCCACCCCAACATCGCCACCACCGACCCCTTCGATCCCTTCCCAGCCAGTCCCTTTCCCGCCACTCCTTCCTACGCCGGCTCGTATCAGAACTCCCCGTACTCCGGGGCTTCCGATCTGCACGACTTTGACCAGAAGGACGACGCCTTGGGCCTCTTCTCTGACAGCGACCCCCTCGTCATCTCTCGCGACGAATACTCCCGCGACGAATACGACCCCGCCGCATACGACGCCCCTTCCTCTGGTGGTGGACTGCTCATGTTCGATAACGATTTCATGACCAACATCGACGGCCCCAACGTGTCCCTCTCCGTCACCCCCGCTGACGACCCCTCCCCCGCCCACTCCCCGGCCATGTACGACCACAGCTCTCCTGCCTCGAGTGCTGGTCGCGCGGACAGCCCCGCCTCCTCTGTCTCCTCCCACCCCCATTCTGGCGGCTCCCACCACACTAATGCTCCCAATCCCTCCCCGCGAATAAACTTTGACACCCTCCGTGTCGACTCGCCCTTTATGCCTAACCAACAGCTGCCGTCCTCCCCGCCTAACAAGCCTCGGAGCCCGCCACAGCTCCTCATCCCAGAGGGCCAGGAACAGGCACCGCCCATGATCAACGCCCCAGAGGGCGATGGCGGCGTGGGTCCCCGCTTGCATATCGTCCCCGCGACACCGGTCGGGGGAGGTGATCCCAATCAAGGCCACTCCAATCCATTCGGACAAGGTATGTCCGTCGCTCTGATGTGTTTCATCCCACCCCACGTTCTCGTCATCTCCATTCCCCATCATCATCTCTTTTTTGAAACATCTATCTGACAACGCCACAGGTTCGCAGCAGTCCGCCTCGACTGCCTGGCAACACGACTCCTCCACCTCCAACGCCGCGCAATCCAGCTCGTACCAACCCTCCTTCACCTTCCCCGCCGAGCGCCCACTCATCAACACCGGCGGCAACGGCGGCCTCCCGTCTTCCGCTGACGACTTCCTCCTCCCGCCCTCGCCCTCCCGCATCCGCAGCAAATCCGACACCTCCGCCCGCCCGCCCCAGTGGCTCGGCAGCGGCGGCATGTCCCTGCTCCCGCAGAACGCGCTCGACGACCGCACGCACACCGTCAACCTCGGCGACGTCCTCCCGCCCGTCAGCGACCTCGACCGGCGCCACCACCAGCCGGCGTACGCCTCCGGCCCGGGCCTCGCGCCGCCGGGCTTCGGCGGCCAGGGCTTCGGGCTGCCCCCGAACAACGGCCTGCTCTCGCCGGACTTCAACGCGCTGCGGCGCGCGAAGAGCGACGCGGGGCGCATGACGCACCGCCAGGTGCGCTCGGAGGACCTGCGGTCCTCGCCGGGCGTCGGGCTCGGCTTCCCGCCGTCGCCGCACCAGGACTTCATCCGCGCGGCGCAGACGGGGCCCGCGACGCAGTTCCTGCACCCGACGGAGGTCGCGCGCGTCGCGGGCGGGCATCACCGCCGCGCGTCGAGCGGGAGCCGCGAGCGCGGGTGGGGCGGGGGGCACTCGGCGCGCGCGTCGCCGTACCCGAGCCCCAGCGCGAGCCCTGCGCGGCTCGTGGAGCCGCTGCCGTCCGTCGGCGGGATGGGCGGGATGTACGGCGGGGGCATGGGCGGGATGGGGATGGGGATGGGGATGGGCGGCATGGACGCGCCGTATATGAGTGCGAGTGCGAGCCGCGCGAGCACGCCCGCGGCGGTTGCGAAGCCGAATGTGACGACGACGGCGACGGCGGACGCGAGCATGAAGCGGCGGATCAACGACGCCAAGTTTGTGTGCCCCGTGCCCGGGTGCGGGAGCACGTTCACGCGGCACTTTAATCTCAAGGGTGCGTGTTTCTTTGGGCTGCGCGGCGGCGGGTGCTGATGCGGCGCAGGGCACATGCGGTCGCACAACGACGAGAAGCCGTTCCAGTGCAAGTGGCCTGGGTGCGGGAAGGGCTTCGCGCGGCAGCACGACTGCAAGCGGCACGAGCAGCTGCACTCGAACCACCGCCCGTTCACGTGCGAGGGCTGCAAGAAGCCGTTCGCGCGGCTCGACGCGCTCAACCGGCATCGTGCGTACTTTCCTTCCGTTCCTTTCGTTCTCAGTCTGATGGGTTGTGGCTACAGTGCGCTCGGAAGGCGGCGCGGGATGCGCAAAGATGCAGGAGGGGGCCGGCGGCGAGGGCATGGATGCGCATGCGCACCATCAGGCGCCGCCGGAGCTGTCCCTCCCAGGCAAGATGGAGCCGGACGTGCCCGGCTGGGGCAACGCAGGCTTCGCCGGGATCGTGATGTGATGCCTGCGGGCCCCCCTCCCTCCTTCCTCCCCTCTCCTCCTGTTCGTCGCAAAAGTCCAGTCTCGCCTCGCCGCGCCGCCATCTTTCATCGCCCGCACCGCCCGACGATCCCATCACGATCACGATCGTGATGGGGATCATGATCCCGCCTCTGTTCCCTCGGCGTCCTGCGCCGAACGCACGCCACCCCCGCCCGAACGCCACGAAGAAGATCCACGTCTGTAACATCACTCTACACCGCACCGCCTGCCCCCGCCCTCAGCGCGCCTAGACCCCCGCCGCCTTGCTTTCTCTCGCAGTACTCTACTCTAAGCTATGTATGCGCATCGTATCATACACCGGACAGTGCGCTCGGTCGCCTGGTTTCCGTCTCATTCCCATTCCCATCTCACGTCTGCACGCTGCTTGACTTCTAACTTCTGACTTCTGACCTTACGTCTGACGTATCTTACGCTGCGCTTACCCGTCCTAGTCTGTTTACCTGCCCCCGCTGTGCGTTATCGATGCGGCGGGGCCCTGTAGCGTATACTATACATGTGTCGTGCCGTGTCCCTGCTGCTAGAGACTCTGGAGGGCGCTCGCTGCTTTTTGAGGCTGTTTGGTATTTATTGTACTATACGCGTATATGGGATATATATTTTTATATGGGCTATTGTGGGCGCCGGCGCGTGGGAGTTGGTTTGTTGCTTTTTTGGGTGCGGTGTGAATTTGCGGTGTCTTGCTTTCTTCGTCTCTGGAGAGCTTCGTACCGGGGGCAGGCGGTCTGTGGATTGAGCACTGTCCAACTCGGAACGGCCTTTCGCCAGCGGGTGAGACAGCGGCGACTCGGACATCGTGTGTCGTGTCTGAGCGGAGACGGCACCGTGTCAATGCAGGTGCTGGTTTACTTGCTTTCCTGTGTCGAGTACGTGCAGGTGCGTGGTGTTTGGTCTCGTCAAGTGGGCCACGTACAGTAGATTCGTGGTCCGCGGTAGTAGTTTTCGGGCGCACCAGTGCCACGACGCCGCTTCGTCCGTGGCGGGCCACGATGGCTCTCGTAACAGATGGGAGCTCTCTATACATGTGTTGCGTCAACGTACATGTGCGCTGCGACTCTGCCCATTGCGCCCATCGGTTGCGGTCCTTGTTTGCGCGTCGATGGAGATGCGTACTCTCGAACTTGGGCCCATCGCTGATGCGTCTGTGCAGAAATCCCGGTGCATGCTGAGTCGTGGTGGTCGTCGGTCGCTCTGCTGCAAGCCCATTCCGGTGGGCAAGCAAGGCTGCTCACTTTATGGCGACGGCGCTGCTTTTGGTAGCTTGCCATAGTGTCATTCACGACTTCGAAGAGGGAAAACCAGGCGGTGACGCAACAAGTCGGTTTAGCTGATAAAGCAGGAAGGAAGATTCATGAGAACGGAGTCTGCAATGGCATGGTATAAAGGACCAGCCCCATATAACATGTTTCTTCACAGAACTATCCAGCCACGTCTTCCTCCCTGCAACAGAAAGCCCTTATTCTCCATGGCAAGGGCGCGCCGTTTGAGGTCGCCACCCGCGATATTCCTCACGGCCCAGCCTGCCCCCGGCGAGGTGCTCGTGCATGTACCGCACGTGCAGCGCACGGGCGACTTCGTCTTGACGTGGCCCACCGTACTTGGGTTCGATGGGGCGGGCGTGGTCCACGAGTCGGGCGACGGCGTCACGGCCTTGAAGAAAGGCGATAGAGTGTACGTGCGTTCCATTCCGCGATGTGCTGATCAGAGGATGCATGCAGCCTCTTTTAAGCTGTGTACTTCTACAACCTCGGGACCCTCTAGCAGTACATGCTTGCGACTGCCACGCGCGCGGCGAAGTCGGTGCTGTGTCGTTTGTGCAAGCCTGCGCGTACTTACGCGTGAGATTTTAGATCTCGGATAATGTTTCCTTTGACGAGGCGGCTACTTTGTCTACGAATTTTGCCACGGCCGCCATTGACATCTATGGCGGTCAGCTCGATCCGTTTGACATGTAGGGCGCTACCAGGGCGCAGAATACATTGCAACGTGGATAGATAGCGGCGTAAGCAAGTACAAAGATGAGCCCATGGTCATCATCGGCGGGTCGAGCTCGGTCGGCCAGTTCGGTATATGCTTTGCGTGCCGGAGATACAGAGTTTTATATTTAATCTCTTGCGCTGACTGATCACAGACATCCAGCTGGCTACAGTGCCTTGCATATCAGTCTGCAGTCGACGCGTCGAGAAACATGTTTGTAGTCGCCAAATAGTCACGTCATGTCACACGTCGACCGCCGACTGCTCGGATGTTCCACTCTGCGTCTTGCCGTCTTCGACGACGGCCATTTACTTTCTGTAAGTGTCTGACCCAGTTGATAAAGTGGCTGAAAAGCCGTGAGAACCCGTCTGGCCACATATCTCTCTGCCAGCTATGCACACCCTCGAATCTCGCACCGAGACATGGATTTCCAGCACCCCGGCATAGCAGCCATAGCTCTCGCGCTTGTGTGTGTTCCATAACCGCCAATATTGAGGGGAGCCAAGATCTCATGCTGGCTATGGTGCATGAACATTCTGAATGCACTGACATGTTCTTCGCCCGGGTTTACATGCAGCGCAGAGCGCAAGTTCGTGTGCCTCAGGCACTGCGAGTTGTCCTTGAGCCAGACATTCATGCATGTAGGATAATGATAATCCCCGAGCCACATCCATGCCCCGATAGGCTCACTACAGCTATGCCGGAGGACGTCGAGCGCGTGTTCGAGATGCCTTCTCGGGAGGGCAGCAGGAGCATTATGTCTCGATGGATGTCAGCAGATACGGTGTGCAGGTGCCGGTTAGGCTGCAGCTGTTCAAATTTGGATGTCTTTACAAGACTTTGTCTGTAGAATGTTTACCTGTTTGTTTAAATGGGAAGTTGAGTGCTACAAGACATACAAATGTGCATAAGTACTGCGAACTCGCAAACAGGATCCAGAGCGCTAAAGTGTCACGCTTTGGTCCGAACAAACAAAGATCTCAGCGCGTCGACTGCAGACTGATATGCAAGGCACTGTAAGCTGTCCGGCTTCAACCCCATCATCACCACCGCATCCGCGAGCAGTGAGGAATATAGCAAGCACGCTGGCGCAACACGACGCCGTACTCCGCACCCCGCCGCCGCCGTCGCGCAGATCACATCGAAATCCGTCAAGCTTGTGTACGCCGCCATCTCGTCCGAGGGCGCGCGGCGCGCGGCGTTGGAAGTCGTCGCGCAAGGTGGGTACGTCTTGATCACGCTCGAGTCTACGATCTGCGCGCTCGGCGAGCGCGAGGATCGACTACTGATCTGATCTCATGTAGGCTCTGCGCCCGCGTCCGGGATGCGAAAATGACGCAGCGCTGTGCGTGATTGCTGCCTGGCCCTGTGGTATGATGTCGACGTCGACGTCAAGGTTCACACGACGGATCCACTTTCTTGATCCACTGGTTTAGGCCCGGGTGGAACGGAGTCATGCTTGTGATGGAGCGCAGGTTTCTGGGAGGGTTGTGCCCAGCATCGTCTGCGTTCGTTGTCGGCAGCGCGACCGGTTTGGCAATGCAAGCACGTGAACTCTTCGTCGTACACCCGCAGGCCTGCGTAGACCGACAGATGCTAGCAGGCTAGCCCCGCACCATCTACATCTCCGACATGCCTGTACCTGCACCGCCTGCTGTTAGAAACTCAGTCTGGACCGTGCCGGCTAGAGGATGAGAAAGCGGGGGCGCTTCGACATGTCTATGTCAGGCCCCGAGAAAACCATCCAGAGTACTGATGCGACGTAGCGTGGGGACAAAGAAGATGGATGTTTACTCAGCACTTGCATTTGAAGAGCTTCAGAGGCGAAGAGGCGATCCAAGGCGAGGACAGTGGGAAAAGATGGTGCTTGCGCCTTGCAAAGCGAGAGGTGTTAGTGTCGTAGGCGCATGCGGCAAAGTTCGGCGACTTCGACGGCGACATGCTACATAGATGTCATCAACTGGAGCGCTGGACCATTAGCACAAGAATACGGCAGTGAAACTGCCAACATGGCTGTTGATAGATGCTAGTCTATTTCGAAAGTTTTTGTTTTGCTGACACACGGCGCGCTGCGATCGACTTCTGGTTCAGTAAGAGGGACGAACGCTGTTCCTCTGATTAAGGTTCGCGGCCTAGCTCTGAGTTCAAGAAACGATCGCACACGATGCGCGAGGCGGTGTTCATATCCCAATGCTGTCCTCACGGCTGTCAACGACGGAGCACTGATGGACGGACCTAAGACCCAAGGAGATGTGGACTTGACAATGAGGGGGTGACGACGGAGGTTATGATAGAGGCGTCCGTGCTGCATTGCTCCTTAATCGATGGGGATATTAAGGTTGGCGTGGATCAGCGGTATCGCGGTATCAAGTTTCAGGATGCACGATGCTGTTTCAAGTTTGGAACGTGGTGTTGGAAGTCGCACAGTCCGAAGGAGAACGAAAACAAGGCCCTACAAGATTATTGAGTTTCATGAAACAGCATCAATGAATAATGACCGTGGACAAAGTGAACGAACCATGCGTACGTCGCCTCGAGGGGGGTCGAAGACAAAGTTGTAGATCTGAAAATTGTGCGGGGCGGTAGAAACATAGACATGCGATCTTCAGGTACGAACTTGTTTTTTCTAACTCTGGAAGAAAGAGAATCGATGTCTCGTGAGCGATGACATGCCGGCGGCATTTCTTCAAGCTGGCTCCTCGAATTTGACGTATATGACGCGATCTCGGTCGAGGACTCGCTATGCGCATCGCTGCAGGTCGTCGCGAAGTGCAATTATGTCGTGATTATGGTTCCGTCCGCAATGGGAGCGGTGGGCGATCGTGACGGCGGCAAGAACGTCTTGTTTGTCTTCGGGTCAGTGAACGTTCCCGCCAACCACGACCTCGGCGACAAGATGTATGAGGCGCTTCCGGGTTTTCTAGCTAATAGGGACATTAAAGTATAGACGTTTAGCGTATGGATTCTGCTTCCTTGCTTGACCATTCGGTCCTGCAGCCTAACGGATGCAAGATTCCGCCCAATGCTCTTGCGGGTGTGTCGGAGACGCGGAGAGCTTGTCAATAAGCCAGCCAGCGGCGTGAAGTTTGCCCTGCATCCACAGGAGACGTCTTGAAGAGAAATATAAGTAGAAGCTAAGATCTAGTCAACAAAAATCTATCACCGACATGTCAGACCTATGCGTAACACTGCGCACTACGTGAAGACTGAGGAGGAAGCGACAAGACTCTACCTCTGTCATACGAGGGATTATGAATTTCAATTATCAGAGAACATATTCCGCGAAGGAGTAAAATATACCCAACAGATCGACAACGTTACGCGTCAAGTTCCGAGACAGAGCGTCCAGAGAGCGTCCGGACCGATGTTTCTCTTGCGCCCTTAGCAACATCACGCGGAACGTCGGGCTCTCGAATAGCCCTCGAACCCAAGGTGTGCTCCACTTCTATGCTGTCCCCACCGTTCCAGAACAGGTCCACGTAACGGGTGTCTTGATTTCCAAAAAGCTGCTTCACGAACATCAGGCAGAAAAAAGCACGTCCCCATGAGTAGGGAGGATCTGATGGAGGAGACCTTGAACAAGCGGTGAATCCGGAATGAACGTGGACCCGCTCAGAAATATGGAAGACGCGCGAGTAGCCGAAGCGCAAGAGGATATACGAGGATGCAGTTGCACAAGTCCAAGCGCCAGCACATCGTCTTCTATGAAGCCATAACGTGAGAGAGTGCCTGGTCTTCAGGAGCAATTCCTCTCCTCATACAGCCGTTTACAAATCGATAGGCCTTCCCGAGAATGTAAGGTATAGAGATCGTGTTTGAGTCGGCGAAGGTCGGAAATCGCTTACGACCGTGCCAGATCATGCCCCGCCCCTCCTGCCGTGCTGCCGTTGCCACCGATTGGCCAGGTGCGAGCCAGAATCAAGCTCCACCTGTATGTTGAATGTCCGACGTACGCTGCGATATCTATCAACTTCTGCCGAGGGGGGCCTATGGATTTGTAAACGGCTGTAATCGGAGAAATCACAAAGTGCGCCTTCGCGTACAAGACGGAACCCAAGCGGAATTGGATAGCCGATGAAGCTTACCCTGGCAGCGTAGCCATTCATTGCCACAATGGTCATCTTGTGACTGCGGTGAATCACGAGGCTGACTTCGCCTCCGGTCTCCCTATGAGTTTGAGAAAGAATGAACTTCGTTAGGCCAGAAAGGTCCATACCGTGATGTCGTCCTTTCAGAGGCTCCTCTATTAACTACCCTATCCTGAGGAAAAGAGGCCGAACTTAACATCAAGAACTGCCGAACATCGTAAATCCGAACCTTCTTCTCGCACTGTCACGCTCTACCGATCGCGCAGGTCGAACGCCGCCATTATCTAATCTTCTTCCGAGCGTATTCCGTCTATATCAGATCTGACAGCGTCAGTGCACGGAAAATAAACGGAGGCAACTGGTACAACACTTTTGCGGTCGATATTCAAGCGTCACGGCGGCCACCGAGCCGTCCAGCTGGACGACAATGTCTTTGCATCCCTGGGCGCGACAGGTAGGCGACAATATTGTCAGTGTTAGACAATTCTGGTCAGATCGAGGCGAAGTTAGGGAGACAGCTTGAGCATCCCCGGGACTTCGACAGTTGTGCCAATGTTAGTACACCATGAGCGCAGGTCGGCCTATACTTACTCGGGCCCGTCATAAGCAACCTCTTGACCTTCATTTGGTACAGGTACAGCCGGCAGGCACTCTTGGCATCGTGGAATGGAAGTTGAGACGTGCTTTGACTTCAGATGGGCAACTCCAACGAATTGAAGCTGCCATTGCCAACGATTGGTCGGACTCGCTTCGGCTGTCACGCGCAGCAGTTACGTTGTCACTGTGACACGCCGTGATCTCGCACGGCGTCGTTCAAGTTGCCTCATCGCTGGACAGAACTTTTTTTGACCAAATTACGGTATGCTCATTTAATTATTCAAATATTGGACTTCTGAACACCACGTTTGAATTAGGCTGTAAGATTCTCTGTCACGGATGCTGGTGTAAGTACACGACGGATGGACATCATGAGGATTCAAATATTCAGCGCCAGCGACTAGTGCCATACTACTGTTTCCACACTAGCGATTTTTTCTTCAGACAAAACGAGGGATACTTAAGTCCCGTCCCTTGTGTCCGATTGCTGCGTCTTGGGTGTTTCAAGACTTCTCCGCTGACGATATTGATGAAGGCTCGCTGCTCCATCCAAGCTCCCTCCGCAGGAGGAGGCTGTCGAGACACAAGTACTGCATTCCATAGTCGTACCAAGACCCCGCTTCATGCGTCATCTGGAGCCTCGCCTGTATCATACGGTATCTATCAGCCGCGCAGACTTGACATAGGGCGAAAGGAAGTTCCGTGGCTCGGTGTTTCCTATGCTTTACTGTCCTTTGCAGGTCAGATTCTTCTGTGCGCGTAACATTTATCCCCAAACGAAAGCATACATCACCCGGTTACTGACATTGGCTGTAGATTGTCCTGACCCTGATTTTAGGAGGTGAGAGGTTCCTGTACGCAGGTGGCTTGTTCTTAATTATATCCTTACAGAAGCTTGAACATATGAAGCATTGCATGCTCCCTCTTCCCCCGGCCTTCGCAGGGCACTGCTTCGGTATCAAGCAACTCCATGGAACATGTCAAGTACTCTGCGGAACTATTTCCGGGACTTGCCTGTGTCAGTCGAATTGAATCTACTTCCGCTTTCAAGCCGAACTCATGATAGGGATGGCGTGCACTCGATAATCAGCTGGCCTTTATTGACGCTTCCCTTACCGTTGATGGCCTATAAATGCTGAGCGGCGCACTCCAGGTTGTTCTCGATAGAGTGCCCTCATCGCCTTTGTCTCGTCTACCAGCAAGTTCAACTACCCTACCGCTGGTCTACTATCATCATTTGCCATGTCGATCTTTTTTCCCGACTTTCACCCCGATCTATTGCTGAATTTCACTCGTCGCGCTCTCCTGCCCAATTTAGGCCTGCCCGAATTATTTGGCATAAGGCTGCCTGGCGCCCCGAAGCTACCTGATTTAAATAATGTTCAGGGAGACGTCTTCTATCTCTTTCCAAAGGTTCGTAACGTTATGCATTGCCCGCTCGTCCTGATATTCACATTACCGGGCATCCAGCGTGCCGAGAATTTCGTGTTCTTTACCATCAATGACGTCCAAGCGTTCAAGGACGCGCTCGCAAATTACAAACCGACAACCTCGCAAGATGTGCTTCGCAATCTGCGGGCAATTGCTCTTTCCAAGAGAGACACCGGTGGCCGCCACGTCGACATCATACAGCACCAGATTGCTCTCAGCCGTTCCGGACTGAACAAGCTTGACCAGACTGAGGCAACGCTCGACACTCACTTCGATAACGGTCCTATGATCAAAGAGAAGCCCATCCTCGGTGACGGAAGAGACTGGGACCCTATCTTCAATGACGGCAAGGCTGACGGCGTGTTTGTCGTCGCAGCCGGGGGTCAGTGACCATGCGCATCCCTTTGTTTTGTTTGCAATATTGACTTCCCATCCGCAGATGCTAGAGATTGCGACAAAGCATCCGATAACCTGATATCCGTCTTCGGTGCAGGGCTTACCGGCGTCGTTACTGTCAAGGGAAACCTTCGTCCTGGCAAGTATAAAGGACATGAGCATTTCGGATATGAGGACGGCGCCTCGCAGCCCGCGTTGCGGTACGTGTTCTTTGGGCTCATCGGATGAGTGTCGCTCATAGCTCTGTATTCAGAGGTCTTGTCAAGCCGAACAAAGGCCAACTTCAAGTCGATCCTGGCGTCATCGTCATGGGGTATCCGGGCGATCCGTTCTACGACAACCCAAACGGCCCTCAGCGACCGGCTTGGACGACCGACGGCACCATCATGGTCTTCAGGAAGCTCGAGCAAGATGCTGTGGGGTTCGAGCATTATCTGGCAAAGAACGGCCCCAAATGGCGAGAGTGGCTCACTCCGGAGCAAGTCAAGGATATTAATCCTCCGCTCACCGACTCAGAAGGCGCCGAACTATTTGGCGCACGTCTCGTTGGCCGTTGGAAATCGGTACGTGCTTGTGCTCCGGTGGCTTAATTATATGCTCAATCTGGGGTCGTGACATTAGGGCGCACCGCTTGCGAATGCGCCTTACCGTGATAATTACAAGCTCGCTGCCCTAGACAAGAGAAACGACTTTGACTACACCGTGCCTGGGCAAACTGGCCCATCCGACCGCTTCTGTCCCTTTTCTGCCCATACTCGCAAGACTGCGCCCCGTAACTTGGACCCTTATGTCCAGAAGAAATTCTTGGAATCAGCCGTTGTCGTGCGCGCAGGCATTGCGTATGGTCCCGAAGTACGATCAGTTCTGCGCACCTGATGAGAGACGCTTGTTAACGTTCATGGTCCAGATCGCTCAGGCTGAGCGCGATAATTATGATCCCAACGCCAAGAGCCCAAGAGGACTCTTGTTCGTCTGTTACCAGTCGACGGTCGCAAACGGCTTCATGACTCAAACGGCGGCCTTCGCCGGCAATGACCACTTCCCGACAACAAGCCTTACGCCCCAGATTATTGGTATGTCTATGAATGAATAGATCAGAAGTCCCTTTCTTATGGCGCCTCGTCGACAGGGCAAGATCCAATTATAGGCGGCCCGTCGAAGAATCCCGTCGTCGCGGCGCAGTTCTCAAATCAAGAATTTTTCGTCACGTCTCGAGGCGGAGAGTACTTCTTCGTCCCGTCGGTCTCGACGCTCAAGGCCCTGGCAGGTGCCGGCAGGGCGCAGGAACTGTCCGGACCCACGGATGTCATCGATCAGAATGCAGTGGGCTCTGCGTTGAGGTCGGCAACGGTCAATAATCCTTTCGCTCAGAACGCAGAGCAGCTGTCTTCTGCGTTGAGGTCAGCAACGGCGAGCAACCCGGTCCTCGCTAATTTGGTCGAGCAAGGACAAGAGGCAGTTGCTCACATGGGGGCCGGCCAGTTGCCATTTGGTAACCCTCTGGGTGGTGGTAACCTCCTGGGAGGTAATCCTCTGGGGAATAACCCCATCCTCGGTAATTTGGTCGAGCAGGGACAAGAGGCGGTTGCTCACATGGGGGCCGGTCAGTTGCCATTTGGTAACCCTCTGGGCGGTAACCTTCTGGGAGGTAATCCTCTGGGGAATATGGTCCAGCAGGGACAAGAGGCAGTTGCTCACATGGGGGCCGGTCAGTTGCCATTTGGTAACCTTCTGGGCGGTAACCCTCTGGGTGGCGGTAACCTCCTAGGAGGTAATCCTCTGGGGAAGAACCCTCTGGGCGGTAACTTTTTCGGTGGTCTGGGTAGATAAGGGTTTTAGACCTTGAAGATGTACACGCATTTCCTCTAGTGTTGTAAGCTTTTGCGTTCAGTCAACTCCTCTGTCCCATTTACGTTTCGTCGCTGCCTGAGTGTAAATTAGGATTTCTCCGTATTTTGCCTGTAAAGATAACGTCTAGGTCTCTTTGCACTTTCGAAGGCCGAATCGCACGTACTGGCAAGCCGTGTTCCTGAGCGAAAGACGGGCACTGTAAGAAAAGTTAGACTGCTCACCTCACTCTCGACGCACAATGGCGGAAGAGCGGGTATTGTTTGGAAAATGCCGTGGGCCTTTGCTGGCCTCGCACGTTTCCGAGGCAAGTTCTCTGCAACTCAGAGCCTCGGCGTGCTCGCTAGCCGATGCCAACAGCAGTGCATAGGAAATCTTCGTTATACTGAGACCTGAAATGCCTTTCCATATATAAATATGTCTACTTGCTTCAATGTGCTCGGGCCTATGGATGTGTTTCTCCGAGTAAACCTGATCTCAAAATGCTTCAATCATGATGCGCGTATGTTCCCACCGCTGCGAGTGCGCCCACAGCCGAATGTCCGTGCGTTCCATTCCCCCCTTCCAGCGGGCTTATAGCAGAGGTGGCTGCGCTCCGCCTTATGACTTACATGTTATTGCATCCTCGTGATCTCCGGGACCACCTATCGTGAATCGTCCGATGAATACGAACCTTCCAAGTCGACCTGGTCTGCGCTTATACCGATGGCACTGCTCGGTTTCCAGCCTTTGATACCGTATTACTATAGGTGATGGCATAAGCATACTCAGCTTATTTGAACGAGATAAGAATGCTTCGGCTTTATTTTTGGGGCATTGCGGCACCATCTGTGATCTCAACTAAGCTTCTGAACGTGCAATAAAGATTCATCAAGTCAAATACTATCGGGCCTCCGCATACAAGTATCGATATCGTACAAACTGTCTGCCGTATGTAATGGGGTTTTCTGGCGTTTGGAATAGACGATGAAATTCGAGGAATTTGGGAGTGTACCACAGAACTCCTGCGCGCAGCATTAATGAATAGGCAAGATCGTACCAGGATGCGCGACCCTCAACTCCGGCTCCGCCAAAAATTCCTCCAGGCTGTTGAACGCAAGTCGGAACACAGATACCGCCTCGGCCGTGCCAGCACACCTGGTGCGCGTAGTCCACTCTCCGGGCTCTAACTCGGTATCGCCATCAGTGGTCGAATACACATCCGCGCGATTGCCAATGAAGACTCTGATCTTCATTCCGGAGTGATTCACGACGTACACCGTGTTAGGATCGATCCGACCGTTCTGCGTGCTGATTATATCGCCATCAGGGGTCGTGAGGCTCAATCGGGGTGCGAGGACCTCGCGCGAGAGCCTCAACGCAAGGGCGGCGAGAGTGAGGGTCGGGTTGACCTCTGGCGACATGGGGAATACCGAGAGATCGCAGACATATACACCGTCATGGCCAACGAGTTTGAGGTCCTCATCGAGACAGTAAGTGGAAGGGCCGCCTGACTTGCCGCGCATGGGAATGGTCCCAAGCTCATGCGCGACACCGCCTAGCTCCAACGGCTGGAAGTAACGGGGATCGGTGTTTGTGTGGTCCTTCAGGAACTCGATGTTGAGCACTTCCTGCAGCGTCGCCATGACCTTGTCTGTCGCCTTCCTCAGGCTCTTCATATCAGGATCGTCGTTGTTGAATGGACGCTCGCGGTTGATGGTCACGACCGGCTCATCGTCGACCATCTCGACCATGTTATTGGGGTTGAGCGGTGCAGGTCGGATGAACGCGATGATCCATTTGGGGAAGTCGTTGTACTGGAGGAGATTACCGCGCGGAAGGAAGGAGGAAGCGTCGATGGACATGTTAGAGAGTACCACTTCATCCTCGGCGCCCTCGCGCTCAAGCCTCATGTAGGTCTGCAATTTCATCGTGCCGACTTCCTGACGAGCCTGAGGAATGCGATAACGGAAGGGCTGGGCCTTGAAGAAGATGTCGTGGTCAGTCAGATGGAGACCACCGTGTTTCTTCAGGTTGACGCCACTCCTGAGCAGAATAGCAGGTGACGCGACGCTACCTGCAGCGAGCACAACCCTTCCGTTGGTCTTCAGTGAGATAGTCTCCTCCCTCCCATCGGGCGTGCGGACGACGACGCCAGTGGCCTTCCTCTCGTCGTCGAACTCAAGAGCGCGCGCTTCTGTCTCCAGCAGGATCTTGAAATTGGCATGCTCGATGTCCGACCCGTCCGGCGCCTTCGGCTTGCTCATCGCGATCTCCAGCAGCTTGTCGATGGTGCTGTATGCTCCACTCGCGAAGTCGAAATTCTTGTCGTCGCGGAACTCAGACGCGATGCGGCCCCATTGCCACTGAACGCCGAGGTCACCCGCCATGTTCAGGCGCTCCATCAGGTCCTGGTGGATGGGCTTCGTCGTCGGAAGGGAGAGGGACATAAGTGTCTCGGCCTCGCGGAAGTACTTGCTCACTAGATCGTGGCGGACGCGAGGGTGGAAGTGACGTGAAAGGATTTCATCGTGGACTCGAGGCGCGAATAGACCCCAGGCTGCGCTGCGACCTCCAAGGCAGTACATGGGCCCACCCTTCCAGTCATCGACATTCATCTCCTCTGAGAAGTTGAAGTTCTCACGGAACTTGGCGAAGAACGTGTCGTTCTGCTGTCCACGGTCCTCATTCAGGCCGGACGGACGAGCGGTATTGAGGCAGTGCGAGTGGAAGGCCAGGTTGCCGCGCTCGATGACAAGGACCGATTTGGCGTCCTTACCGAGCATGGAGTTTGTCTCGAAGAGGTCGCTAGCGATGATACCTCCCCCGATGCCGGTGCCAATGACGATGATATCGTATTCATTGAGCTTGGCCTGGTCGACGGTCAGCTGGAAGAACGATCTCTGAAGGTCCCTGTCGGCCGCCGTGGGGCCTGGTGGGTTATAAATGTCGACGCGTTCGAAAACCCAGCGCTGATGGACCGAGTCCTACAAATGACAATCAATAATGAATCCCTGGGAAGTGAGAAGGGTTAAACACACATGGTCCGGCTTATTGAATCGAACCTGATAAAGGTCATCCATGAGTATCACCTATTATATTGAGACAGGAATGTCTACGCACGACTTTTTCGCTAACTTTATCATGCGAGCAATCCAGTTCTTCCGATTCATGGAGGAGCGTTATCCTGATTGGTTATCTCAGCGCGTCATAAAAATGTCAAAGAGAGACGACACCCACTTGGAGAACTTATGAATATGAAATGATCCCTCTGTCAGCACCCAAGTAGCTGATTTGCCCGAAGCTTCCGGCACCGGATAGCCATATCCATCGAGGCCACGTTCAGCGGACTTCACAAGGCCAGAATTATCGAAGACAGAGTGGATGTGGTACTGATCGTTGTCGATAGGCGTGATGACCCACTGTCAGAATGAAGCCAGCGTCAGAAATCAACGATAGGTTTACAGCCGACAGGTCCTTACCTGCTGTTTCGTGTCTGAAGCATTCAGAGGGTTGAGCTTGACGGAAGGATTGCCGCCAGGGACGAGCTCCATGTACAAGTCTGGAGAATGCTCAAGGAGCCTAATGCGATAGATACCCTTGGCCGAGGGCTTGCTCTGAGGTTCCATGACGAAGAGAACTGTGCAGACGATGATAGATCACGGTGTAAGAGCGAAACACAGTTAAGACTGCGTGTGGGGAAGGCATCACGCAAAAGCAATACCTTTAAATACCGTTGCACGCCAACGTGTTCCCGGCTTTCAAGATAGCGGAACATTTTCCGACTGAAATAAACACACCGTTGAGAGGCGTTCATAGATCACTTTACGGGGTATTAGATGTCAGGACAAGAATGAACCGGTGATGCGGCGGAGATAGTGAGCGGTGCGTGCTCCAAGGTAGACGTTTAACCACGGGCAGTATCTTTCAATGGATTTCCGCCTTCTGTGATATTTGATTCGCGCTGTACATTCCACAGAGTCTGAAATACGAATGGAAGTATGCGCTTCGATGTTTCTGAATTCCTCATATCTATAAGGCACGTACCACATGTTCTCCCTGCGCCTGTGCGCGGACATTGTGTCGAAATGATTGGGACGATGACCTCCAGCTTATGTGTCACGTCCGTGTCTGCAGAGTACTTGAGCACCTATTCGTACAGTAGCGTACAATGAGCTTGAAAGCTGCCATCGAAGGCGAACCAATTCAGGAAAAAGGCAGATATTCTCGAATAGCCATTAAGGCGCCGGAGGAGGTACGAGTGGCTGCAAGGTCCGAGTGTCAGCACTTTGTCTTCCATCCTTCATGAGAGCTTTCCTCACCATCAAGATGGATCCCGCCCATAACGAAAGGCACAGACATCCTTGCGCCTTCCCACACAAAACGGAATTCGAGAGGAACTGGCGAACCGGAGAAGCCTGACATTGCCTATTCATAGCCGTAATAAGTGTTTGCGGCATTGATTGCTGGCCGCCGTTGTCCCTATGAGCTTGAAATGATAGATGTCAAAACAACTGAATGATCCTCGATTTTCCAGAAAGGTGGTCGCACCTTGATATTCTTTTTTTAATAGACAGCCCACCCTGATGAGACGAACGCTTGATAGAACTTCAGGCACTCGTCACTGTGGAGCAAATCAAACGTCGAAATTATCTCTCGAGGAAGACCCTCCGGACGTAATCCTCTGTATCAAAGCTGACAGCATCCATGCATGCTGTGAGTATGGAGGAAACTGGTGCAGTACTCTTTCGGTCAGTTCAGCATCACGAGGGCCGCTAGGCCGTCCAGCTGGAAGACGGTGATTTTTTATTCCCGAGCCCCAGCAGCTGTTTCGAAGAAGCGTTCTGACATTCCGCACGTTTTCCGTCTTGAGTAGAAGCGACAGCGTCAGTATACGGAAATTGAACGGACGAAGATGGTGCACAATACGTACTCTTTCGACCGATTCATCGTCACGGTGACATTGTATCGCCGGGGGTTGTAGCCAGGCTACGATGTGGGCATAATCGCGGCAATGGCCAAGAGGAGGCAAGAATTATTGAACAGGGCGCTGGGTAAGGTAGGTGACCCTCCACAGGTTCGATAACGCCAAGATATGATGCGTACTTGAAGATCCGTCACTGACGATTTCGTACTCGTCAAATCGAGCGCTACGACCGCATGGCGATCCAGCAGATGGAATTTGGGTGAGACATGAGTACGTTGTTCGCCACGGTGTGATGCAATCTAGGTTTAGACTATAAAATCATCCATAAGCGCCGGGGAAAGGAATGCAGCTGTTGCGTCGATATTTTTATCCATTGGATCGTCCTGAGCAGTCAAGTTGTCGTCATTGTTATCTTCTGGCGGAGAGGAAAAACTCTGTCGATCGCCGTGATGCGGTGGTATATGGTGCTAACGGTGCTCAGAGCCATGAACGCAAGGACGATGCCATCCTAGATACTTGAATTCAGCTAATGTCGGTTCGTTGAGAGATGCCTTTGAGATCAGCCGCGGACATTATGACGACATGCGCTGTAGATAAGATGTTGTAACGCTCGGAGCACAATGGAGCACAGTCAGATGTGGGGCTGATCTTAACCTCCAGAAGCCAAGCAGAAATTCGAGTCCAGTTGGAGGAGAGACTGGAGAGTAAAGGAAGATGAAATGTCAAGGCACGGCATCTGCCGAACTCCAGGCGGTTGTTTGGCAACGGCCTCTGAAACAAACAACGCGTCCGGAGATTTTACGGTCAACATCGCTACATAAGTCATATCTTTGTGAGTCCTGTGTATTGGCTTGACTGATCTGTCTTTATATCATGTCGTAGTGTCAAATTCGCGGGTCTATTTCATATTGCCCCCACATAACACAGCATGACATCTCGAAAACGCTCAATATCTGACCTCGTTGACTACGACCAAGACACCCCGTCAGGAACGAAGCCGCGTCTTTCCTCGCCGTCTCCGTCTCCTGAAACGAAAGATGACGTGCCAGTACCGAAGCTTACACTTTCATACCCGTCAACATCGAAGTCCTCAGCGCCGCCTCGACCGGTTCCGTTCCAACAGCCCCTTCCTCTCCTCACCTTCTCGTATACCCCCGCCCGCGAACTCGAGTTCACAGATTCTGCGATGCGCTATTACGTCGATCCTCCGAGAGGTGCTGAGCTAGGACATGGATACGAGCGGTGGGTGCGTCGGCCAGAAGAGAAAGGAAGAATTGATGGGCTGCTGCGTGCGTATTCGAAGATACGCAAGCAGACGCCTGGCAGTACAGGAACCATCGGAGTTGTAAGCTGGCGCGGAGTCATGACGAAGTAAGCTCTGAATATTTTTTGGTGTACTTCATAAAGTCTGAGGCGGCATGTGGCTTGTCTCTTTCGTGAGTGAGGATATTGACAGCACCTTACGAGGACCGGGACGGCTGGGAGCTGAACGTCATGGTTCCTGATGGAACGTTGTACTTTGAAGAGCATTTAAGTGACACTCGATTACAAGAGAAGTGAGCACATTCGAACCATGACTGCAGTTGCGAAGGTACCAACTTCGTTTATAGGACAAATATACCTCCGCACCAGCGTCTCCAAACCTACTACGGGTATGCTTTTGAATCATGGAGTACAGCCGCCAAGCCAAATGCTCAGCCTGGTTGGGGCGGAGATGTCGACACAAACGTGCAATGGTGCAGTGTCGTCAAGACAAAGCTGGGCGACACGCGGATGATAATTGGGGGAGAAGTCGACTGCGTACGAGGTATGGTGTCTGCAACTTCAGGACACAATAGCATCTCATAGCTGTCATAAAGACAGATATACTGGTCGAAACGACACCATGGTCGAGTTGAAGACCTCGATGAATATCCGTGGTGCACAAGACGAAGCCAGATTTGAGAAGTAAGTTCATTGACAACATGTTCCGCCCTTCCACTCGCTAAACACCGGCGCCTCAGGAAGCTACTCAAATTCTACTTTCAGTCATTTTTGCTCGGCGTGCCGGTGAGTTATCCCGACTAAAGGAAGCCACCGGCTCACTCCGTGACAGGAAATTGTAGTGGGTTTCCGTACACCCAAAGGCCAGCTCACGACTCTACAGTCATTCAAGACATTGCAGCTTCCCCGCATGGTCCGCGGCAAGCCAAATGGCTGGGATCCACAAGTCTGTCTGGACTGGGGACAACGTTTCCTCTCATGGCTGCGACAGGCCATCGAGAAGCAAGCGTCGAAATCGACGGACGCGCCGCAGATCTGGCGGGTCAGGTTCGTGCCGCGCAAGGGCGTTAACGTGTCTTTGCTCGGCGAAGACGGGGTACGCGAAGTTGAAGCGGGCGAGGACCGGTTTGGATTTCTGCCGAAATGGTATTGGGACGAGATACGGGAGGCTTCTGATGGGCCCGCTACTAGCGAGGTTGGAGCGACCGCAACTGTGCAGGAGGAAAGCAGTTCAATACACATCGAGACGTCGGGGAAAACCAAGGCAGATACTCGGGATCTTGCTTCGGGGTGGCGTATATAGCTCATTTCGCAGCTTGTTGGACTTCTTCCCGTTGCCCAATGTCCCGGCAGGATTCGTGCGATATTCGTGGCGCACGTCATTGCAAAAAAGAGTACATTGCCTAGACTTTGGAAATGACGAGCTACTTACATGGCTAGACGATGCTGACTAGTCAGTCCTACTGCTACTGGCCAGAGGTCATGGCGAAAGAAACCCCATAAATGGGACGATGAGGAGATGTCGAGGATAGAGGAAGAGATAGCATCGATATCCGAGGGTTCAATAGAGCCGCTAGTCTTTTTTGTCCCTCGATGACCCACCGTACATATCCAATGGATCGACTCCATACTCGACCGCCAAACATGCCCGATCTCTCAGCTGTTGCAAGGCATTCTGCTGACTGCGATCCCATTTCGGGATAAGGGTGTCAAGACTGGGTTCAGGGGAACAGTGAAGCCATCCAAGTCACCCCAAGGGATCAAGGATCAAAGAGCAGAGGATGTCATAGAGAGTAGAGACAGGCTGAGAATGTCTAGGGTACAATGGGACTGGAGAGTCAAGTGGACAAACTGAGGAAGCCAGTCAGAAAGGTAGCCCTATATATACTGGAAGGATAGCCCAAAGGGGAACAAGGGATATCCTGAAAGGGGAACAAGGGGAAGGGGAACAAGGGATGTCCCAAAAGGGAACAAGGGATATCCTAAAGGGGAACAAGGGATATCCTAACAGGGAACAAGGGGACATAACAAGGGAGTGTCCATATAGGGAACAAAGGGAATGAAGAAGACCAATGGGCGATTCATGACAAAGGGCGGCATGCTCTGGCAGCTCATATCCGGGCACTATTGAAAGATTAGCCGACATGGAAGTGGAGATGATAGCTGTCGGTATTGACTGACTCTTAGTTGATTGAAGATATTTCAGAGACGTGGTCTTGTCCCCGAATTGCGCGTCGGGAAGATCAACTTCAGAGTGCAAGATCTGGCTCAGCGTATGCTGTTTGTGTGAACACTGAAAAACAAACCGTCTGAATTATCTTCGACAGGCGTATGTAAATCAGCGCCCCAGCCTTCGTCGTTGTACAGGCCTACAAAGCGCAGCGTAAATGTCTCATATCAGGCCGGCTTTGTGCGTAGGCCTCACCTCGGCGAACATATTTTTATACCGTTGGATGATTCGGATGAAACCAGCGATGACGGTTCTCATTTCCACAGTGCGGATTGTCCATGTGAGCGTGTTCCAGTTTGTCCATATGATGACCTGGCGATGTAAGGAACCCATAATACTGTAATGATAGCGTTAGCATATTATGACGCCGGTACAACGGAGTGATCAACGCACTGTGCAGTTCCTTCGAAGAGCGTAATGATTTGTGGATCTTTTCCCGCATACTCTAGATCGCTCGGTGACATAGCTTGTAAGAAGGCCTTGAATGTATCCAACAGCACAAGCACTGGTGACGTAGACCACTCAGTTTATCCTAGACTGCAAGTCAGACCCAGCGTTCTTGATAGGTAAAAGGGAGGACATACTCGATGGTCCTTCACTTTCGATACTTTTTTTTCAGAGGTCGGCCCAAAGTTCCACCGAGCGACTGTGCAATTCCATCCATAGGGCCTTGTTGTTGATGACCATCAGCAAAAAGAACCCTGCAATCTAAGAAATGGGACCTCACGAATCGCGCATTTAGTACTTGTGATCCAGTATCAACCACTGAAGAGAAGATTGAGCAGGATCCGATGAATGAAGCATGAAGCAGCATACGCACCTCGTCCTGATGAAGAAGCTCCAGCGACCGTCTTATCTACTATTGGGGCGAGAGATTTGGGCGGCCGGAGCGTGGGGGCGTGACCAAAGAATCCAAGAGGCGAGGTTGGAATTTTCGCTTCTGACGGCGTTATGAACGTAAGCCTCCGTTCCAAGCTGTCCAAAAGCACGGAGTCAGCGACCTTGGGGAAGCACGTATCCTGGGAGAAACTCGCAAAGCCTTGGGCTGGAGGCCCCGTCGGTGGGCAGTCACAATGATCTGGCAGGCGTCGGTCTGGTTGTTCCGCGAGGACCGTGTAGCAATGGAGAAGTTGGAAAACCGCCGAGAACCAGATGAGCTAGACGAGTCCGAAGAGGATGCGTTGTCGGACACAGCCTCCCGCATTGGAGTCATCGTAAATGGCCACTCGATATGGCCTTTCGACTTGATAGACGTTGAGTCGAGCTCTTCGGGTACAAGGCTGCGGCGCGTCTCTGCCAAGGGTTCCGGTGAGCCCGCCGCGAATTCCAACATCTAGTAACACGATGAATTGTACCGACGAACGATGATAACATTGAGTCCTCACGACGACCTCTACGCGCGTGATACTCGAGAGGTTCGCGAGCGGGAGTGCGACGTATCCAGAAATCTCGTCGCCCATGTAGTACGTCGGGGGCATGTCCGGGTTGTGCGAGCGGCTCCGCATGACGACGATAGCGCATTCTTTGTCGCGAGCCCTGAGAGGATATCGATGTTCGCAGTTGAAAGCGGTCGTAAATGACAGGCCAGAAGCGATGGGTCGAAGTTCCATGTCGTGTGAGTAGGAATCCGAAGCGCCGTTAATTCTTGAGCACTCTCCCGCTTCAGGATCCGGCTCTGGCGAAGAAAACCGTTGAGCACGATGTCCTGCGGGAAATCGGCCGTGAAGTTTGGTGATGGCGTTGAGAGCGGAATATCCCAGTCCATGACTTCGAGGGTGTTCTGAAGAGTGAGAAAGAGAGGGCCAAGACAAATGACTGCGCGACGTTTTATAATAACGCCTGGTGTGGCCAACTTGGTGACGCACGTTCGTGCTGTTATACAGTTACCAAAGATGGACAAGGTTCATTCACCTTCTGCCCACTCAGGCGACGGAACGATCTTTCTTTAGTGACTAGCGCTCGCAGTAGAGTGCCTGACCCTACATCACTGACCATGTTGTAAAAATAGTAGCCATGATGGGAGAAAAAAGGCGCAGTATCATCCAGATGAGCACCGGCTGGAACCGTATAACACAGCCATTTGACACTGGAGTCAAGTTCTCAAGTTCCGCGATGGAACCCAGAGGGAGGTACCCCGATTCCCGGCACGGAAATAGGCACAGCACAAGGGCTTCATTATTGACATTAAGATGGCGGGTCCGGGTCGAAGAGTGTAGAAACTTCACAGCACTCGTTTGCCTGGGAAACAGCATGTCACGGGTGCGGATGTCTGATATTGCAAGCCTGGAGACATATTGAGGCCTTGCGACGAAGAGCACTGCTAGTAATACGCACAGAGAAGGCGCCGCACAGCCAGATCCTGCCAAAATGGATTGAGGCTAATTGGAGACTCTCGTCGGCGGCGGCAGAGGGGTTTTGTACGCCCGGAGAAGCTGACCGCTGCATGTTGATGTATAGGACGGAAAAACGAACGGCCTCGATAGACAGACTTGATGATCGCAAACAGAGTGGGCTTCACGGTCAGGACAGGGCGCTGCAGGGCAACAACTGAACTTGCTTGCCTATTTTTGGACACTGCATCATATCTGCATGTATTAGAGGAGCAACGGGGTATGGACGGGTATGGACGGGTATGAACGGGTATAGACGGGTATGGACGGCATGAAGGGTTGTCGAAGAGCCGACATGCTCGAAGCTGGACGGAGAAATGATCACATCATGCGGAAGGCACGGTCTCCGGCTCCGCAGAGAGATCGATTGCAAAACCGGCAAATATTATCCGAGTCCAAAATGCCGGTCTGAAAATGACGAACGTTCGACAGGGTTACCGTCGAAATCAAGCTGAGATTTATGTTGGCTTTCTCCTGACTTTCATTCAGCATAACCAATCTCCTCCTCCATGTTTTTCCACCGCTAGACTATATAGATGTGTACATATGTACGATGCCTCTAAAAATACCATAATTTATATGCGAGCGAAATATTACAACACTTAACCAGATACCCAGAGTTCAACGTTCAGATACAAGCACAACAACACAACATGACCGAATAGATGAAAACGATAGCATGGGGGGATAAAGAGAGATGACCAGTCCTTCTAAACACGAGATCACGAAAGCAGATGCAACGAACCACCTATTCCTCCGCGCGTGATGGGTGCGTGAGCGTGAGCTAGATGTCAGATCAATGCCCTCAGCATCAGCTGGCATGAACACGGTCATGAATCATTGATTGTGACCTTGAGTATGATGAGCTCCTTGTCAGCTGCCAAGAACGGGTGGAAGTCCTTCGCCTTGAACGGGAACAGGTTGACCGTGTACTGCGCAAGCCCACATTAGCACAGCACACTCAAGCACCGGTAAAACAGCCACGCACCATCATCGCCATGTGGTTGTACTCGAATGACGTCGAAGTTACCTTCGCATCTTCGTGCGTGGGAAGCGCGCCACGCAGCCGCACCCGCCAGCGTGGTCGGTCATCCCCCGGCAAGGGGGGCAGCTGGCCGGAGCTCTCAGGGACCCAGAGCGCGATACCGACGCATTCCTTGCGCTTGTACGTCGCGCGGTAGCTTGGCGCGACCTCGTGTGCATTCTTGTCAAAGGTCATCGTCTTGAACAGCCGCACGTCGATGGCTTGTGACACTGCGAGGAGGTCGACCGCGGGCCGGTCGGGGGTGGTGAGAGTCATACTGAGGGGAATGGATTCGCCAACGGCATATACGAGCTGGATGTGGAGTGGCGAGTAAGGGAGTATCCAGAAGGCAATCCTGATGCTACGAACTGGTACTGCGATGCCTAACTAAGAGCAATGAATTTACGTTAGACATGCATAGCCCGACACATGAGAGATGCATACCTGGCAGTGCACTTCAACAGGGTCAGTCCTAAAGAGCAATCCCTTGATTACTACGGGGTGGAGCTCCTGCATCCGCCGCTCTGGTTTGACTTCGGAACTCGAAGCGGACGTCTCTTGCTGGATCTAGTGACTATGAATCGATCCGGTCTGCATCTAGAACTTAAATGTACTGACTACTTGATTAAGATCCGTTGAAGCAGGGTTTGTGTTGACATCCTAGAAACAGAATGCAAAGTGTCAGGCTCGGTAAAGAAATCCTGATTTCAAGATGTACATCCCTCCAGTGTTTTACGCTCTCCTCCGATCGAGAGACGCCCGAATCCAGCAAGGTCTATGTACTATAAGATTTGAGAACGGATGACAAGAGGTTCTTCGTGGTGGCCGATACTCACAGTATCCGGCCTCAGTTGATCAAGAAGCACGGCTATGTTTTCGGGAAGGCTCGCATGGAGGGCCTTGAAAGACTGTAAGGATGAAAAGTAAGAGGTTGTCACATATCCTTGGGAAGTAGGAAAACATACTTCAAGCAGACCATCGACGTCGTCGTCTGATACCACAACGTGATGAGCATTGGGCTCAGTCTCAGCACCTTGTCAAAATCCTCATAGCAGACAATTATCAAGGTGCGCTCACTTCAAGGATGTACAATGACAAAACCTCGAGGGGATCCATATGCTGTGAATCCACAGTATCTCCACACAACGTACATTCTCAAAGAAAATTAAATGACTCACGAAGATATGGTCTTCGCTCTCCTCCTCCCGTAAGACGGAATACATACCGAAGTCAGCCAGGTCTGCGATAATCGACGAATACTTCGAGGCTCCTCTGGTACGATCCTGGGGTGAACGCGCACTCTCCTCGGATGATGGCTGCTGACGTTCATTTCCAGAGGCCTTGGCCGATTTGTCGGCCGCGGGTCCTCCAAGCGACACATCCCGGCGCCCGATCCTGTAGGTCATCTTGTACCGAATCTTGTCCAGCGAGGAGCGGTCAGACGCCATCAGCCGCCGAATAAATACAGTCTGGTTGCGCTTCAGCTCGCCCGCCTGCGCCGCGCCGCCCTCGAGGTGCCACGGCCCATGATTCACATGCGGTGTCCGCGTCAGCGTCAGCGACTGCCGGAACTCGAGCCCGCCGGACCCTATCGCAGGGAGCTCGACGTCCAGCGATATGGCATTCGCGGAGCGGCTCTGCTCGACGGCAACGCATGTCCACGCCGTCGTCTTCGTGTGGCCGTACACGAACATGAGCTGGTCCGCGCTTTCGCTGTGCGCGGCGCAGTCGCGCGTGAACTCGCGCCAGGGCTCCCAGAGCGCCTTGCAGTAGTCCCGGAAGAGCGCGATGGGGGCCTGCCAGCGCACGCCGTCCGAGCGGAGGAAGAGCGCCGCGCCTCGGCGGCGCTCCGATGAGAACGCGAGGCTTGCGCCGACCTCCACGGGGACCCTGCCAGCGCGGAACGGCGTCAGAGCTGGGAGACGGATGAGAGCGCGCATCGCTTACGGTCCGGAGGGGTCGACACCTGTGTGCGGCCGGACTTCCTTCAGCTGGCACCGCTCACCGGAGTGCTGACCCTGGGGTATGTGTCCGTGTATTGCAAACTCCCATGCAGGCATGGTCAGAGGGACGTGGCCAGACGGTACACCGTATACATTGGGATGCGGCCGCTCGTAGGCGAATGGTGTGAATAGATCCGAAGGCGGCAGTGGGTTTGGTGACGACGTGTTGATGGGTTGACCGGAGGTGTCTTCGTAGAATACATTGAAGACTCTGCGAAATCTTCCTTCGCTACGGGAGTTTCAGTGTCTCGGCCACTGTGCATGTGCACATGAGAAAGTTCGGACAGACGTACTACATATATCCGACATCTCCTACTTGGACCTCGTCCCTGACCGAGAACGGCTCTGCCTCCCATATGGGCAAGCCGTGTCCGAGCATATAGAGCTCCTGCTCGTATATGTCCCAGTATTTGGACATTTGCCTTCCAAGTGGACACCTAGTCGAGGGGCAGATGGGTGGTTTGTGCAGCGACAAGTAGTCTCCAGACTAATGGCGAGAAAAGCAGCCGTAGACCTCGAGACACCTGTTTAATGCTTCAGCGGTTATCTGTCAACGAGCTGATTACGGGGTGATTGAGAAGAAGAGAAGCAGAGCCATCCTATGAAGAAGTCAATTGAGAGTCGACAATTTTGGGCCTTCCGGAACCCTTCGAACTGTCGACTGTCCCACCATCCAGAAGGTCAGTGGTGAAGCAGAAAAGGTCCTCTGGCATTCGAAGCCCTTCCCCCGCGGCCACCTGTGATGCCCGTGCGAGGGTTGCAATTTGCCGTACGTCGCTCCTCGTCACGCAGTACGTTGTACCCTGTCGTACCGTACCCTTGATCGCCTTGCTGAGCAAGCCTTCATACTGTCAGACTTCAAATCAGCAAAACAGTCGGGGTCCTTGAGGCCTTGGGGGCTCTTGGCGCACTTTGCAAGAGGTGTCAAGAGACCTCAAGGCCTCAAGACGCGTCAAGCACCCCGACTGCTTTGCTGATAAGTTGATTTTAACCGACCGTGCACTTTGGGATACGAAGTAGAACACGTCAGTTATTCTGGTCTTCTGATAACAGAATTTGTGGGCCAAACAACGCATATTGAAAAAGCCAGAGATATCAGAAGACTTGTCGGCAAACTTGAACACATCTGAGACTGGCATGACTGGAAGAGTCAAGGCACGAATCGGAGAGAGCGTTCCGGACATGGAAGTCCGCGTTTTTTCTCGGATGCGGACGCGGACGCGGACATTAAAAATCCGGACGCGGACGTCCGCGTTTTTGTCCGGGGGGTCACGTTTGCCTGATAAACGTGACCCTGGAGTCCGCGTTTTCTGTCGGACGGCGGCACGACCTGTTTGAGACAGGAATTTGTGACATACTGCTTACATCATCAAACAGAGCTACAACCCGCGGGTCACAGCGGGTCATGTCCGAGTAAGAAAGAAGGGTGAAGCTCCTCGCAAAATATTTGCACACAAATACCTAGACTAGTCATAATCATGCAAGCCCCTGCCCCTGCCCCAACCTCCTCACCCACCCCCAGCAAACATATACCGGCTAACCCAACCCCAACCCCAACCCCAACCCCAACCCAACCGCCAACCCAACCGCCAACCAACCGCCAACCCAACCCATCCCAACCTCAACCGGCGTGACCGCAAAAGCTACTTTGTGGTATATGCAGTCTGAAGTCTTATAATTAATCTGAGATCATTGAGATCTCTTAGATTTACTGTCAGTCCAGACTGACAATGGCTAAAGCTAGCCTCAACATCAAGGTTGAGGGCATGGCGGGCCGCAAGGATAGGCCCCGCGGGTCACATCCAGAAAAGGGAGCTGATGTAACTCTGTGACATGCATGTCTCAGATGTCACGTCCGCACTTTTCGGCGGACGTCCGCGTTTTTTTGTCTCTCGTCCGCGTTTTGCGTCCGACGTCCGCGCTCGGATCCGACCTGTTGTCCGCGTCCGAGCAAAAACGCGGACAACCCGAAAAGTTCCATATCCGGCACAATCTGGAATCGGAAAGAAAGAGGGCGTGACATGTAATCGCGTGACATAACGCGATATCGTGACTTACGCGTCAGCGTGTCGGTCGAGGTGAGTCACCTCGTCCTCCATCCCCATTCGCAGCTTCCTCTATTCACGTCCCTCCACCCCTTCGAAACCATCCAAAATGCTTTGGGTAGACCTGGCAAGTGATTTTTGTTCTCTTTTTAACACAAGGCTCACGTACGTGCGCAGTACCGACCTAGAGCTCTCGACGACCTGGACTACCATGCAGGCTTATCCGACCGACTGAAGTCCCTCGTGCGTCGTCAGTGGGATGCAGCAGAACGAATAATATGGCTGATGCGCGTATCTGCAGGCCGCGTCTGGCGACTTCCCGCATATGTTGTTCTATGGCCCCTCGGGCGCGGGGAAGAAAACGCGCATTGCAGCCACACTGAGACAGCTGTTCGGTCCCGGTGTCGAAAAGGTGCATGCCACTCTGTTTTTCACCTTTGTATATTGCAGTATGTTGACGCTGCGTCTGCGTGCAGCTCAAAATCGACCAGCGGGTCTTCCTCACGCCGTCGAGGCGGAAACTGGATGTGAACATCGTACAGAGCAATTACCACATTGAGCTCACACCGAGGTACGTTTTCATCTCGTAGATAGAGGTTGCTTGGCTGAATACGGGACGCTGCAGCGAAGTGGGGAACTATGATCGGATCGTGATCCAGGAGGTGCTGAAGGAGATCGCGCAGACGCAGCAGGTGGACCTCAGCGCGCGGCATCGATTCAAAGGTCCTCGCTCCACATACCTCTTCGCCAGTCGACTTTGCTGATGTTTTCTGGATATCGCAACAGTGGTCATCATCAACGAAGCGGACTCGCTCTCGCGTGATGCGCAGGCCGCGCTGCGCCGCACCATGGAGAAGTACATGTCGAACATGCGCATCATCCTCTGCGCGAACAGCACGAGCCGGCTCATCGCGCCCATCAAGAGTCGATGTCTCCTGATGCGCGTCGCGGCTCCCAATCATGACGAGGTGCGTTATTGGCTTGCATCACCCGCTTCACATGCCTCTTGGGGCGGCCATCACACATCAATCGACGTCGTTATGTGCTTTCCTTTGGCGTTGATGGCGGGACGTGTGGATCGGGACTGATCGTGGTCAATTTGGCAGATGCACAAGGTGCTGCTCCGCGTCGCCGACAAGGCGGGCATCCGCGGGGGCATCCCGGACGAGGCCGCCGATGAGATCATCAAGGATGCAAACGGGAACCTGCGCAAAGCCATCCTCGTCTTCGAGGCGCTCAAAATGCAGATGTGCGTTCTCCTTTTGCATCACTCGGAGCGAGCTGCCGACGCTGACCGCGCCAGCCCCGATCTGACCGGGCCGCTCACGATCGCGAAGCCGGACTGGGAGACGTACTGCCACAAGGTGGCGGACATGATCGTGCAGGAGCAGAGCCCGCAGCGCGTGATGGACGTGCGCGCGAAGTTCTACGAGCTGCTCAGCCACTGCATTCCGCCGACGGTCATTCTGAAGGTATGCATGCATGGCGTCTTGTCGCGGGCTGTGCTCACGGCTCGGCAGACCGTGGCGGATCGGGTGGTCGAGCGTGTCGACGAGGCTCTGAAGGCGGACATCATGCATTGGGCGGCGATATATGTGCGTGGCGCTCTCACGTTTCTGGCACGAGTCAGGCTGATGCGTGTGATGCAGGAGAATCGCATGCGACTCGGGAACAAGAAGATCTACCACCTGGAGGCTTGGGTGGTCAAGGTGATGTCGCTATACAAGGTAGGCATGCTGTGTCGAGGTATGGAATGGTGCTGACTATGGCGTCTAGCATTTCTTGTTTGACATCGATATGACTGGATTCGACGATTGAGCATTCCAGTTGCCTGCTCTCGAAACGCCGATTCCGGTTGCTCTTGCACTGCATTTTAAGCATGCTTGCAACGAGCGGACGCGCGCCTGTTCCAAGTTTACATTTCGCCCCTAATTTGTATAAAATTTCTCCGGATGACATCTGTAGCCATAATTTATTTTGGGACCCATGCGAGTCAACAGGGTCTTTGCTGCGAAACGTGGCATTTTCACGCATGCCTGCCTTCCTGGAATTTCTCAGTGCCGTCAGCTGATGAGGCTGAAGATGGCGATATCTGCTTATCAGTGCCCATCTGCGATGGAGAGGGAGAGCTGTGGATGCCCATTATGTATGAATTACGCCGATGACGCGTGTGCAAGCACTGTCAGTGTGCCACTACTGCCCGCGACGGGAGGGCACGGTGGCAGGGAGCGCCGTCGAAGACCTCGGAAGAAGAGGGTGGAAGAGGGTGGTGCGCTGGTGAAGGGCACCGGCGGCGTGGCGGCTGGTTGCGGCGAAAATTGATGAAGGTGGGACCGGGCGGCCGGTTGCTGTGGCTGAAACGCCGGACAGCCGAGCGGGGAACGCGCGCGACGCGACATAATGACCCGACCCGCGTCTCACCCGTATCCCACGTCTTACTCACTAGTCCAACGCGCCTCGTCCTCATCGTCAACGACTTTTCCGACGCTCTTTCGTGACTACCGCCTTCAGACAACACTTGAGACTACAACCTTGGATATCGCTGATTACGCGAGCATGACGACTCCGTCGTCGTCCATAACCACACCCTCGCCCCCCATGGCCTACCTTCAGGCAAATCCACTTAGCGCCTCGACGACCGTGGCGGGCCCCGGTATCGACGCGGCAGAGCGCGAAGAGAGACAGCGTGCAGTACAGAAGTTTATGGCTAGGGCTGAGATATCCAAGGTGAGCTGGCGCTCTGAGTCTCGGGCCTCTCCACCGTGCGCTACGCGTCTCACGCCCATGGGCGCGTCTCGACGAGCGTGTCCCCCGCTCACGGGTCCTGTGATGGCGTCGTGCCTGGGTGTATTGTCTCTTTGGACACCTTCATGCCTCCTATGCGAGTTCCGATGCTGACTATGGCTCTCCTCTTCCCTTTTCGCCCCTCCGCAGCTCACCCGTGGTCTTCGCGCTCGCCTATCTTACGCATCCTACAAGGCCACACACAATGTGTCCCAACTCCCCCTCGGCGATCTCGAAGCCCACGCGCAGACCAGCGCCCGGGCGATCGCGGGCAAGACCACCTACTACGACGGAACCCCTAGCCAAGGGGCCGGCATGATGTCCCCTCCATCCACCGGCTTGCAGCGCCGTGGATCTATGGCGCCGCCCACCGCCATCCCATCCACATCGCGCGCCCACCATGCGCAGCCTAACGGCAAAGAGGGGCCAAGCGCCCATGCGGCGCAGAGCCTCTACGCTTCGATCCTCGCGCCTCCGCCCGCAAAACGCGCGCGCACGATCCACAATCCCGAGTCTCCGCATGTGCCGGCACCGCCTAAAATGACGAATGGCACGCCGAAAGCGCGTAGGGGTTCGCATCCCACGCAGCCCTCGCGGACGGCCCACGGCCGCACAGGCTCCGGCACGCAGATCTTCTCGAGTATCGCGGAGCACACCCGCGCCCAGTCGCGTCGGAAACCCGAGCCATCAAAGGGCAAGACCTCGAAGCGCGATAAAGGCAAGGCGCGCCGCCACGCCGAGGGCACAAGCGCGTTCAAGCCGGGCGACGCCCATGACGTCGACATCGACATGAAGGCCGCCGCGACGCTCACGCATCTGCTCCGCAACTCGCGCTCGTCCATCACGGTCGGCACCGCCTCGCCGCGGTCCAGCATATCCGCGGGATCGGACGTCGGCTCGGCGCAGTCCCTCTCCCAGTTCGCGCAGAGCTCGGCGCGCACGACGACCGCGCCGTCCTCGCTTGTCCACTCCGCCGAGTCCTCCTTCATGGCCTCAGCCGCGCGTCCCACAACGCCGCCTCTCGGTCGGCGGAGCGAAGGCAACACGACGCCCAAGATGGGGCACCAGGCAGCGCCGGGCGGCGGCACTGGGCCTGCAAGCGCCACAGACCAGGAGGCCGTGAACCTGCTCTACTACCTGCACGAGTCACCGTCGCCCGCTCGTCCGACGACGACGCGCGGCACAGACGCGCACGACGCGGCCGCGTTCCGCGCGCTGGGCGGCGGCGCGGAGCTGCAGGCCAAGGGCCGCGTGCTCTTCCCCGCGGGGGGCACGCCCGACGGCGCACTCGCGCAGCGGATGCTCGCGCGCGACAACTCGGGCAGCTTCTCGTCGACGGCGACCGTGCTCTCGGACAGCCCGACGCGCCGGCAGTCGCTCGCGAGCCTCGGCTCGCAGTCGCAGTCGCAGTCGTTCTCGAAGCCCGACGCGCCGCCGCCGAAGGTGACGCTGACGTCGTCCGAGCCGCGCGCGGAGCCCCTGCCGCTGCCCGTGTCGCCGTCACCGCGGCCCGCACAGGTGCAGGCGCCTCGGCAGCAGCAGCCTGCGCCCACGACGCCCGGGACGTTCACGTTCAACCTGAACGAGTTCATCAACGTCTCGCCGTCGCCCGCGGCGGGCCCGGGCGCGCTGCTGAAGCCGGGGCTGCGCGCGGACGTCGGGCGCAAGCTGTTCGAGGAGGAGACGGGCGAGCCGCGGCAGGAGGGCGCGAACGGGGCGCTCGGCGCGGGGATCCACCTTGCGCACTTCTAGGCCCGACTCGTTGTGCGAACAATCAATCTGCAATTGTCATATTTACCAGCACGCATGGATTTGGAACATTGTTTGTTTCTGTACGACCACGCTAACGCCCCGATTTGTATCACCCAGTCTGTGTCTCCCGTCTCAGCCCAGCCCGCCCGCCCGCTCGCTTCGACGCTTTGCTCGATCCGACCCGACGCCGTTCGACGGCCACCTTGGCCGACTCTCCGCCCTTTTATTCCTTTCGATGCCCGTCCCTTTTTATTCGCGTCGCGCGACGATGGTTAATGGGCGGGCATATTTATCCACGTTGAAATCTTAGCGTTGTATAAGATATGCACGCATCTACGCCTGTCATCCGTATCTTTCCTGTTTATTTATTTATGCCCGTCGCTCCCTCGCTTTCCCCCTTTTTTAATCGCCTGTCCATAGTCATAATTCCTTTTGCCGTCGCCTTCCCGCGGGTCCTGATTCGCATAGACTTCCACCTTCTCTCTGCTCTGTCTTGTTTACCACCACGCCCCTCGTTCTGCGCACACGTTATGGATCCTTTGCCTTTCTTTATTCCGTTCCCGTTCCGCGTGTCTATTTTTGCTTGCATTGCTTGTTTGCTTGTTTGTTCTCGCTCGTGTTGATGCACCGCTTGTATATCAGTTTGAGTTCATGACGAATGTGGTTCTAGTTTGCGTTGAATTTGCGCGTAACGTTTGGTGGTGGCGTCGGGCCGCTCCGCCCCTCGTGTCCGTTTACGCAGATGCGAAGGTCCTGCGGTGCGATCGACGCGTTGCGACACAGGCACGCCCGGCTCTAGCGTAATTCAAACCCGCTCGACGTCGAGAGCCAGGTACGCCGCCATGGGGCCCCGCATTTGCGCGCGTCTGTCTCCGCTTTAATTAGAATATTGCGGGGCGGACCGCGGGCCCGCGCCCGGTCCGTGTGGGGGCGGAATACTGTAGTCGTGCGCGATCTAATTTAGCGGCTCTTAGCAGGGGCTTTGCAGGTCTTCCCGCGTTGGCGAGTGAGCTTTGGCGTAAGTAGTGCTGGTTGGAGAGAGCGCGCCCCGCGGCTTGGCGCGATCAAGTGACTGCAGGGCGCGCGTCCATTTGGGGACGTGCTGATCTTTCATCCTCAGGCCGTCTTGCGCGTGAGGGCGCGTCGCATTCTCAGAGGTCGCATGATCACGTCTGGAGGGACTACAAAAATCGGCGGTCCAGCGCGCCTCGTTCTCCGTGCTCTCCCTCCTGCGTCGCGATGTCGCCCCAGCCCCGCCTCACGCTCGCAGCGCACATGCGCTTGTACCGCCACGCGTACGCGCTCGCGCTGTCCGCGGCGATGGGCTCCATCTTCTACGGGTGGGACATCGGCCTCATTGGCGGCGTTATCTCTATGCCGTCGTTCAAGGCGTCCTTTGGCGTCGACAAGATGTCGCCCAGTGCCGCCGCCGACTTCAACGGGAACGTCGTGTCCGTGCTGCAGGCCGGGAGCTTGTGAGTCGTACCGCGCCGCGCTTGCGATTGGCGGGCATGCTGGCTGACGCGTGGTACGTGCAGCTTCGGAGCGCTGTTCACGGGCCCGTATTCGTCGAAGTTTGGACGGAAGCCTGCGCTCTTGCTATCGGGCCTCATCTACATCGTCGGTTCGGTCCTGCAGTGTATCGTCGGGCTCGGCAGCAGCCAGGCGGTTGCGGTCCGCGTTCTGTTTTTCAGTCGTTTCGTGGGTGGATTCGGCGTCGGGATGGTCTCCGCCTTGGTGCCGTCCTACGTCTCGGAGTGCGTGCCCAAGTCCATCCGTGGTCGCTGTACGGGAAGCATGCAGTTCGCGAACAACGTTGGGATTATGTTGAGCTGTGCGTACCTTTTTCCCGCACTTATGCAGACCCGTGCTAATTCGTACATTCGCTAGACTGGGTCAATTATGGCTGCCAGAAGAATATGGCTGTCAGTCCTATGCAGTGGCGACTGCCGTTTATCGTGCAGATTATCCCCGGCGTGTGCTTCGTGTTCTGCATGATCTTCCAGCCCGAGTCACCCCGGTGGCTCGTCGAGCACGGACGGATCGACCAGGCCGCCAAGTCGCTCGCCTTCGCCGCCGGGCGGCCTGTGGAGGACCCGGATGTGCAGGCGACGTTGGAGGAGATCAAAGAGGACTTTGTCGGGAAGGAGCACCTGCCCATCTGGAAGCAGTTCAAGATGATGGGCGAGAGCCGCATCACGGTCCTGCGCTGCTTCATCCCGTCGCTCGTCATGTTCTTCCAGCAGTGGACCGGCACGAACGCGATCAACTACTTCAGCCCGGAGATCTTCGCCGGCCTCGGCCTCAGCTCGACGTCCGCGGGCCTCTTCGCGACGGGCATCTACGGCGTCGTCAAGGTCGTCGCGGTCGGCTCCATCCTCGTCTTCGCCGTCGAGCGCCTCGGGCGCAAGAAGTGCCTGCTCGTCGGCTCCGTCGGGCAGGGCCTCATGATGCTCTGGATCGGCGGCTTCAGCGCCGCGCACCCGCGCCCGGACATCGTCCCCGCGTCGTACGTCTCGCTCGTCGCGGTGTACCTCTACGCCGTGTTCTACTGCGTCGGGTGGGGCCCCGTCGCGTGGGTCGTCGCGGGCGAGGTCGCGCCGAACCACGTGCGCACCGCCGCGCTGAGCGTCGCGATCGCGGTGAACTGGCTCTTCGCGTTCACGATCTCGAAGCTCACGCCGATCATGCTGAACAGCATCGCGTACGGCACGTTCCTCCTCTTTGGCGTCATGTGCATGGTCATGGGCGTGTGGACGTACTTTCTCTTCCCCGAGACGGGCGGGTACGCGCTCGAGGACATCCGCTATCTGTTCGAGCGCGATATGGTCGTGCGCGCGCTCGAGGACGCGCCGGGCGGGAAGGTTTTCCTCGGGAATAGGCGGTCGACGCCGCTCGAGGAGCTGCGGGATGCGGATGCGGTGGCGAAGGTGCAGGGTGCGTCCGACGTCGAGAAAGGCTCTACGGAGATGGTGGAGGATGTCGCGCCTGGCCTTCCAAAGGCATAGACAACGATGGGTCTGGGTCTGGATGGACTGTATGATACCTTTACTCACAGATTCCCTGGGCATGTCTCTGATCTATGCGTTGACGATGATAATGGTTCCCGTTTGTGACTTGTAGTTTTATCACGTTGCTTGTATATCCTTACGACCAGTGCATACTAGTACCATGTAATGCATATTATACCCTTTTTTCTGAGAAGTCACACGCTGTCAAACCCTCCCTAAATCATGCAGACGCTGTTGGTGTCTTCAGAGCTCACAGAAAATGGAGGCCCAAGAACTTGGGTATCTGGATCCATGCCTAAATGGACCTTAGACATTATTGTTGCAATAAGAGTGTACAGATCCAGAAATCGAAAAACGGCTGCCGATGCCGCGGCAGCCTGGTATCGGAACTTGACTCGGTAGTATGGTGTTTGTTTATTTCAGAGGCTGTTGCCAAACAACCGCCTAATTTCGGCAAACGCCGCGCCAATACTGCCCTTGACATTCCCTTTTCCCTCTGACTCGGATCTCTATCTGGCTTTGAAGCGAAGACAAACTTCGCATATAATTGTGCGTCAAATATGAGTATATCTTACCCACAGTGCATGTCTCTGACGTGTGGCAATCTCCAGGCATTCTCAACGAACCGACGTCAGGCTGGAATCTGGATTTATCATAGGATGGCGTCTTATCTGCGCTCCTGGCTCTCAGCACCTGTAGCATCGGCTCCTACTGCATCCCGATCAAATGGACCGCCCGATCCTGACACCATTCTCTCCGTCTCTCCGCCCGACGACGACGACGACAACTTCACTGCCAAGGGCGATTCAGAGGATGAAGACCTTGACATGCCAGCCGCATTCCCTGCTCCCTTCAGCGCCCAGCGCCTACAGACACCACAGTCTAATTCTGGAGTGCCTCGAATCCTGACCGATAACGCGCGCATGCCGCCTCCGCCAAATCCATCTCTGGCTCGCCGTGGCGGAGCTGGAGGACTTACTGTTCCTTCCGGTTCGGGATCGCTGATGCCTCCACCGACGACACTGAAGGCTCCATCTCAGCTGTCCTCTTCGTCTAAGCGGGGGAAAGTTGCTCTAGCTCCCGGACACAGTCCTTTGGATTGGGCGTGTCTGAAGTCATCGGGGGCGGATCTTCGAGTGCGTCCCTTTCGCTTTGTTTCACTTTCCGTTATTGACCGGATTGCTATAATATTAGGGCGGTGTCGAGCAGCTCATGAAGATCCCACCATCGGTGTTGAAACAGCATAATAAGCGCGACGACGCGTGGTCGGCCTTTAATGGCAAGGTGTATAACATCACGCCTTATCTTGCCTTTCATCCTGGGGGCGAGAAGGAACTCATGCGCGTTGCGGGACGCGATGGCACAAAGCTTTTTGGTTCGTAATATGATCAATATAGCTAAGCTTATCGTCTTGTCTTATCGACGACTTCTAGCGCTCACGCATGCATGGGTCAACGCCGATTTCATGCTTGATGCCTGCCTTGTTGGGTTCCTCGTACCCGAACCTCGCTCGTAGAGTATGTCAACGCTTTTCCAGTCATAGATCACAGATAGCATGAATGACCTGCATTAACGACTCATCTACGACGTATCACGATACCGTACATATCATTCCTAGGACTGATTCACTTTATTGCTTGTCACATGCATAATTCACCACACGCATATTGTATTCTCTGTCCCATATAATTATATCCTCCGACTGTTCCTCCATTACTTACGCTTGAGGACTTCCAGTCTGAATTCGCTCTACTCGAGTACCCAGCTGGTGGCTGCCATCGACGCATATGGAAATGATTGCCTGTTTGAGTCTACTAACGGCATTTCAGACCTTTTCGAGAGCATCATGCTATCAAGTATGCCCGAGCACGCCGTCCAATGTTCGTAGAGCTCGATCGCCATCACAAGCTCTGCAAAACCACATCCTCCACGGCATATTCCATAGTTGCAGCAGCTATAGGTGCCCAAGTCTCCGCCCTCACCGCAGCGGACCCGCCTCGTGGACCCGAGTCGGACGGCACGCTGCCATCTCCCCATGTCGAACTTGATTTGTCCGAAAAGCCGCAGGATTGTACGCGTCCGACTGTTTCGCAGCCTTCGCCAGACGCGGAGAGCGCAAACGAGTCAATCGACACAAAAGACGCGAACAATACCAAGGGCGGTGCCAATGGCGTTTCTAGAGAGTCGCTGCCACCGATGGAGGATAAGAAGGCCAACTCAGAGGATCGTAGCCTAGCTATTACGACCTCGCTGCCCACGGCTTCTGGCAACGCGCAGTCCGAACCTGCTGTAGAGGTGCGTGCACTGTCTGATTATGGCAGGACCTGCGTAGCTTCCTGTCGTGCTAATATAGTTATCTCACAGGATTTGCATGACGCCATGCCACCCGCCAAACCGAAGATCGACGTCGAGGAGGGGGAGATCGATGAAGAGGAGGAAGCTGTGTTGACGGGACAGCAGCCGCAGGTGGACATGGAAGTGGAGGAAGGTCAAGCCAGCGCGAGTTCACCCACACCTTCAAACATGCTGCCCGCACGCGAACAAGAATACGATGGCCGCGATTTCGTCCAAGGTTCATCCAAGGACTCAGTCTCGGTCGAGGAGCAATGCAGGAGGAAGCTGATTCCCTTGATCTCGATGAACCTCATGAAGAGAGGCGGCGAGGACGAGGCAAAGCTGGACGAAATGGTGGCCCAGGCTGCAAGGGATCTCACCGACGAGCAATGTCGGCAGTTCATGGGCTTGGCCAGAAAGGTCGCGTCTCAGCTTCGACAGCGAGAGCTTTCGTTGCTGGAATCGGGCAGAGGTGCACCTGCAAATGACGATGGCGTGCGCCAGACCAAGCGCATCCGCGATGGTGATCTAGGGTCGACAGCCGCGAACACAAAACGACAGCGTCTCGAACACGAGATGGGAAGCGATCTGGTGTCTACAGCCTCATCTCCGACGTTTGGGAGTGTTAGCTCCGTTACTCTGGTAGACAGACCTGGTCGAGACGAAACGGCAAGTCCTAACGTGAAGAACCCACCAACGGCACCTCGGGCAATGCGGAATGCCAAAGTGGCATTCACTCAAACATACCGGGACTGGAACACCAAGACTTCTAGCATTCCGCAGCAAAGGGATTCGCCTGCGCAGTCGATAGGGCCTGGTGAGCGGCACAACGACACGGGCTCTGCTCAGCTACCACCGTCTGTGCATCGTCAACGACCACTGTCTCCTTTGCGAACCGGGAACAATGGAAGTGGACTTTTCAACGAACGACGCGCCACACCACATGGAGGCCCGACTATTCATGCCGAAGACAATGGTAGCGCTGCGGAAGTGGACTTTCCGACACGCATAAAAGGAGAGATTTCCAGTCCACATACGTCTACATCCCATTCTAGGACGCCTGCGGGTAACGATGCGAGGAGTTCTGTACAGTCCGCAGCGGCAGACGCCCGTACACCTGATATAAACCCCCCACTGTCGACTACGGGTCCTTCAGATAGCCCAACTCCCATGGGTCTCCCCGCATTCTCTCGGGATGACACAGAAGTCGTCCCGCCACCCCCTCCCGAGCCCGTTCGCATCCCCGGTCTGTGGAATGTCACGATCGGAGAGCCGGCACGCAAGATCGTCACCCTCCAGTTCGTGGTAGACGCTCCGACAGCCGCGGCGATTCAGCGCTGGAACGCCCGCCGCGAACGTTTCGAGTACGTTCTTATGTTCTCCGATGTGATGCACAGAACTGACCTTTGCTTCCGCCGTTCATCACTTCCTTATCTGGATACTCATCATCGCCGACATACGCGTCCAGCCCAAACGAGCGGTGTATCGCCGTGCACCTGCTCTGTCTTCCGGCGAAAGAGGTGTCCGCGCTCAATCAGAGTGTTGGCGAGGGGACGATGCCGTCGACGCCAGAGGCAATCGCTCACGGGGTGTGGCGCGTCAAGTCAACATGGCCGGCGCGAGGAACGATAATGTTTCAGATGAATGAAGGGCAGCCCGAGGAGCGGGTTTGGTTCCCTGAGAACCTGGTAGGCTGAGGCATCCTGTCATTTACACTTCGCGCCCGCGCTGACTCGTGTTGATACAGCATGCTTCGCTGCACCTTGATATCTCGGAGGCTGTTCGACCGGGAATAAACGAGTTACAGGTGATCCAATTGGACGACATGTCTCGTTTCGTGTTTGTGGTCCACGCGTCGGACCCATTTGCGCAGAAGATCCTTGACGACTCCGTGGCGCCCGCATCCCCGTTCGCCGATATGTTCGCTCGGCTCTCCACAAACAATGGAGTCTTCACCTTCCCTTAGCGATGAGGCATCACAGCTGGGATATGGGATTTTACAATAGGACAGTGTACACAGTTTGCATTATATGGACAACGCATTACTTCTACTTTATTCGTAGCATTTACCTTCAGTGTCGATATTTGCTGTACTATGTACTTCTGTGGCCCTTGCCTCCTGTAGATATTCGTGGCTCGCGGAGTGGCCGGCACTTTTTCATCCAAGTCCGCGCGTGTCCGGTGCTGCTTCAACGCGCAGAGATCGCGTTGTGTTCTCGTGGCAAGAAGCAAAGTACCCCGCATGACTTTCACGGCGGAGCACGCAGATTGACGCGTCTACTGTCTTGTTCTTCCTAGCGCTTGCTTCATTGGCTTCTCGAAAGCGCAACTTCCGTTCGATCACAAAAGCGCCATAACGCTATTCGGCTTGCATATTGTCTGCATCGATTCCGCAGGTAGGTCAGGAGGGTGTCTATGACGAGCCCGTGTACATGCTGAAACACGCAGCAGCTGCCGACGTACGATATCGACACAGTTGTCAAATTCATGCGCGGCTATAGTACTTTCTTAAGTTCGCCGTGCCTTGTCCGACAGTTGTTGCCTCGTTCTTGACCGTTGTCGCGGACATGTTGACATCGTGGCCTGACTACAGCGCCCAGGAAGCAGACAGCATCTTCCACCTGGAGGGCTCGGTGGCTGTCGTGACGCTGAGCCCGCCGAAAGAGTAATCAGGGTGCGATTGCTTACCTTTGCCTCCGGTGCACTGATTCTGTGAATTCTGACATAGGTGGAACACGTTTGAAAGAATGTTGCCTCGAGACGGCGATAGTGGCGGCGTTTGACCTGCTCGACCGGGACGATTGCGGGCGCTCATTATCCTAACGCTCGACCCCAGGGCGCTAGGACACGGACACGTACGCTCTGGACCTTTGACGTTCAGTGGTTCGGTATAGACTTGGATCAAGCTCTCTGGGCGGTCATCTCGTCGCTGGGATGGGGCAGTCTGTTCAGAGATGAGAAGTTTGAAGAAAGGTTGATACGCTAAGATCGGCTTGTGATCGGAGGCCAGTCGAAGTTCGTCCGGGCATTCAGAATGCCTTCCAAGCCCATAGCGACGCTGGACTCGGCGAAGTCAGCCCTGCTATCTATCGTCATCGCAAGATCATCACAAGGCAGTGGACGACCATGCGGCCTGGGTAGGCTCAACCTTGACACTGCCTCTCGATGTCCGTGTTGTGTGGGTCAGGAAGCTACAAGGGTACCGTTGAGCGCAGTTGCAGTGGTGAAAACGATCAGTTCTACGACTTGGGCATCGGCAGGGTATTGAGCAAACAAGTTCATTTGCGCACGACAGGGCATTCCAGGTCTTCGTACAAAGAATCTATCTTACACACTGCCCAAATCGTCCAAACGGGCCATAACGTCATCTGCAGATATTTGCTAGGCTCAGGCACCTTGCACGTATTCAAACTCCCAGCGCTGATTGGGGAACGACTACGGGAAGCTGGTCAGACCAAGAAGCCCAAAAGCATTTAAGAGTACTTACATCCTTGTCATAGTAGAAGTGGACCTGGACATAGATCATCAGTACGTGGGGCAGTCTAGGTGGGGGGACTTTCGAAGATACTTACCGCGTCCGAGGCTCCATCTTGATTGTCTAAAGGATTCGGAGACCCGTCCTTTCTGATCCTGGGCGAATATCATTAGATAAGATATAACCTCGGGAATGGCCCTACGTCGACTTACTTGGAATACGTAGCTCCACCGCTCGTCTCCTGGCATATGCGCCAGACATCAGAGTTGCCCGAGGTGTCCGGGATAGGGAAGTTATATCCCCAATAGCCATAGTTGGACTTGACCACTCCAGACTGGTCGAAGAAGCTGTTAATCGTGTACTTGTCCTTTTGACCCGTGGGGTTGATGATCCACTAAGCGCCTCTCGTCAGAAATGATAGTGGTATCGGGGCTGAGTAATCACCTTCTGCTTGTCCTCGGATGCGTCCAGAGTGGTGAGCTTGATATACGGATTCCCACCGGGCACAAGTTCCATGTACGAAAGATTGAGTAGACGAATACGGTAGACACCCTTCGTCGTGGGCCACGGGCTGCGAAGTAGCATGGTGAATACGCGTCAGGCCATACTATAATCGGCCTTACAGAATTGTTCCAGGGGCGATGCCCGAGCCGGAATTGCTGGAGCCAGATGCTAGAGACTGGAGCGTCGTGACCGGCGGGACGAAGAAGTACTCCCCGCCTCGAGATGTGACGAAAAATTGTTGATTGGGCAATTTCGCCGCGACGACAGGATTTGCCGATGGGCCGCCTATAATTGGATCTGGCCCTATTGAGGAGGCATCGTAAGAATGGATGCTCAGATCTATGCATTCGTAGACATACCAACAATCTGGGGCTGGAGGCTTGTCGGCGGAAAGTAATCATCGGCCGCAAATTTCCTGGTTTGAGTCATGAAGCCTTTCTCAACCGTCGACTGGTAGCAAAGGAACAGAAGGCCTCTGGGGCTCTTGGCGTTGGGATCATAGTTATTGCGCTCAGCCTGAGTGACCTAAAATAAACGTTACCAAGCGTGTCTCGTTTACCACATAGAGCTCGTCGTACCTCAGGACCATATGCAATACCTCCGCGGACGGCAACGGCTGCTTCCAATTCTTTTCGCTGGACGAAAGGATCCAAGTTACGAGGGGCTGTCTTGCGAGTGTGGGCAGAAAAAGGACAATAGCGGTCGGAAGGGCCAGTTTGTCCTGGAACGGTGTAGTCGAAGTCGTTTATCCTGTCTTGGTAAATGAGGGTGGGATCATCACGGTAAGGCGCATTCGCAAGTGGTGCACCCTAATCGCACGTCCATATCAGCCATACAATCAAGCCGTGACATTCACAAGCACATACAGATTTCCAACGGCCGACCAGACGCGCGCCAAATAGCTCAGCACCTTCTTGATCCGTGAGGGGAGGATTGATATCATTGACTTGCTCCGGAGTGAGCCACTGACGCCACTTCGGGCCGTTGTCAGCCAGGTATTTCTCGAATCCAATGACATCTTGCTCCAGCTTCCTGAATACCATGATGCTGCCGTCCTTCGTCCAAGCTGGTCGCTGAGGGCCATTCGGGTCGTCGAAAAATGGATCGCCCTTATACCCCATGACGATGACACCAGGATCGACTTGAAGTTGACCTGCGTTCGGCTTGACAAGCCCTCTGAATCCAGAGCTATGAGTGACACTCGTTTGATGAAAGCGAAGAACAGTTGCACATACCGCAACGCGGGCTGTGAGGCGCCGTCCTCGTATCCGAAATGCTCGTGGCCTTTTTCCTTGCCCGGACGGACCTGACCCTTGACGATGACGGGATTGGTAAGACCGAAGTTAGATACCAGGGCATTGGAGGCCTTGTCACAGTCAACAGCCTCTATCACCCCGAAGTCAGTGCTGCAGCAAAAAAAAAAAGGTAATAGAGACGAAGGATCACTGACTTTCGGCTGCGACCATAAACACGCCATCAACCTTCCCGTCATTGAAAACGGGATCCCAGTCTCTTCCATCACCGAGAATGGGCTTCTCTTTGATCATAGGACCGTTATCGAAGTGGATGTCGAGTGTCTTGTCCGTCAAGCCGAGCTTGTCTAATCCAGAACGGCTAAGAGCGAGCTGGTCCTGTACGATGTCAATACGATTGCCAGCGGAATCCCTCTTGGTGCGAGCAATGTCTCGCAGATTGTCTAGCAGATCTTTAGAGGACGTCGGCTTGTAATTCGTGAGGCCAGCCTTGAATGCCTGGACGTCATTGATGGTGAAGAACACGAAATTCTCGACAGCCTGGATGTCCGACAGAATCAGCTATTTCAGGACGAACAGGTACTCGCGACTGATGTTACGGACCTTGGGTAAGAGTAAGAACACATCTCCCTGAACATTATCCAGTTTAGGGAGACCCTCAGGTCCTTGGTGCGGGCCTGGCAAGCCTAAGTTAGGCAAGAGAGTACGACGAGGAAAATGTTGCAAGAGATCGGGATGAAAGTCGGGGTGAATGATCGGCATGGCTGGTCGTGATAGTAGAGGAGCTGCAGAGTTACTCGAGTTACAGGATTAATGGGAGACGAAGCAAAGCCGAGGAGGGCACTGTTCAGAGCAACCTTGAACACCACACTTTGATATATAGGCCGTCAAGGATTATGGAAAACATCAAAGAGTCAGCTGATGATCCGATAGACGCAATCACCGTCTTGGACACTTATCGCAAAATGCTCTTTGACGAGGACAGTATGAGTTCGGCTTGAAAGCGGAATTAGATTAAGTCAAATTGAGACAAATAGAACACGGAAATAGTTCCGTAGAGTGTTGGACAGGTTCCATGGAGTGACGCTTGACACCGAAGCAGTGCCCCCTGTGAATGTGGAGGAAGAGCGAACATACGACGATGTATGATTGCTGTTCTATCCTATAGCATGAGCTTCCAAAAGGATCTATATTAGAATGAAGGGATCACTTGCGCATAGGAACTTTCCACCTCCGGAAGCCAGAATTGGACCGCTCGGTCTTCTATGGGAGATATTGTTCAGAGCATTCTACCATTTGGGAACAAGCGCTACGCACAGATGAATGTGACCTGCGTCGGATAGTCATGTATAGGAAATCCCACAGTGAGAAAACGTCACTTTGAACTAGTACATGCAACACGATATGAGAATCACCTCGCATTATGAACGCATTGACATGCATCTGTTCTGACTCTGGCTCGGATTCGCAGATCTCTGCGCGTACCGGCTTCAGGGGTCTGAAGCCTACCGCGTGAGAACGAGGCACTGGGCATGGAAGACGATGCTTACGCCTCGCCGAAACTTTTTGTGAAGGAGACACCAAGCCTTTGCATCTGCTATCAGACTTCGAAGCACTGGTACCTCGCCTGTGACCCTCCGCAAGATGCAGAGTGATCGCTAGCGCTCAACCCTCACGTTCATCGATGAACTTAGACCAGCATTCGTAATTTAATGGATCCAAAACAAGCCCTCGTTCTAGATGGAATGTCGCGTCAAGAGTGGAATATCCGAACGAATGTATCAACGTACCGTCGATTAGAAGAGTGGAGGCGGTACAAGTCCATTGCACATTAGTGCCGTCCCCGTAACAACCAGGAAGACGCCGTGATTCCCTCACCGCAAAAGATCTTCGACCTTCAATGATGCTATACGCACAAACTGTAATGGCCATTCAGCTTTAGAACGCTCACCGCGAACGATTCCAGCATATTACCATGTTCTTCGGTGCGCGTCCCCATAGGTCCCCACCTGGACTTTTCTTGTCATCATTGTCGTGCACCTTCTTTGCCTTCCGATGCAAGAAGTCTCCGCAGTTGACCAAAGCATGAGCGCGAGAGCGACACTGTTGACGGCAGAAGCCGTCGCCCACGAAGGCATAGTACGTCACGTCCGGGGCATGATCATGCTTCCATGAGTGAAGGGCGACTCGAGGAAGCTCGACGAGCGGTCTTGGTCCCCTGAGACTCTGGCAAGCATCCTATCGTGACGTGTACTCTGCGCCCTTAGTGGCTTGTACTCTCGTATCAGCGCGTTTCGATATCTCGGAGACATTTTGACCCAAAAGACACGCATCCAATTAGACAACGAGTCTCGCTTCGTATTTATGAGTCAAGCGTTGGCCACAGGAGATCTTTGACGAGTGAGTTTCCGTTTGAGGACATGCTCCGTCGGCTGTCTGCGATTGCTAGAGCAAGTGATTCACTCATTGAGAGTTGATGTATTGTCCAGAAAGGATAGATTTGTTTGCTGATTGGATGTTGTCAAGGGTCGGATTCAGCTGAAGCACTGACTCGTCCTGAAATGAAAGGACTGAGCACTCACGGCGAGATCATACCCCGGGCATGCAACATCATTGAGAAATAGCTTTTGAGCTCACATGATTTACTTTCGATGCGAAAGCCTCTCAATTATTGGAGGAGGTTCAAAAGCGTGCGGACCGTGGAACGACAGCGCCTGGCTCAGAGTCAATGCATGTGGCGACATGCACGAGGAACGTGCACGAGAGCCGTTGCACGTTCGGCGTCAGGCAGGGCTTGCACCTTGCTCATGGCGAGAAAGCTGCGAAGGCCATCATCGACGAGATCACACAAGTCGCGAGAGTTAAATCTGAAGGGGAAAGCGGAGCACTGCTGGTTCGTCGGGAGAGGCAGGACGGGATGCGAGCCAATCGGCGTGACGCCAAAAGTTATCTAGATCTATTATCTTATCATTACGACAAGCCGTGGCCAATGGGTGCGATGCCGAAGTGATGGGAAGTACGGCAGAGGCACCAATTACATAGCTCAATTCCAAGGGTGCGAGAACCCTTGCAATTCGGGTCTGCGGTCCACCAAGCCCAAAACAGAGGTGAGCACTTGAAACAAGACGGGATATTATTCCTTAGAACTACCTAACAAGCTCCAACGTAGCGACGGGTGCTTTCAACATGATAACTCGTCATTGTCGGCTTTCGTCGGCCACGATTCCTTCCTCCCGAGTCCCGACATGCCTCTCGGTCTAGTAACCTTGAAAGCATCTTCTTGCTCACTTTCATTATGCAACCTACCCCACTTTTGATGTGCTATCTCGTCGCTGACTGTTAAAATATAAATACTCAATAATGCCAGGCCAAAGCTTGACAGGCCGGAGCTTGGTCTGCCAACTTCGAGATTGGAAAGTCACGCACCCGGGTCCTCCATTAGCTGCGCGTGCAGCACTGATGTCCATGTCAAACGTCTTGGGCAGACTCTGCTGACCCCAAGGAGTGGCTTCTCACGTACGCCTTGGAACGAGACTTCGTTGTGCCACACGTTCTATATCGATCGAGCGCACGAGCTTTGCTTCTGGACTCGTGTGCGCCGCGTCTCTGCACGCATGGATATTATCATCATGCTGGGTGGTGTCGTCTGGGTGGGTTAGATGGGGCGCAGTGCTGGCGCAATCGGGTGCTGCTGTCGCACTAGCCAACTTGCCTGCATCTTTATCGGAGTCAAGTCGTACGCGAACGCCGCCCGTCGTCCGTAGAAGGGCTGGCTACGTGGATAATGTACGCGCATTCCCTCCATCTTATTCGTAAGATCTGTCTTACAGTGTCGATATCTGTATCGTCTACTTCTTGCGTCCTATAGATATGTAGCTCCAGAATGTTCAGGGCCTACTATGTACATCTGAATTCGTGCATGTGCCAGGGGGCCTCGCTGTGTCCTGTACAATACTGTACGTCAGGAAAACGGGACATAGAGTTGTCAGCGCAGATAGGCGCTCATAAGCACGATAACTGCGAAAATTCTGCCGGCGTCTTACCGGCAATGATCAAACCGGAAACACTTTTATTGAATGCTCCGAAATAGTTACCATCGCCAGTTTCGTAGATACAACTAATAAGAATGTGACCTACTGAGGTTGATAAGGGATAAAAATCTGCATTGCTTTGGATCTGAAGTGGTTTCGATGGAGCATAGTCGCCGTCATAATGCATAAACATTCAGGTCGAGTCTCGTCATAATTGGTTAGCATGCGCCACGAGCCTCATTGTAATCAGTAAGCATTTACGATGAGCTCCATTATAACTAGTAAGTACGCTTACAGATTAGCTTGGAAACCAACAATAATGTTGTCCAGTGCTATCCAACATTACTTCTCACCTATCATAAGCGGTCGTGATGGGTAAGGCGAGGAAGTGAGAAAAAATGAAAAAGTAATCACGGTAGCTTCAACTGCGCTGCGGAACGACCGGTTCATGCACGACAGCAACCCCCAAATGATCCAGGATATCATATCTAGCTCAGAGCAAGATTGACAAGTTGATAGCGAGATTCGAACCCAGAGACAGACGGAGCGAAGCATAGCAAGCACAGCAGAATATTCCAGTTGAGCCACAAGACCATTCGTTACAAAGTAAATGCGTAATCTATGTGCTGTTTTTCGACAGACTGCTAGCTCGTGCGTCGGCTCGAAACAAGCCTTCGTACTTCCCCTATGAATAGAAACACATCTGAAGCTTCATTTTATGAAGCAAAAATCCACTTTTCGTTTGGACTTCGGTGTTGAGAGCCAACCTTGGGCGACGCCCCTGTCCAGATTAGGTGATGCGAGATATCACTTTGCAGCTCGTCCTTCATCGAAGTTCATCAATGCAAGTACATCAGAAGCAGCAAGGAAAGTTCTTTATTGGCTAATGGTACATGATTCAGTTTTGCTTTTGCTTTTTTGAGTGATCCTGTTCTCCGTATGGTGCTCGAGTATATGAACTCTGCCTTCAAGGCTCCTGTCCGAGTTCTGCTGCCCCGGCCGAGGATTCGACACCCTCGGGTGTCTGCGTGGAATGCGATGGTGAGACGGTCGAGGTATGTGACCTCCTAGCTATCGCTCTTGGCTGCGCTTGTGTAGTAGCAGCGGCGCTACGGGTTTCCCCATCATCGTCATCTTCTCCAGTGTTGAGAAGATCAAACATCGCCTTCTCTTCTGGCTGGCGTGATTCATTTGGATCATCTGATCCATGGAATTGCGGAAAGACAGCACTATTGAAGTAAGCCATCAGCTTGCGGTGCTTGACAGGCTTCTTCGCCTTCAGAACTGATAACATATCCATGCGAGTGTGATAGAATTTCCCAAAGTCATATCCATCTTGGACTTCGACAAACTCGGATGCGCCGCTCAACACATAGTACAGCTGCAACGTGCAAGATCAGCTTTCACTGGGAGAGAGGGTTGGGAAGCCACGCACCGCTGTTACAACATACGACAGCAATCCGTGTGTCACCTCGGTTAACCTCCATATCTCTCCGTATGTCTCGCGAACCTTGGCCTTTGTCCCGTTTTGCAGATACGAAGGGCCTTTTAACAATAGCACAATGGCCTTCAAAACTGGGTAAGCTTTTACACTCTGAGGTTACGTAGAGAAGTGGTTATTTACCTTTAGGATGCAAGGATTGCGAAGGTGCGCGTCTTCTTTGTTACCGGAAGCTAACAGGTCCGAATCGTACAGGAATCGATAATCCGTCAGAAGCTCGTTTACATCGGCAATAGTTGGGCGTTTGGTCTTCTCGATGAGAAGAAACCGTTCCCGGCTCCCGAGCTGGCCTGAGCCAAATACGAGGTCGACATTGTTGTTGAGCTTCAACACAAAAGTTGAACGGATTTCTCTCATCCCAGTCATGACCTTATACAAAATTGGAAAGGTAAGCTGGCTTGATGTCAAATTCATGGAATCACTCACAGCACTTTCGAACCATTTGCGCCCACGGTATTTTCTCAATCGCGATGGCAAATCTTCCTCGAACAGCGTGACAGCTCGATCGCATTGCTCACGCTCCTCGGAATCAAGCTCAAGGTCGTACTCCGAGTCGCTGTCTTCGTCCCGCTCCTCAGACGGTATGAAGTGCTGCCAGAAGCCTATCGGAAGCCAGAGCAATCTGCATGCCGCGAACTGTCTTCCAAAGCGTCGAGCTCTCATCTGAAAAATCTGAAATCTACATAGCTGCCAGCCAATGCTATGTCTGGTATAATAGTGCTATGGCTGCTATGTAGTTGGGCCACACAGCTATACAGGACTATGGTAGCTATCATAGCTATCATAGTCATGGGTGATGGGTACATAGTATTACATAGTAATAGGACATTACTATGCCTGCTATGTAACTTATGTATTTCTAGTCTCCCTCTATGTATCCTATAGATACTATGTTCCATACAGAGCTTTAGTCTGCTATAATATCTACAGTTAATGTAGAGTCTATGATATTGATACTATACTCAAAACAGGTCAAATTAAATTATATTTAACTACTACGACAATCAAATACACTAAGTTACATGTATGCCTGCGAGGTGACAAGGCGTGCATGCGCAAGGGCGCGACTGATATGCACGACACTGCACGCGAGGTGCAATGGTGCACGCGAAGCCCGGGACCCGTGCGCGAGAGTCGCATGCTGTGAGGCCCGTGCACGATAGGGCGGGCCTGCGTTATGCAGCAAGCCTGCGCGCGGGAGATGCGGAACGCGGGGTTCGTACGCGTGGCGCGGGGACCGTTCACGAGGCGCGTGGAAGGTGCGCATGGCGCGGGGACCGTTCACGAGGCGCGGGGACCGTTCGCGTGGCGCGGAGGACGTGCGCGTGGGCAGAGGACGTGCGCGTGGGGCAGAGGACGTGCGCGATGCACGGACGACGTGCGCGAGGGCGACGGCGACATGCGCAAGGGCGACGGCGAGGGCGACGCGCGCGAGGCGAGGGCGACGCGCACGAGGCACGGACGACGGGCTCGAGGGGACGGCGACATGCGCAAGGGCGAGGGCGAGGGCGACGCGCGCGACAGCGAGGGCGACGCGCGCGAGGGCGAGGGCGACGGGCACGAGGCGAGGGCGACGGGCGCGAGGCGAGGGCGACGGGCGCGAGGCGAGGGCGACGGGCGCGAGGCGAGGGCGACGGGCATGAGGCGTGAGGGACCCGCACGAGGCGTCGGCGTCGGCGGGCCCGTGCGCGATGCTGCAACCTGCATGCGGGAGACGCGAGGCACGCGGGGAGGCGTGCGCGAAGCGTCGGGGGCAGCGGGCCTGGGCGCGATGGCGTAGACGGTCGCGCGGATGGAGAGGGCCACGCGCGACGTGCGTGTGCTGGCGTGCCCGTCCCGGGTCGTGGACGATCGGGCGCACTCCGCTGATCGTGACCGTTGGAGGTGGCGCGCCGGGCGCTAGCGACGTGACGGCAAGGCGGCGAGGTCGGTGGAGGGCAAGGTGATGCGGGAGGGGCAGCAGTCGGAGGCGAGGGGGAGTGAGGGCGCGGGAGGACGAAAGAAGTCGAGAGTATCGCTCGAACGAGCAATACTCTCGACGTTAGCACGAATAAACGAAATAAAAGTATTCTTTACTCACCTTCGAGACCCTCTGCATCCGCCTGAGTCCCTCCTGCATGCGGTTTGACGAGTTAGAGGGAGAGTAGGAGGATGGAGGGAGGAGAGTGGAGAGTTAATGTGGTGGAGACAGCGAGAGACGAACTTCGACGCGCGTTTCGGTGCTTCAGCCACCGAACGAGCGAAGCTACGTTTCTCGAACCACCACAAATCAAGAAAAATCACACAAATTTAGAAAAAAACAGTAGAGCCATAAATTGTAAATACGATTCGAATGAATGAGCATTGTAAGTATCTACTATACATCAAGCTCACAGAGAGCCAAGGCCATTTAGTGGAGTCTGGCCCCAGTCTCTGACGCGATGCTCGGCAAGCGCCCGGCAGCCACGAATCCCGGCTCCGCCCGGGATTCGTATATAAGGCTCGCGCGACGCGCGCTGCCTCTTGCTCTTTAACTCCCACTATCTCTTGCCACGTCGACGCCTTCGTCGACGTCGTTTGCTTGCTCGTCGTTGTTTTTTGCTTGCTCGTCATTGTTTTCTACTTGCTCGTTGTTTCTTGCTCGTTGTTGCTGTCTTTAAGGTAATGTTTTAATTGTTGGTCTCTTATTGCTTATACTAATACTAATGTCTTCAAGTTAGTTTCTTACATTTCGCTTTTTGTTACTTTGGTAAGTTCTTATATGTTATCTTTATCTTCTAAGACTCATGTTTTCTTATCTTTTCTTACTTAGTTTCTTATATTCTCTTATCTTATGTCCTTTTACTTATCTTATCTTATCATATCTTCTTATCATACTGTATTATCTTATCTTCTTGTATTATCTTATCTTATCTTTTTATTTTCTTACTTATATTTTCACTTTTTAGTTAGTAGTAGTGTTTGTGATATCAATATAATCTTGATGCTTTGAAATATTATAAATCTGTGTGATCATATGTTATTAATTTTGATATGATTATAGAAAAGATTTAAAGTTCTAATAAATTTTATTGCTTTAATATGTATATCAGGTCTACATATTAAATATAAGATATATGAGACACATATTGAATATAGGATATGTCTCACATATATTATACATAGGTTATGTGAGACACATATTGAATATAGGATATGTAAGATACATAAGCCTTATAGCTTTGATAGATACTGATAGCTTTGATAGCTAGTCATACTATCATAGCTACATAGTCAGCTCTCATAGCTATGATAGCACTCCATAGCACTCCATAGCATCACCTTTGAGCCTCATAGCACTACATAGCATCACCCTTTGGCTATGTGGGCTATACAATAAAGGGCGATACTATGAAGCTAGGAGATCTATGTAGACTATATAGAGCTATGTACCACTGGCAAATTTTTCAGATGCTGGGAGCAGCAGAGTGTTCAAGCTTCGCCTTCTTTCGAGTGCCACGATCAGAATCATCTGCAGTGGCATCACCAGATCCCTGGTGCTTCAAAAGTGTGATCTCAGCTTCGTTCTCCTTCACAACTTGACGGAGCTCATTGTTCTCAGCTTGCGTTTCATCGAGGGCCTGAAGTCACAGTCAGCTGAGGTGGGCACTTGAAGCTTACATCACAGGATAACTTAAACCAACGTACTCTTTTCAGCTCGCGCCTCTCAGTCTTTCTCCCGTGGTGACGCTGGGCACGTACTTCTTCCCTGGCTTCGTCGGCAGATGGCATACTGGGAACGAGACAGAGAGAAATAAGAAGCTGACTCAGGCAAGTGTCGTGCCAATTCTGTTGACTTGGTAACATGTGCGACATCAATGACTGACCTTCGGAGTGCACAGGTGCTCCAACTATTGCCACATTATTTCGTCAGACTTTTCTGATGACTCGGACTTCACTTTGGACAGGAAGACCAACCTCTGCCCTTCTACATCCAAGCCTCAGACATATACATTTTTGCCAGTAATTGATGGAGTCAACAGACATGTCCGATCCGCCTCCGAGTCTGTCCCAATCGGTAAGTGCTCGCACTACAGGTACACCCGTTGATTGACCACATTTGTGTTGAATAGCTTGCGCACCCGGACCTGGAGTCTGTACCAAGCAATGTCCAACTTCCTGAATGCCGTAGCCAGGATTCCGACTCGTCAGCCTGCAGCCTAGCAACCGTACAAATTGGTGGCCGACTTGTGTCGTTCACCGGCACATCTTCTGAAGTGTCTTTCGGCACCCTTCCAATGGATATTCAGGATGCTTTAGAGAAAGTGGAGATGAAGGATATCTTGCTAGTTGAGTATCCTGCATTGTGCGGCATGGAAAGCTACAACGTATGTCGCACTTTCCCTTCTTTCCTGCAGGCTCTTTGATAAGATATGTTTTGCTTCAAAGAGCGCCGATATGAATCGATCGACGCTAACAATACTCGATCCATGGAACCGCATTACAAGAGATACAAACCCGGTGCGCACGAGGACTGTTGTGATCAGTCCAAGCCTCGTTTTCGAGGAAGACAATGCCTACAAAAAGGTCATGACTGCACGCCGTGGTAACTGCCTTCGTGGGATTCGAGCTGCCCTTGGGAATGATACCGACAACATCGAAGAGGTAAATGTCAAACCGAGAACATTGCCCCATGAATACTAAGACAGAATCTTCTTTCAGTTCCAAGAAATGCGGGCATGGCTTCACAACCGAAGTGAGGTCTGGGTACGTACACCTTGCGCATCCTCGAAGAGTTCGTTAATATGTATAATTGTCTGTAGGTTCCGATGTTCATCAGTCGCAGTGTTCGTGCAAAGTATCGAAAGCTAGCGCACTCGCCTGAGCTTCGAGCTTACAAGTCAAGTTCATCGGCAGCGAGGCCGTTCATGACACCCCGGCGGTTGCGCCAACTTCACCACAAAGCTCGATGTGATGTTGAGCACGTCGCGGGGCATGCATTTAAGGAAGACGCTCTCAAGGTCGAAGCCACGCAGCGTACAATTTGTCGAGAGAAGCTAGGAATTATGCTCCAAGAAATGGATGGGGACGAAGATGAAGACGAAGATGAGATATCAAGTGGTAGTGAGTCATAAAGCAATCAGGTTAGATACAGTAGGCGCAAGTACATGTCTGAATCAACGAGATCCTGTAATACGTAGCTTGTATGTGTCCTTGTTGGCGGAAGAATGTGTGCTGCACGAATAATTGAATCTGTAAACAGAAACTCGAAATTACCCTGATCCTGCAGTTCAATGTATTGTGTCTCCGAGTTGCGTACAATCTGGTGGTAGACACGTGCGAAAGCCAGTGAAAAATCTGATTGGTGGTATGACAGCATGAAAAGCGAGAAGAGTTGTGCAATATAAATGTTCGTTCGGCTTCCGCGAAGAAGGACCCAATCATGGCGTGGATCGGGTCCGCGCCAAGTGGGCGACACATGTACAATGTCTTCTTTGTCGGTAGCATCCATTTGACAGAAATAATGCACACGCAAAGCGCGGTAAGGTGTTGTCTAAGGAGAAGACAATGAGTGATGGTGATTTAGCTATTTGTAGTTGAGACATACAATGATATTGCGAAGCTGAGGCAGACCAATGTCACGCCGCAGGTGGAATGAGAGGAACTGGCGTAGTGTATCAACAAATGTATCCTTGTTAATCTGGCTGCTGACCGACCGCATCATCGCTGCCAAACCAGTTCGCGTCTGTCGAGAGCGAAGCTGGACACGGGCTTCAGTTGTTATTGTTGTAGCATCAGCGATAGCATCAGAGTCAATGTGGTTGAGATCTTCTGCGTCGATCCTGGAGCGGATGTGCATAACCGTATCACGCTCCTGCGCCATGCGAAGCATCTATGAAACCAAGTCAATAGCAAATTATGGTATATAGGAAGGCTTGATAACCTCAATGTCTGTACTTCTGGGTTGATGACTTGACCTCTGATAATCTTTCTTGCTCTGTGGATGAAGAGCTTCACCCATCCCTGTTTCGTAATTGTCGGTTGTAGCTTTCCTGCGGATGATATCAATACGATGAGTCAAGGAATGCATCTTGGGCCATTTAAAAGTAAGGCCAATATCTAGGTTCCGAATCTCCTGCAAAGTCATCCTGAGTCGATGGTTCCAATAACCGCCTGCAGCGTTGAAAACTTACCTCTATCACCTCTCCCAAGCTGTTAATTTGCTTCTCCAATAAGTCAAGAGTGAGGTCAGTGTGAGTACTGAATTTTGAAATGAGTAAGATGCACGCTTGAAGACGAAGTAAGCGTAAAATTAGATTCTCGTAATCTCCGACGAGACCAGCTATGCACGGCGACAGATACTGTTGTCAAGATTGGGCAATGATCAGACCTTGCAAACAGCTAGCCCTAGATGCACATAGACATACCCGAGCGATGATGTTGTGCTCAGATCCTGTCACGTTCTGAAGCTCTGTGATGCCATTTGTGAAGTGGTGGATACCAGGGAAACGCGACAACGACCTGAAGCTATACAATATATAACAGTCTGATCCGATGCATAAATGTAACAGCGACGTACTTGTCATCAAGCTCAACCTGTGCTCCCTGATCCAGATGCTCGATAGTCCATGGAATGACATGGCGTCCCGCATTTCCCTGCTCATCCTGGTGCAATGGATCACCGATAAATGCACGATAAACAGGCAGCGCTGGGTGCATCACTTTGAAGAACACGTTCTATACATGTGAACGTCAGCATCACTCCACTTCGATGTGCCTCGAAGACAAGAGTACTTACCTCAATGTTACGCACGGACTGCCCCTGTAGCTTCGCCTTTTTAGCCTTTTTTGTAGAGGTCTTATTTGCAGAGCGACAGAGATTTTCTGTTCCTGACACTGTACGTGCCGGCCAGGTGCTTCGAATGTCCCATTGCGCTGCATTCGGTACTAAGCAAATTGGACAAGGAAAGCCACTTTTGTGGCCAAGGATCGCTGCGGCCCGAACCCTACGATATGAGAATGAGCCCGCATGCAGAATAACATGAAAGAGAACGGTACATTTCTTCATAGTCCATCGACAAAACAGCGATGATAGTATGCCCTTTCAATCGCTGTCCCCAGACGTCCACGCCGATTCCAAAACGACTTCGACTTCGCAGGGAATCCAAAATGAATTCCACTGATTGATGATATACGCGCACTCGATGATCCGCCATGGTCGACGTGTCACCCTTCTCCTTTACAACGACCTGTTCGCAGCCGCCATAAGCTTTTGCGTGGATTCCACTGAAGAGGGAAACCATAAAGTTGACACGCACAGAAGGTAAGTATCCAAGAAGCACGGCACGGCCCTTTCCACGGCCTTTGCGAGTCACTTTTGGGACATTTCCAAGCCAAAGGTAGACCGCCCAAACTTTCTTATTTCCAAAAGTCGAGATCTTGGTCGCATCAGTGTAGATCTGGACATATATGACGACACCCTCAGGCCCGATTTCTGTCTAAAAAGGAATGAGATCAGTAGCTATATGAAGAACAAAGAGGCAAACCTGTAGATTCCACCACTCGTCCCCAGACGAGATTTCTCGCCAAACGCGCATGTTACCTGGCCGTCCATCACTTCTTCGTACATATCGTCAGTCTGGGTACCAGATCATATCTTTGCGTAGTGCTGGGTCCTCTAGGATTTTCAGGACAATGGGAAGCGCAGGACGATACTGCACAGTGTAGGATCGGCAGTCGTCCTTGTATGTCACTTGAAAGGTTTCTGTCAGAAACTACAACCTGTTTTGTAAGAAACAAAAATAATTTGATAGATATAGAGGTACTGACATCACCAAAAGAATCGATGCTATTCTCTTCAGCTAGCAAGGAATGCATTTCATCTGCAGATTTCAGCGTGACTGCTGAGGACGCAGTTGAAGCCCGCCGAATGATTTTCAACTGTCGATCGATGGTAGAGGCCGTAGCATTTGAGCCGACGAAGAGCTCTGCTTGCTCAAAATCGAGGCGAGTCCTAAACGGAGCCCACGGCGGAACGGGTGAAGGTTGATGATCCGAGTCGCGACTTCCGGACAGCGAAGCCGAGCATACTGGTACCAATTGGCGGGGCTTTCGTGAGAATGGATGGTGCTCTATGAGCATCATACCATCCTGTATATTCACATTCTCGGGATCTGCTGCCGGAGCGAACTCGTCTGTCTGCAGGAAGTCGTCCGAGTCACGATGCGCACTCGGACCTGCATCGCCAGAATCGCTGCTCCACGAACCTATGATTACAAGCTCGAGTTAGTGCTCACTATTAGAGATGCTGAGAGAGGAGCCTGAACTACCTTTTGCACCCCCAATCATGTCCTCGTCGTGATGGCTCTGGGTCGAGCTAGAGTCGGACACGGAGTCATCGGACGAAAAGGCCTCATCGGCGAAAATGGCAGTGGACAAGCCTTCGATCCTGTTTGTTGCCCTTGCAGGAGAGCGGGACCTTCGTCTACTTTGACAAGAACGAGAATGTAGGTACGGGCCGTTCTTGGTCCTGGCATACCAGCCGTCGCAGCGGGGACAGTTCCAGTCTCGGCGGGTATCGGGCTGCCCAGCTCTTGTGCGTTCACGGCGCCTTTGATTGGCACGGAGCATGTTTCAGGTTAATCTATCATCTACTTTCAGTCAAGATCTCTCTGTTTCATCGCAGTTGAGATGCACGATGAGACAGACTAGGAGGAAGTATAGAGGAATAAGTACTGGCGCGCAACTCGGCCGGACGCGTAGTGACCTGTCACAGTGCCGGTGACTGCAGTCACTCATACGCAATTCCTCGACCGCCGGCATGTGCTAACGTCTGAAAAGCGCAAAGTGTATCTCTTAGAGCAATATAGGTCGATCCGTGAGGAGAAAACCTACTTCTCGAGCTGTTCGACCCTAGAACGCCTATGTCACCAACGGGTCACAACTGGTGTGACGTTTCAAGGCTGCGTTTGCCGTGGTGCTCAGAATCTAGAGCGTGCCCCGGGTGCTAGCACTTATGTACAATACATTCATCTATGCCATTTCATTGCTTACAATAAGATGTCCAATGATTATAATCCACCATCCACCAGTAGATGGTACTGATCACTCAATGACAACATAGGAAGGCAACCTTTTTAGGCAGTTCTAATGGGCTTTCCACTGATGACCTTCGACAGGCGGGGCTATGACAACGTGGTTACGCCAATGTTCCAATCCATCATAAGCCAAATTGGCGCTTTACTACAGCCTTACAACGTCGTTATCACAGACCGTAATCCATAATCGCTTATAATCGCGGTCCCATTTTCCTGACGTAAGGAGAGTGAAGCAAAGGACCCTGCGCGTACAACTTTCGCGGCGGAACACGCGCGCATACTTTAAAATTGAATTGACCGTCAGATGAAACGATCCTGACGCACGATGGTTGAGTCATCATCTAAGTACTCTGCCTTAGGGAGACCAAATTGACCCGTCTATAGCCATCTGCGCATGCTGACGTAGATCTTGTTTTCCCAGCGCTTGCGCACCTCGTCGGCATTTGGAAGGCATCACTTCTATTCGATCATGAGAGTGCCTTCATGCCCATATATCGTCCGGCTTGTATGAACCCGGACACCACATGCAGGTCAGAAGGTTGCTTATGATGAGCTCGGGTACCGACCGACCCACACTGCCGACGCATTATATTGGCACAGTTGTTCAATTCGTGCGCAGCTGCTACTTATCTTCTTGACTTCACCGTACCCTGCCGGGGAGTTCTTACCATTGTCGCGAACATGGCAACATCGTGGCCTGACTATAGCGCCCAAGGATACAGAGACATCATCGTTCAGCTGGACGGGGCGGTAGCCGTCGTGACGCTGAACCGGCCGAAAGAGTACTGTACCAGTTGTCTCCGTCCTCACAACATGCACTGATGCTGTCTGCCCTGGCACAGACGCAACACGTTCGGAGGAACGCTTCCTCAAGAGATAGTAGCGGCGTTTGACTTGCTCGACCGAGATGATCGCGTGAGAGTGGTTGTCCTCACTGCTGACCCCAAGGCTCCAGCATATTGTGCGGGAGTAAGCTTCGAAGTTATAACCTTCGGTGGTTCTCGACTTTAACCATGCTCTCTAGGCGGACATCTCGTCAGGATGGGGCGGTCTGTTCACGAAGGAGTCTCTGAAAGAAGGGCCTCAATGTATGACCATTTTTCTGAGCCACCGAAGTTCATTCACTCATCATGCTCTCTGCACTTTCAAGCCCATAGGGACACCGGAGGTAAAGTAAGCCTTGCAATCTACCGCTGCCGCAAGATCACCATTGCGGCGGTGAATGGTCATGCTGTCGGCGTAGGCTTCACCGGCCTGACCATCCCGCTCGACTTCCGTTTTGCATGGGAGGGCACAAAGATGGCAGCCCCGTTCGTGAGGCGCGGAATTGCTCCCGAAGGTGAGGCTTTCTTTCGTTGCATGAATGCACACAGGGCCGTGTGCCGACACTCGGACTTGCACAGCTGCATCCTCGTATCTTCTCCCGCGTCTCATCGGTTACTCGAGGGCGTCTGCCATATTTCTGAGCGGATCCACGTTCGGCCCGGACTCGCCGCTCGTCCAGGGCCTCTTCCATCAAGTCCTGCCTTCCCGCGAGGAGGTGTTCCCCGCCGCGCTCGTGTTCGCGAAGGAGCTTGCGGAGAACACATCGCAGACGTCTGTCGCGTGGACGAAGCACCTGCTCTGGCGCGGCGCGGACAGCATGGAAGAGCAGCATATCCTGGACTCGAGGGCTATCCGAGAGCTCGGCATGTCGGGGGATGCTGCTGAAGGCGCAAGAGCCTTCAAGGAGCGTCGGTCCATAAAGTTTACCGACACTTTGTCCCAGAATTTGACGTCGTGGATCCCTTGGGTAAGTTTGACGTCTTCGCGAAGTACGTTCCCGATGGCTGATTCTATGATCGTGCTAGTGGAGGGAGGTAGACATTAAGTATCGTAAAGCGAAGCTCTGAAATCTGAGTCCTCATCATTCTCCCACATTTTGTGCATGTACGATTTTGATATTGAATCATGGGCATTTTTCTGTTCGCCCGACGACCAAGCAGTGATTATTATTGTACAATAGCTGCGATGTGACACCGAGATCTACTCCAGACTGCTGAAAGTTGCGTAATTATATGCATGGGAAGAGATAGTCGACCAACAACACGGCCATGGGTGCGCACTGAGCTGGCACAGTACTGGCACGCACTATTATCAACTGCGTCCGAGGTACACAATGGCATCAACAATCCTGGGTATACAAATTTGCTCACCATGATCAGCGCTATCATTGAAAAAGAGGCAAAGTTGCCGTATCCTCATGATCGCAGCCTCCGAGGATGACGAGCTTCAAAAACCCTGCATATGGACCCTGCATATGCAGCACCTTGCTTTCTATGGCCGAGAGAGCTCGGCGATCTGTCTTGCGCGTAAAGGCTGCCCGAAGTGACGCAAACGATCCCGATAAACTTCTAAGCTCCACGAACCTCATGTGAACGTGTCCGCTACGGCAGATGACATGTGGGCGTACGGTGAGCTCTAGTGAGCCCAAGCCTCACGTCGTGCAATGTACAAATACACACCCGGGGCGCAATAATTCTGCGATACAACAACATTAGACCGAAATAACTTGATAACGCCGCAGCCGTAGAAAGTCCAAATCAAATGCTACACTGCAGACCCGATCGAGCCGCCCTCCCCAATTTTGTGCATAGACTCCATATCGCCGTCCTGTTCTGCGACAGTCGAGATCTGCACCGCGACGGGCGGCGGGTAGTTCGCGAGGGGGATGCCCGACGCGCGGTCCTGTCTGCGATTCCAGAACGGAGTCATGCGCCGGCTTTCGGAGAGCCTGCTCTGGGAGGCGCCGCTCCGGCTGTGGCTCGAGAGGTCGCTGTGGTGAAATTTGATTTGCAGGATGATGAGGCAGAAGATACAGGGCTGAGGATGGGGGCGTGAGCGGGCTGTGTTCATGTTTACGGAGGGAAGGTGGGACGTAGGAACGTACAACGAGCGGTGTGATGAGGTCAAGCGACACAAATTGGCCATTTGAGCCGGATAGATACACGCCAAGGAATGCCAGGAGGGCAAAGGTATACAACGCTCCTGTCTCTACGATTACAATAATAATGGGGATGAAGTTGCTGAAGGTGGGGTGATAGCGGCCGGATCGGTAAATCTTGAAACAAATGACAGCTTTGTTGCCGGACCGCGTCAGGAAAATGTATCACTGAATGCAGGTATGTGAGACGCACCTGTACAATACACGTTCGTACACATCATAAGCACAGCGCCTGCCGTGATATATCGTTTGGGCACCTCGAAGATGGTCGAGCCTGGTTTCGAGGTTGCTGCTGTCGCTAATGCCAAGCACGCTGAAACTGCGCGGAAAGTCAGAGAGGGAAGCAGAGAGACATGTCGTGCGACATACCCTCACCGGTCACCATCATAAGGAAGGGTGCTAGAACCACGAGAGGCTTCCTACCCCATACAATGTAACACCGCCATATCTGCGGAAATACACCGGTTGGTGTTAAAAGGGGATATCGTGATAAAGGACAAGCCCATACGTTCACCGCATCTCCAAGAGTTGTCTGAATGATGAAGCAAGAGTCCTTGATTATATACAAGACATTCTTGAAGTTGGCAAAGTATAGGGTCGTGGCAAGGCCTTGTAGAGACAGGAATGCATGAATTCCTCGTATGAACGAGATAATGACATGCTTCTCATAGCCCAAAAAAAATATGCATTAGCCCACGCATTGCGCCCAGCATACATGGAAAATACTCACAAGCGTCGCGACTATCATCATGAGCGACAACACTAGCATAAGACGCTTATCGGCGATGCCTCCCTCCGCCCGCATGCGTAGAAGCAAGAGCACCGTGATGCAGCACAGAGTCAGCGCCACGCCTTCGAAATTCTTAGTCGAACCCCTAGCAAACTGCAGGACATGGGACATACCGTACATGATGCTCTCGAGGAACAGCGAGATGAACTGCGCTTTGTTCATAGAGATACCCATCTCTGCTGTCAGGCGGGTTTAGCGCTCCACGATGGAGGACGGAAAGATCTGGGAGCTACGACTACCGGAAGTCCCGGAGGAACTGACCACAGCTTAAGTGCATACGGAAGGGAGCCAACGACTTGGCCGAAGTGGGGTACACAGCATGATCACTTTGATGATGCCGCGAACTCAAGAAGGCCTTGCGGGTACTCGGAGTGTGGCCCGAGACGGGGCGCTCGGCAGAGGATATCAAAAGTTTTCGCGTTCCCTTGTGGGACACAGAACGCCGGCCTGGTGGCCTTGCGGGCTAAGCAGCTCGGAACTTATGGGCAAAGGAGGCATTAACTCAGCGTCTGCATGCAAGAAAGGTCATTGAAACGCACCGAAATGTTACAGTCCACGATAAAACAACATGCAGCTCTCGTGCAAGATCGGATATCACAGCACGACAGGTGGACAGGTTTTCAGTGCTCGTTGCTGATACCAATTGCCGTTCGAGGTATGGTCGTTGAGGGTAATTACACTAGCAGCTTTGTGGTGCTGGATCAAAGTCCTAATAAAACTCTCGTCTGCGCGTGCGGTCAAGGCGCAGCATGCCTTGAGATGGAAGTGGAGTAGATCTCGCCCATCAACGCCAGCATCAAAAGTCACCAAAGAAGGCTGCGATCTGCAGTCAAAAATCAACGTCTTGATGCAGAATTTCGCTGATGATGGAAGCAGAACTGGTGTCGATGCTTCGATCGTCCAAAATCTTATCGCACGAAAGATTGACGAACAGTGCTTAATTTCGAGATTGCCGATGGACTGCTTGAAAATAGGATATGCATCGTGTGCATGTCAGCCTCAGTCCGAGCAGCTGGTAATGCCGCGACCTAAGGTGACCACGGCTCTCCGCAGCTGTATCCGATGAAGACGCAGTTGCAAACTCAGAGGGCTATGGAGTAAGCTGTCATCGGTGATTAGGACATGCATACCTGGAATGAACGAGGCCTTCAAATGGGCAAGTCTGCGGTCACTCTATTTCCCCAGCTGTCTGGAAATCAGCATGTGACATCAGAGAAAGCCTTCGGCAGGATGTCTTTGGTTTCAAGAGGTTTCAAGAATGGCAATGATAAGACGCTGTCGTGGTATGATGCAAGCGGTCAAAATCAGTTGACATATAGGCAGGAAAAACGTTGGATATCAATTGTGAGGGATAGGTACATGCCTTTCATGACAATTCCATGGCGCCTTCAAATAGATATCGGTGTAAAGAAAGGCGTAGTGGGCCCTGAAACACTACAAATCACAGGCCTGCGTTTCCTGGTATTTCTATGGCCAACAGATGAGTCGACGTCATCACGGCAATCCTGAGATCAGCTTGGGGGTACTCTGGGGACTAGAATTTGAAGGTTCGCTTCATTTGCTTCAAAACAATCATACCTCTCACTTCCACAACTTATCCTTGCAATTGAAACACATTTCAAGGGTCTTCATATGAATACGCACCGAATCCAGGCCACGATACGCTCCACCGCGAGCATGTCGCTCTGGGGCGAACCGGGACTTGACGTGGGTACAGGCACTGGCTCACAACGAATGCATTCATGAAAAGATGATGTGTAAGCTCTCGTAGCTGAACGTGAACTGTTGAGATGAAGGAATATTTCGTGAGTAGAGTCACATTGAGGATTTGAAGTGAATTTTCGAGAGGCTTTGTCATGGCGTGCTTGCGTCATCCCGAGTTTGGAAGGTCAGCGCGTATTGCTCGTCTCTTCAGAGCGGCGAGGACACCTCACCGGCCTCACCTCCACCACACCCGCAACAGCCTCTCTTTTATCTCCTTCTTAACGATTACCCTTACAGACGACAGGCCCAGGGCTATAGATGAACGTTTTTGCTAGCGTTCGCGCGGCAGCGACGCGACGAGCTGGAATCTCGGGCCAGCGAGCTCTCAGTAGCTTGTTGCAAAGTCGAAGACACCCTCCAGCTTTTTCGCTACAACAGAAGCCATGTTACTCCACAGTCGTCGACTACTTTGCGCCAGCAAAGTCTAGCACGCGTCCACGATGGATGGATACCGCGATTGGTCACGAGAGTAAGGATCAAACGCAGGTACGGCTGGACAGCTCACAGGATGCGCCTGGCGGCTCCTCTTCCTCATCTGCACCTCCCTCTTCATCTTCTTCGTCAAGTGGTGATAATCCAGACAATTCCGACCGACCGCCACCACCGCCTCAGCCAGATGCTCCACCTCATCCGCCCACGACCATCTCACGCCAATCCATACCCGAAGTCTATCCCCAGGTGCTTGCTCTTCCCATCGCTCGTCGTCCACTCTTTCCCGGATTTTACAAAGCTGTCGTGGTCCGAAACCCCCAAGTCGTTGCTGCTATCAAGGAGATGATGAAGCGCGGCCAACCTTATCTCGGTGCATTTCTCTTGAAGGACGAACAGGCAGATTCGGACGTCATCACGGATATCAACTCAGTTCACCCCGTCGGTGTCTTCGCGCAAATCACCAGCGTGTTTGCCGCGAACACCGGTCCAGGTGGCAAGGAGGACGACAAGGAAGAGGGCTTGACCGCTGTCCTTTACCCGCATCGACGAATTAAGATTACCGATCTCGTCAAAGCTGGTCCTGGACAAGCATCCACTGTTGTCGTCGACAATGCGGAACCCGAACAGGTGGCGCCATCTGGCGATCAGCAACTTCCGACGCCTCCAGAGTCTCCTGCACCGTCCGAGTCGGAACTGTCGCCCGAGGAAATGGCCAAGCTGCATCCAAGTAGGTACAATTTCATCGCAGTTTTGACATGCTTTAACAATTCTGATATTTACAGCGCCCATGCAAACGTCCTTCCTGAAGAACTTTGATATTTCCATCGTCAATATCGACAATCTTGTCACGCAGCCATATAACAAGGACGATCAGTACATCCGTGCTTTCATGTCTGAGATTGTTTCCGTCTTCAAGGACATCGCGCAGCTCAACCCTCTTTTCCGCGACCAAATCACGAACTTCTCGATCAACCAGGTCGCGTCGAACGTGTTTGATGAGCCGGACAAACTTGCTGATTTCGCTGCCGCCGTGTCTACGGGTGAAGTCGGCGAGCTGCAGGATGTGCTCGAGTCGCTCGTCGTCGAGGACCGTCTCCGAAAGGCGCTTCTCGTTCTCAAGAAGGAACTTATCAACGCGCAGTTGCAGAGCAAGCTCTCCCGGGATGTCGACAGCAAGATCGCGAAGCGTCAGCGTGAATACTATCTCATGGAGCAACTCAAGGGCATCAAGAAGGAGCTCGGCATGGAATCTGATGGCAAGGACAAACTTATCGAGAAGTTCAAAGAGCGGGCTGCGTCGCTCAAGATGCCAGAGTCAGTCAAAAAGGTCTTCGATGAGGAGCTTAACAAGCTGATGCATCTCGAGCCTGCTGCGTCCGAGGCGAATGTCACCCGTAACTACCTCGATTGGCTTACGCAGATTCCATGGGGTCAACATTCAACTGAGAACTACTCCATCGTGAATGCCCAGAAGGTATTGAACGAGGATCATTACGGCTTGAAGGACGTCAAGGAGCGCATCCTCGAGTTCCTCGCCGTCGGCAAGCTGCGCGGCACCGTCGAGGGCAAGATCATCTGTCTCGTGGGCCCGCCTGGTGTCGGCAAGACGTCTATCGGCAAGTCCATCGCGCGCGCGTTGAACAGGCAGTTTTTCCGCTTCTCTGTTGGTGGTCTCACGGACGTCGCAGAGATCAAGGGCCATCGGAGAACCTACGTCGGGTACGTATAGCAAAATCAAGTAAGCTAGCGCTCATTTGTTGATCTACTGTCTTTCTCTTTGCAGTGCGCTTCCAGGGAAAATCATCCAGGCGCTGAAGCGTGTCGGGACTGAGAACCCGCTGGTGTTGATCGACGAGGTGGACAAGATTGGCAGAGGTATCAACGGCGATCCGGCTAGTGCATTGCTGGAGATGCTTGACCCCGAGCAGAACAACCAGTTTTTGGACCACTAGTGCGTTCCATCTGCAGCACGATTTTTTTTTTAATCTCTGATCCCTGGTATCACTATAGTATGGACGTTCCCGTCGACTTGTCTCGCGTTCTTTTCGTCTGCACCGGTGCGTCACTGAACCATTCTCAACTACCCACAATTGCTGATTGTATTGATCGTTTAGCCAATGTGCTCGACACGATCCCTGCCCCATTGCTCGATCGTATGGAGGTGCTCGAAGTGAGCGGCTACGTCTCTGAGGAGAAGGCGGTCATTGCGGACAAGTATCTCGGTCCTCAAGCCAAGGAAGCTTCCGGTCTCAAGAATGCCGATGTGCAGCTCGACCCCGCTGCTGTGGACACACTGATCAAGTACTACTGCAGAGAGAGCGGTGTGAGGAACCTCAAGAAGCACATCGACAAGGCGAGTTCTATGCGACTCTAACTTGGATAGAAGTCTCATGTATTATGGATGGCTGCAGATCTATCGCAAGGCAGCGCTTAAGATCGTCACGGACCTCGGCGAGGACGCCTTCCCCGAAACCAAAGCCCTTCCTGAGCACCCCACCGATGCGCAAGGTCAGGAGAAGACCGTGCTCAACCAGAACCCACCGCCCAATGAGCCCATCGCGCCCGAGACGTCCACGCTCAAGACCGACAAGGCCGAGGACGTGCGCACTGTCACTACGGAGGACCGCAAACCGCTGAACATCCCAGACTCAGTACATGTCACCATCACGCCTGATAACCTGAAGGACTATGTAGGACCGCCGATCTACCAGAAGGACCGTATGTACGTGCGTCCGCCACCGCCTGGTGTTAGCACGGGCTTGGGATACCTCGGTAATGGTTCGGGAGCGATTATGCCGGTCGAGGCGACTGTGAGTACATCCACAAAACCAACTTGCTTATACACATTGACCATGCTTCTCTGCAGACGATGCCAGGTAAAGGCGGTCTTCAACTTACGGGCAAGCTTGGTGAGGTCATCCGCGAAAGCGCTCAGATCGCCTTGAGCTTCACGAAGGCACATGCATACGAGCTCGGCATCACGAAGTCCGAGGATGAACAGTTCCTCAGCGATCGTGATGTCCATGTGCATATGCCAGAGGGTAGCATTGGCAAGGAGGGTCCCAGCGCTGGAACTGCTCTCTTGACTGCTTTCGTTTCCCTGTTCACACGGACAAAGATACACCCTGACATTGGTGTGCCATTTATATCTTCTGTCCAATATAGCACAGCTGATAGTGTTGTCCAGCCATGACTGGTGAGATTTCGCTGGTGGGTCAGGTATTGCCCGTCGGCGGTCTGAAGGAGAAGATTCTGGCTGCACATCGCGCGGGCATCAAGACGATCATCGCGCCCGCCGCGAACCGCGCAGACATCGAGGAAAACGTGCCGGAGAGCGTGAAGACGGGCATCAGGTTCGTCTACGTCGAGGACGTGCGGGAGGTGCTCGCCGAGGTGTTCAAGGGCGAGCCGATCGCGGAGCGCTGTAAGGACACCCTCTCGCTGTGAGCCGTCGCCATCTACATACTTATCAGGATGTAATATTTCACCATCGCACGCATCTGCACTTACTATAGAGTAATGCTCCCGAATTAGCGCAATTTTTTGTATTTTAGATTTCAACCCATCTCACGACATCGATATCGCCCTGTGCATGGGGCGGCTGTAGTGGGCCTCGGCAGGCCTGAGCATTGGCATCGCGGGCTGCGGAGGTGGTTTTAGTCAACAGTTTCGTGAGGCCAAGCACTGGTTGCGCGCTCGACCGACGCCTTCGGGCAGCGCACCGCTACTGCAATCGCTTTTCATGGACATTAATCCTGAAACGAAGCCCAAACAGAAATGTCAACGGCTCTATATTAGGAGGCTCTGCAACTCATGCACGCCAACCAGTGCGAGGCTCTGCACCTGTTCTCGACGGTTTTTGCCTTTTCTACGATTCTACTGTTGTAGGACATTGGTTTCACACCGCGTTGCTGCTTTAGGCTCGAAGCTGAGATTTTTATAGCCCCCGTGCGACTTTGAACTGACAGCTTCGATGCCAGGCCTCCGCATAGCGCTTGTGATGAGGAGTTGATAAGTAAGGGCATCCCCTTCTCAAACTGGGTTTCATCGGTTCCTCATTCTTCTTCTACCCATTCTTCCACCAGGACTCTGATCGTTTGCGATGTCGGCTTGGGATATCTACGAGCATGAACTATACAGACTCTCATATGGGTTGCCTATATGGCAAGCCGAACCGTTTTCGATAGAACAAGAAATTCATATTGGCGATGTCGGGTATATGAAGTGAGTCCAGTGGTCCTTCTGGCCTAAGATACATACGTTCAAACCCTACTCAGCGAAGGAAAGTTCATCCGGGTCTTCAATGTTTTCTACGGCGATACATCCTCCGATGTCAACGTGCAACAGCAACCCGAGGGTCTGTCCGGGAATTTCCTCCCTCGTATTTTCCCCGGGCCATTTCCAAACGATGAAGGCGTTCCGCCTGGTCACGTACCTCTGACTATGAGAGCAAACAACATCCAAAGACATGCAATATTGCCTATCAAACCATACTCCACCGAGAAATATAGTGTGACAGAGGTTTCGCCCCATGCTGGTGTGGATCCGAGCACCCCGTCAGTTCGAACTTATTATTGTGAAGTCAGATACTAACGCTTACATACGCCTCCAACAGCATCGCAGGAACCGGCACGCAGTTCAAGTTCTGGACAAAGAGGCGCAGGGTTGCAGCCTTATTTTTACAGGCACCAGGCGAAATCAAGAGACCACGCGGCGAGGAACCCTTTGCCATGTATTCGCAGGACCGATGGAGGTCATGGCGCGAATTCACAAGGAACACCATCCACGGCTTTCGTGCCGCCGAGAATCTGATGTTTGTATATGGCCATACAAAAACCAAAGCGTGGACGTCTACAGCTTTTGAGCAGAGCAGAACTGCAGGTTCAATCTCATTCAATGTCACAATACCAGCCATCGGGTCTGGCGGTCTCGCGTTTTCGCATGATAATTCCACATATATATCGCCTCATGTCAATTTTGGGCCGCAGAGCCCCTATATCGATGATGACGATGACGACGACGACGGCGATGGCAACGACGGCGATGGCAGCCCTGCCAGGAACAATGGCGATATCCAAATGATAACGCAAAATGAAAGTACTTCACATGTTTGGTCTAGCAACCGCACCCCAGTGAAACGCAATCAAACTGTCTTCCTTCTTCGACTGAAGGAATCTGATAGGCCTCGGGTCATAAGACTGATTGAAATTCTGGCGTCCTTGAAGCAGCTATCAGGCCGGAGCGCACCCTCCACGTCATCCGGCGCTGTAGATACTACAAAGTCAAGGGGAACGGAGGGCGAGGCGTCATCATCCAACACGAGTTTGTCTCAACGCAGCGCGCCAGGGACAACCAGAATCTCGTCGACTATAGCCTCATTGGCCATCACCGACATTGATCTCCTTTTATCAAGGGTGAACGACACATTCGATGACGTTGTGTCGGCATTTGTGAGTATTCCATGCAGTTTCTTGTGAATAATATATCATGCTCATGACGTTCATAGCACATAGACCCGCTCGATTACCTGTTAATATACGTCCTCGAGGTGATTGGTCTTCTACCGATCCCTAGCATGCACCTCATCGCTTCTTATTGAAGATCGAAGACAGTGCGCACCGTGCAGTGGTCTCAGATGACGATATGAACGGTTTATTTCTAGTACGACTATCTCATACTTGATAAGATATTACTCAGCTCTGACAGCGACAACATTTTCAGGCGTACATATCACGTCACGGAGAACTTACAGATAACATAGCTCAAGTATTACATGAACTCAAGCCGAACACCGTGAGTGGTCTATCACGTAGTGACTGCTACAAGGTGCTATTCTCAAGATTCGAAGTATACGGACGCCACTGGTGTCGGGCACGTTGAATTTGATCACCTAAATTCAATGCATGGACCAAAAACGACTGTATGTGCTTTGATGTCTATGTGTGGACCGTGTGCACATTCATCTACGCATTTAGGCCATCACTCCAGCAGAGACCCTCCCCAAAGCCAAGAACATTGAGGTCGACCGTTTTACCGATAACTCGGTGAGTGACGGCGTCTGAATCTCTCCATATCGCTATTTCATGTATGTGTGCAGCGCGCGGAGTCTCTTTTCAGAAACGGTTTTATCAGTCATACCTTTGGCTCCTATGCTGCCGAAACGCTTTTGAGTCCCCTTCTCGGGAGGAATGATCAGGGCTGCATTGACCCAACATACGTTGCCGAAACGCGCCACCCACATTGGATCCACTCATCACCGCACACTATCCTGGACTTCGAGGTCCCCAATTCCGCACGAGATTCTGTGGTCCCCCAGCGGCTGGGCCGTAATCTCAGTAAGGCACCCATGTATCCGATTTTTTTCTACTCCAGGAATGAACTCGGCATCCCTCTGCAAGCTAACTACGAAATAGAGATGGGCGGGTTGCTGAAGCGCGAACAGCCTGTCTCTCTCGGCGGGAGGTTTACGATCAATCTGTGCATCAAGGTCTGTGCTAGGCTGCCTGATCATACATCGTCTGATTTCTCCAAAGCTACATGGATATGAAGATCTCAGCCAGCAGATGTCCACGACCGAGATGTCTTCACGCAGCACAATAACGTATGGAATGCTTTTGAGGAACGTTGGAAAGGTTGTTTCAAAGCTCTCCTGGGGCCCACCAAAACCGACTCCGATATCTGGCTCCAATAGAAGACTGCCGATAGGCTTCGACGGCATTTCAAGGGACATCATTATCATAGGTTTGGTGCAAGTGTCGGAAGATTCGTGGCAGGCTATCTTACGCCTCGGCCACCCATTACTTCCTCATGCTTAAGGGAAACACGTTCGCCAGATCGCATCGTCCCAACTCACCTATATGTTACGGATTACTAATACTGAGAAATTCGGTTATCTTCGTATCGTCCTCGTTCAGTCTGCTTTCGGAGGCTAGCTCATCGTGAATAAGTATTGTTGTATTCATATATGGTCCTCGGTGGTGCGATAATAGATCTATGTACGTAGAGCATACAATATACGCGCCGACATCGTCATAGGTTTGCTTCCTGCGACTACACGAACCATGTCGGTAGTATCACAGATATTCTATTCAATGAACTTCTACGTCCTAACCTACTGAGTGCACCTCCCCACGAATACAAATGAAACACAAAATACGGCAACCTACTTACTGTAAGTTGGGTAGGTACCTAAAGCCATTCTACCGTCTGCGGCACGTCAATGGTCAGGACAGGGGCGTGAGGGAGGAGAGAAACATACCGCTGGTGGTTTTGACGAGATATCGTAGGTCACGCGGTTGATGCCCTGGACCTCGTTCGTGATGCGGGACGATATACGCCTCAGCACATCCGCAGGGAAAACAAACCTAAAGACCAGTTTTTGAGCGAGACACACAGAACCACAAGAAACAGCACGTACCAATCCGCCGTCATAAAGTCTTCAGACTGCACCGCGCGCAGCGCGATGACCTGCTCGTACGTCCGCTTGTCGCCCATGACGCCGACGGCGCGCACGGGCAGGAGCACGGCGAACGCCTGGCTGATCTGGTTGTAGAGCCCCGCGGCGCGGATCTCGTCGATGTAGATGCTGTCCGCCTGCTGCAGGATCTGGACCTGTGCGTGCGTGACGGCGCCGAGGATGCGGATCGCGAGGCCCGGGCCCGGGAAGGGGTGGCGCTGCACGAGCGGCGCGGGGATGGCGAGCAGGCGGCCGAGCGCCCTCACTTCGTCTGTGGCCGACGTCAGATATGTCCCGCAAAAGGAGCGGGCGACGGTGCGTGGGTACCTTTGAACAGCTCGCGCAGCGGCTCGATGAGCTTCAGCTTCATGTCCTTGAGCAGCCCGCCGACGTTGTGGTGCGTCTTGATCGTCGCGCTCGGGCCCTTGAAGCTGATGCTCTCGATGACGTCCGGGTAGAGCGTGCCCTGCAGCAGCCACTCGACGCGGCCCTTCGCCGCCGCGCCCTGCTTCTCCTCCGCCTCCGCGGCCGCCTCGATCTTCGCCGCCTCCGCCTCAAACACGTTGATGAACGTGTTGCCGATGATCCTGCGCTTCTGCTCGGGGTCCTCGACGCCCGCGAGGCGCGAGAGGAAGAGCTCGGACGCGTCGACGACCGAGAGGTTCACGCCGAGGTCCTTGTTCAGCATCGTGTGCACCTGCGCCGCCTCGTTCAGGCGCAGCACGCCGTTGTCGACCAGGATCGCGTGGAACCTGTGTGTGCGGCGGTCAGCGTGCGTTTCGCGCCAGAGAAGAGGGGTGCGTGCCTGTCGCCGATGGCCTCGTGCATGAGCTTCGCGGCGACGGTGCTGTCGACGCCGCCGCTGACCGCGCCGATCACGCGGCCCTTGGGCCCGCAGATCTCGCGGATGCGCGCGATCTCCTTGCCGATGAACTCCTCCTGGAGCCGCCGTCAGTCTCTAAGTGTATGCGGCGCATAGGCACGAACCATAGTCCAGTTCGGCGTGCAGCCGCAGATGTTCAGCACGAAGCGGCCGATGACCTCCTTCCCCCGTGGCGAGTGCGTGACTTCGGGGTGGAACTGGATGCCGTAGAACGGCTTTGAGTTGTGCGCGATTGCGGCGAAGGGTGCGGTGCGCGTGTGGCCGATGATGTGGAAGTCTGGAGGGATTTCGGAGAGCTGATCGCCGTGCGACATCCACACCTGTGATGCAAAAAAATTCGATGCCGTCCGATGGATGGAGATTGCAAGTGAAGCGCACCTGGAGCTCATCACCTAGCCCCTCGAACAATGAATCCAATGATGCGCTTCCGTTCGCAATCTTGTTCACCTGCACGAGAGCACTGCCGTACTCGCGGTGGTCGCATTTGGCGACCTTGCCACCCAGGTTCCATGCAAGCTCCTTAATATTGAGGGTAAGGAGATGAAGATACGGTGAAAGCGGAACTTAGGCAAACTTGGAGGCCATAGCAGATACCCAAGATGGGTACACCGAGATTGAAGACCTCCGGGTCAACATGTGGCGCATCGGCATCGTACACCGAGTACGGAGATCCGGAAAGGATAACGCCTGCAGTTCGCAATGCATATGTTGGATAGCACCTCCGTAGATGAGTGTATAGTACCTACCCTTAGGCTTCCACCCGATATCCTTGATTTTTTGTGTGCATGGCATCAACTCTGCATAAACATTGAGTTCACGACACCTTCGAGTGATCAGATGGCTAGTCTACAAAAAAAAGGTCAGAGATTGAGCATGTGGGTGGAAGACTTGCGCCTGACTTGTGATCCGAAATCGAGAATAAGGATCGTCTCGAACTGGTGGTGTATCTCGGCCATGATGTTCGAATGGCAAGGTCAGAGTAGCTGCTGCTCAAGTCGAGGTGACTGCTGTTCTCAAAAATTACAGCGCTATCGGTTTGCCTTTTTGGGACAACTGTAAATTGACGCGACGCGACGCGCTGCGCACAGCTCAAGCAGCGCTGTGATATCATGGACACGGTCATGGGCACAGATTTGTGAGCTCGAGTAATCAGTTGACCAATTGCAAGTGAGCTGTCTGGCTGACTACTTTGCCGTTGGTCGGAACTGTCAATGAAGCTCACGCATTGGCTGCTGATGCATGATGGGCCATGGTCGATGAAGGCTGATGATATCTGAATCGGAGGCCAGCTCCGCTTTTGATAGTATTTCCATAGAGATATACACCGGTCTATGTCAATGAAGCACCTTGCATGAAAAACCAAGCTGACTTCTGATACGGCTCGAAGAACTGTTGTGGACGGAGGAGCGTCGGTTCAACTTGAAGTCGACTGGGATGCATGTGACAGTCTGTAGCCGCTCCGGAACCGGTGATCATTCGTCCCCACACTTCCCCGAGTGCTTACTCCGAAGCGAGGGGCCCCGGCTTATAATCGTTCGTGCAGAGATCACTGTATGAAGTCTAGTCTGTGTCTCGTTCACCATAGCACATAACATGGCAGTCCAGTCCAAACCTCAGCAGCTCACGCCTTTTGGATATGCACTGGCCGGTGCTCTCGGCGGCTGCTTCGCCAACGCGTAGGTCGCTTTCCCTCCTCCCCTGCAGCGCTCTAATACTCTTGGTTATCTGCAGAGTTGTGTATCCATTGGATACGTGAGTGCTCGTTCTCTTTTGAGAGAGAAGCCGTAACACGGAATTGTATAGGATCAAAACACGTATACAGGCGGCGAACGTCGACGAAAATGCGGAAGAGCTGTCGGTCTACGCTCAATTCACGAAGATACTGAAGGAAGAAGGCATCGCTGGTTTATACAGGGGCTTCGCAGCGACGATGCTCAACACATTCTCCATGCGTATGTCCTCAGACTCCACCCTCCCGCCCCACAGCCCCTCCCCGCATACTGTATCCCGCACGGCTCACACGAACACGCCTTGCTTTTTCAGAATACGCCTACTTCTTCTTCTACTCCTTCGTGCGGACCTCGTACCAGAAGCGCCTCGCCGCGCGCCGTCCCGCAGGCAGCCCCGCCGCGCCGCTCTCCGCCGTCGCCGAGCTGACCCTCGGCGCGCTCGCCGGCGCGCTCGCGCAGATCTTCACGATCCCCGTCGCCGTCATCGCGACGCGCCAGCAGATCGGCTCGCCGCGCAAGGCGAAGGGCAAGGCGAAGGCCGCCGAGGGTGGCGTGGAGGAGTTCGAGGACGACACGTTCTTCGGCGTCGCGCGCGAGATCATCCGCGAGGAGGGCGTCGCGGGCCTCTGGCTCGGGCTCAAGCCGGGGCTCGTGCTGACCGTGAACCCCGCGATCACGTACGGCGCGTACGAGCGCGTGAAGAGCGTGATTCTGCTTGCGCGCGCGAGGGCGGGGCAGGGCGCGAAGCTCGGGCCGTGGCTCTCCTTCCTGATCGGCGCGCTGAGCAAGACGCTCGCGACTATTGTATGTATCTTCTGTGGTTGTTATCTGCGTGGTGCGAGTTGCTGAGCGCTGGGTAGGTGACGTATCCGTATATTATGGCCAAAATCCGGATACAGACGCGGACGGCGGATCTGGAGGCAGCGGCGGAGCAGCATGCGCCGTTGCCGGCCCCGAATGTGTTCCATCACAAGCATGGGAAGCATGTTGGTGCTTTGGACATTCTGATCAATGTGTACAAGCACCATGGCTTCACGGGCTGGTATCAGGTATGTCCGGTCACATGCAGAAGCTCGTCTGAGTGGCAGCTGATTGTTTTGCTGTACAGGGTATGAGTGCGCAGATTACGAAGGCTGTGATATCGCAGGCACTGCTGTTTATGTCGAAGGAGCACTTTGAGCACTGGGCTCTCGCGATCATGGTCCTGTACGCCAGATTGCGGGCCCGCGGGGCGTCTTCATGATAACGACATTCACGGTCATGGCATGACAAATGTTTTAATCTAGTATTTAATGCAACTCGAAGACTTGTTGACTAGAATGCTCGATGTATCATATCACTTTCTAAGATATAGATGTCCAGGACGGTATCTCGGAAGGCCCTAACCGAGCAACGAACGAAGACACATTGACCTTCTATCCTGTATTTACAACTTTTCCACACTTCAAGCTCTATCCAAACCAAGCTCGCACCCCCCACCACCTCGCCCCTCGCCACTACAGCACCAACACCGTCACCCGCCCATACCCCGACCCCACCACGACCCGCCCGCCCGCCTCATCATAATCCAGCGCCGTCCACGTATCACTCTCCTCCGCATTCCACCACACCGCGCGCGTCGCCGCGCCCCGCACAAGCACGAGCGCCTCCGCGCCCGCGCCCGCCCCCGGCACGTCGAGCACGGTGAGCCCGCGCGCGCCGGGCAGCCGCGGCGAGAGCAGCGCGAGCGTGCCGCCTGCGCCGAGGACGACCGTGGCGCAGCGCGTCGCGCCGCGCCGCCACGAGTGCGCGACGACCAGGCGCGGGTCTGGGGGTGTGGGGTGCGGTGGGGCGGGGAGGGCGCATTCTTGGAGGCGTACGCTGCCGGAGCGCTCGGACCATGGGTCGGCCTGTTGTTCGCGCAGGACGATGCCGATGAGGGGCGTGTTTGGGTGTGCGGAGGCGTGTGCGCGCGTCTGGAGGGCCGCGGTGAAGAAGTCGTGCCAGGTGCCGTTCGTGAGTAGCGGGGCGGGTTTGCAGAGCGGGGCGCGGGCGGGGGCGGGCGCGCCGGGCGGGTGCAGGGGCGGGAAGGCGAAAAAGTCGAGTGTGGTGGATTGGAGGATCGCGATTTGCTGCGCGTCCTCGGCGATGACGGCTTGGACGTGCCGCCGTGCCTGGTGCTGGTCAGGTCTGGCTGTAATGGCAGAGCAGAGAGAGCAAGAGACTGACGTGCGTGGGGCGAAGCTGCAGATCTGCGCTCCATTTCGTTTTCCAGTCCATGATTGTCACCAGGCCCTCCGCGCTACCTGCATAGCTGACGTCGCACAGGACGATATGGTCACCTTGTAACAGGACCAGTTGCGTGTCGACAGCTATCGACGGTAGATTGATCGTGGACACTACTTTTAAGGTTGCAGCGGGCGCATCGTCCGTATAGGGCAGCAGTGACAGGACAAATATACACCCACGGCTGCCACTGAGCAATGTAACGTATAGCACAAAAACGATGTGAATGAGTCGGCTGGACGTACCCTTTATTGGGCTGGATGGCCACCGCCAACGTGCCATCGCTTTCAGATTCCATGTTCGCCACGAACGCGGCGATCATTGATTCTTCTGGGGACCATTCGGCCACCGTCCGAGCAGGACCGTGGCTCTCTGGGCCAAGGTCCCAAACCGTGACCGCCGACCAAATGCCTTGTGTGACAACGACGAGATACCCCTCGTTCCGGCCGCCTAGAAGCTTGGCATATGCTACTGGGACCGAATGAGCTGCCTGAAACGTGAATGAGTGGGAAAAGGATGTTGGAACAGGGTCCCAAATCTTGTGTAGATGTAGTGCACGCAGAGTTAAGCGCTCGAGACGTTCTTGGCTCAAGGACGGCAGATCGGGTGCAGAGTAGGGAAAGGTCAGGGTCTGACCGATGATCTCGGACATACAGGCGGCCTGCCATATTATGTGTAGCCTGGAGAGTGCGTTCAGGCGTTTGCAGGTCTGTTGTACCCGCAGGTGGGGATCTGTGAGTGTGAATCAGCATCGGGCACCTGGCGTACCTTCCGCAAAGAGATGATATCGGCAGCGGGCAGAAAGCAGAGAATGATGATAATAACATCGTCATTCAGCCTTTGGAGGAGGTTGGCCATGGAGGCGAGATGCAGGTGCAACCGACATCGATAGCTTATGAGGCAGAGGGCAGGCCGCGGCCCGCACGCTTCAGCCACTGACGCGACATTTTCTCATCTCTACCGCGACTTGTCGCATAACCCAGGACGGCAGGATTTCATGGCGACGGCGCCAACGACTCCTCGGAGACCAATGCATGCACACACCGGGTCTGCAGTGACACCGTCTGCGGCGCGCGTGCAAAGGGAGCAAGCAGGACAAGGGGTGCAGGCCTCACCCCACTACCAGACGACCAGGCGCCATTCGCTCTATGGCACGGAGGACAGGGTGGTCATCGATCCAGGCTCGCGCATCTGGAAAGTGGGATTTAGTGGTGAAGGGCGGCCGCGCGATGTCTTTCACGTCGGGGGCCTATGGAGTCTTCGGCGTGCGTCCAATCTTGTGGAGCGCGAGGAGGAGGACCGGGTGCTTGAGGCGAGGTTGCAGTCACATCTGAGAAGCGTGTTCCACGAGTAAGTGCGTGCTTTGGTTATTCTGCGTTCGTCCCGGTGGAGAGGCAAGAGATTAATGGCCTGTCCAGTTCGCTGTTGACAGATCCGAAGTCGAGAAAGGTCATCCTGGTGGAATCACCTCTTCTTCCGACATACATCAAAGACATGGTGGCAAGGATACTATTCGGAAATCTGCAGGTACGACATCTCTGCTTGCTGTTTAGCGTTTCTTTGACATGAAGCCAGGTACCTTCGATCTCTTTTGCTTCCAGCCATCTGCTCGCTCTGCTTGCCGTGGGCAGGATCACGGGGCTTGTTCTCGATTGTGGGAGCCTCGAATCAATAGCACTTCCCGTACGCATCACTCATCATACGCAGGCGGCCATGTTCTCATTATCATCATTTAGATATTCTCCGCTAGGCCATTGTTCCCGCAATTACGATCGACACCATTAGCAGGCTCGCGTCTGACTGCCCACATCCGCAATCTTCTTCTTCTCTTCGGCACTTACCTCCCTCCTCCCACGTCACTCAGCGCAGCTGCAAATATCCCAGCAGCCACGCGATCGACACGGGTGCCTCAAGAAGTTCTTACAGATGCTGTGATCGAGGAGATCAAGACACGATGTTGTTTTGTCGGCGACCCGATGGACACGCCTTCAGACATGCAAGCCATGTCTCCAGGGGACGATTCCATGGATATGGATATACCGCCTTCGAGTGAAGCGCCATCCGAAGACGATTTCTCTCGGATCTCCGGCGATCTAGACAGTAACATGGAGTCGCAGCCCGCGTCGTCCGGTTTCTCGATGGTCTCCCGCTCGCAAGTCATTCCGGGCGGGTCCACGCGCAGCGAGAGCTACCTGCAGGCTCTCGCGGACATGTACACCCGGCACTCCACCGCGACCAATCTGCATCTGAAGGTCGAGCCGCCCGCGTCCCAGCAAACGGGCACAGGCCGCGGCACGCTCATCGTCTCTGGATGGATCCGCGAGCGCGGCGCCGAGGTCCTCTTCGAGGGCGGCGACGTCGACGAAAGCAGCGTCGCAGAGACGATCCTAGACGCGCTGCTCAAGGTCGGCTCCCATCCGTATACAAACTAGCCCTGACAATCTAACGAATCCAACCCAGGTCCCAGTCGATCTCCGCAAGACGCTGGTCTCGTCAATCCTCATCACAGGCGGCACAGCGATGCTCCCCGGCTTCATCCCGCGCCTGCACTCGGAGCTCCTGCGCGCGATCGCGTCCTCGCCCTCGAGCGCGCCGCGCCCGCCCATGCGCGGCAACCGGCCGCATCCCCCGCTGTACGACCGCTACGCTGTCCTGCGCCCGCTCGTCCCGCACCTCGCGATTCTCAACAACCCCGCGCCGCCCCCGCCGACGAACGCGAAGGGCAGCGCGAACTCGGGAAAAGCGCCCGCGTTCACACCCGCTGCGCTCGCGTGGGTCGGCGGCTCGCTCGCTGGGTACGCATATCTGCCCTCCTGTCTGTGCATGGGAAACTCACGTTGGCGTTTGTTCGACAGATCGCTCAAGACCGGCGGCGTCGAGGTCGCGCGTGAGCGGTGGGACGAGGCGAATGCGCCGCCGGGCCCGGAGGCGGGCGCGAATGTTTCGCTGGAGGCGGTGGGGCCCGTGCGGAGCGTTATCCCGGACTGGACGCGGACGCCGCTGCCGGCGGGGGCGCCGCCTGCGAATCCACCGCCTGCGATAGCGCCGGAAGCGGCGCCGCGGACTGCTGTTGGTGCTTGAGTCTGTTGTCCTGTCTTTACTTCGTGTGTCTTTTCTTTCACCAATCATATACATAGCTGTCTGTACATACGTAATCACTTTCTCTCCCTTGGGAATCTTCATTCACCGACAAATCCCAATGCAGACTGCGAGACAGGCGTGGTATAATACCCACTATATAATACCAGTCCTTCTGGGGAATCCACGTACACCGAACGAAAGCGAGAGAAGTCGCAAGCAACTAAGCGTACAACAGAAAAAAACAGTCATGTACAGGAAGATCGAAAGCTGCGCGCTAGTATCACCGGCGAGGCTCAATAGATATGATCTTGGAAATGAGAGGAGGTAGCACTGTTGCACGGGATTCAACTCCAGATGCGAAAGAAACGAAAAAAAAAATGACTGTGATACCATCAAGCATCAACTCACTCCGGCGTAACGCGCAACACGACCTTCGACCCCGCCCGCGCCACCGCGCCTTCCCACTCCTCCTCGCTCCCAACCGCGCCCTCCGCGTCCGCGAGCGCGAACCCGGCAAGCGGCAGCCCCTCGAGCGCGAAGCGCTCCGCGAGGCGCGCCCGCACGTCCGCGAGCGGCGCGCCGCGCGGGACGCGGAACACGACGATCGCGGCGCCGAGCGCGGCTTTGACGACGAGGTCCGCGCTGTCGACGGCGGGCGTGGACGGGAGCTGGAACTGGCTGGCGCGGAGGTCGAGGGTCGCGTGCGACAGGTGGAGCGAGAGCGCGTGCGGAGACGGAGACGGCGAGTCGGGCGGGGAGGGGAGGTCGGTGTCGGTGTCGGTGTCAGCGGGGCCGAAGGAGAGGTGGTCGCCGTGTTTGTGTGGGGGGTCGACGGCGGAGACGGGCTGGTCGTCGAGGTCGGCGATTTCGGTTTCTGTGCGGTCGACTGTGGTGAGAGTGATACGTTAGTGATCTGACTGAACTCGGGCTGCAGACTGGATACATACTGTAGAAATCGACGGCCATGAACTCGTCGTCGAACTCGGGCCATGGGTCTTCCTCGGGCACGGATGCGGGCTGGCGCGCGCGCCGCGAGCCCGCAGAGAACGAGCGCCGCAGTGCCGCGCCCGCGGATGGGCTTGGCGGCGGCTGGGGTGACAGCGGGCGACGCGGGAGCGGCTTGCCCTTGACGATGTCGTCGAGCACGTATAGCGAGTCCGGGCGCGCAGCGTCGAAGCGCAGAAACCACTCCTCGCCCTGCGCAGTCTGCGGCGTGAAGGGGAGGTCGAACTCGCCCGATGCAGCGCTGGAATCTGAAGGGGTTGGGGAGGCGCGTGAGTGTGTGCTGGAAGTGGGGCGCGGGGAGGACCGACCGGAGCCTATGTGGAAGGAGAACGTGGAGAGCGCGATGGACGACGGCCGGTCGGACACAAGACTTGGCGCTACGGGCGACGGGCGACTGGTGATATCTCTGTCCGAGGCGGGCACGCTCTCGGGGATAGACACGGAGAGGCGCTGCATGTGGCGCGCGAGCATGTCGGGATCGTCTGCAGATACCCTGTGTCTCGTCCCTAGCGTGCTGGGCGGAGTGCCGCGAAGAGGGTTTGCCGCGTCCGACGCGGAGTGGGAGCGCCTTCTCCCTGCAGTTGGCGGAGGACGCAGCCTGTCCTGCGTGGCGGACCGCTCGTGGGGTGAGCCTAGCTCATGATCTTCGGGTAACGCCTCCAGGCCACGAGCTGGTCGAACAGGTCTAGGTGAGAGGATGTTAGGTTTCCCAGATGAGACACCTTCTCGCGTGGAGCTGGACAAGAAGAGTGGGAAGTCCTCTTCCATGTCAAATGCAGATCTGTCCTTGGGGGATTGGGGTTTTGCATGCTTCGTTGGGCGAGTTAACTTCTGTTGTGACGAAGCGCCGGGCGACCTCGACCCTGGAAGAGAAGTGCTTGATGCGGGATGTAGATGTTTGTCACCAACGTTTGCGGAGGAACCGTTACCAGGGAACCCTGTGGAACGAGAAGATGCAGTTGATGGCGGTGATCTCGCGCCTACGGAGGCAACCTCCACTTCTGAGAAGTTTGAGGCAGTCTCGCTGTGGTCTCCTGCGGTCTGCGAGCCACTTGAGATAGAAGAACGATTGGTTGGTGATACAGGAGAGGGCGGAATGGAGCGAGGAACATCAGAGTATGAAGAGAGGGATGCAGTCGACGATGAGAAATACGTCGAGATATGGCTCGTCGAAATAGCATTGATCTTGCCCTTGGTCTTTCGTGCGATGTCCTGATCTCGTCTCCAGTGACCGAAGAAGTCGCGCACGACACGATCATCCCTGAGTTCTCTGATTAGAACAGGGACGTCCGGCCGGAAAAGAGAGTAAATGAGGTTAGAGAACTCTCTGTGCCGCTGTCCGATAGTCGCCTGGCTGGGACGGAACAGCGTGCCCTTCTTGGTGAGCCGGGGCAGATGCTCATGGACGTCCTTTGCGATGGATTTCGGATCAGGGCCTGGAGGAAGGGATTCGAAGGAGGCGGCGCAGTCATGAATATACATTCCGTTCTTCTTCACTCCCTTTCCTGCGCTAAGTCGTTTCCGTTTCTCACTGGACTTGATCCCATACTCCTGTTCAAGTATGTCTTGGAACCAGAGGCAATCTTCCCAACGCCGCCAAATGACGTAGTCGGTCAACATCATGCTTGATCTGATAGATGCAGCAGAGGAAGTGATGGGGCATATCCGCATTCCATAGCAGTATGCGTTACCTGCGTGGGAAACTTGGCGTAAGACCCGCAGCTGGGTTCATTAGGATGTATGATACACTGCTCACCTATCTTTGCGGGTTCGAGCACTTCGACGTCAAAGGCCGACGGAGCTGAGCGATAAACAGCTCGTTTATAGTACTAGTAACAACCATTCAATCCATTGAACGTATTTGAAACGAGCTCCACTTACATCGCCGGGTGGTGGTCCGGGCTCGTGGATGCCAGGGGTGAACACCTATTGAGAATGCATTAAACACCCGATCCAGGGTCGCAGAGAAAAGGACCTTACCGGAAAGCCGTCCGTCATAGACATCTTGCGGAATAAACGCGTTTATCACCGTATGTATCAAAGGACGGATACTTCTGTCCCGGCGTGATAGCAAGCTGATAAGTAAACTGCTTTTGAACTATCCCTTGACGATGGCCCAAGCTCGCCAGAAATCGGTGCAACGCCTCGAGACGAACGGTCTCCGTAGTTAGCGGTGCTTCTACAGCAAAGAAAGACATCAGCTGAATATTGACATCACTCCAAAGAATGGTACGAGCCCACTATACGTACGATGAAGCGTAGGCCCACTAGAGAATAGGAAATCGAACCTGGGCAGTGCTAGGGAGTACGAGCTCTGATCACCCTGAAGGAACGTGGTGGGGTGAGGCAAGGATGGAGGGGAGGAAAGACAATTGAGCATGTGAAAGACAGGCCATGAGTCTACTTATTGTTTTCGCAATTGTTGTCCAATGTCCGGAGCTGATACAGCAGATGTCCAGAAGCTCGGCGCAACGGTGCCCGATTTACGTTATCTAGATCTGGGCTCGTTGATTACAAAGCAACGGTGCCTTTCCCGACGCTCGTCCACGACGACTCCGACTCCAAGGCAACGCGAGCTCGAGCATGCTAGAGTAGCTACACCAGAGTCCAGCTCACAGCTTCACCTCTGTGTGATGGATTGGGCTGGACCGGACTGGCTCAGTGGAAAAGAATCTATTACTGCCGGTAAGCGTCCATACATGGTCACGATAACCGGGTCCGGGTCTATCACTGTCAGGTCCTCGCGCTCCGCGCCCATTCTACATGCGCAACCTTGGCCCGGCCGCTGTTGCTTGCCCTTTCGTGGAAATAACGCTCTCATACAACCTTTAAACAAGGCAAAATGACGACGACTCGTTGGTCTCAATCCTGAAGGCTCGCATCATTCTGATGCATCTAGCTCAACGACAGCATCACCGCTGACGGAGATCTAGAGAGTATGCTCGAGCCTACAGTGGTCGACTACGACTGTAGACGAGTGATGTCTGGATTATGACGCAGTTTCTTGATCCGCCGTCCCCACAAGCTGTTGTGCCTTGGACGACACCGCAACCGGGTCGTCCGCTGCTGATAAGCTTGATCCGGGATCTCTACTCAAATGGTCGTCGCAAGAGACTTGTCTTCTCGTATGTATACGGTCCCATCTGGCCCTATATGATGGTGAGTGCATCAGTGATTCGGCATTTTTTCTCGAATTATGATGGTGCGAGTGTAATAGTCTCAAATGGCCTGAGGTGGGTCTTGCGTCATCGGACTTGCAGCTGGCAGCATCAGTCAACTGATACTTCAGAATTTTGCGATTCATTAGCAGCATCGATGATATTGTTCAACTTGGCGACGTGATCCTGAAGTAAACAAGAGAATGGACGTCAGCTTCCAGGGAAACCGTTGCTCTAAGGCAAGTCGTCCGTAAATTGACTCGCAGGTAACGACGTCAGTTCACTGATGCTCTGTAATCTGATTTTCATTCGCAGCATCGATGATACGCGTCAATTTTGAAAACATGATTTCGGAGGGATAAGCAGTGACTAGTGACCTCCAAAAAACCCGTTGCCCGAAGTAGCCGTCCCAATTCCCTCACTGTGAGCATAGTCTAATAAGCTTAGACCTCAAGGCTTGCACTTTCCGAGTTAGTGTCTTTTGTCCTTTGTCCTGCATGCTTTCGCAGGCTCAAACTACCCTAACTACTTCCAGGAGAATGAGTCAACTCGCCGTTCACACAGGAGTATAGCAGGGCACTCATCTACGCCCTGGGACGGAAAGGCCTACTGCTCTGCGCACGACCACTGCTCATGCTGGCAGAATGGCTCTTCTCAACGCCTGCCGGCTCCACAGTCTTATCCCGAAGTTGTCAGCCTCTGTACCACATGTGCGTAGGAGCAAGGAAGTCTACGCCGCCACGCGGAAGTACGGCATACCGAGCGCCACCATCTGCAATGCGAACTTTGTTACTTATGTCCTCGTTTTCAGTCTCCAGCACTCTCATAGACTCCATGAAATGTCAACCATTCCCGCCGTGCGAGGTGAGGGAGATAGTACCCAAAGTCTTTGCGAGTCCCTCAAAGCGATGGTCCGACTCGCGTGTGGATGGGAGGACGGCATCGACAGCATTTATCACTCCCCGGCGCAACACCGAATCTCAGCACGACTTCGCCACTTCGGGCACACAGACACCGAGCCAATCGCCGCCCACAGATGTGCGTGTGCTGTGCGATGAGATCGGGTCCGCGGTCACTTGAAATGGAGCACGACGCACTGGGACAAGATCTCACATGCGCGCGCTGTACCTGCGGTTCGCGAAGACGAAGACAGAAGGCAGGAAGCAGCCGGCAGTGTGCGGGCGATAGACGCGGTGAGCAAAGGTTCCGGGCGCTGAGATATGTAGGAAGCGCGGGTTTCTCGAGGAAGGAAGAACGGAGACGCTGGTATTGGACGGGAACCGCACGTCTCACGGAGGTGAATTCGCTTTGTACAGTTCGATGCTAAAGATACTGACAACATGTACATCTACAGATACAGTATGGAGCGAGGGAAACATGGTGAGTGAAAGATATGACGGATCCGTTCGTGGTTACAACCGAGCAATCGCGGTGGTGGATGTCAGCGTACGCACCCCGGCCGCCAGACTCGGCACACACCTTCACGCGTTCCCGATGGTCTGTCTCCCCTGCACGGTACTCAGCCGCCCACGCTGCAGCCTCTGCAGCCCCATTTGAATACTCACAAGATGGACCTCAAGCGGGACGCCCTCCATGAGCGCGGGCGCCGCAACGCGCTCCCGCATATCCTCAATATCCGCCTTCATATCCTGCAGCACCGCCAACGCCCTCGAGACCTGGTCGAGCGCGGTCCGGCGGTACGCATCCACGCCCGCGAGTAGCTCAAAGTGCCGGTCGAACTGGCGCAGCGCCCTGCGGTTCCCGCCGAGCTCCGTCCACAGCGCCGCGAGCACGCCGTCCCGCGCGGCGCGCTGGCCCGCGTGCTCGAGGGTGGCGACCTTGTGGATCGCCCAGAGCTGCCGGTCGAGCGCGGCGAGGGAGAGCCGCGCGGAGGCGGCGGCGCGGAGGAGGCGCTGCATGTTGGCGGAGAGCGTGTCTGCGACCTGGGTGAAGCCCTCGCTTACTGCCTTGTTCGTAGTGGCCTCCACGTCGTAGAACGGCCGGAAGATAGCCGGGAGCGCGGCGGACTGGGCGTGCGCGGCTTCGAGTCTATACTGAACAAACTCTGTCTGTGCAGAAACCCTTTCAACACGGCGGACGTCAGCAAACGCGAAGCACACGCCACGGCACGCGCGCGACACTCACTCGTCGAACGCCCGGTTGACGGCTGCGCCGAACCGGCTTAGCTGCACGCCGACGTGCTGCGTGTCGTCCGCGAAGCGCAGCAGCATGTTGGCGAGCTTCTCGTTGCTCTGGAGCGTGCTGTAGCGCACCCGGACCGAGAGGTCCTTCGTCGCGATCCGCGCGTCGCTCAGGTCGAGCGCGAGCGCCGTGCCGTTGGCGGCGTCGTCGACGAGCAGCAGCAGGCCGCGGCCCTGCACGTCCATGAGACGCTGGAATTGGGAAATTCTGGGCGCAACGACAAGGCCGACGTGCGCGGGCGCGGGCATGGCAGACATGTGAGCGAACACGACGAGCGTGAGGAGGAGCAGGATGGCGATGGGTGTCTTCGCAAGGCGGAGCATCGTGCTCAGGACGTAGTCGACGTAGGCACATGCGCGGGCGACATCTTCGGACAAGAGCTGGATGATTGCCTCCTTCGCAATCTGCGCGTGGCTTTTTGGGACCTGAGCGCGAGAGGCGGGTTGCTCGAATGGGGAGGCGCCTGCAGCTACGGACGGAGTGGCGGGAGACGGCGGCTGGTGCGTCGCTTCAGAGCCGGAGACCGTGATGGGAGGTGGCGTTTGCATGCCCCGCTGGCGAGGCACTTCGGGGGAAGGGTCCCGCGGGAACGCGCCCACCGACGGCCCCGCAGACGGAGGGGCGCTATGATAGTGGCGATATCCGCTCTGGATGCTCTGCTCGTCGTCGAAGTCGTCCCAGGCATCGTCGGAAGCGCTGTCGTGGGGCAGAGAGTGGGTCATAGGATCGGGCATGATGAATGGCTGGCTAGTCATAGACGAGGTGAGGGTGACGGAAGGTGGGGAGGTGGAGGTGGTTAGTACATGAGTTGTCGCGGTGCTGACCTTTAATACCGAGCGATATGTTCTGTCAAAGGGACGGGTGAAAGGGAAGCAGAACAAAGGATCCTTTGCGCGCGATATGTCACAGATCTTGGAGATTGCCAAAGACTCGCGATCGGACATGAGGTCAGTGCCATATCTTAGCCTGCAGGCCTCAAGGTAGGAAATTTGTCCCTGCAAAACGTCAGTGGATCGAGATTCCCTGCATTCTGTACGGAGTCATCAGTACAAAGGCGCTCTTATGCTGAAAGCTTGAAATCCATGGATTGGAGGTGCAGGGTGTGCTGACGGTCAAATTCGAGCGAGCCAAGCTGAGGTATCGTATTGTACATCCGACCGAGGCACTGGACGCGGACCGAGTTCTCCGGTCCTTTGAGACTCATGTACACAGCAATATAGCATCCCTATAGATACAATGAAGAGAGAGAAAGGGATTAAGCAACAACAATGACTCCGCACCGCGGCGCATGTCAAGAAAAGAGAAAACAAACATTCTACGAACCCAAAGCACGACCGCCATGCGAACGACTCACAACACGATCCGTAATCTCCCGCTCCCGCTGCTCCGCACGCACGCGCCGATCCTGCAGCCTCTCCAGCCCCTTGCGTATGCTCTTCATATGCACGTCCAGCGGAATACGCTCACCCACAAGCTGCGGCGCCGCGACGCGCTCGCGCAGGTCCTCCATGTCGCCGCTCATGCTCTGCAGCGTCTGCAGCGCAGCGACGACGTGCGCGACCGCGCGCTCGCGGTACGCGCCGATGTTCGCGAGCAGCGCGAGGTGCCCGTCGAACTTGCGCAGGTCGCGGCGGTTCCCGCCGAGCTTCGTCCACAGCTGCGCGAGCAGGTCCTCCTTCGCGTCCTTCAGCGCGGCGTCCTCGCGCGACGCGAGCTCGTACACGGCGAGCAGGCGTTGCTCGAGCTTGTCGAGGTCCGTGATGGAGACTTCGGCTTCGAGGATGAGGCGCTCCATGTTGACGGAGAGCGTGTTCATGGCGTCTTCGAATGTCCGCCGGACGACTTCTTTCGTCTGCGCGGAGTCGTCATCCCCGAAGGGCCATAGGTATCGTAGGGAGAGTGGGTGCGACTTTGCATCTGCACTCTCGATGGCATGGAGGGCGTAGTCGCCGACAGCAAGGATGCTAGATAGGACAAGCGATCAGCATGCGGATAAAGAGAAGGAAATCGAGACTCACTTATCAACAGCTCCGCCAACCCTCGCAGTGAACCGCTGCAGATCCCGTCCCGTCCTGCGCGCATCGCCCACAAAATCCGTCAACGAGTCCGCCAGCCGATCGCGGCTCGTAAGATCACTAACGCGCACGAGCATCGCGAGGTCGCTCGTCGCCATCTCCGCCTTCTTGATCTCGAGCGCGAGCCCGGGGCCGTCGACCGTCTCCTCGAGCAGCGTCTCGAGCGTCTGGCCCTGCATCTCCATCAGGCGCGGGTAGTCCGCCCACTGCGGCGTGCGCGCGGCGTCGGGCGCCGGGGGTGCGTAGCAGATGCGCGAGACGCCGGGGATGATGCAGAGCGGGGAGAGTGTAGCGCGGATCGCGGAGGACATGCGCCCGAGCATGTACGCGAGGAGCCAGAAGAAGAGGAAGATGGCGAGGGGGCGCTTCATCAGCCATATGACCGTGCCCAGGACGTCTGCGGTGTAGCGGGACGCGTAGACCACGCCGCTGGACAGCGCGTCCTGTAGGTCCTCCTTCCCGATGCCATTCTGTGGCTTGTCAGAGGGGGGAACGCGTCGAACTAGGCGGGAGGACGTCTGTGGTCTCCGCGGGGAGGCTGTTTGGTATGCGATGACGCCGCGCTGCTTCTTCGAGCGTCTGCGAAGCGAACCTGTGCCTTCTGAGGTGACGGAGAAGGAGTCGGGGGACGCTGGAGCGGATGGGGGAGCGCTCTGGTATCGAGATCGGATGTTGTGTGAATCGTCGACGTCCTCCCAGCCGTCATCGAATGGCGCTCTATCTTCGTAGTCGGACTCCGTCATGTGCGATGTCCATGCAAAGTGCGCAGTCGAGTGAGTTGGGCAGAGAAGAGAGTGGTTATGGTATGAGACAAGACGCTCTGAGTATGTGAGAATATAAAGAAGAGAAGAGACGGCGCATCAGTTGGGTCCTCAACTTTGACAATGAACATACCGTAAACATGAGGACACCAGCGCCTCGAAGGCGCGTCAAACAGACGATCCTGAGGCACGAAGCGTTGAGTCCTGTCTACTCTGCCTCTGGGAGACTACGTCAAACACGAGGATTACGTTCCATGTTACTGTCTCAAGATTATCCCTGTCGATTTATGGACTGCTCGCAGAATTCAGGTGGTCCACGAATGTAGAACAATTGGCAGGATTTCATGGAAAGTGACAATTGGTCGAATTGGCGCCATGTCAAAGTCATCGATTAGCGGGCCGTCGTAGCTGCCAACGCTTCTTTCGCATCCATACACCGGACGATGGAATGTCTGTCTGAAGAGACCAGTTCTGAATCACAACCCACTACAAAAGACGAAAGTACGAGTACGCGAATGCCAACGTATCTACTTCTTAGGCTTTGAAAACCAGCTCTTGAGATCCATCTGTCCAGTCGTGGCCTTCGCCCCCGCGCCATTGCCATTCTTCTTCTTGACCGCCTTCGACTCTGCAGCCTCCTTAACGGGCTTTGGCTTAGTCTCTGCTTCCGACTCCGTCTCAACCGCTTTCTTAGCAGCCGCAGCCTTCTTGCCCTTGCCCTTCGCAGGCGCAGGTTCAGGCTCCTCTTCGTCGACAGATTCGTAGGACGAGTAGTCCTCGGTGACTAAACAGAAGATATATGTTAGAGTTAGATCTCAACAGAGATTTAGATTGTGTATAGTACCGAAATAGCCCTTTTCGTCCATCCTCGAGCGGCTCTTCACGACCCGTTTTTTCTTGAGGCCATTGCTGCCTACAGGCACCACTTTCTTCTTGGTCGCCTTCTTCGGCTTTGCCTTCGGTACTGGTTCTGGCTCTTCGGCGTCTTCCATCTCCACATCTTCCTCGGTTTCTTCTTTGCGGGCTTCAGACGCAGACCGCGATACCTTGATGACATGTTCTATGACCACTATGAGTTAGCAGCACATTCTGATGCATTGGGGAACGAATAGGCAAGCGTACCATCGTCGACGTCCATCATCGCCTTGAGCTCCGCATTTCGACTGTCCGCATCAGAGTCGACAGGTGAAGCCTTCGCCTTGCCCTTTGCCTTTCGCACGGGCGGAGCGTCGCTCTCCTCCTCGTCAGACGAGACGACGACCGGCTTCGTGCGGCGTGCAGGCTTTGCGGGCGGGGGCTTTGCCGCCGCGGGCGCCGGCTCGTCTTCAGAATCAGAGACCTGAATGGTGGACTTGCGCTTGAGCCCGCGCTGAGAGCGTTCTTTCAGTGACCCACGCGCAGGCAGGAGCGAGAAACGCACCTTCGGTTCTGCTTTCTTCGTTTCTACTGTCTTCTTCTCTTTTGACGGAGGCTTGGGCTTCTCCACTTCAGGCTCTTCTTCAGAATCAGACACTTGGATTGCAGATTTGCGCTTAAGGCCGCGCTAACAGTATTCCTTGAGCAATCCATACGTGCACAACTGAAGAGACACACCTTCGGCTCAGCCTTTTTCGCCTCCTGCGCCTTCTTCTCCTTCGCCGTTAGCTTCTCCGCAATGACACTCTCCCTCGTCTCTTCCCTCTTGACCTCCTTCGGCTTCGCCTTGCCAAAGTCAAGCTTACCCGTCGCCTTCGCTCTCGCCTTCGGCTTCTCCTCCTTGCCCTCCGCCTCCTTCTTCTTCTCCTCCTTCGCCGGCTTCGGCGGCGGCTTGGCAAGCCCGGGGAGCTTGTGCTTCGAGGAGGACGCCGCGGCGCCGGCGGTGATCGTGATCTTCGGGCGCTTGAGCTTGCCGAGGAGCTGCGTTAGGAGTTAGTAATCCGAGGCGGAAGTGAGGAGGGGTGGGAGGCGAACTTTGACGTGCGGGCCGACGATTCTGCCCACGACCAGTGCGAACTCGGGGCCTTTGTCGGCCTCCACCTTGCGCAGGTCGGGCGTCGGCGTGCAGACGAGGTTCGCGTCCTGGAGACTGCTCAGCCGTCGTTCTACTCCAGATGTCAGATAGCACTTACGCGTATCGGCGAGGGCGAGAGGCTGTAGACGTGGACTGCGGAGATGCGGGAGAACGTGCCCTTGGTATCTGTCGTCGCAGTCAGAATTGAATTCATGCCTGTAGATAGGGATTTAGACACGCACTCTCGAGCTCGCTCTCGCCGGTAAGCATAATCGTTGTCTCCACCACGTCGTCCCCGCGATCCTCATCCTCGTCGACCTCCATCTCGTCGCTGCCCTGCGGCCGCGCCTCGCCGCTGATCAGATACGTCGCGAACACGGCGTCGCCCTGGCCCTTCGCGTTCGCATGGAATTCGGCGAGTATGCTGTAACGCTCGTGAGCATGCGCAGTGGACGCAAGGGGAGACATACGTTTTGGCGTCGTTGACATGGATCGCGAGCTCGCGGCTGAGCAGGCGGTAGGTGACCTGCGAGATTCGTTCGAGCTGGGAATGACGTGAGTTGGATGGGGACTTACGATGCTTTTATCGACGAGGAGCTTTTTCGTCAGGTAGTCGTTTATGGCCTTGGTCGACGACATGGTGAGGCGGGATGCAGTTCGTGTCAGAGCGAGACGCGACGCGCCGGTGGCGCTTCGAAATACCTACGCGTCAAGCCACCGGCGGCCCGGTTCTCCCGCCTCTCTCGTCCTTCCCTCACGACTGACACTGTCCAAATTACTGCTTTACATATGTCAAAAACTACGCGTCGTAAGTATGTCGTTTCCAAGACTCTGAATAATCATGCAGAACAAGCGGGACGACACCACTTGCTTATAGTCGCTATGTCTAGGCAACGCGTCGGATATGCTCAAGAAATGCTTCTATTATCGATCTAGTGCCGTACGTTGTCCTCCGCCAGTCTTTCTTCCCCATCCCCATCTACTTACATCCACGCTTACCCGCCGACCCGCCCGACAGAACTAATGTCACCTTTTTAACCCCTCGAGATCCAAACCTCATCCGTGCACCACCGAACTGTACACCGGCGCCCACGCACTGCGAGCCCTGCGACTGGCACATCGACGCGCCATGTGGGTCGGCGAAGATCACGCAAAGAAGCACCTGTGCCTCACGGTCTGACGTCGACTGCTGCGACGGCGTCTCGCAGCGCGCGATCGTCGTGCGCCGCGGCACAGCGCTGGACCCGCCGAGGCTGACTGTGCGACAAGTGCTATCCAGTCCAGCCGCGCAGATGTCCTCCGCATGCTCCCAGAACCACGGGGCCAGGCTGACAGAACAGCAGCACATCCACCGCTGAGTCAGTGCACAGAGTGCACATGGACATCAGCTACCCTTCCCCGCCGGAGATGGACGCGTAGTGCGGGTGCGTTCCGATCCACCGTACGTCTACCTACGGGGCTGACTGATACACACGCTATTAATTATTTTGGTGAGGCGGCATGGCGACGCACCGCGCAAAATGGCGTTACCACTAAACCCACTCGGTGGACCGTTTCTGCCGCTCCGTCGCAGCGACTGCGTCGCGCTTCTTCCACGGTGGATCGCCCGCTGTGCCCGTCCGGGGCTCAGGCACTTGCGATCGACGGTGTAGGCGGCGCGGCGCGATCTGGGATAATGGCCGCGGTGACGCCCCGCGCAGGATGGCGCGCACGCCCGCTCGATGGTGTGTGTGCACTATTTATGCCGCTCCGTAGCTGCCCGCCCGCGGGATCGTTGGGTCGCCGTCATTGCATAGCCGGCCCCTGCACGATTCTGCTTCTCGTTGCAACCGCAAGTGCTGCTCGCCGCCGCGGGTGGATGTGGATATCGCATTCCACAGACGCCGCGCGGCCTATTAGTACTCCTGCTTCTCCATGACAGGGTAACAACCCCTGCGGCCCACGCACGATCGCGGTCCGCGCAGAGTGGGTGGGTCGCTTCTGTCCGCCCTCGCCGCCCACGATCGTTTCCCGAGCCGGACGCAGCGTGCGCACGCCTGATTCAGACGCAATGGAACGAAGATTTCGGAGCCGTAGCAAGCACACACACCTGCCGCTGCATCTCCAGCGATCGCGCTCTTCCATTGCCCGAGCATCCCCCAAGCACAACTGCCGCCTGCGCGTACCGGCTCCTCATAGGCATCGACCGGTCCCCGATCTCATACCGTATCTCTTATCTCTACCAGCTACGTTATCTGGATCACACCCCGATGCACCGATCCGATCTCAAGACCGGAGGCATCAGCGTCCCGCCCGGGCACAGTGCGCAGCGATCGGGTTCCCACATCTCCGTGTGGGCGATCCAGCCGTCCGCGGCGCAGCGCGGAGGCATCCGCCCTGAGATAGGGGCGGAGGCATCGACGGGGGGTTCTTTCTGCGCTGCGCGCCGAGCGTCGCGTCCGCTTTTTGAGGGGGGCCGGGCGTCCTGGAGCGCGCCGCGACGAGGTGTCCGTCGGGCGGGACGGGCGGTCCATGCTAGTACATGGGTGCGGACACCCAGAGAAATAAGTAGAGAGTTTTCGCAACTGACCGACTCGGACTTGGACTCGACTGGTGGAGCGCCGAGTCCAACTGGGATGCAACTGTAAGCGGCGGTGGATGGCTCGACAAGTGGGTCCGAGTTGGAGGGCTGCGAAAACTCTCTAGTATCGAGGGCGGCGAGGGTGGGCGGGAGTCCACGTATAGGTGTGGATACCCGCGAGAATATTTGCCGATTGGATCTCTCCAATGCTTGCCGCACGATGAGCGATGAGCGCGCGGCAGTCAACAACTTGGGGCCATGCCGCTACGAGCTACGAGAGCTGCAACAATACCGCACGTTCTCCGAAGGGCCCGTAAGTTACAAGCCCATCTGCCAGTCGTCGAAAATAGGCCGTAACGGCGAAGAGACAATTCCCCGACCTCGACCGGCCGATGACACCGTTGTCACGGGAGTGTCACGGGGCGAGGCTACGAGCGATCGGGCACGGATGCACGTCCGCATCGCAGTTGTGGTACTGTTGTGGTAGACTGGTAGTGCTGCCTAGTGCTGCTGTAGTGTACGCGACCGCACCAGGCTGGAAGGGGAAGCGTCCCTACAGAAATCGGCGGCCGCGTTCTAGCCGTTCCTAGCGGATTGCGCTGTGGTGCGCGCCACGACCATGCGTACATGCACACCCACCATTGGATATCTCTATGCAGCTCCGCCGCCGTGCTGTGCGTGACAGGAATCCACCCAACGGGGGAGAGGTCGGGCGGAGATCGATGACGCGTTCGCGCACGGTGGGTTGTGAATGCGAATCGGTGTGATCAGAACCGCACGAGTTTGATGTGCGCAAGGGAGCCGGAGCGAGGATGCCATAACGGACGCGCACGCGACGAGATTGGCGTGCGTACGGGATCACGCCCGCGCGTGGCTAAAGCTTACGGAGGCGGCCCGATTCGACGGCGCCTGTGGTGACAGGGTGCCGGCGCTCGCCAGGGCCGGGCGCATGTGTCGCTATGCTGGTATGGAAAGGGCGCGCTTGCGTCGGAGGGTGGGAGGATCGGGAGCAGTTGGAGATATGGACGTGGGAGGCACCTGAGGCATCAGCCAATTTTGGCCTGGCTGATCTGCTGCCAGTGCGGGTTTGTGCCAACAAATCTCAGCCATCTCTTTGTCTCCGAACAAAGGGATGGCTGAAATTTATTGGCACAAACCCACTTCAGTGACATAACAGCCAGGCCAAAATCCATTGATGCCCCTAGTGAGGAGGACGGGGACACTTGGTTGGGGAGTGCAGAGAGGAGAAGCCGAGGCAGCGCCGTGCTTGTGGGGGCATGGGTGACGGCGAGATCTGTGATCCATATCGAGGCTAGATTTCCGGGTCCCGATTGGCTAGATTTCATTGGATCTGGCGCTTCTCCTCAAAAACGCCGATCGGGCAGGGACAGCATATTACATCGTCCCCGCGCAACATGGACTTGCCCAAGCCCGCCCTCTGTCCTGTCTGCACCATCGTGAGCGGCACGTCGGGATCGTGTATGTGAGTTAACGGTGGAATTGAGCGGGCGCGGCGACGTGCATCGGGGTGAACTGAATGGGAGTCGCAAGGGGCGGGACGGTGGATCTCGATAGGAGGGAGATCAGTTCTTGTGAGATTTGAGACTCCGCTGAAGACCAGATCCCTCGTCACTTGCCAGTCCTCCTCTCCTCTATCCACCACAACCGCCCTCACCTCCCACTCCTGCCTCTCCTGCCTCTTGGTCCCAACATTTGTTCGTCCGGCACCTGCATCGCCACGCCAGTACACCGGTATGCATCTTGTTGTGGCACATTGTTCGTTGTATTGACCTGTTGACCATGCCGTGCCAGATTTCGCCTTGAAGATCCGCAACCATCGGGAGATACATATCACCAGATATACTATCCCTCCCTCCCTTTGATCTATCTCCTTTCTTCCTGAGATCCAACATCCCGCCACTATGGCTTCCGCCCACCACCCTCCCACCCAGCCTCATCCCTACGCCCTCCCTCCCCCGCCCTCCATGCAAAGCGACTTCCGCCTCCCTTCCCTCAAAGACTTGAACTTCCAGTACCGCCCGCCCCCGTCACAGGACACCCCACAACAAAATGGCGCGCCCTCTGGCCCCGCCCAGCCTGAACACCCCGGCCCGAACCCCAATCATGCCTCCCGCCATGAATGGAGTCGCCCGAACCCTCCTCCTGCCCCATCGCATATGCACCCTTCCCAGCACTCTCCCCCCGCCGCCCATGAGCACCCCGCCCGCCACGACCCGCCGTCCTATGGCCAGCCTGGCGGCATGCCGCTTCACCCGCCATCGGGCTCGACCCTCTTGGGCCCTGCTACCGTCGGCCCCCCGCGCGACGAGGCGCCCCCGCACTCGCTCAAGCGTCCACGCTCCCCGCCTGCCGTGGGCGTCTCCCCCAGGACGCCCTCCACTCACGTAAGTCCGCTGGCGTGCGTTTCTATTACTCCCTCCCGCAACGCGCTAACCACGCCCGAATTATACGTCATATTCACGTTCCCTAGAATGCGTATCCACAGCATTCCCCATATGCCTCCCAGCCGCCGCCCGCCTACCCCGTGCAGGCTCCACCCCCTGCCCATGAGCAGGTGCAACATCAGCACCAGCACCAGCACCAACATCATCCTAGCTCTTTCGCACCCCCTCCCCCGGGCTATCAGGGCTATAATCCGTACATGGCGCAGAGGTCCGCGCCTGCTCCCCCGCCGAGCCATGCGCACCAGCAGCAGCAGACTATGCCGCACGGTAACCCGTATCCAACTGCGCCGCCCCCGCCCGTGGATCACTGGCAGCAGCAGCAGCAGCAGCAACAGCAACAACATCAGCCGCAGCATCAGCCCCCATCCCAGCCGCCACAGCATGCATTGCCCCCACCACAGCACGCACAAGCCCCCGCCGCGTACGGCAAACCACCGCCGGTCATCCCTGCGACCGACCCGCGCGGCTTTGCTGCCCCGAATGACGCAGAGAAGGCGGGCCAGCGCCAGCTCGCGATCGACGAGGTGTGTGCACGCACGTGTCTGCCTGCCTCGCGTCAACCTAACAGCTCCACCATCAGATCATGAAGCATTGTTCCGTCCTCTACAGTTTTGCAAGCCGCTATGGTATGCCTGCCTCGCGTTCGAAATGGCATTAATACTGATGCGACCGCAGCGCAATTGCAGGCGAGCCTGCCGCATGTGCAGCCGGCGGCGGCAGAGCTCCTCGAGATGGGCCACCGTGCGAGCCAGGTCGTGCGTCTGCTCGAGGACTTACGTCGCCTTGCAGGGCCGGAGGCCGCGGAGTTGGCAAAGGATATTAGCATGGGTGCGCCCGTGCCCGCGCCCGCGGTCGAGGACCACCGTGCCCCGAAGCGCCCGTGGGAGGATATCTCGAGCGACGGCGCCGCGGCGGACGCAGCCGCTGCTGCTGAGGTTAGCCGCTGTTTCTTGTGCCAGCCTGGCAGGATCGTTGCTGACGGTGCGTGCAGAGCCAGTCAACGGCGGAGGCGGACATGGCGCTCATCCGCACGAAGCGCGCGACGACGACGGGGCAGAACGGGGGCCCCGGGCAGCCGAAGAGCAAGTACCGCAAGCGCAGCCGCGCGACGCCGCCGGGCAAGTGCCACTCGTGCAACATCCGCGAGACGCCCGAATGGCGGCGCGGCCCCGACGGCGCGCGCACGCTCTGCAACGCGTGCGGCCTGCGTGCGTCCTCCCCCTCATTCTCCCCCTTGCGCATACTGACCGGCGGGCACAGACTACGCCAAGCTGATGCGCAAGCGCGACAAGGCCAGCGACGCCAAGGCCATCGACCTCGACACGCTCCGCGCGTCCACGCGCGCTGCGGAGCAGCAGGCCGCGCAGGGCAGCAGCACGGACGCGCAGCCGATGCCGCAGGGCATGATGCCGCCGCCGCCGCCGCCGCCCGTGCAGGCGGGGCCCGGGATGGGCTCGCCCGTGCCGTCGTGGAGCCACGCGGCGGTCGCGGCGCCCCCGCCGCGCGGGTACGCGCCGTCGCCGCACGCGCACGCGCAGGATCCAGCCTTTATGCGGCACGGGCAGCCGCGTGCGTCGCCGCATTGACGTCCGCTCCATTTTTAGTAGTTACTCAAACAGAAAGTTCGCTTCCGAGCAGTCTCGGTTTAATTGTTGGTGGTGTCGTGTTCGTCTGAATGGGGAGAGGTGTCGTACGCACGCGTAATCCGTAATGTTTTTGTCTGCCCGTCCGTTGGGGTTCGTTTATTGCTGGTGGTATTGTACTTTGATTGTAGGGAATTATTATAATTGGGCGTTGCCCGCTTTCTTTGTTCGGTGCGTGGAAATCGTTAGGCTGTTTGGCAGATGTTCCGCTCTAGGATCAATTTTAGATACTCTACCTCCGGCCCATTCGACATCCGTGGCCCACTTTGGCCGGCGCGCGAGGACGGCGGGAGCCCATTCGCAACGGCGGGAGGGCATCGCCATCAGCGCATGACGAGGGGCCGGGCGCGAGATTGGCGTCGCCGTGCGGCGAGATTGGGTGGCGGGAGATGAGATCGATGCGATGGCGTGGTGATGCGAGGCGCCGATCGCGGGGGTCGGGATCGGGCCCGCGTGCGGATCGGCGATGCGCGATCTGGCGTGGGGGCTGCAAGTGCACGAGTCATGGCGTCGGGTGGTCGAGTTCTGTGCGGTCGCGCGTATGGCGAGCCCGAGCGTTATTGCTAGTGCTGGTGCTGGATATGCCACACCCGTGAGGCCAACGCACTGACGCGTGAGCCGCGGTGAACGCCGAGCGCTACTGCTATGTGCTGGATATGCATCCGTGTGCGCGAGGCCGCGTGCTGATGCGTGCGTTCTCTGGCCCTGGGTTTCGTTAGACGGAATACGGCTCCTTGGCCGTCCTTGGCATGGGCCGAAACGCCACTCTACCGTCCAGGCCCGTGCGCGCTCGAGCTCATTGTTGCTGATCGATCGAGTGCTGACTTACTACAAATTTGCAGCCATTTGCGGGAAGACCAGGGGAGGTTGCGTGCCGCGTGGTGCTGCTCTGGCGCCGTCGAACCCACGTCCCGCACCGAGGCGGATATGGCTGGAATACGTGCACATATTCTCGTGGTGGGTGGCGATTGGGAGTTTAATGCAATGCAGACACGCCCGACCGCCATGGGCCGTGCACACCGCTGCCTTCCGCATACGTGTAACTCAGCACCAGTCATAATGAAATCGAGCTAGCCCTGGCGGGACGAGACGCCGGATTTGTGGCTCGCGCGATGGAGCAATGGGCACGATATCGATCAGGGACGAGAGCTGAGGTCGAGTGATCGTGTCTTGCGTATTTCGTAGCGGTTACTGCGGTTATGGCGGGGCCGGTGGTTTTGAATCAGCCCGCAGACGGCGTTTGATGAGGAGCCGGAGAGAAGAGGCGGTGTGGTTTATGCAGGGTTTTATGGTCGAATGGAGTTGAATTCTGGGATTCTGGCGTGGTGGAAGATTCTTTGGAAAGTGTTAATTATGTTTAGTGCAGGGGTGATTTCAGAGTTCTGCCATAACTTTGGATGGGGACGGCCTTGAGGACCCTTTGTAGTATGCAGCGCTTTGCATCAGCAAAAACGTTTCAGTCTGTTATTCCAGGACCCCCGAATATGCGCTTAGAGCATAGATCGACCTTTGTGCCGATCCGTCAGCACCAAATTTGGCCCCAAAACGTCCAGGTGTGACCTCAATTTCTGAGAGCATTTCGTCCTTAAAATGGATCGAGGCACAACGGCAGAATGGGGTTGCATTCTAGCCGCACGGAAGGATCGAACGTTGAAAGCAGTGGCCTGCCGAAGAGACTATATCTTTGCCCCATATTTCTGCACCCAGCAGCCAAAGTTCGTCCGCACTAGGGTTGGGAGCTGGACAAAAGAGCCCCGAATTGGTAGCGGTTTTTATCGGAGCTTGGCCGAAATTTGGGCCCTTTCGTCCGCACCAGGATCGCAGCTTCACCGATTTTTGGGCCATTTCCGTCAGCACCAGGATTGATCCTTTGCTGGGATATTCGGGGGTCCTGTTATTCCCCGGTGAGAACTGTCACGCGTCACTGTGATTGCGCCGGAATGCAATCTCTTATGTACAAGGGTATGCAATGCGCAATACATACCTATGTCAAGATCATACAAGGCTTGCGTGGTCTTGGGAGTCTGACACATTGATGGTGAGTCTTTAAAACCTCTGGTCTGGTATCTGATAGCTTGTAATCGAGGTAGCGGCCTTCTGCCGCCTTTGCAGCAGTCGCCTGCTCGCCGTCCTGCTCTCGATATTCTTACCATCCCCTAGCAACGCAGTGCTACATTTTCTCAAGGTGCGTTGTCGCCGGCCCTAAATCGTGCTTGTTAAATACCTTCCGCCGCGTCCGCCTTTGTCCAACTCCTCCTTTCTCTTGACCTTATCTCGAGCATACTGGGATCTCTGCGACGTGTGTCTCGCCTTTCTCTCGTGTTGATCTGTGCCGGCTAGGCTCTTCCCTGTCTGTGCCTCTCGTGCAAATGGCAGTTTCTGGGTGTCCTCGTCGCTCGAAGACGTTCTCTGGTGCGCGCGCGCGCGCGATCTGGCGAGGGCTTGCCGCTGTGGCAATCTCGGGGACGTCCATTCTCGAGCTGAATGAGCGACCATCACGGCGCATCAGCACGCATGGATACGAGTATTATAGTACTTAGTTACTGATGTGTTGAATGATCTCGGTCGTAGATAGTTGTCATTGTTATGTATTTACGTTCGCTATGAAATATAATTCACTTGATTTTATTTCAACATAATTGCCGACGATAACAAAAAAATCAATTAAACTTGCTCAATATCACAGAGCTACCCTGCGTGGCTTTACAATGCCAGGAAATGCCATATGGCATTACACAGGTGCCATGTTGATGGACAAGTCTCGTCTGCGGGTAAGCCTTGGCAAGGCTGACAAGCCTTAGGAAGGATTGGCTCCGATTGGGAGCACGGCAAATTCATATGGCACACGTATATTGCCTTGCGACGAAAGGTGGAATCCTCACCAGACGCTGAAGATTGGGACCTTTGTAAATGCTTACATAGCCTTGTAAACCCTTGCCAATTTTTCACACTTTTGCTGATGCTTAGAGTAAGCCGTAGGGTTGCGCGAGCAGCAGTACAGAATAATTTTGGAATCGTTGCTGTATCAGTCACTACACAAGTCTGTTTTACTGTACATTCTACCCGCATCAAGCTTCTTCATTCCTGGATATATACACCACATGGCACCGAAGGGAGGCGGCGCACTGCATGCAGGCACCGGCCCCGCCCACTCTAGGAATTCCCGCATGCCGTATCTCACTACCTCAATCGTTGTATCCCCGCGGGCGGGCTCCGGTCTTCGTGGTGGGTACTTCGACGCCCTGCTGGCGCCAGATCTCGATCTGGCGATCCTTCGCGACCTTGCCGCTGCGCTCGTAGCCAGCGACAGACTGCGGCCGCTCGCCATGCGGCGTCGCGCGCAGCGCGTGGCGCGTCGCAGGCCAGAAGTCGAACGTCGCAGTGTGCGTGGTGACCTGCACCCCCACACGTTAGCACCAGCACCAACACGACAAACGGACGGCACGCACCCTGTTGTCCCAGATTGCGATCGAGTTGGGCTCCCACCGGAACCGGACCTGGATATCATGGCTCTCGCTGATCTGCGCAAAGAGGAACGCGAGCACCGCGTCCGACTCGGCCTTGGGCACGCCGACGATGCGGCGCGTGAAGCCCGGGTTCACGTACACGCTCTTCCAGCCCGTCGCGGGGTGCACGCGCACGACGGGGTGCACGCTCTCGACCGGCTCGCGGCGCACGGGCAGCCCCGCGCCGCGCGCGCCGTCCGCCTGCGCGACGGCGCTGTGCACGGCGGTGAGGCCTTCAAGGTATTGTTGGAAGCCCGGGCTGAGCGAGGAGTAGAGCGCGTAGCCGGAGCTCCAGAGCGTGTCGCCGCCCGTCTCGGGGCCGGTGTAGATCTTGAGCGAGGTCGTGCTGGGCGGCTGGTTCTCGTAGGACACGTCGGAATGCCAGAGTTCGAGCTTGGAGAAGGCGGAGGGGTCCGGGCGGCGCGAGGCGTCGTTGTAGACGACTGCGATTTTGATCGTGTTAGATGTGCTGTGATGATGCGGGGTGGGGACTTGCCATGCACTTCCTCGAGACCTGGTTGCTTGGGGACCGGGGTTGTAGCATGCTTGTGGAGCGGGCCCCAGTGGCGAGCCAAGTCCAGCTGCTCATGGATACTCAACTCCTGGTCGCGTAAGACTAGGTATCATGTCAGGAAAGCTTCCCTTTCTTTTCAGAAGATCATGCGCTCACATACGACGCCTCTTTCTGCAGCCAACAGAGCGCTGACGTCCAGGTACATAAATTTTAGACGCAGAGAACATCGAAAGGAGCAAAACTTACAGCTGGTCCTTCTGTGCATCTGTCAACTGGCGCAGATCAAGCCCGTAGATCTCGGTCCCAATCGCTGGCGTCAGAGTGACCACTTTGGACGCCGCCGATAACAGATCGCGCTTTGCAGGATCGGCATGCAGACCGCGGTCTTCCACGTCAATGGGCCCGAGCGGCGGCCAGGACACCTTGGGGAACGTGGGCTGCGGACGACGTGTCAGGAAACATCACACAACCGTAGCGTTTGCTGGGAAGATGATCAACTCTTACATACCTTGAATTGCGCCCATTTATAATTACTGTCGCCGTCATCTGCGATCGCTGGTGAGTAGAATGGGTTTATTCCCACTTCCTGAGCTGGAGGCCTCTCATTGGTAGCGACGGGGGCCATGGCGATTCTTGCTGGGCAGACGAGGAAATGGAAAGGTAGTGGAAGATAAGGCGAGGCCGTCTACTCACCACCGATTGCCAGGCCATGGGACTTTATCGGGTCCAATGCACTTGCGCATAACTGCACATTCTAGCGCAAAGCGGAGCAGGTATGGCGACAGACCATCACGTGATATTACATCGTCCTTAGAATTCGAATCGGAGGACACGGGGCGTTGACGGGGCGCCGAACGCTGTGAGCGAAGGCTCGCATGAGAAATGAGGCCTTGGGGAAGAAGGTTCAAACGTTCAGCGTGGATGCAGTGCGTGGATCAGGCACGACACGCTCAGTGGAGTCGAGACTGGTTTGGGCCAGTCTCGACAAGGATATTACCAGATATCTCTCCATAGCCATCCGTCGATGGCGACAAACAAAGCATGGCGATATGCCGGTTAGGCATGAGCAAGAGTTGAATACGAATGACGTCGTCAAGATCGTTGGAAATTCCTGATAATTCAAGGGACAGCTCTTGTCCCCATCGCACAAGTCGACGATCGCACCTTGAGCAGAGACACAGCTTTTCATTATCCGGAAGACGTCTCAGGAAGACACAAATGTGTAGCCTGCAACATCATCAGTTGAACTGTTTATGTCGGACTACCTAGCTTGCCCGTATGACAACACCATTTTATCCATCACAAGGGTTCAGGACAGCATCATGTCCTCACGATAGACAGTATGTTTTTCGACCTTGTTTCGCTAAAAAAAAAAGGTTGACAGACTGGTCATCCTTCGAGAACATTGAAAAATAGATTGGTGGTGAAATCCTGATCCAATCCCGCTGACGATGTCAGCGGTACTGCCCAGCCTGCTGTGTGTTGGAGATTCGTGTAGACCTGCTGAATGAGCACCGTACAACTTTGTATCACTTGAGAAGATGCAAGTTATCGTTGGGGCTGTCATGGTAGCAGAAAAGAGTAAGAGCAGACGTCGCAAGTCGAGCTGAGTGACGGTGGCGACCAAGCTTACTGATCGCCACAAAGAGGCGATTCGACCTCCGCGCGGGGAAGTCGTCACGAGCCTCCAGTCTTCCACGACCTTTCGGTATTGAAACCATCCAACCACACATCACTTTGTGGAATAGGGCACGCTCCTTCAGTCTCAAGGGCACATATATCGTATTCTCAACCGTACAGCGACTCTAATTGGTGCAGTACTTCGAGCTCTATAACTTGTATCATCATGGGTATGTTTACATTGCATGTTTACGACGCGTACTCATCGAGCTTCCTCTCATAGGTATTCCGAAGGTCTGTAAGCTCCTGCAATGGGCATGGGACGTATGCTGACTATTCATACTGTAGTTCTTCAGATACATCTCGTAAGTCTGCATGTCGTCTGGTCACTGGCGGCGCTAATGGTGTGGAACAGCGAGCGATACCCCCTGACGTCGCAGATTATTGAAGAAAACAAGATACCGGAATTCGGTATGTGATCATGCAATGTATCACTCGACAACCGTGTTAAACGCTTGGTGTTTCAGACAACTTATATCTCGATTTCAACGGCATCATCCACTCTTGTACGTTCCGTCACCAAATGTCATCGAATTTTGATTCCCATGCTGACTGTGGTACTAGGCTCCCATCCCAATGACAACGATGCACATTTTCGACTTTCAGAAGAGCAAATCTTCACGTCGATTTTTGCATACGTGGACCACCTCTTTGGGAAAATCAAGCCGAAGAAGTTGTTCTTCATGGCGGTGGATGGAGTAGCGCCGCGCGCGAAGATGAACCAGCAGCGGAGTCGTCGGTTCAGGACAGCGAAGGAGGCGCGTGAGGTCAGGGAGAAGGCTCTACGTAACGGCGAGAAGCTGCCGGACGAGAAGGCGTTCGACAGTAATTGTATTACGCCAGGTAAGTAGTACCTTTCTATGCTTGATGGGTCAGCATTTCATCAACTGTTATACAGGAACCCCGTTCATGGCAAAGCTGTCAGAGCAGCTGCGCTACTTTGTGAACAAGAAGATCAGTGAGGATTCGAACTGGAGGGATATCCAGGTCGTGTTGTCGGGACATGAGGTGCCTGGGGAGGGCGAGCACAAGATCATGGAGTACATTCGGAAGTCCAAGGCCCAGCCGCAGTACAACCCGAACGTGCGGCATTGCCTTTATGGCTTGGACGCAGACTTGATCATGTTGGGGCTGCTGAGCCACGACCCTCATTTTTGTCTGTTGCGAGAGGAGGTAAAGTTTGGGCCGGCGGCGAAGAAGAAGAGCAGTGGAGGGTACGTCTTAGCTTCTCTTGATTTGCAAGGTGTTCCTGACCGTACTTTCTAGGCTGGAGGCGATCAATTTCTACCTGTTGCATCTATCGCTGATGCGGGAGTATCTCGACCTCGAGTTCCGCGACATAGCGCGGGTGCTTCCGTTCGAATATAATCTGGAGCGAGTCATAGACGACTTCATATTGCTGGCCGTCTTCGTAGGAAACGATTTCCTCCCGCATCTTCCAGATTTGCACATACACGAGAACGGTTTGGAGAGGCTGTTCGACGTGTATATGAAGGTCCTGCCTTCGCTAGGTGAATTCATTTCCGCCTTCATACCCACATACGCACGGGAAAACCTAATTGCAATGCTTTCGCAGGCGGATACTTGAACGAGGGTGGATTAATCAACACGCAGAGATTGCAGGTCATCTTGGACGAGATGGCGGATTGGGAGAAGGAGGTGTTCGAGAAGGAGTACGCGGACCTGAACTGGTATAAGGGGAAGCAGTCGAAGCATCTGAAGCAGGTGGAGCAGGCGAAGAAACACGCCCAACTTGGTCAGTTGATCTCGCTATTGCGAAGCTTCCTGCAACCTTACATTTTTTCACAGTGCTGACCGCGGAGCAACGAAGCATCTTCGACAAAGTCAAGACCTTCGTGTTGGAGCACAGAGGCCCGGCGCTGGCCAAGAGCCTGCGGGACGCGAAGCTTGCGCTGCTCAACGATTTTTCTGCGGGCGAGCGCAAGTTCATCACGGATCTGGCGGAGGACTTGCATCTGGATTTGACATGGGACGAGTACGACGACGAGGACCGGAACTTGGTGACCTTCCGGTTGCCGGGATCCTTGGAGGAGCCTCTGCCCGTGAACGGGGATGAAGTCGATGATGATGAGTGGGAGGATGAGGACGAGGAAGCCCGCGAGGCTGTGGATCGGGTATTGAAGAAGTACGAGAAAGCGAAGGTGACGGATGAAGCAGTCGAAGGCGACTTCGACGTGCGGTATGAGAGATCGGTGCAGGAGAAGATGGATGAGTGGAAGCAGAACTATTACAAGGTACCGTCTGCTCGTTCAATCCGCAGCAAGGGAGACAACTAACACGCATATAGGGCAAGTTGGAGATCGATTTCTACGATCCGCAGCAGATCGGCGACTTGGTCTACCGATATGTGGAGGGCCTGCAATGGGTCATGCATTACTACTATAGCGGGGTTGCGTCGTGGAGCTGGTTCTACGACTATCATTATGCCCCGCGTGTCTCCGGTGAGTCGTCATCGTCTTCAAACATCAACACTTTCCTTACGAGATGCGTAGATTTGAAGGGAGTCGACAAGATGTCATTCTCATTCGACCTGGCCACACCTTTTCGACCCTTCGAGCAGCTCATGGGAGTGTTGCCGGCCGCTAGCATGGAGCACGTTCCCACAGCTTACCAGGTATGGCACAACAGATATTGGTTGAAGTTTGAGCTCACCTTCTGGTTGTAGGACTTGATGTATGATCCGAATTCTCCCATCTTGGACTTCTATCCTGCGGAGTTCGAGGCGGATTTGAACGGAAAGAAACAAGATTGGGAGGCAGTCGTGAAGATTCCCTTCATCGACGAGAAGAGACTGCTCAAGGCCATGGCTGGTATGTCGTAATTGTGTTCATAAATGTGCTGTTTTTGACGGTCCATATCAGCGCGGGAGCATCGTCTCACCAATGAGGAGAAGCGACGAAATACATTTGGAACGAGTTATCAATTCAGATATAACCCAGGAGAGCCGACGATCTACCCCTCGTCTCTACCTGGATTCTTCCCGGACCTGCCGCGTTGCACATGCATCATGGAGCCATATGATTTGCCCACCCTCGACGGCCTTCATTTAGTCCAGGGCCTGTGCGACGGCGTCTTCCTCGGCGCTGAAGCTCTGGCCGGTTTCCCGTCACTCAAGACCCTGCCGCATACTGCGTCTCTAGGCCATCACGGTGTCAACGTCCATGGGTCCGAAAGCCGAAACAAGTCAATCGTCATTCACATCGAGAATCCGCACGAGAATAAGAAGGCCGAACCCTTGGCGCAGGAGCTGGTGGGCAAGAAGACCTATATCGGATGGCCGTTCCTGCAAGAAGGCAAGGTCGTCGCCATCTCCGACTCACTCTTCAAATACGAGAAGATGGCCATCGTGCAAGGCGGGCCGTTGAAGGTGGTTAGCACGCCGCATTCGCAGAACGGTCTGGGTCTGTGGAAGCAGAAGTCCGAACGCATTGAGCAGGTCTATTCGAAGAAGTGCGGCGTTGTCACCGGTAATGTTGATGTCCTTCTTCATGTGCGCCCTCTTAAAGGTCAGTTGTCTCTCGGCCTATATGAAGTCGTCGTTTCTCATCCTTGCATCGTGTAATAGGCCTTCAACGCCTCGAGAGTGGTGCTCTAGTCAAGGATTACGACGACGCTAGGAGAGAGGTCGAACAAGCTATACAGTTGGCCGTGCCCGAGGTCGTGTACGAAGATCCTCGATTCATGGAGAGGGAACCGCCTCCGTTGTCCGAAGAGTTCCCCGAAGGCAGCAGGGTGTTCTTCCTCGGAGAACATGCGTATGGAGTAGCAGCACAGGTCTCCGCCACTTCGAAGGACTCGCTGTCCGTCGTTCTTGCCGTGAGTTAAATCTATTTTTTGAATCTACTCAATGCTCATCAACTCGCCCAGTTCTTCCCATCCGATAAGACTGAGAACGACAAGTTCAAGGCTGTAGTCCAGAATCGTCTCCCGACGACCTATTACCCTGCTTTCACGGTCGCGAACATGATTGGCATCTCGGGTCGCGCGCTGTCTCGCGTCACGTCCAGTTTCATGGCGCTGACGTCGGACAACCAGAAGGTCAATCTCGGCCTCAGTCTGAAGTTTGAGGCCAAGGCACAGAAGGTCCTTGACTATTCCAGAAAAGAAGGAAGGTACTGGGAGTTCAGCGACAAGGCTGTTGATCTCTTGCGAGAGTACAAGGTACTTGCTGGTCTCATTAAGCTTTGAAGGCAGACACTAATGACATCTGGTAGGCGAAGTACCCAGAAGTCTTCAGATCGCTCGACAGCGATAATGACAGTTAGTATTACGCACATACATCAAAGGACAAAGCTGACGTCTATGTCAGGTATGGCTAAGGCGTCGAACATCTTCCACACTGATAATCCGGATGCGTCGGCGAAAGAAGTCAGGACCTGGCTGGCATCGAAGGGTGTTCGAGACTTTGAACCTGTTTCATTGTTCTGCGATCAACTGAAGAAGGTGCGTGGTTACTGAGGCTCGAGAAGTTTCTTGGAATGTGCTGACTGTATGCGCAAATGTTCAGTCGACTGTGGCGGAAATCGAACGGCTTGCGGACGACTTCAATGCCAACCGGTCCCCGACGGCCATCAAGCGAGCTATCGTCAAAAACATTCCGCGTCGTGCTGTTCTCAAGCCGGCACACGCTGTGTACCGTCTCCAAAATCAACATTTTGCTGTGGGCGACAGGGTTATCATGGTCCAGGATTCAGGGGGCGTTCCGCTCTCCGCGAAGGGAGTTGTTATCGGTTTGAACGCAAAGAACATGGATATCGTATGGGACGTTGCATTCATGTCAGGAACAACGCTAGGAGACAGGTACGTCTCGTCAACGTATGTGCATCATGTATCTGACTCTGGCTACAGATGTTCGCAGTACCGCGGATCCACGGTCGACTTCAACACTTGCCTGAACTTGACGAATCCGCAGTTCGTCACCTCCGTCAATCCGAATGCACCCCCGCAGGCCCCGCTGCCGCCATTCAAGCCTAGAGCTGGTCCATACCCTGCCATTCAACCTCCGCCGGGCCAGCATGGTGCATCTGGCTTCCGACCTGCGCCGCAGCCGTCACAGTATGTCCATCTTCTCTTCATTTACCGTACGAGCTGACATCTTCGATCTTGCAGGATCTCGCCCGTTCATATTATGGTCAACCCAAATCGCGGTCGAGGAGGCTTTGTCAACGGCCGCGGAGGCCATTCTCCGCATTCAAAACCCCCGAACGGCACGGCAAATGCAGCATCAGACGCGGTCGAGCAGCTCGAGAAACCGCAGGAAAATGGCAACAATATCAAGCATTCTCCATCAGCCCGGGGTGGCCGTGGGTCATACCCTCCGCGCGGCGGTCATGCGAACCATATGCCCCCGGTACCACCACGCGGAGGCTTCATTGGGGGGTTCCGTGGCGGTCGCGGTTATGTTCCTAATTTCGATAGAGGTCGTGGAATGATAAACGGGAGAGGGCGAGGACGGGGTCGGGGAGGTTTTGCTCCACCTTTACCATCATAGGCTGAAATTGCATGTAAATACTGTATATGGCAGCGTGCCCGTTTTCGACTATAATATCTTTGTCAATCTTCACGTCTGTTGGTTTCGTGATGTGAAAAAGCTAGTTTTGAGAGGCCATCAGAGACGCCAGTATCCCCTGCTACGAGTAGTTTTCTTAAGAGGCAAAAAGTGGTTCAACCCGGGATCGAACCGGGAACCTTCTGTGAACTGACTTTGCAGTCGTAGTCCGTTGAGTCGTGTGAGACAGAAATCATAACCATTAGACCATTGAACCGTGTGATGAAATGGAATTTTGTAATAAACATAAAAAAGCGACAGAATGTTCATGGAATTATCCTACTTTTACAAACGACCCCAATACGACCCCCACACATCCTACATTCTACATATATCCCCTGCAAGTAAGTTACGGCAATTATGGACATCCAAGAAAATATATACATAGTAATTAATAGATCATAAAGTGTTCCCAAAGTTTTGTGGCGCTCTGCAAAGGCTTGGTGCTATTCTCGATGTGCTGTGCCCATGCAATCTCCTCCTGCCGGACAGATGCTAACTCTTTGAGTTGAGCCCGCACAGGATGATGCGCGATCAGGAAGAAGACGCAGTCCGTCGTGTCCTGGTCGTGCGATATTTGCAGCGTGTTCTGGCCCTCTTGCATGAGGTAGGATATATCGACGAGATTTTCGACGACCTGGATAGGCGATCAGCGCATATACGTGGGCGATACAAAATGAAGGCGGACCTTCAGTGGCTTCGAAAGCAGAAGGGAGATCTTGTCGTTGACGTTGGCATAAAGAATACCATGGGCAGGCCAAGCGGACGGATGGCAGCCTTTCAGAACCGGCTCCCATGCTTCAGGATTTCCCATAGAAGCCCTAGTCGACGCCATCTCTTGTGCCGAATAGCAAGCCAGTGATATGCACATGGTCTGCGACACATCCCTATACAAAGGAAACACGGGAATGTCAGCTCGGGACTTGTCCATTGCATATAGATCATGTACATACTCGAGACTGTTCCTCGCTTTAACCCACCGCGACAAGAGAGATAATTCTGCCTCAGCAAGAACACATCGCAGGGAAAATGTCGACGACCCCGCTCGACCAGGGCTCCCATCGATCACGCGCATCTGCGACGTGAACATGGACCCGAGCTCATCGTAATTCTCCTCCTCGTCGGACGCCTCTTCGTCCTTGACTGGCAACCACGGATTGAAATGTCCGTTGCTTCTAGAGAAAATGGGTGATACGACAGCTTCGACGGGTTGGCGTGTTGGCGGAGGTAGCGTCTGCAGAGATTCACTGCGACGACGCGAGGAGCTGCTCTCGTTAGTTGGACTACGGGATCGAGATCGCAGACGTTTGCGAGGGTTCGCAGCGACACCCGAAGTCCCGTTAACGCTAGCACTAGGTGCAGTAGAGAACCCATTCCGGACTGGCGAAGGTGTGAATTCGAAAGTCGGTACCAGGGCATGAATCTGTTTAGCCCCAGAGTCGGCCGCGGAACGACGTGCTGTTGACGGCTACAACAAATGAATCTTCAGCATATAGAAGTCATTCATTAAAACATCGTCATACGTACCCTGGCTTCTGCATTGCTCCCGACACGAACTGCCGAAGTAGGGGGACGGGAACTTGTCCTCGCAGCCGAAGTATCCGCCATCCTGTCGCCCTTCACCGATGGCTCTGCACTTGCGGAAGACTCATCCACATCCATGTCCATCGATCCATCCGCAGAAGCAACCGTTTGCAAAGGCGGAGCTTGGACACGCCCTCCCGGCGCTGACAGTGCCGAAGCAGGCGCGGGTGTCTGCGGCCCTTTGCCCTTGTCAGCTTTCCGACTACCCAACCTCGAGGACCCGACCTCATCAACATCCATCCGATCGGAGTCGCGCATCACTGCACCGACGACAAACGGATCCTCCCCACCCGCCTCCGCCTTCACCGGCGTCTTCGCCTTCCCCGACCCACCAGACGGCTCACGACTGAAAATCTTCAGCTCCCGCCCCTTCTTCCTCGCGCTGCCTCCACCGATCGCATCCCGCCGCGCCCTCATCTCGGCGCGCAGATCGCGCATGGGACTCGCTTCGGGCGTCGCACTGGCGCCAGAAGCACCAGAGGCGCCCGCTTCAGGCGGCGGCGACGGCGATTCGGACTCTATGTTCTTGGGGGACGCTGCGGGAGGAGGCTTACGCTTGCGCGCGGGCTTCCGTGTCGGCGAGGAGAGGGCGACGGCCTTGTCCAGCTCCGCCGCAAACGTAGTAGAGTCCATCTCGGGCAGCGCCGCCGGCGGCACTTTGATCTTCAGACGTATCTTGGGCGGAGACGGCTTCTTGTCTGTCGCGGAGGTCGCCGGCGACGCATCCTTGGGCCGGGATGGAGACCGAGTGCCAGATGTGTCCTGCGGCGACCTGCTCTTGGGCAAGTATCGGATCCCGGTGGATTTTCTGGCTGTTGCACGGACACGCTTTGGCGGGCTCTGCCTCTGGACTTCCTCCTCGATTTTCTGCTCTTTCTTCTCACTTTCTTTCTCGTGTGAGGAGTCCGAATCAGAGTCCGAATCAGAGTGGGAGTCAGAGGATACGGACGCGCTGGGTGGGCCCATGGTGGTATGTCGCGGGGGCCGTCCACCGGTAGACTTCATAGCGAATTGCTTCCGCTTGAATGGCCTCTGGCTCGAGGTGACCTCCTTCGGCAAGGTTTCCGTCACAAGCGTCGAGCTGGGAATATCAGGCGTAGCTGAAACTTGATCATGACTGGACGCTGGGACGAGGGGCGCGGTAGTCGACGTCGAAGGAGTGGAGGCAACGTCCGCAGCTAGGATTGCAGGCGCGGTCGGCGCTGCAGCTGCCGTGGATGTCAATGCGACAGATGCATGTTCAGAAAGAACATCGACTTCCATCTTCGAAGGTTCGGGTGTAGTCCTCGAAGCCGAAGCAACAGGTACTTCGTGTGCCGCCGCCGCCGCCGCCGCCTGCTCTTCCTCGTCGCTTTCTTTCTCGTGCGAGGAATCCGAATCAGAGTGGGAGTCAGAGGAGGCGGGGACACTGGGTGGGCCCGTGGTGACGTATCGCGGCCTGGGGAGCCGTCCACGAGTAGACTTCATAGCGATTGGCTTCAACTTGAACGGCCTCTTCCTCGAGGTGACCTCCTTCGGCAAGGCTTCCGTCGCAGGCGCCGAGCTGGGGACATCAGGCGTGGCTGGATCTTGACTAGGACTTGATGCTGGCACGGCGGACGCGGCAGTTGACGTTGAAGGCCCAGAGGCAACGTCCGTAGCCGAGGTTGCAGTCGTGGTAGGCGCTGCAGCTGCCGTGTTTATGGGTGCGACAGAAGCAGGTTGAGGGACAGTGTCGACTTCCATCTTCGACGGCTCGGGTGTAGCTTTCGAAGCCGAAGCAGTAGATGCTTCAGGTGCCGCCGCAACTGGACTGGGAGCTTTCGATGTCGACGCGACAGGCGTAGATCCCGCCGGAAGACCAGCAACTGGCGTCGAAGGCTTCAGCACAGCCGTCGAAACCGTATTTTCAGCTACATTTGCTACTGCCGGACGTGCGGGAGCTTCTCCTGATGCCAACGAAACAGGAGGAGCTCCTGACGAATCCGGGGGAGGCGAAGCTTTAGGTGCATCGGACACAGTTGCGACAGCAGATGTCGAAGGCGCGGGCGTAGTGGCGGCCGTAGAAGCCGCCCGCGCCTCCGTGAACGCGGGAGACGTCGGCGTCGATGTGCCCGCACTGCTCATCCGCTCCTTGTCCTGGAGATACGACTGCAGATCGAGCGCCATAAAGTCGAGCGGGGCGTGCGTCCTCTTCTTTTTCTTCGGGGGCGGGGCCGCGGGTGCGGTCGACGACGAGGCAGCTACTGCGGAGGTGCTTGGAACGGGGGGTGCGGGCATCGTCACGGACTGGGAGCGCGGGGGTAGATGTGAGGGAGTCTGAGTGGCGCTAGGTCCCGCAGCAGAGGAAGAAGCTGCTGCGGGACCTGCTGCGGGAAGGGAAGGAAGAGTCACCCTCCTGGTAGGAAGCATCGGACCTCCAGCAGGCGCGGAAACGGGAGAAGAAGCAGCGGGAGACGATGAGGAAACCAAGACATTCGAACTAGAAGACGAAATGCAATTGCGACGGGCATTGTACAATTTATAAATATCACCAATCGTTATGAAAGAAGGCCGAGAAGACACGAACGTAGTGCTGGTGGGGGTTACCCTGGTATTGTTGGTATACGTGCTGTTGATATTTGAAGTCGTCGCGGGCGTTGCATGGGGCATGGGGACATGGGGCGGCAGGGCCTGCACTGGGCTTGTTATGAGACCTGTCCAGCCTCTAGGCTCCAGCGGTGTACTTGAGGTACTCCGTGGTTGCGGTTGGTTCGGCCGATGTGATTGACCTCGGACAATGGGCATAGTTGACGGAGGAGTCTCGGGTCGCGATCCAGGAGCTGGTAAAGGTTGGGATTCAGCCACACGGGATGCTGGTTCTGGGATGGGCTGTGAATTGGCGGGTTGAACCGGAGGCGCCGGATGAGGAAGTGAGGCTCTTGACAGTGTGGTCGTCGGAGTCGTTGGGGACGCGTGGTTCGAGGGGATGCGAATCGCTTGCGTTGAGGCCGATTTCGAGGAGATCGGTGATGAGAGTGCAACAGGCGCTTGAATCGATGTGGCCGGAGGCGGTAGCGGTATACTATGAGAGGCCACCCGCGGGACCTCTGGATCTGCGGACGAAGGCGACGTGAGCAGAGCCGGCGACGTTGACGTTGAAGGTGCGCGGAGCCGTTGCGGAGTCGAGGATGCCGGGGAAGTAGACTTCTTCACTGGGATGGGAAGAGAAGCTGAGTCAATACCGACAGTGAGCAACAGCGCATGCAGTCGCTCTAGAAACCATGTAAGATTTCATTTCACCATATCAAGATAGATGTCAGAGATATTTGTGAGCCTGGATATAGATATATGAGGGAGCTGTACAAACCCTGCAGATCTCTCTCGTTGAACGAGTGAAAGAAGTTGGCAGCAGTCCTCAGCAGCTTGACGTAGCCTTCAACACACGCGATCTTGTCTGGGGGACACCCAGTCTGACAGACCGTTCCAGCAGCAAAGGCCTGTGGTAATTCGCGTTGTAGAGAGGCGCGTGCTGTCTGATAAGGGAGAATATGGCATCCAGTGTCATGATGTGTGAATCGTGTAGAAATGAGAAGATCTACCTCGAGGATGTCCACAATCTGATGGAAGAGAAATGAACGTATCAGTATTCACTTCTGTAAAGAAAAGAGGAAATTCGTGGAGGGTGGAACGAGGAGGTGGAGGAACAAGAGCCGACGCTCTTATAGAGCACATGGCCGTATAGGATGAAAGGACAAAGAACGAAAGAAACGTGGGCCACGCACCTTCGGCCTAGCCGCAGAGTAATACGCCTTCTCTACGCTGCACCATGCTGCCAATTTCTGCGCTGCCGTTGCATACGAGGTAGAATCTAGCGTTGACAGTCTCTTGCTGAAAATCGGGAACAGCTTCTCGTTATTCGCGACCGCGCTTTTTTGCGTGCTCATCTGAGCCAAGGAAGAATATCAAGTAAATCAAGCAATAAAGGGTGAGTGGGGTGACGAAGGATTAGTCGGCAAGGGCGTGTATGACGGCCATGAAGGGGTTTTGTGTTTAAGAGCGGCGACTTCGTCGACGGTGTTTACTTCGGCGTCCATACGGACCCACAGCTTAATCATCGTGGGAATATCTGCAAGCCGGCTTTCCCGATCCCGCTAACTCCACCCACTCAGGACGACGGGAATGCCGTATATCATGAACCTTCATATTCGATACAATAGGTATTATGATACAATATAGAAGTAAACAGCGGTATATGGGCAGGTCCCACACGAAGCCAAGCGTCCCCAATTTGTCCACAACTATTGCGAGTCCTCATCCTCCCCGTCGCTCATGCCCATCAGTAACATAAGTTCAAAAGTATCGTCGCTTTTCCGCAGTTCTGTGCCCTGCGCCCCGACACCCTCAAGTAGCGCTTGATCGTCCTCCGGAAAGATCCAACTGAGAGACTCCTCGCGGCGCTGGGCAATGAAGATGAACGTGTCTGCGTTCTCGCCGAAGCGACGCCAACGTGCGCGGCGGCTCGGAGAGTCCAGTGCATTGGTAAGGCGGCATTCTAGAACAGGAGTGAACGTGAACCACAGGCCGAACGCGTTCCAGAATTGCGTTTCCTTCGGTAGAGAGCGAATCTTGTACGAGATGATGACGTCGGGCGGGGTACTGTGCGATGTGCGAAACGGCGCAGATGTGAGATGTAGGAGGCTGCGCAAGAGAGGAGCGAGCAGTTCTGGGAAATAGACCTGGGAAAGTAAACGCGTCAAAATTGATCGTTCACAGACGCATGGTGATTCGGACGTACTAAATCGCTGCAAAGGATATGGGACAGACGTCGTTGAGTTCCGTGGAGGCCGAGCTCTTCAGCGATACTGGTCGCGTGTTCCACGCAACCCCACGCAAGAGGCCTGACATCGACCAGTCTTTGCAACGAGGCATCATGCCGCTCGAGGTTCTCCAGTAGCAGCGGACACACATCCTCGAGATCAGTCAGGATAACGCGGTCCTGCTCCCGGCCCGCCGCAGCCAACTTCCTCGCAAGCGCGATACCCACAATCCCCGTCCCCGAACCTAGCTCCAAGACAGTCAAAGGTGTATCACGCTCAGGCACGACGAACGGCGGATCGAACTCGATATCGCGCAGGCCGTCTAGATACTGCATCAAGGCGTAGGCAGCTTCCCTGGATGCGTGGGATGAATGTGGGTTGGTTATTGGATGGTGGTGGATGAGTACCAGACTCTTCCGGCGATGCCATACTTCTGGATGGCGTCCTTCTGGGCGAGCTCCCCAAAACGCGAGTCGGTCGAGGATTGTGTGATGGTTTCTGGAAAACGGGAGGGTGAGATGGAAAGGTCTTGGGGAAAATTGGGGTTCATGGTTGGTCGACGATGTTATGATACAGTCATGGGAGCGAGACGTGGGCGCAACAGAGACAGAGGAGACGATGGACTGGCGATCGGGACATTGATGGGTTTGGTCATGTTTGCAGTACGTATGTCGTCAAGTTCGAATCTTGCTGCGGGCACTTGCGAACGGGCAAGACAGGACACGATCAATTAAAGGCAGACGCGGGACCAGCTAGAGGACGCCGCTATTAGAACAATGTCATAGAGGAAGAGCTTATCCACGACCATAACCATGGGTGAAAAACCGCTGATCGCCGTTTTCCAGGAATCCAGTCGCGATGTTGTAGTCCGCGTCGATGTCGTCGGCATAGCCGGGTGGCGCATGCGAAACGGGGATGATGCCTGGGGCATTCGAGGATGTGATCATGACTCGCTGCGAGACGAGGGCCTCATTGGGATGCGTCGAGGGGCTAAAGCCCGAGATGCGCGGGGGCAGCAGGTTGAGGTCATACTGTATAATAGAAAGGTAAGGAGCACACTCATAAGCTGAAGGTTTAAGACCAGCACCTTGAGAACAAAACGCGGGAACGAGAAGCCGGGCTTGACGTTCGTCCCGACGTGCAACTCGCCTCGCAGCTGCCGGACTTCGCTCCGCTCAATAGGAGACGAGTTATTCTCGTGGGGCCAGAAAACGGCTTGGCCTACGACGGCGCTGAACGTATTATTGCTGCGCCGCTGGATGCTTTCATCTGTCGCACCCGACCCGAGTGCGAGCGTTCGTACAAGCTGAACGAGAGGGCGGGAGGCGATGAGATCTAAGGCCTGCAGGTCCCGGCTCTGTAGTGTCAAAAGCAGAGGGATGGGAGAGCCGATGGCGTATGTGAACTAATAGCAGACATGAGCGCCCTCTATCATGTCATGATAAGACATAAACATACAGGCTTAGCAACTGCGAGCTGCAAAACAACGATTCGGTTCAGCAGCCAGGACAGCACAAGTATACCAGACATTGCTTACCGTACATTGCACGTCTACTGAACGCGTATTGAAAAGGGTACCCTGGATGTTGATAGCAGGGTATACGTTCCATCCCTCTGGGTCGACGTCGGGTCCAAGCAGAGGACTGCCTTCCTGATACGCGTATAAACGGAGCATTGAAGGAGGCTTCGCAACTGTACGCGGTACGTACGAGAAGCTGGTCGTAAGCCTACGAAATAAACATGAATCAGACGGCAACAAAAAAAGCTACTGGGATGAATAACATACGTGTTGTTCACGCGAAGGACACCGCGCCTGACAGTGACAACGAAGCGGTAGTCGATGTACGTCGGACTCGCGCGTTCCGAGAAATTGGGCGGGAGAGGGAAGCGTCCACGCGGCGACTTCGACGTCGGCTCATTGGGCATCGCCATCTGGAACGACCACTCATGCTGTCCCTGCAGCTTCGAGGAACTCGAGTCCGACGCGGACCAAAGCGTGCACGTCTTGTCCAAGAAGACGTCCTCCTCCTGCCCCACTGCTGTGATACCTGCTCGCAGCTGCACCGAACGTTGAGGCACCCGCCCGTGCGATAACGAGTGTGATAAACTCACAGTGATGGAAACGCCCTTGATCGTCTCCGGCTTGTCGAGGTCCACGAGCACCTTGCCCTTGATCACGTCCTTATCGAAGAACAGCGGCGTGCTCTTCGGGCTCGAGGCACGACTGCGGAGGTACAAGGTGAGCCACGGGCGCCCCCTGGTGCCGTCGAGCACGAGCTTGTGCCGGCAGCTTAGGCTGTTGAGCGGGCCGCGGGCGGAGTACTCGGGGAGCTCGTGGTCGGACATCGTCGATGCGAGAACGGGGAGAGATTAGTGTCGAGCGATGCGTATGGGTACGGGGAACAGGAACGAGAGATTAGGGAGTCGAGCCACCAGGGCTGCTTGACGCTGTGTAAGGCACGGTACTGATACTGGGAAGGAAGCTGTCGAGACATGGGACTGCAAGACCTTTTAAGTAAGACACTCGGACTGTACGCAGGGTCGTTTCCGTCCCGGGCTGCATTCGGTTTAGTTGTTGTCAGTGTACCATCTTTACGGCGATGAAGTAGAGGAGGTGCGAGACACAATTGGGCTTCGTCCTCGGGTTCGAAGGGGACCCACTGCGGCGATGGAGCACGGAAGCTCGACTTCCGAGAGAAGTCATGAGACAGGACAGCTCGGAAACACGGAGGAAAGACAATAAGATACTAACGTATCAAGCAAGTCAAAAGCAGGGTCGGTCTTTTGTTTCTGTGCAGTGTGCGATGGGCGTCGTGATGAGGCGAAGCAGCGTGCCGCAGAGAACAAAGTTCGCACGATGTAATCATCTTCGTTTCTCGACAACAATTGGACGACGGCGCTGGAACCTCGTCCCACAACAATAATGGCATCTGAATAAGTAGCATGCATGAGAACCAACCCTGTCCGAGTGTCGTCACTAGATAGAAGTACTACATGGATATCCCAAAAATAAGGTAGGCCAGACAATACGCTTGTGACAAGCGCGATCGAGCGTCCAACAAGAAACACTTGCCTACTTGAAGCTATTATGAACGAAGGAAAACCAGAATAATGTTATTGATATGTGAACGTGTCCATGTCGCCCGTGAAATGGAATCTACCGGAAGTTCCACTCCGCTCGCCCTCGCCTCCGGGCAGAGTGGTTCCAGGCGGGATGTACGAGCGCGGAGATACGCCAGGGAAATTTCTGAGAGTGACTGTAATTCCCTCCGAATGTAGAGGATCATAAGGACTTGATGTGGGTACGAATCCAGGAGCCTGCGATGGGTACAGAACAATGGCGTACTGCAGGGAGAATGGCACATAATCGTCACCCGTAAAGTAGATAAGCATCCTGGGTGATGAGGTACGCACCTGTACGGAGAATTTATAGAACGAGAAACTCTGTTTCAGTCCCTTTCGGAGGTGTAACTCGCCCCATAGGCGACGACTCCGCGAGCGGCTCGCACGTTCATTTGCGGGCCAGAACACCGCGCGGCCGAGGGCATCTTCAAATGTAGGACCGCGCCAGCTTCTTGGGGTATCGTAGACCGCGAGCGTACGAACAAGATGGACGACAATAGCCTGCGGTTGTGATAAGAGATCCATGGCGACCTCGTCGTCCCCATGTAATGTCAGATGGAGTGGTACCGGCGAGTTTGCCGCGAAGGAGAGCTGATGCACCATTGGAAGCCAGTGATCGTTAACAGGCAACGCGACTCACCGGTGCGGCGATGGCAAGCTGAAGTTCGCAACCGTCACATCGACACAGATCGCGCATAGAACAGTATATCGACTGCACGCACAGTATGGGTGACACTGACAGCTCTCGACCCGAAGAGGTGGCCCTTCAGCTCGACATCCGGAAGCACCTTCCATCCCTCAGGATCGTCTCGAGGACCGATAAGTGGCGTTCCTTCTCGATATGCGACTTCTCGCAGAGCCGATGGCTGCTCTGCGACTGAGTTGGGCAGGTAGACGAAATTTGTCGAAAGGCTACAGTCCCTTGGGAGGGGAAGGTGAGCTAGCTGTCCAACGATTGGCATGAGGCGTTTGAAGGGGAAGCTTACGTGCTATTTACGGATAACAGTCCGCGCCTGATTGTGACGAAAACCTTATAATCGATATGCGCCAAGCTACCCCGTTCAGAGAACCTCGGAGGAAGAGTATACACACGTGGTGGTGTGCTACGTGGTTCATTGATGGTAACTTCTCGTGGAAGGGTGATCGAGAAGGGCCATGTATGATTTCCTTGAAGTTTGCCCGACGGCTGGGACCATAACGTCTGGGACGACTCCATGAAAATCTCGAGACGTTGTCCGACTCCAGTGGCTCCAGCTTGCACCTGCAAGCCATATATACATTAGGTGCGCCAAGTGTGACGAGGAACAGGGCGCTCACGGTGACGATAACCCCTCTAATGCCGTCCGGCTAACAAGATTCAGTGATACAGAGCCAGATATCACGTCATGTTCGAAATAAAGTGGCAAGGAATGCGAATTCGGGGAGCGGCTCCTGATATGAAGTGAAGCCCATGGATTCCCTCGGCTATTCTCCAGCGAATATTGATGTTGGCTCTGAAAGGGAGTTGCAGGAGTTTGCGAGATCGAGAATGAAGATGTAGGAGAATAAGCGGGCAGAGTTGAGGGACGTGGTCGGCGAGGATGAGAGCTATAAGGTGGGGGTCCCTGGTCCATGGAAAGAAGAGGATCAAACAACGCTTGCTCATACCATAAATACTGTTAGCACGGGTAACATTGTGACGCATGACGGTAAGTATCTCCTATCATAGTTATGCCACAAGGTGGAGAACGCTCCTAGAGGGGCATCTTGTGCATGGCGGATGTGGAACGTCGTGAGGCATGCGGTCGGTTCGCCCATGTGCACCCCAACGGCGTCGCTTCTGCCTGAGCACGGATGGTTCCTGATCCGTGCAAGCGCAGATGCGACGATTTCAGGATTCCCCACGGCGCTCGGCCAAAGACTGAGTTTATAAAGGTAAGAGTAGCACAGATGCACATGCTACTTGCTACACGTTGGAGAATGCGCGTCTCAACATGAGTCTGTTCATCCAAACTTGATCCAATAACGAGCCAAGAACGGGTGTAATGTGATAGCCAGCGAAAATCCTGCTATGCATGGGCTTAGTGACATAAGAAGGTGTGATGGAGACTGGAGATTACTCTCACGAGGCGGTATTGTAAAAACTCTACGATGCCTATGTCCAGGACAACGTTCATCTCGAGCATGTGCAATGTCCTGAGTAAACTTCATGCTCAAACAGATCCATTATCTCTGCAGTAAGCAGCGGCCCGGCTGCCGATGGTGCATTTTAGGCAGGTCGTTCTCACGGTCCAGTATCCGATCCAGGAACGTTGTTTGCCACAGACGCGTCTCTTGCAACTTCAAACCGACTGCTTCACGTATGTTCGATACTCGAAGTTACTTCAAAACGTTTCTAACATCATTCTTCACTACCCAGACTGATTGTGATTCACTAAAACAGCGGGATCCGACTCAAACATGTCTTTCGGAGGGTGAGTAAATCATGTCACGATGTTCGAACCGGCGTCCCATTCCTCTTGTTCTAGCTTCTCGACATCCGGCTTAAAGCCCAATCTGGGCACGTCATGGTCTACTTCCAATACGCCCGGAGTGCCGACACAACCAGTTACTCAACTGGCCACTCAAGCGGGAACACCACAGGCTACTTCTCCTCCTGCCCAAGGAGGTGGCTTATTCGGAGGACAGCAACAACAGAACCAACCCTCCACGTCTCTTTTCGGTGGTCTGGGTCAGAACCAGCCACAGCAGCAGCAGCAGCAGCAGCCGTCAACAGGTTTGTTCGGACAATCGGCGCAGGGTGCACAGACTGGTACTGGAACGGGTCTGTTTGGTGCGTCTCAGGCGAGTACTCAACCAGGACAGACAGGTGGGGGTCTTTTTGGTGGCGCGCAGCAGCCTTCAAACTGGAACACGAGCAATCCATTACTTCCGAAATCTGCCTTCGGTGCGGGTTCGCCCGCGACTCAGCAGCCTCAGACTGGGGGTTCATCGTTATTCGGGCAACCCCAGCAGCCTCAACAGAGTACGGGATCTGGACTCTTCGGGCAACCCCAACAGCAGCCTCAGCAGATGGGCTCATCGCTGTTCGGACAGCCGCAGCAAAGCCAACAGGGTGCTGGCATGGGTTCTTCGTTATTCGGGCAGCCACAACAGCAGCAGCAGCAGCAACCTCAACAACCCCAACAACAACAGTCGTGAGTCCGTCACAAAATTTATATTTTCGTTATGTGAATGTGCATATTGTGAAGGGGCCTTTTTGGTTCTTTATTGGGCCAGCCGAAACCACAGACCAGGTACGCTACTACTACCTTGAACGTTGTCATCTGCTGATATACGTTACAGCTTTGGGTGCAGATATTTGTATTTGTGCTCATGTTCTAACTATATTGAGACATTTGCCATGTAGCTTTTCAACTACTCAACCATCCTTGGCACTCCAACCTGCAACCCCAACAGGACCACCAGCATTTACGAAATCAACAAAGTATAATGATCTGCCAGACAACCTCAAGAAAGTATTTGAGGAGATCGAGTGCGTACACTGACTTGGCTTTATGTATCGCCCGTCCTGACAAAGGTGGAAGAGGGCATATACAGGGCCGCGTACAAATCAGCAACGAGCTAAAGCAGCGCAAAATTGGCGAGGAGGCCACGAAAGGGCAAGAGCATATCCGGAGTGTACACAAGGTACACAACTCCGACGATGCCTTTCTTAGATGCTGAAGCCACCCACAGGACCTCATAAGCGCTATCACCATCCTTCAATCGGACGTGCTAGCAGTGCGTGACCTCAAGGCCAAAGTCGATCAGACCGTCCAAGACACGATTGCCGCGACACACATCATCGATGGCTTCCGGAACCCTCAGCAGCATGGCGCGTACCTCAAGAACCACGCCAGTTTCCCCCTAGAGTATGTCGCTACCTCCGAGCAACTTCCGCTTTGATTGAACAAGGTCTGCAGGTTCTTCATGCGGATTACGGACCAGATAAGGCGGCGCTTGCAGTGGTACAAGGCGACTATTGAGGTAAGTCGCGACCTTCGCTGCTTCCGTCGATGGCGCTGATACGATGACATGACCACGCAGCAAGTGGAACGGAAATTGGCATCGACCGCACAACAAGCGCAATATACCCCGCAAGGTACGAATCGTGCTTGCAGATAGCGATAGTAAAATTGGTGCTCATGATCTACAGCTATCACCACCACTCTCGAGGCGCAGCACGCATCGTTCATTGCGCTCGCCAATAAGACCGCCGCCCTGGATTCTGAAGTCCAAAAACTGAAGTCATTGTATACCCAGCTCTGGCGGCAGAAGACGGGTAGCATGCGGGACCCGTTTTACGGGCTCGATAGAGGCAGTGGGGGAGAGTTCGGCTTGGAAAGCTTGTATGCGAAGTAGTTGTGAGTCTTCCATTGTCGTTGGCATGCGCCAATGCAATATAGCCATACATGTCCGTGTCTACGGAGAATGATTCATGCTCTCATGTGCGTACACATCTAACCCTTTTGACGAGATGGGTGTCCCACCTGCTGAGTAGCTGGGTGGTGCCGAACGTGGTTGGGCTAAATCAAATTGTAATGTACTCCATTTGAACCACAGGCCTCCCGATAGACTGATAATTCGCTAGCGTAGCAATCCATTCCCCTTCGTGAGACATGGATACCCCCATCGAAACTTGGCTATTCTCTCGCTCCGGGGGTGTTGCAACGGTAATGCACCCGTTGAGATTGTATTCTTGAAAGAAACTTGCGCATGATAGAAGGACCCCTGCAATTTCCCTCAGATGTCTGGTCCGCTGATCCTGGATTTTGCCCATATATGTCCGGACATGTTTTGGGCCCGATTGTGTCCGTGCTGGCCCAGACATCCGCCGGGGGCCACTTTTCGTCCGTGATTACCTTGCTTGCCAAGGTGTCTCGCACCCTCATAATTCGTAGCGCCGAAACCAACGCAGACAACAGCTACAAACATCGCAATTAGCGCCGTTGCTTGCTTCACGGTCGCAAAAAGCAGTATACTAACTATCCTCCTCTCCATATCACCGCAAGCCACTTTCCCAATCGTAAGTACAGTGCATATTTCCGCAAATACAGAGCATCATTACTGCCCACAGATTGTATGTGAGCGAACAGCACTGGTCGTGCCGTGAGGGTGGACCCATCTGGATCTACAAAGTAAGTACACCGAGGCCAGTGTTCCGAACCGTACTAGTTAGTGCTTAGACATGTGTCAAATCACGCTTGGTCCACGAAAAAAAAGTCAGTGCACCTATATGACTTGTATACGATAGTGTTCTGATATCGCTGCATTTGTATGGTACTTCGACTTGACAGGGCTGCGAGACTTCGGCTTGATGTCGCTGCGAGCATGACCTTCGCGAGCGTGTTCTTTGCGACAGCTCGCAGACGACTTGTCGCAATTCATTTGGACCTGTCTCACCGTGACATAAGGCTGTCACCAACTCAATTCGATCGATACAATAAGAACAGGTAAGGGTAAGACAGATCAATTTATTACAGGCTGAGAAGCAGGTCACTGAGCTGTGCGCTGACGGGAGGACTTCAAGGCTATCGTGCTTGAGATGAGCAAGCACTGTACCGAGCCGCACCGCGTTTTTGCATCTAACAACATCTCCCCGCACATACTGTACCATCGACAACACGGACACTGACGTTTCGTGCCTACGGCAGTCCCGACGGCATGCGCACCTCGCCTCACTCCGTCCCCACAAGTTGTGCGGCCACAGAACGATCTTCGCGATCCCTGAGCACCAGCTCTGGGTATCTTCCAGCCCCTTGTACTTTCTCGCCCGATCGCAATACTTCGCACACCGACTCGGCCTTCAACAATCTCGCGCTACCCCAGCTCATGGCACGAGCTTTCCACGTCGCATACGCACACCTGATAACACCGGGCTCCCAGCAACATGCATGTGGTCTACACAATTCGCGCGTCCTGTCAGCAGCATGTATACGACCCAAGCGATGTACTCGCGTTTTCAGCGTCGTGCGCACGGACTCGACCATGTGCGCATGCTCTCCGGTTCCCCATCGCTCCTCCCAGCTCCCCGCACACGTGCCTCGATCGACCTCGAAGCAGTTCATCACCGCCGGTCCCAATGACGTGCAGGAGAAACCCCGATGACAACGCAGACGGAGAGTGGCCTGACCACCACGGCGCCATGGCTCCGAGGCGCACGGCACTGAAGCCCTGCAATGAACCGACATGTGGGTCAAATTTGAAGCTCAGCATGCCGTGAAAGCGACCAATGCACATGGCACATCTGTTTGCAGAGAACGAGATCGAGATGTGGATTTTACGTAAGGCATAGGAAGCATACACTATGATGTGCCACTACTGTAGTAGTACACTGCAAATACTACGGGGCACCACAATGTACATCGGTCGTCGTATGTTAATAAGGGCTACCAACATAGCTCTAGATTTATTGATAAGACCCAATCCATTCTGCAAGCAAGGTTTCTGCCGACGCAGTCGGCGCTTCCCCAGTCTGGCCCAGACATCCAAAAAATACGAATTTTTTCCTCCTGCGCCCTGCAGGCGCGGCGGAACAAACTTTGTCGTTGTTCTGCGAGCTAGCTGCTACGGCAGCTCTGGACCAAGAACCGGCACCAGTTAGCGGCGAAAGCGAGGGTCAAGGTCATTCTTGAGGTCGGCACTCGGACAGGGCGCCTGCTTCATTGATTTTGGGCCCGATACTTTTGTCGGCTCCCACCCGGCGTGTGTGGTGGGGCACTGTGGGGCATCTGTGATTCGAGGCGGCGGGCGGCGACAAGCTGGCTGGGGACGACTCTCCGTGACCGGTCGCTTCACCTATAACGGAGAGCCCGGTTGCCGCCAGAAGACATCATGTCCGGCATGGACCAGACCTCCTCCGGGACCCCCGTTGATGTCCGCGATATGGCCCACACAACCCTGCCCGAAGAGGCCCAAATATGTCCGTTCTGGCCCAGTGCTTGGCCACTTTGGTGCCCAATCGTGTCCGGCGCCGGCCCAGACATATACAGTATTTGAGCACTCCTCGAGTTGCTATCGTTCCTCGAGTCACATGCGATTTTTGCTGCGAAAGCGGGCTCTTCACCCTCGGACTTGATGCAGACTACGAGTAATATACTGTAGCTATGTACTACATGATTTTTGCTGCCCATGTTGCATTGGATGTGAAGATATTTAGCAAACACTGCAGAAACAAGCAAAATCCGAAATTTGTGGAGTGAATCTAATTGCCATGCCTGAGATCCACATCAGATCCTTCAGGATATATCATGTATGATACAAATGCCATGTATCCTGACAATGTGCCTTGCCGTTGGTATACACAGATGTGTTATATCGACAAAATATGCATCGAGTCGGGGCGGCGCGAGCAGAGATGGAGCGCGCATCAGGTCACGTCACGCTTTGCTGCGCCTGCGGCAGAATGCGATCCCATCACCAATGACTGTAGATATACCCGATTAGGAAAAATAGATGTCTGAGCGTGTCACGACTCGAGGACTGCAATTTGGCCGATAAGACAATTCTTCACTGATGTCCCTTGTTCGTCCGACACCCTCATTGATTTGACTCCGGAGGATGTCAGACTTATTCTATTTATGACAGAGAAGCTCGATCTAACAAAAAAATCACAATCAAGGAGCTCTCCGGGATCCCACACGGTGAGCAAAATTTGGTCGACTCGAGGAGTGCTCAAATACTGTAAGGGAAATTGTAGGCTCGGACCTAACCGGTAATTCACACTCCGCAGGCTCCGTTTCCATTACCGGCTGGGCTACAATCGGCAGTTTTTGGCAGGCCAGCCAAAAGTGCTCGTTCGACTTAGTGAAATCGCGCGTCGCGCGGCACCAAAGGCAGAGCGCGTGTTCGTCTTAGCTGTTTTTTTTGGTCAATTATTACTCTGTACTAGCACACTATTAATCTACATCAGCCTCCTCGAAGTCATCAGAGTCACTCTCAAACTCAAGTTCATCATCATCACCCTCCTCTGCAATATTCTCTTCAAAAATAAGCTGGTCTGCATCCATATCCAATGCGACATCCTCCTCGTTCACAAGCTCCAACTCGGGACTCACCCCGACATCGAGGTCTTCCTCCAAGTCTACATCTTCGTCTGTGTCATCGGTGTCACCTTCAGTTCCTGGCGCATCAGCAGCGCCGTCATCCTCGGACCCTAACATGGAGGCCCGGTAAGTAGGTTACATAGAAACTCAAGTGTTGTACTTACCAGATGATGAAAACACTGCTGATGGGAGAGACGAAGGCATCGAGGTGGGTGAACCTACTAAGGGACGCATCCGGCGCCGCCTCTGTAGGTTCCGAAATGTCTTGTTGAACTGGCGCAAAGGCGAGTTCAAGCCCCATGTGAGCGCACTGAAACCCTCAGCGACAACATCGGGCACGGGCTTGTCATCCTTTGTGAAGACACGACCCAGAACTTCGTGGTACACTTTGTTATGTTCAAGGCTTCCCATGAGCTCCTCGATGTCGCCAGTGAGATCGAGTGAAGCATGGTGGTTCCCTTGTTTCGCACCAAGGGAACTGTTGACCTCGGTTGCGAGGTCTCGAAGGAGTTGAATACAGGGCGAAATCGTGTGGAGCCACTCCCATGATGCACCGCTGCCGTGTGCCGCATAGAATATCTAGTACGACCCAATAAGAAATACAGTCATTCATATTCCGAGCTCTGAAGGGACGCACCTTGATCCAAAAATTTAGATGTTCTTGCATTAGATCCACCTCTACCCAACCACTCGGCTTGCCAGTAGGATTAACGAGCCAGTTGTTGAGCACAATGTCCCTGTATTAAATAAGTCAGATGCCCAGGAGGGATCCGAGCAGAGAAAAGATCCCTCACATGACAGCAGGCAGCCAGACATGCTCAATGTTGTGAATCAGAAATAGAACCTCGTGCGCATACTTTGTGCGCCCTTGACCTCGAAAGCTAAAGGCCCAGACTTTGAGGATGACGAGAATACGGCCTGAATCTCCCGCCTTGATAGCATTTGAGAACGCCGCCAACAGTAAGGCGTCGCACAGGAAAAGGATGGCATTCTCGAACACCATGTCACCGTGTGCATCACCATCCCGTGCCCGTGCGCGTCATAGTCTTGCAACCTGAGAAATATCTGTATACTCATTGTGAACGGCCTTGGCATACTCTCGAAGACGTTCCCATGTCAGGTCATCACCTAGATCCTCCAGAGAATGCTTGCCTGACACAAGAAGCACGCAATGCATAACGCGCGCATAAAGGGAGACAAAAATGAGGTCGCGACACGTTCGAAATGGTGGGAGAGACGTGGCAATGATGGGTTTGCGCTGCAGCGCCGTATTGTGTGCCAGGAGGGAAGCCGGGTTCGTAGATTCATGGTTCTGTAGCCCAAGGTGAGCGAGCAATAAACCGTGCATCGCTGCCATCTTGTAATGGAAGAGGCCAGGGACGAAAAGCGCCCATCGAAGCGAACCAGCGCCACCCTGGTTCCCCGCCCTTGTTGCCACGACTGCACGCAATCGTGCAATGGACAGCTGGTCTCCAGCGATCAGCTTCAGAAACTCGGACACTTGTAAGTCCTTCAGTCCAAGCTCTTGCATGATCGCGTCGATGACCTGAGCATTGCCGCTGGTAGTCGCTTCGTTGATGTTCATGGCCGGCAGAGGATGAATCTCTGTCTTGTGAACCTCGATTTTGTGCGACGAAATGGGTTCTGTCTTCCGAACATTGTCTTGGAATTTCTGAAGCTTTAATGCATTCCCAACAGCAATACGCAAGATTGTATGTTCGATACAGTCACTGTAGAGCTGACGCTCGCGTGCCGTCAATTTCAGATCATCTAGCGTGAGTGGTGGTGCCTTGTCGAATGATTCATCCAGGGTAGCAGTCTTCAAATCATCCTTGTTCGCCTTGAATAAGGGCACTATGGTAGCACAAGTGCCATTTTGCATTGTGTCTATCCAACATGAAGTAAGTAAATTTGTATCTGCGTCATTTGGTCGATCGGCTTACCTATATGTCCGATGACTTGTTCACCTACCCGCCGTAACATGTTTATATTATCATAAACTGTCAGGAAAAGGTTTGCCGCAGCGATCAGTTGGGCGAGGCGACACATTGAAATTGACAGCCGCTCGAGTGAGCCTAGACGGCGCTTCGACGAGGAAGATGTCTTGTTAGCATTGGGTGCTTTGTCGGATGGAGTTGCTTCCACATCAACAGGGGGCAGTGGTTCCAAGTGAGCTTGTTTCCCGCCTGATCCTGCCAATGTTGCATAACTGACGCTGATTCCTAAATGGTTCATCACGCTAATTTGCTGCCGCGATCCACCAGTTGAATAGAGATAGAGGCCAAGTACGTGTCGTGCGTATGAGTTTCGCTTACTTCTTGCTCCGATGAGGTTGATTGCAGTGGATTCAGCTAACTGTATACAATACAGACAATGTTAAAACACGAATTGTACAATTCTTAATACGTACGAAACTCTTCTCTTCCAGCAATTTCGATGAACCATGCGCTTTCTGCTGGTTCGATGTTGTTACCCAGTCAAGGCACTCCATCAAGACTGGACAATGCTGGCGCATCAGTTGCCTGAGGTCATGAAGCTTCAGACCGAGCACGAATGAAGCATCAATGGCCCGGTTCCCAACTCGAAGGAAACCCTCCTGCGTAACTTTCTGTGCTTCCTTTCCAATGATCCTGCTGACATACTCTGTTGACCATCTATGCAGGGTATTATGCACAGTGTCGGGCATCTCGTTGGATGAGCAGAAGTCAAGGACCTTGCACAAAATGCCAGAGTCGAAGAAGTTCTTCCACTGCCAGTCACGATCCAGGTTGCCCGAATCAAAAACGTAGGCCACAAGATCTGCAAACTTGAGTCCGTAGGTCTCGAGTATGCCCAGTGCACGGTCCAAGCCTTCCTTCCGATGTTTGGCAGCTGCCTCGTGTTCTTCGGCTGCACGCTGTGGCTTCTCCATGCGCTTTTGCGTGTTTATGGCTGTGATCTTCTGTCCAGCATACTTCCTTCCCTTGCGCTGATGGTCCTCCTTGTTTCGAATAGGCGAAGACCAGATAACGCTAGTGTCATCACTTTGTAGAGCACTTGCAGAGCCCACAAGGTCTAGCGAAGGAAGAACACCGGTGGTATCTTCTCCGCCGTCACTTTTCCCAGAAGATGTTACATTGGGAGAATCCCATCGGTCTCGATGATCGTTCGAATGTCGTCCAATGTGTGGACTGCTTAGAGCTATTGGCGAGTCGGGGAGTACTGAGAGCGGTGAACTAGGTGGTAAGTCGGCCTTTTCCTCTGGCATTGAGGAAGAATGACCTGTGGTCCGAAAGTTATAGATCTAGGTTATACAAAAAATAAGCTGTACGCACCGAAATTCAACAGAGAGAAAAATGACTGAGATGAAAAGTGCGTCGTGCGGCCAAACGAGCATTTGAATTTACAAGCTCGAGACCTGTGGTGTGCGTTCCCCACCTCTGCCTCCTTGTTAGGCTCTTACTGTCATTGTATTCTCTCAGAGACATGCCGCTCAAGCACAATCCTGCTATACGCAGAGTCCGTCCTGTTCGCAATCGAGCACAGCGCCCAGCTCCTCCTCCCGCTCACAAGCTGACTCCTGAGGACGTTGCCGACCTGCGCTCACGCCTGAAGACCCAGCTCGGTGGACGAGAGCCTCGCATATTCCAACTGGATCTTGTGCAGGTGCAAGAAGAGCACCAGGATGCTCTATGCCAAGCTGCAACAGGACAGGGCAAGACAGCCATCGCTGCTGGCCCCTACGTACTCGAGAAAAATGCTGGTCGAGTAACCCTCATGGTTTCGCCTCTGATAGGCCTACAGAATGAAATGGTGCGAGTACAGCCTTTCAATATGTAATAGGAGTTTGCTAATTGCTCGACCCAGGCTGAGACATTCAAGGATGAATTCAAACTATCTGCAATTGCAGTTAACAGCTCCACCCACGGCGGATGCTCTTCGGACCTAATGACTGTACGCATTTTCTCCCTTGATATTGTCTCACCTCAAACTACTCCCAGGAAATTGTTGAGGGCAAATTTCACATCGTTTTGTTGTCCCCCGAAATGCTTCTATCTTCGCCGTTCATCAACGGAGTCCTGCGTCATCCCGACTTCGCGTCTCGCATATATTCTGTTATCATCGACGAAGCACATTGTATATCGCATTGGGGGGCTGATTTCAGGAAACAATACGGCCAGATAGGCATGATTCGAGTATTTTTGCCTCGCGACATCCCGATCATTGCGGTTTCTGCTTCGTTAACGGAGCGAGTCATACAAGACATTGTCCGTACCCTACAACTGGACCGGTCGAACTATCTCTCTTTAGGAACCTGGGCAACGATCGTGCAAACATTTCACTTGTCGTCCATGCCATTCATAATCCACAGTCCTCATATAGTGATCTCGACTTTCTGATTCCCTCCACTGTCACCTCACCGTTGGACATCCCCAAGATATGGATATATGCCGACAATATTGACACCGGAACTGACATCATCGACCACCTTCGCTCCTTGCTACCCGAAGAATACCACGAGTCCATTCGACCGTACAACGCTGTACATGACGATGAGTACCGCAAGCGGGCGATGGAGCTCTTTCGAGAGGGTACAATCCGAATACTAGTATGCACGGATGCTGCAGGAATGGTATGCTGCTGTATTCCTCAGCGCTTGATATATAATTGACACAATCTTGTACACCTCCAGGGGTGTAACATTTCCGACATTGATGTCATCGTGCAATGGAAACTGCCCGCTAAGCTCTCAAGCTTCATCCAGCGTGCTGGACGTGCCGCTCGCAACCCTAGCCGTCAAGGTCTTGCCGTATTACTTGTCGAGCCCGCGGCATACACTATTTCCACATCTACGAAGAATACTGAGGTGTCCAACAAAGGTTCCAAAGGGAAGAAGAACAATGGCCATGCCAAGGGTACTGGACAAGGCTTCTGGAAGAAAGCCACAATTAAAGGGCATGCAGCGAGTCACGGGCGATTCTGTGGTGCGTGTACTTGTCAAGATGCGATCCCAGCCTGCGACGAGCCAAGGTTTGAGTGCGACGATCCTTCGGAAGGCTTGTACAACTTCATTCAAGCTACAACCTGTCGACGAAACATCCTTGTTGATGTTTTCCACAATCCCAAACCAAGTGAGTGTGCCTTCTCTGTACGACTTGTATTGGATACCAGAGTACTCACCATGAGTCGTTACAGATCCTACCGTTCCGTGCTGTGATCTATGTGACCCCACATTACTCGACCGTACGTGCCCCGGCATCCGCAAGGTTTCACGCGGCCGAGGTATTCAGTATGCAGCGCAGCCATGCCATAGCCTCCTCGAGGCGCTGGATCGCTGGCGCGATGACATCGTAGCGTGCGATGAGCCGCAGTCGCTATTCCCGTCGACCTGTATCCTCCCAGATTTCGCTGTCGAAAAGCTTGCGAAGCTCGCCCTACCGCTTTCCCCGGGCAACATTCAGAGCTTTCTTGCACCACAGTGGCCTTTGTGGGCGAAGTATGGCCAAGAACTCACTAATATGATGGTGGCAGTCGATACTTGCAGTTATGTGTCGATTTCCGATCCTCAGGAATCGGGCTTTAGTGCTACGCAGGCAAAACGTGCCCGAGTGGCCCCCGAAATTGAAGATATGTCAGCTTCTTCAACGCCGGATCATGACCAGCAGGACATCATCGACATCGCTCCAGCTCGCAAGAAGGCTCGTCTCATTCAGTCCAAGCCAAACGAGGGAACCTCGTTTACAAACCAGCACGCCACATTCCATGTCAACCCACAGCCTGCAGCTCCAACGATTCAGCAGCAAAGCACTTCGACATTCGGCACTCGTGTGGCAGTTCCGATGCTGGCACACGATGTTCCCCAGTCATCATTCCCAATACTAGTCCCTTCCCCTTCGTCTCTCACCATACCGACATCGCACGGTATTGGTCCAGTGCCCGCTCACCCATCGTTCGTTACCACATCCATGCCGACAACTCGTAAATGTACCGGACATCTGACAAGCCAATATAGTGTTGCGCCAGCCGAAGCGCTGCATCGCCACGTGCACCTGCTGCACACCTCGGGACCTGCCATGCCGCCGCCCTCGTTCGAGCCATCAAGAATCCCCAATGGCGGCATGCGAGCCCCATCCGAAGCGCACCGGTCGTACATGCCATACGCTTCGGGGTCTTCCCTGCCGCCGCCCTCATCCGACCCAAGATATCCGAACGGCGATGCACCAGCCCAAGCCCAAGCGCACTGGATGTACACCCCGCACCCCTTGGGGCCTGCCCTGTCGCCACCCTCGTTTGAGCCAGCAAGGATCCCCCACAGTGGTGCACCAGCACAAGCACAATCGCACCGGCCATACACGCCATACCCTTCGGGGTCTGCCATGCTGTCTCCCTCATTCGAGCCAGCAAGATACCCCAACAATGGTACACCAGCCCAAGTGCACCGTCTGTATACGCTGCACTCCTCGGGGCCTGGGCTGCCGCCGCCCTCGTTCGAGCCGGAAAGATTTCGCAAAGGCGGCGTACCAGCACAAGCACAAGCGCAGCGGCTGTACACGCCGCACCCCTCTGGCCCCGCCTTGTCGCTCCCCCCGTTCGAATCATCAAGAAACCCCAATAGCGGCGCACCGGCAGAAGCGCAGCTATACAGGCTATACCCTTCGCAACCTGACCTCACGCCGCCGTCGCTCGAACTCGCGAATCGCGCCACAGCTGCGCCATACATACCTCAATCATACGAATCTCCCAGCGTCACACAAGGCATACCTTTCGCGGCTGAAGCACATATGCCACTCTGGTCAGAACATGACCCAGCAGCCTTTGCGCCTCCAGTCACACCTGCACGTCAATACGTGAACACGCAGCTCTCATCACCTCATCACAACCTCATGTCATCCTCGTATCCTTATGACCCATATTCTCATAGGCAACACTACCCTAATACAGGCCCACAAGCATAATATCCTTGCAGATATACCCAGCAACCGAATTAGACAAGCATTGCATCAGATTAGTGACTAGACCTAGTAGAAGCTCGACTTGGTCCCGATTTCTTATTGAACTGGCTTGTATAAAAGGCATCGTATGTTGCAAATAGTATGTACAATCGAAATGAGTTGGTTTGGAGAAGGATACATTGTAGAGATGCATTGAGGCGGCCTTGCGTACTCGAGCAAGCAAAGGGAAAGCACGTTGAATGCACGATTTCACTAAGTCGAACGAGCACTTTGGGCTGGCCTGCCAAAATCGGCCCGAGTTAGCCCAGGCCGTATGCAGCAAGCTCGGCTTGCCCGGCTGCTAACGACTCCGACGAAAAGCAGCCGGGCAATTCGAGCTCAGCTGCACCGACGGCCTGGGCTAACTCGGGCCGATTTTGGCAGGCCAGCCCAAAGTGCTCGTTCGACTTAGTGAAATCGTGCATTCAACGTGCTTTCCCTTTGCTTGCTCGAGTACGCAAGGCCGCCTCAATGCATCTCTACAATGTATCCTTCTCCAAACCAACTCATTTCGATTGTACATACTATTTGCAACATACGATGCCTTTTATACAAGCCAGTTCAATAAGAAATCGGGACCAAGTCGAGCTTCTACTAGGTCTAGTCACTAATCTGATGCAATGCTTGTCTAATTCGGTTGCTGGGTATATCTGCAAGGATATTATGCTTGTGGGCCTGTATTAGGGTAGTGTTGCCTATGAGAATATGGGTCATAAGGATACGAGGATGACATGAGGTTGTGATGAGGTGATGAGAGCTGCGTGTTCACGTATTGACGTGCAGGTGTGACTGGAGGCGCAAAGGCTGCTGGGTCATGTTCTGACCAGAGTGGCATATGTGCTTCAGCCGCGAAAGGTATGCCTTGTGTGACGCTGGGAGATTCGTATGATTGAGGTATGTATGGCGCAGCTGTGGCGCGATTCGCGAGTTCGAGCGACGGCGGCGTGAGGTCAGGTTGCGAAGGGTATAGCCTGTATAGCTGCGCTTCTGCCGGTGCGCCGCTATTGGGGTTTCTTGATGATTCGAACGGGGGAGCGACAAGGCGGGGCCAGAGGGGTGCGGCGTGTACAGCCGCTGCGCTTGTGCTTGTGCTGGTACGCCGCCTTTGCGAAATCTTTCCGGCTCGAACGAGGGCGGCGGCAGCCCAGGCCCCGAGGAGTGCAGCGTATACAGACGGTGCACTTGGGCTGGTGTACCATTGTTGGGGTATCTTGCTGGCTCGAATGAGGGAGACAGCATGGCAGACCCCGAAGGGTATGGCGTGTATGGCCGGTGCGATTGTGCTTGTGCTGGTGCACCACTGTGGGGGATCCTTGCTGGCTCAAACGAGGGTGGCGACAGGGCAGGCCCCAAGGGGTGCGGGGTGTACATCCAGTGCGCTTGGGCTTGGGCTGGTGCATCGCCGTTCGGATATCTTGGGTCGGATGAGGGCGGCGGCAGGGAAGACCCCGAAGCGTATGGCATGTACGACCGGTGCGCTTCGGATGGGGCTCGCATGCCGCCATTGGGGATTCTTGATGGCTCGAACGAGGGCGGCGGCATGGCAGGTCCCGAGGTGTGCAGCAGGTGCACGTGGCGATGCAGCGCTTCGGCTGGCGCAACACTATATTGGCTTGTCAGATGTCCGGTACATTTACGAGTTGTCGGCATGGATGTGGTAACGAACGATGGGTGAGCGGGCACTGGACCAATACCGTGCGATGTCGGTATGGTGAGAGACGAAGGGGAAGGGACTAGTATTGGGAATGATGACTGGGGAACATCGTGTGCCAGCATCGGAACTGCCACACGAGTGCCGAATGTCGAAGTTGCTGCTGAATCGTTGGAGCTGCAGGCTGTGGGTTGACATGGAATGTGGCGTGCTGGTTTGTAAACGAGGTTCCCTCGTTTGGCTTGGACTGAATGAGACGAGCCTTCTTGCGAGCTGGAGCGATGTCGATGATGTCCTGCTGGTCATGATCCGGCGTTGAAGAAGCTGACATATCTTCAATTTCGGGGGCCACTCGGGCACGTTTTGCCTGCGTAGCACTAAAGCCCGATTCCTGAGGATCGGAAATCGACACATAACTGCAAGTATCGACTGCCACCATCATATTAGTGAGTTCTTGGCCATACTTCGCCCACAAAGGCCACTGTGGTGCAAGAAAGCTCTGAATGTTGCCCGGGGAAAGCGGTAGGGCGAGCTTCGCAAGCTTTTCGACAGCGAAATCTGGGAGGATACAGGTCGACGGGAATAGCGACTGCGGCTCATCGCATGCTACGATGTCATCGCGCCAGCGATCCAGCGCCTCGAGGAGGCTATGGCATGGCTGCGCTGCATACTGAATACCTCGGCCGCGTGAAACCTTGCGGATGCCGGGGCACGTACGGTCGAGTAATGTGGGGTCACATAGATCACAGCACGGAACGGTAGGATCTGTAACGACTCATGGTGAGTACTCTGGTATCCAATACAAGTCGTACAGAGAAGGCACACTCACTTGGTTTGGGATTGTGGAAAACATCAACAAGGATGTTTCGTCGACAGGTTGTAGCTTGAATGAAGTTGTACAAGCCTTCCGAAGGATCGTCGCACTCAAACCTTGGCTCGTCGCAGGCTGGGATCGCATCTTGACAAGTACACGCACCACGGAATCGCCCGTGACTCGCTGCATGCCCTTTAATTGTGGCTTTCTTCCAGAAGCCTTGTCCAGTACCCTTGGCATGGCCATTGTTCTTCTTCCCTTTGGAACCTTTGTTGGACACCTCAGTATTCTTCGTAGATGTGGAAATAGTGTATGCCGCGGGCTCGACAAGTAATACGGCAAGACCTTGACGGCTAGGGTTGCGAGCGGCACGTCCAGCACGCTGGATGAAGCTTGAGAGCTTAGCGGGCAGTTTCCATTGCACGATGACATCAATGTCGGAAATGTTACACCCCTGGAGGTGTACAAGATTGTGTCAATTATATATCAAGCGCTGAGGAATACAGCAGCATACCATTCCTGCAGCATCCGTGCATACTAGTATTCGGATTGTACCCTCTCGAAAGAGCTCCATCGCCCGCTTGCGGTACTCATCGTCATGTACAGCGTTGTACGGTCGAATGGACTCGTGGTATTCTTCGGGTAGCAAGGAGCGAAGGTGGTCGATGATGTCAGTTCCGGTGTCAATATTGTCGGCATATATCCATATCTTGGGGATGTCCAACGGTGAGGTGACAGTGGAGGGAATCAGAAAGTCGAGATCACTATATGAGGACTGTGGATTATGAATGGCATGGACGACAAGTGAAATGTTTGCACGATCGTTGCCCAGGTTCCTAAAGAGATAGTTCGACCGGTCCAGTTGTAGGGTACGGACAATGTCTTGTATGACTCGCTCCGTTAACGAAGCAGAAACCGCAATGATCGGGATGTCGCGAGGCAAAAATACTCGAATCATGCCTATCTGGCCGTATTGTTTCCTGAAATCAGCCCCCCAATGCGATATACAATGTGCTTCGTCGATGATAACAGAATATATGCGAGACGCGAAGTCGGGATGACGCAGGACTCCGTTGATGAACGGCGAAGATAGAAGCATTTCGGGGGACAACAAAACGATGTGAAATTTGCCCTCAACAATTTCCTGGGAGTAGTTTGAGGTGAGACAATATCAAGGGAGAAAATGCGTACAGTCATTAGGTCCGAAGAGCATCCGCCGTGGGTGGAGCTGTTAACTGCAATTGCAGATAGTTTGAATTCATCCTTGAATGTCTCAGCCTGGGTCGAGCAATTAGCAAACTCCTATTACATATTGAAAGGCTGTACTCGCACCATTTCATTCTGTAGGCCTATCAGAGGCGAAACCATGAGGGTTACTCGACCAGCATTTTTCTCGAGTACGTAGGGGCCAGCAGCGATGGCTGTCTTGCCCTGTCCTGTTGCAGCTTGGCATAGAGCATCCTGGTGCTCTTCTTGCACCTGCACAAGATCCAGTTGGAATATGCGAGGCTCTCGTCCACCGAGCTGGGTCTTCAGGCGTGAGCGCAGGTCGGCAACGTCCTCAGGAGTCAGCTTGTGAGCGGGAGGAGGAGCTGGGTGCTGTGCTCGATTGCGAACAGGACGGACTCTGCGTATAGCAGGATTGTGCTTGAGCGGCATGTCTCTGAGAGAATACAATGACAGTAAGAGCCTAACAAGGAGGCAGAGGTGGGGAACGCACACCACAGGTCTCGAGCTTGTAAATTCAAATGCTCGTTTGGCCGCACGACGCACTTTTCATCTCAGTCATTTTTCTCTCTGTTGAATTTCGGTGCGTACAGCTTATTTTTTGTATAACCTAGATCTATAACTTTCGGACCACAGGTCATTCTTCCTCAATGCCAGAGGAAAAGGCCGACTTACCACCTAGTTCACCGCTCTCAGTACTCCCCGACTCGCCAATAGCTCTAAGCAGTCCACACATTGGACGACATTCGAACGATCATCGAGACCGATGGGATTCTCCCAATGTAACATCTTCTGGGAAAAGTGACGGCGGAGAAGATACCACCGGTGTTCTTCCTTCGCTAGACCTTGTGGGCTCTGCAAGTGCTCTACAAAGTGATGACACTAGCGTTATCTGGTCTTCGCCTATTCGAAACAAGGAGGACCATCAGCGCAAGGGAAGGAAGTATGCTGGACAGAAGATCACAGCCATAAACACGCAAAAGCGCATGGAGAAGCCACAGCGTGCAGCCGAAGAACACGAGGCAGCTGCCAAACATCGGAAGGAAGGCTTGGACCGTGCACTGGGCATACTCGAGACCTACGGACTCAAGTTTGCAGATCTTGTGGCCTACGTTTTTGATTCGGGCAACCTGGATCGTGACTGGCAGTGGAAGAACTTCTTCGACTCTGGCATTTTGTGCAAGGTCCTTGACTTCTGCTCATCCAACGAGATGCCCGACACTGTGCATAATACCCTGCATAGATGGTCAACAGAGTATGTCAGCAGGATCATTGGAAAGGAAGCACAGAAAGTTACGCAGGAGGGTTTCCTTCGAGTTGGGAACCGGGCCATTGATGCTTCATTCGTGCTCGGTCTGAAGCTTCATGACCTCAGGCAACTGATGCGCCAGCATTGTCCAGTCTTGATGGAGTGCCTTGACTGGGTAACAACATCGAACCAGCAGAAAGCGCATGGTTCATCGAAATTGCTGGAAGAGAAGAGTTTCGTACGTATTAAGAATTGTACAATTCGTGTTTTAACATTGTCTGTATTGTATACAGTTAGCTGAATCCACTGCAATCAACCTCATCGGAGCAAGAAGTAAGCGAAACTCATACGCACGACACGTACTTGGCCTCTATCTCTATTCAACTGGTGGATCGCGGCAGCAAATTAGCGTGATGAACCATTTAGGAATCAGCGTCAGTTATGCAACATTGGCAGGATCAGGCGGGAAACAAGCTCACTTGGAACCACTGCCCCCTGTTGATGTGGAAGCAACTCCATCCGACAAAGCACCCAATGCTAACAAGACATCTTCCTCGTCGAAGCGCCGTCTAGGCTCACTCGAGCGGCTGTCAATTTCAATGTGTCGCCTCGCCCAACTGATCGCTGCGGCAAACCTTTTCCTGACAGTTTATGATAATATAAACATGTTACGGCGGGTAGGTGAACAAGTCATCGGACATATAGGTAAGCCGATCGACCAAATGACGCAGATACAAATTTACTTACTTCATGTTGGATAGACACAATGCAAAATGGCACTTGTGCTACCATAGTGCCCTTATTCAAGGCGAACAAGGATGATTTGAAGACTGCTACCCTGGATGAATCATTCGACAAGGCACCACCACTCACGCTAGATGATCTGAAATTGACGGCACGCGAGCGTCAGCTCTACAGTGACTGTATCGAACATACAATCTTGCGTATTGCTGTTGGGAATGCATTAAAGCTTCAGAAATTCCAAGACAATGTTCGGAAGACAGAACCCATTTCGTCGCACAAAATCGAGGTTCACAAGACAGAGATTCATCCTCTGCCGGCCATGAACATCAACGAAGCGACTACCAGCGGCAATGCTCAGGTCATCGACGCGATCATGCAAGAGCTTGGACTGAAGGACTTACAAGTGTCCGAGTTTCTGAAGCTGATCGCTGGAGACCAGCTGTCCATTGCACGATTGCGTGCAGTCGTGGCAGCAAGGGCGGGGAACCAGGGTGGCGCTGGTTCGCTTCGATGGGCGCTTTTCGTCCCTGGCCTCTTCCATTACAAGATGGCAGCGATGCACGGTTTATTGCTCGCTCACCTTGGGCTACAGAACCATGAATCTACGAACCCGGCTTCCCTCCTGGCACACAATACGGCGCTGCAGCGCAAACCCATCATTGCCACGTCTCTCCCACCATTTCGAACGTGTCGCGACCTCATTTTTGTCTCCCTTTATGCGCGCGTTATGCATTGCGTGCTTCTTGTGTCAGGCAAGCATTCTCTGGAGGATCTAGGTGATGACCTGACATGGGAACGTCTTCGAGAGTATGCCAAGGCCGTTCACAATGAGTATACAGATATTTCTCAGGTTGCAAGACTATGACGCGCACGGGCACGGGATGGTGATGCACACGGTGACATGGTGTTCGAGAATGCCATCCTTTTCCTGCGCGACGCCTTACTGTTGGCGGCGTTCTCAAATGCTATCAAGGCGGGAGATTCAGGCCGTATTCTCGTCATCCTCAAAGTCTGGGCCTTTAGCTTTCGAGGTCAAGGGCGCACAAAGTATGCGCACGAGGTTCTATTTCTGATTCACAACATTGAGCATGTCTGGCTGCCTGCTGTCATGTGAGGGATCTTTTCTCTGCTCGGATCCCTCCTGGGCATCTGACTTATTTAATACAGGGACATTGTGCTCAACAACTGGCTCGTTAATCCTACTGGCAAGCCGAGTGGTTGGGTAGAGGTGGATCTAATGCAAGAACATCTAAATTTTTGGATCAAGGTGCGTCCCTTCAGAGCTCGGAATATGAATGACTGTATTTCTTATTGGGTCGTACTAGATATTCTATGCGGCACACGGCAGCGGTGCATCATGGGAGTGGCTCCACACGATTTCGCCCTGTATTCAACTCCTTCGAGACCTCGCAACTGAGGTCAACAGTTCCCTTGGTGCGAAACAAGGGAACCACCATGCTTCACTCGATCTCACTGGCGACATCGAGGAGCTCATGGGAAGCCTTGAACATAACAAAGTGTACCACGAAGTTCTGGGTCGTGTCTTCACAAAGGATGACAAGCCCATGCCCGATGTTGTCGCTGAGGGTTTCAGTGCGCTCACATGGGGCTTGAACTCGCCTTTGCGCCAGTTCAACAAGACATTTCGGAACCTACAGAGGCGGCGCCGGATGCGTCCCTTAGTAGGTTCACCCACCTCGATGCCTTCGTCTCTCCCATCAGCAGTGTTTTCATCATCTGGTAAGTACAACACTTGAGTTTCTATGTAACCTACTTACCGGGCCTCCATGTTAGGGTCCGAGGATGACGGCGCTGCCGATGCGCCAGGAACTGAAGGCGACACCGATGACACAGACGAAGATGTAGACTTGGAGGAAGACCTCGATGTCGGGGTGAGTCCCGAGTTGGAGCTTGTGAACGAGGAGGATGTTGCATTGGATATGGATGCAGACCAGCTCATTTTCGAAGAGAATATTGCAGAGGAGGGTGATGATGATGAACTTGAGTTTGAGAGTGACTCTGATGACTTCGAGGAGGCTGATGTAGATTAATAGTGTGCTAGTACAGAGTAATAATTGACCAAAAAAAACAGCTAAGACGAACACGCGCTCTGCCTTTGGTGCCGCGCGACGCGTGATTTCACTAAGTCGAACGAGCACTTTTGGCTGGCCTGCCAAAAACCGCCGATTGTAGCCCAGCCGGTAATGGAAACGGAGCCTGCGGAGTGTGAATTACCGGTTAGGTCCGAGCCTAGTCTTTCTACACTCAGCTTATTGCGAGACTGCATTCACAGGTTGACCTTCCTGTGTCATCGGAGATATCGCGTAAGCTCGAAGGTTTATATGTATCGTATCCTTCGTTGATCGGCATCATGCTGCTGTGGGAGATAGAATACGGTGAGGCTCTGGAGTATACGACACTTCGCCGTTCTTTGATAAGTTCTGCAGCCATGCAGACCATAGAGGATAAGACGACGGGATCTGCTGTGTCCATCAAGGTCTCAATCCATGCTTGATCATCGGCGTATCGCTAGGGCATGACACATGGGTCGTTCTGTCAAAGATACTAGGCCCAGACTAGAACAACAAAAAAGCCAGATTGATGGGTCTTGCCAACTTCCAAGTCGGGCCATGCAGGTCACGAGTAGTCAACGTTCGACAGACTCCCAGAGCGCCGTGCAGCAGACAATTGGACTAAACCTTCATCATCACTTCGGGCTCACGGGGTCGTTCGGCCTTCGAAGCACTCGCTCGGTGTGTGGCATGGTCTTTTACTTCAATACGTCGCTCATAACACTGTCGCGTTTATCAAGCATCTCCTCGTCTCAGCCGCATAACCCGGCCCTCCAGAGCAGTATAACCATGATTCAATGCGGTCAGTGTGACCGTTTCTTTCAATCCGCCTCTGATTTGAACGCGCACTGTCGGGCCGAGGCTGACCATCTCGATTTCTATTGCGACGCCTGTTCGAAGTCCTTTGCACACGAGGTAGCCTTAGAGGATGTGCGTGCCCATCGTCTCAACTCCGACCTCTATCGTCTACCAAAAATGTACTGATTGAGCTGCAGCACCTCCGAGGTGCACTGAACCATCAGGGAAACCCAGACGACCACGCAGCATATGACAACTTTCTGTCACGTTCTGATGATGGAGGCACGGAACCGTATTGCGCGATATGCAGTCGATGGTTCGCTAGCGTGGACAATTTGTATCAACATCTTGCGGAATCCAAGCGACACAACTGGTGCTTCATCTGCTGGCGAGACGGATTTCCTAGAGCAAGTATGCATCTTGTCCTTGGATATACGTCGGATCAGATAGATACTCATGCATGATGACTGCAGCACCATGCCTTGCCAGCTCACGGAGTCCGTGACGTACACTGCCCGCTGTGCAAGGCTACATTCAAGACGCTCTCGTCCATCGCCGTGCACATCGAGTCGGGCGAATGTCATAAGATCCCGCGCCATCAAGCCACCGCAGCTGTACCGTCACCACCCATCGCACCCACCACCTCGCTTCCGCACAGCACCCAGGCTCGCTCCTCGCTGGCGCCTCGGGCCATGATGACCAACGGCGCCACCGAGCTCGCCTTCAACGGCACCGCGTACGAGTGTTGCCTATGTCACCGCGTTTTCAAGACGCTGGCGGGGCTGGATTCGCATCTCGGCTCCGCGGCGCACGACCGGGGTGAGCACAAGTGCCCGAAATGCGAGGTCGTGTTCATGTTGGTTTCGGGGCTGGTCCAGCACGTGGAGAGCGAGGAGAGTGGGCCGGTGAAGTTCGAGAAGGTTCATCGCCAAGTGCGCCCGTTGACGGGTCAGTTCGCGCGGATGATGGCGAGGATCACTGAGGGGTCACGTTAACGAGCCTCTTCTTTGGTCGTGAAGGTCCTAGGCATTGGGCTGTATGATATTGTGGTACCTTGTCAGAATAATTGGTTACAATCTACAGTGGAGGCGCGACTTGAGGACCATGTGCGCAAAATAGTTGTGAGTCTTCTATTGTCGACTGCCCAGTACATCTGACTGACCACCGAGAACTTGGGCCCATGGACTATAGTGACAAAGATGGTGAGCGGCCGTATCTCTGCACAATGACGTTTCCGCATGCCGTTGTGTTCTAAAGACTGGCCACCGATCTAGGAGGCTGGATCAAACTGCCGCCTTACACGCAGGTTTCATGTCCGAGGACGTCCTGCCAAACCGATATTCAATGCACCAAGTCTCATGATCTTCCTTCGACGCTTTCTGCTTACTGCGAGACCATATTCACGGGTGATTATTCTCGTGTCCGTCGGCCGTGGATAGGCGGAGATATTGCCTCGCTTCGAAGGCTTATGGATTCCTTCATTGATCAGTTTCACACTGCTCCGGAAGCTAGGAATATATAGAATTCTGTGAAGTATTTGACTGCTTTCCCATCCTTTTGGCAGTCGAGCTGACAACAGAACGCAGAAGGACGGGATCAACGCCGTCAATCTCGTGGATTCTCAGTACATCGCCATAGTCTCGTGTTGCGATTGCGACAGAGCATGGCCAACACGGCGAAGGATCCGCGCTGATAAACCTCGCCAGCCTCTGATCGGGCTATGTAGGTCATAGGAAGACATGTCTTGTGAATCGGCGAACTGACGGGGCTCGCCGAACGCATGATGGAGCGCTGCTTAGCAGAATATTCCATTGACCACTTCTATTATCGCTTCTCTTCGATTCATGGCACTGTCACCCTTTCGAAGCGCCAGTCCGGTGCACAACATGATATTTTACCTCATATCTCTGGTACGCCCTTTATAATGACGTTCCCCTCCTCCGGCATTTCCTCATTCTGCGATCTCTGATTATCCAGGACAGAGTCGAATCATGTTCGAGTGCTGCCAGTGCGACCGTTCCTTTAACTCTACTTCCGCTTTGGACGCGCATTGTCGAGCAAAAGCTGACCATTCTGGTTTTTCTTGCTGTGGACGGATCTTCGCACGTGAAGAGCATTTGCAACAGGTTCGTATGAATCATCTCGAATGAGGACTGTATCTTCTGCAGATGGGCAATTGATTCCTTTGTAGCACCGCCAGAATTCATCCAATCATCAGGAAGATTCCGACGATTCTTCGTCAAGCTCCGAGGATGAAGACGTAGAGCCGTATTGTGCGATATGCCAGCGATGGTTTGGTAATGCCGAAAGTTTACATCAACATCTCGCGAGCCCTCGACACAACTGGTGCTTCGTCTGCTCGCGAGATTTCGCATCTGAGTCGTCCCTAGAGCAAGTAAGTATCCTACCCCCGATACATGGCGGATCGGAGCCTCACGCACCACGGTTGCAGCACCAAGCCTCGCCCGTACACACAGAGCGGGACCTACAATGCCCTCTGTGCAAGAAGGGGTTCAAGGCGCACTCGTCCATCGCCTTGCATATCGAGTCAGGTGCATGTCACAATATCTCCCGCCATTAAGTCACTGTGGTAATACATTCCCTGCCCATCGTGCCCACCATATCACTGTCGCATCGCATCGAGGTCGACTCGTCGCCAGCACCCCGGACCATCACGAATCACAGCGCCACGGAGCTCGCGTTCGACGGAACCGTATACGAGTGCTACCTATGTCACCGCATATTCAAGACGCTAGATAGACTTGATCTCGACTCGCCGGCGCACGACGAGGACGAGTTCAAGTGTCCGAAGTGCAAGGTTACATTTAAGTTGGTGTTGAGGATGATCTAACACGTTGAGAGCGAGGCGCGCGGGCTGGCGAAATTCGACTAGATGCAGGACCGGGTGGGCACGTTGACGAATCAGTTCACTAGGCAGCTCAGATTCCAATGATTCGTTCCCTCGAGGATAGAGTATCTGGGGATTTGTTTGTACGACGGTGGAAAGCTTTAGATGTCGAAGACGGAAAACGAACTGCCAGAGTTACGAGCATTGTCCCCGACCTCAGATCGGTGCTCATCGTTCATGAGCTGATAGCTAGTGAAAATAACGATAGGCGCAAGTAAAGAAGCCACTTGTACCTATAGTTAGTCTCCCAGAGGCAGATTAGACAGGACTCAACGCTTCGTGCCTCAGGATCGTCTGTCTGACCCTATAGTACGCCCTACCAACAACAGAAGGCTGTAAATACGTCCAAACAGACGCCTGCGTGGTCACTCACAGCGACGTCGATGTACGTCGAGTCACCGCACTTTGTTCATAACTTCTGAAATCTCTGAGAGGGTTGTCTGGCCTGTGAGTTCAGAAGTTACTTTTCATTGATGCTGCATGCAGAAATAATGATCTTCATGTGGGCGCCTAGTCCTTCCGTTCAATGGGGCGGCCACTAGCAGTGCTTCAGCCGAGTCCGACAGAGTCCAGCCCGCATCAGCATCCAATTTAGTAGTCAACGAAAAAGAAAATATAGAGATACAGAGTCTAGTTGGGTAAATGATAAGCTTCAAAATTGCTCTGTCTCGCTAATGAACCCCGTTTCTTGTAGATACGAATAGCTACGTGCTGGCATGGAGCATATTTCACACAAATTCGTCCTGTCCAATGTGCAAATCACAAACATGAAACGAGGCACGTCATCTAGTCTCCCGGGGGCAGAGTAGATACTGGACTCAACCATCGTGCCTCAGGATCGTCGTATCTGACACGTCATCCAACAGAATGCATGCATTCCGGGTCAGATACTCTCCGAGATATCGATATCGGACTGCGATTGAGTAAGAGTGCAAACTATACCTCATGACAGATTACCCACCAGGTACTTAGGGAGCCAAATCCACCCGCGGCTCCTTTTCCATTGGAAGTATGATCATTCCTTGGGCTTGACGTGCTGCATGAGCGACGTTCTCTGGCATCGACAATGTCGTCCGCTCGCTCGCGCTTTAATTCGTGAAATTCGACTCTCGAAACAGGCGCATACAGAGGACTCGCAGACTCGAGCCAGCATCGAGTGGTCCAATTATGGCTGCAAGTAATCCTTTCGTTCTAAGATCTTTTGGGAAGCTTATGCTATTGGCAGGTACTATGCACCATTCCCCACTCGCTCTTCCTACGCCATCGCGGGGCGCTGTCAAGCGTCTGTTCTTGGAACCTTCCATTCTGTTTCCAAGTCGAACGCAGACGAGCGTACCGCCTTGCAATATGCCCCGCGCATGCGATCGCAGCCCTTAATTCGTTTAGATGCACATGCACTCTCGTGCCGTCGCTTGCCAAAAAAAATTGACAGGGAAGAATTTATGGTAAGTGTCTATCAGGAGCATTGCAATTACCGGATTGACAGCTGACTTTATTTGACGCTTTCCTGCAGCCTATATACTGAGGCGTAGTCAGTTGCTCCTCATTGTGCCCTCCTCGGTGTCGCTTCATTTCCCATTATTCCTGTGAATCCACCTTGGCACTCATCTACTGTCATGGCATCCTCCACGACGATATCTCATCCTGGTTTTCATCCCGACCTACTTCAGCATCTGCCTCGTCGTAGTCTCTTGCCCGACTTAAGCGTGCCGGGCTCGACGCCTGAGGCACCCCAGGGACTCCCTGACTTGAATAATGTTCAGGGAGATGTCTTCTTACTCTTTCCCAAGGTCTGTTACAGTATTCATGCATTTTGTCCTTGTCTTGAAACATTGACAATACTGCCGGGCATCCAGACTGTCGAGAATTTCGTATTCTTCACCATCAATAATGTCCAAGCATTTAAGAATGGCCTTGCAAATTACAAGCCGACGACTTCTCGAGATGTGCTTGACCATCTGCGAGCCATTGCTTGTATCAAGAGAGACGCAACTGGCAACCGCATCGATATCATACAGAGCCAGCTCGCTCTCAGCCGCTCTGGATTAAACAAACTCGGCCAGACGGACAAGACACGCGACGATCACTTCGACGATGGTTCTATGATCAAAGATAAGCCCCTCCCCGGCGATATAAACGACTGGGACCCTGTTTTCAAGGACGGAAAGGTTGATGGCGTGTTTCTGGTCGCTGGCGAAAGTCAGTGATACTTCGTCTTCATTACTTTTGTTTACGCTATTGACTCCGGATTGATAGAGGATCAAGATTGCGACAAGTTATCCAAGGACCTGATCTCGAGTTTCGGTCTCACCGATACCGTTATCCTCAAGGGAAAGCTCCGTCCTGAAAAGTTCAAAGGCCACGAGCATTTCGGATATGAAGACGGCGTCTCGCAGCCTGCGTTGCGGTATGTGCACTTGTCCTTTGCTTTCAACGAATGGATGTCACTCATAGGTCTTGTATCCAGAGGCCTTGTTAAGCCAAACAAAGGTCAGCTTCAAGCCGATCCTGGTGTCGTTATCATGGGGTACAAGGGCGATCCGATCTTGGGCGACCCAACGGTCCCTCAGCGACCGGCTTGGACGAAGGACGGGACCATCATGGCCTTCACGAAGCTCGAGCAGGATGCCATTGGCTTCGAGCAGTATCTGGAAAAGAATGGTCCAAAGTGGCGAGATTGGCTCACTCAAGAGCAAGTCAAGGATATCTATTCTCCGCTCAGCGCACAAGAAGGCGCAGAGCTATTTGGCGCGCGCCTCGTTGGCCGTTGGAAATCGGTACGTACCCGTACGTCCAACGTCTTGTTGGTATGCTCAATTTGGTCATGTGATCAGGGCGCGCCGCTTGCGAATGCGCATTCCCGTGACGATCCTAGCCTCGCCACCCAAGACAAGGCAAATGACTTTGATTACAGCGTGCCAGGACAAAGTGGCCCTTCTGACCGTTTTTGTCCCTTTTATATCCATACTCGCAAGGCTGCACCTCGTAACTTGGATCCTGTCATCCCGCAGAAAGCCTTGGAAGCAGCCCTTATCATCCGCGGAGGTATTGCATATGGTCCCGAAGTACGATACGTACACCTTATACTAGAGATGCAGCTCGTTAACGTTCATTGCAGGTTACTCAGGCTGAGCGCGACTCTTACAATGCAAACGCCAAAAGCCCAAGAGGACTTCTGTTCCTCTGCTACCAGTCGACGGTCGAGAATGGCTTCATACTTCAAACCACGAAATGGGCTGACAATGACAACTTCCCGCCGATAAACCAGATTGTTGGTATGTCTGTGAATTATTGGATCTGAACTTTTATTCATGGCGCTTCCTCAACAGGACAAGATCCAATTCTAGGCAGCCCGTCGACGAATCCCGCCGTCATGGCGAAATTCCCCAATCAACAGTTTTTCGTCACATCTCGAGGCGGGGAGTACTTTTTCGTCCCGTCGGTCGCGACGCTTAAGGCCTTGGCATCCGGCGGCAACAACTCCGTCTGACCAGCTTCCCGTAGTCCATTATTCAACCAGCACTGGGTGTTTGAGTATGTGCAAAATGCCTAAACCTAGTAAATCTCGGTGGAATGGTTTTTCGCTCGTTTGGCTGGTTAGGATAGTGCGTAAGATAGATTCTGTGTACTGAGACGTAGAGTACCCTACCGTGCGTAACTGATGTTTGTTTGCTCAATGCCCTGCCGATGTGATTCTCGTAAAACTGGTCGCTTTCGCCTCTGCGACTGCGCTCCACGGCCTCCATCACATACAACATAGTAATCAGGAGGAATTGTCAAGATGAAGCCTACCCAGGCAGTACAGCCGTCCGCTGCCTCATGGTTAATTGCAACGACGGTAGGTCGGAAGGCTGACTTCACCTCCACCCGTATGGGCTTGAAAGTGATGACTGGATGCCTGGACGGAATTCGACTGGACCCAGTCAAACAAAAGCAAACAGACCTTATGAACCTTCTTTCAAAACCTCATCTATGAACAGACGACGATCTAGAGAGCATGGTCTAAGTCTATATTGAGTCACTGGACATCGTAAATCCGGGACATACTTACGTTGTCAGTACTAGCGCCCTGCGGTTGGCAGTTAGAGTAAATGACCTGCGCGCGATGGTCCTGGGCGAGCAGGTCAAACGCTACCGCTATATATCGCTGTCTTGAGGAAGCTTTCCTTGTAATATTTTCCGCCGGTTCAGCGCCGTACACTTGCAATGGGATGATGATATCTGTCAACGGCCACCATAGTCAGGTCATATTCGCAGCGACGGCCGATACAAGGTAAATTTTGGACACAGCACGGCGTGATGACGGTATCTCGACAGAGTATACTTAGTGACGGTTTGTGGCAAGGACCGATTGCGGGTTAGACGCCGGCAGGAGGGAGAACCAACTGCGCATCGCTACACTGCCTGAAAAATCTTAGCACTTACGGGGAACATGTCTTCATATGTCAACATTCTGTGCATCCACCGGCTCGCGCTGCGTTTCCACATTCATTCAATTCCGAGGGACGTGTACAGCAGCCATCTCCGGCGCACAGGGAGATCGGCACGCGGGCGCTCTCTTGGACCTTCGCCCTGTACTCTATAAGTAGGATCCCAGACACACAAGATTCTCATCCGATACCCTAATATCCACCGCGGCGACACCCATGGCCGGACAACAATACGACGTGGTCTCCGGCGAGCAGTACCGATATGCACTGACCAACTTCGTGCGTAGCGCCATTCCCGCGCGCACACCAAGCTGATGCGATCGCGCGATCCAGCGTATAGCTCACGAGAAGGTCGAGCAGCAGCGCGTGCAGCTCGAGGAGCAGGAGAAGCAGGTCGCGCTGCTGCGCGAGCGCATCGCGACGCTCGAGGGGACGAACCAGCTGAACGAGCCGAAGACGGGCGAGAAGCAGGGCGGCTACTCCGTCGACGATTTCTCCATCAAGGTGCGGATCGCTCGCACTAAAATGACTCTCGGTGTTGTTGACTGCGTCGGGGCAGAATGCAGCGTCGCGGCTCGAGCGACAGATCAACCGATGGGCGACAGAGCTTATTCGAACACCGCCCGTGGAGATCTCAGAGCTTCGCGATGCCGTTCTGAGCGACATATTCGACGGGGGAGAGCTGGAGATCGCGGGCGATGCAAGGCCCATGGAGGTGCAGAATCTCCTACGGCACACAATGGCAGATACAATCTCAGAAGCCATCGTGAACTCGCTCATCGTTACCAGCTCTACAGAGGCCAACGACCAGCTCACGCGGATCCATGAACACATCTTCGCCCGTATGTCCATTTGCAGTCTATTCCCAATTTACATATCTGACATCTTACCCACACACCAGGCGATCCGACCGTAGCCGCCGTCTGGCGACGCCAAACCTTCTCCGCAGCCGTCGACAAATGCTCCCCCGAAATGTCGCGCTCCATCCTCGAAGAGCACATGCCGACGCTCATGCAGCTCCTCAGCCCCGCCGGCGGCGCATCCGCCACGGCGGTGCTCGACGCAGCAGTCGAGTTCTCGCGCATGCTGCACGGCTCGCCGTCCTCCGCGGGCGGCACCGTCGACGCGTTCTACCGCTCGTTCGTGCCAGAGATCGGCAGCACGCTCTACCCGCGCCAGGTCGAGCTCGTGAAGCGCTGTCTGCGCAGCGAGCGCGGCGAGCTCGACCGCGTCGGCGCGACGATCTTCCCCGGGCTCGTGAAGGTGTCGCGCGGCGCGGGTGCGGATGCGCAGAGCGCTCCGAATATGCAGGCGGTGGTCAGGCGTGCGCAGGTCATTTGTGAGTGCGCGTTGCAGGCGGGCAGTAGTAGCAATGGGTCTACGCCGGCGGTGGGATAAGGGATGGAACTTGCTGTAATGACATACCAGATGTATACCCTTTCGAGATACCAATAGTTGCATCACATTCTACTTATAGGGTCCACAGGGAGACACAGGCATTAGTGAATCGTTACCCAGAAGTCCTGTTGTAAAAGTTCTATATTTTAGGGGAATATACTATCGCCTCAAATGACCAACAATGACGCAAGGGTAGCTTCCGACTCAACGACCTGGATGCAGGAGATGTCAAAGCGCAAAGCACACGGGCAATGCAAGAACTTACATCCAACGCCTGCTCGACCTCCAGACGCCTGCGCGCCGCGTCGAGCCAGTCCTTTAGGAGCGTCTTCGCGGTACCCGTCAACTGGTTTAGTTCCCGCGCTGCCAAATCGAGGTCCTTCTCATTGAGATAATGCTCCGCGCGCGACAGCACGCTGAGCACATCGTCGCCAGGCACCAGTCCCTGCTTGCGGAACGTGAACGCTGAGAACAGATGCGACGCGATGTGCGAAAGCACACCCGCGTTCTGGTCGGGCACGAGCGCGACACGCGACACGCGGGGCGCGACGGACGTCGCGAACCACGATGTGAGGTCCGCGAGCGGCTCGACGCCAACGTCCGGCGCGTCCGACGCGTCGAGCGTCTCGAGCGCGCTCGCGACGACCGGGTCGTCCTTCGCCGCCGCGATATGCCGCAGCACCCGCAGCTCGTCGCGGAACGGCTGGCGCTTCGGCGCGTCGATGGCGCTGTGCAGCGCGCGGATCGCGGACCACAGCGAATGTACGCGCAGGTTCTCGTCGAGGTACGTCGAGTTGTCGAGCGCGATGCGCTCGAGGCGCTTCAGGTTCGCCGCGAGCTCGTCGAGCTTCGCGAGCCGCCCGCCGCGCTCCTGCTCGACGTGGACCTTGATGTCGCGGATCCAACGGCGCTGGAGTTCGATGCCCTGAGCTATGACCTCTTCCTTCAAGCTGGCGGATCATGAGCAATGTAACGCCGGACAAGGAGTAAATGGGCTTACCGTTCGTTGATGATTTCACGCTGGGTTTCCAGCTCACGGTCAAGTTTCTCCCGGTACTCCTTCGCGAACTTCGCCTTCTCCCCATCCAAGTATTCCTTGAAACCGGCCTCTTGGTGGTCAAGCTTGTCCTGCGCATCGAGCTCAATCTCGAGCAGCTTCAACGTGTACTGCCGGGCCTGCTCATCCAGCTCCTGCTCGAGCTTGTGCTGCTCCTCCTCACGCAGTTTGTCAAAATCGTGCGCCAGTTCAGTTAGATCCGTCCTGGCAGTGTCGAGCACGCCCCGTGCCTGCGTCGCAGCGGCAGGGTTGTCGTTTAGGAATGCGGCGAGGTTGTCGATGGTGGATGCAAGATGAGAGATAACGGGTTCCGAAGAGCTGAGCCCCGCGACAACGGGTGCGACCAGAGGGAGGGGCTCGACGGCTCCTGCGCCTTGATCCGGTTCAGCAGCAGGCTTTGGCGGAGTGGGCCGTTTGTAGCCAGGTGGAGGCTCGAAGCCGATGGGCAGCGGCGCATCGTACACGTCCTTTCCAACGAATTCAGTGGTCTTCAACTCGAGCTCACCCTCCCTCGGACCAAGCACGTCGGGCACTGCATTTGTCGGCTGGCCGGGTGTCGTGGTCGCCTCGGGCAGGGAAGCAATGGGCGATTCGGAGGAGAGAGCATGTTCCGCCTTGCGGATGAGATCGTCGACGCCCTCGGAGAACTGCTCAGCCTGGTCCTTTGCGATGGCGGCCGCCCGGACACTCTTCTCGTTCACCTTGCTGACGTGTATGTCGGTCTTTAAACGGTCCAAGATTCCTTCCCCAGACTCCACAGCCTTCTCAGTCGCGTCCTTTATCCCTTTCACTTTCTGCTCTGCCTTCTTCTCTGCCTTCTTCGCCTGGTCAACGACTTCCTCGGTCGCATAGCCTAGCTGCTTGCGCGCGAAAGTGTAGGTTTTGATGCCACCCTCAATTGTGTTGTCAACGACATCCTGGAGAGTGAGGTTATCCCAGCCATGATTTTCGCCAAACTCGATGACGGAGGGGCCAAAGGGCACGCGGTTGATGAAGAAATCGTAATACACGGGATTGTTGAACGCAACGAATGCGCTACCGACGTAGTACGTGGTCGTCGCGGCGGCCGTGTAGAAGACCAGACGGCGCACGATATGCTTCTTTTTCTTGGGGGCGGCAGACTCGACTGTCTCCGACGTTTCCGTGGCGAAACGCTGGATGCACGAGACCCGTATAAGTCGCTAAAATTAGGAGAAAATGGGCTGAAACTCACCCTTCGAGACACTCGTACGAGCCCTTTGCTCGCGGGCGATGCTGCCTGCCTGGCGACAGGCAAAGCACGGTACATCCGGGTGTGGTGGGTATTGCGGTGGTGGTGCGTAGACGCTGCAGCTTCAGCGCCGTCACGATTTCCGCCGAGGGTGTCACGGGATCACATGATCGTTACCGTGACAATGTCCCGCGTTCACCGCGTCTGCCTTGCTGGGTGGGGGTGCCATTGACCCGTTTTGTTGCCAGCGCCCAGCTGTCCTGATCGTGAAGCCCACTCTGTTTGCGATCACCCCAAGTCTGTCTATCAAGACCGTTCATTTTTCCGTTCTATATGTCAATATGCCGCGGACAGCTTTTCCGGATATACCAAACCTCGGTACCGCCGCCGATGAGTCTCCAATTAATCTCTTCAATTTTAACGACTTGGCGGGGTCTGGCTGTGTTCTCTGTGCGCACTACCAGCAGTGTTCTGTTCGTCAGGCCTCAATATGTCTCAGGGCTTGCAACATCAGACATCCGTCCCCGTGACACACCGTTTCCCAGGCAAACGAGCGCTGTGAAAGTTTCTGCCCGGGTCCACCATCTCAATGAAGCCCAAGTGAGTGCTATGCCTATTTCCGTGCCGAGAATCGGGGTGCCTCCCTCTGGGTTCCATCGCGGAACCTGAGAACTTCAAGTGTCAAATACTGGCTGTGTTTTACGGTTCCAACCGGTGCTGCTTGGATGATACTGCGCCTTTTTTCTCCCATCATGGCTACTATCTCTACAACGTGGTCAGTGATGTAGGGTCAGGCACTCTACTGCGGGCGCTCAAGCGCTCACTTTAGAGTCACTAAAGAAAGACCGTTCCGTCGCCTGAGTGGGCAGGAGGTGAATGAACCTTGTCCATCTTTGGTAACTATATAGCAGCACGAACGTGCGTCACTAATTGGCCACACCGGGCGTTATTATAAAACGTCTCAGACATATCTCTTGGCCCTCTCCTTCTCACTCTTCAGAACACCCTCGAAGCCATGGACTGGGATATACCACTCTCGACGCCATCACCAAAGTTCACGGCCGATTTCCCGCAGGACATCGTGCTCGACATCCATCAAGGGTTTGCTTCGCCATCGCCGGATCCTGAAGCGGGAGAGTGCTCAGGGATTAACAGCGCTTCGGATTCCTACTCACACGACTTGGAACTTCGACCCATCGCTTCTGGCCTGTCATTTACGACCGCTTTCAACTGTGAACATCGATATTCCCTCAGGGCTCGCGACAAAGAGTGCGCTATCGTCGTTATGCGGAGCCGTTCGCACAATCCGGACATGCCACCGACTTATTACATGGGCGACGAGATTTCTGGATACGTCGCACTCCCGCTCGCGAACCTTTCGAGTATCACGCGCGTAGAGGTCGTCGTGAGTACTCATGACATTGCCATTCGTCGTCGTTGCAATTAACCATGTTATTAGATGCTGGAATTCGCGGCAGGCTCACCGGAACCCCTGGCAGAAACGCGCCGCAGCCTTGTACCCGAAGAGCTCGACTCAACGTCTATCAAGTCGAAAGGCCATATCGAGTGGCCATTTCAGATGACTCCTATGCGGGAGGCTGTGTCCGACAACGCGTCCTCATCGGACTCGTCTAGCTCATCTCCTACTCGGCGGTTTTCCAATTTCTCCATTGCTACACGGTCCTCGCGAAATAGCCGCACCGACGCCTGCCAGATCACTGTGACTGCCCACCGACGGGGTCTTCAGCCCAAGGCTTTGTGAGTTTCTCCCAGGATACGTGCTCCCCCCAGGTCACTGACTCCGTGCTTTGGACAGCTTGATGCGGGACCTTACGTTCATAACATCGTCAGAAGCGAAAAGTCCGACCTCGCCTCTTGGATTCTTTGGTCACGACCCCACGCTCCGGCCGCCCAAATCCCTCGTCCCAATAGTAGAGCGGCGGATGAAGGAGCTCGACCCGGTAGTAATCAAGGGATTGCTCTTTAGGACTGACCCTGTCGAAGTGCACTGCCAGGTATGCATCTCTTATGTGTCGGGCTATGCATGTCTAACGTAAATTCATTGCTCTTAGTTAGGCATCGCAGTACCAGTTCGTAGCATCAGGAATGCCTTCTGTATACTCCCTTACTCACCACTCCACATCCAGCTCGTATATGCCGTTGGCGAATCCATTCCCCTCAGTATGACTCTCACCACCCCCGATCGGCCTGCGGTCGACCTCCTCGCAGTATCGCAAGCCATCGATGTGCGGCTGTTCAAGACGATGGCCTTTGGCAAGAATGCACACGAGGTCGCGCCAAGCCACCGCGCCACGTACAAGCGCAATGATTGCGTTGGCATCGCGCGCTGGGTTCCCGAGAGCTCCGGCCAGCTGCCCCCGTTGCCGGGCGACGACAGACCACGCTGGCGGGTGCGGCTGCGCGGCGCACTGCCTACGCACGAAGACGCGAAGGTAAGCTCGACGTCGTTCGAGTACAAGCACATGGCGATGATGGTGAGTCGCTGTTCTGCTGGTGCTCGAGGGTGCGATGCTAATGTGCGTGCGCAGTACACGGTCAACCTGTTCCCATTCAAGGCGAAGGACTTCCACCCGTTTTTGGCGGCTGACAAGGAGCTCGTCATACTCAAGGTCGCAATCAATGATTCATGACCGTGTTCATGCCAGCTGATGCTGAGGGCATTGATCTGACATCTAGCTCACGCTCACGCACCCATCGCGCGCGGAGGAGTAGGTGGTTCGATGCATCTGCTTTCATGGTCTCGTCTTAGAAGGATTGGTCATCTCTCTCTATCCCCCCATGCTATCGTTTTCATCTGTTGGGTCATGCTCTGTTGTTGTGCTTGTATCTGAATCCTGGGTTGTCTGGTTAGATGTTGTAATATTTCGCTCGCATATAAATTATGGTATTTTAGAGGCATCGTACATGTGTACATATCTATGTAGTCTAGCGGTGGAAAAATATGGAAGAGGAGACTGGTTATACTGAATGAAAGTCAGGAGAAAGCCAACATAGATCTCAGCTTGATCTCGACGGTAGCCCTGTCTCCTCGAACGTTCGTCGTCTTCAGATCGGCATGTTGGACTCGGAATATAATATTTGCCGAATTTGCAATCGATCTCTCTGCGGGCCCGGAGACCAGTCGGAGACCGTGCCTTCCGTGCATGATATCATCATTTTTTCTCACTCTCCAGCTTCGAGCTCGTCGGCTCTTCGATAACCTTTCATGCCGTCCATACCCGTCCACACCCCGTTGCTCCTCTACGTGCAGATATGATACAGTGTCCAAAAATAGGCAAGTAGAAACATCAGAAAGTGATGCATACGGTCAGCTGACGGTGGTGTTGGGGCGGCCGGCGTGGAACGAATATTCAGAACGCGCGCGACGAAACTGGTAACCAGCTCTATCTCGTCAACCATTATGCCAAACTCGTAGACACCCACGGAACTCGCAGACGCCGTCAATAACGGCTCACCCAGTGTCCAGCCCACGAAACTCTGTCAATGGACAAATCAAGTCGATTTTCGAACGTTCAGAATGTGGCTAACGAGGCTGGCACCCTCGTTTGTAACCCATGTGGCGCGTGTGCCCTCGTTCGCGTCTCTGTAATAACGACTGCATGGAGGTGAGTCTCAGGAACGCCGAATCCGGCAGGAGACAACAGGCGTTGGAGCATCTGCGCGATGTATCTATGCCGGCAGCCGTGATCCCGAGCGCCTGCCTTATCATAAATAAGTCAGGCCCGTCTGCACCCGTTTTTGCAGACTGCTCGTTCCTCGACGGTCCTCAAAATACAGATTCACGGTCACGACTCACGACATGTCTACGACGACGGATGGAGAGCAGGCGAAGGCGAGGGATGCGAAGGTGGTGGAGGCAGGCGTGGATGGGGAGGCAGACATGGATGTGGAGACAGGCGTGGATGTGGACGATGTCCCAAGCCTGAGCAGCACGTCGACAGACAAGTACACGACGACGCGAAGGGAGTTGTGGTGTTTCTATCTGTATTATATCGTGCGTTCCTCGATCTCAGTCTCTTGGTTCATTACATTGAATATATAAATGCATATGCTTCGCCATTTGCTTTTTGCAGGGCAATAACGGACTCAGCGGATTCAACTTTGGGCCCTCGCAATTCCAGAACTTGTTGTATCTCGCAGGCTACGACCCTACCCAGCCGCCATTCACTGCGCCCTGCGGTAGTGACACGGGCTGCGTGTTGCCTTATCTCGGTCGCGTTCGCGACAGTGCGTAGCCTATTTTCTACTGGCTCAGAACTGGCTTTTATGCGTGCCCTTCCTTCAGTCAACTCGATCGTGCTCACCACGAACGGAATCAGCTTCGCCATTCAGGCCGTACTCCTCCTAGTCATCGGCGCATGGGCAGACTACGGCCGCTGGAGGTCCAACCATTCCTTACCCTTCTACGTCGCGTATATTAACAGAAGGCGCGCCGCTCGGCGCCCTGCTTCACAGACCAAATATCACGATTTTCTTCACCCTCGTGGCCGTCGGCGTTTCCTTTGGCTGGCTCGGCGTCGAAGACCCCTCAAAATGGCGCGCGGGCGTCGCGCTCTACGTTCTCGGCCGTGAGTCCTCCATTGGCCCGCGAAACCTGCTATGAGCCTCTAAACCCTCCGCGCCAGTGATAACATACCAGGTGAGTTTAGCATCTGCTCTCTAACAGAGCTCAGTCACGAACGGCGCTCGTGCCAGTGCGCGCTGACCTTCTGGACCGCGGCGTTCCCGGGCCTCGCGCGGAACCTCCCGGAGGTGAAGCAGTCCGCCGAAGACGCGTCCGTCGGGACAAAATCGTGAGTCCCCGGCGCCGCTCTGCGCGCGCTAGCTATCTCACCGCCGGCGACAGCGCGGACGCGCACGAGCGGTTCGAGAGCCTCGCGCGCAACCGCGTGTCGAACATCTCGTTCGCGGTGTGCTCTGCGGGCGAGATCGTCGTGCTCGCGATCATGGTCGGCATCATCAAGGCGCTGCATACGGAGGAGAGCACGGAGAACAATACGCGCGCGTTCAGTGTGATTATCGCGTTCGCGGGCGCCGTGTGGCGTGAGTGCGGCCTTTTTGTGCTGGTGTGCGCCGCTGATGAATGTGTCGGGCGCAGTGGTCTGTGCGCTGCCGTGGTTCTTCTTCGAGAAGCGCAGGCCGGGTCTGGCGCTTCCGCCGGGCACGTCGCTCCTCACGGTCGGGCTCAGGCAGACGTATGTCGCGTTTCGGGAATGTATGCGCCTCAAACAGACGTTCTTGTATCTGATATTCTACTTCCTCATGTACGTCTTTTTCCCAAGATTGCGGCCGTTGAGTTTACCTTTGCTGACGCTGTTGGTCAGGGGCGACGTGCTGAATACCACTGTGTAAGACTAGGATTATCTGGGTCAGTCGTGCGTAGATTCTGACTTGTAGGTGTCGGTTTCGTGCAGTACTGTTATTGGGACCTTGCAAAACACGTTCGTCTTCGGTCTCTTCGCTAATGGAATGCGTTCTGATTGTTTTGCTTCGTAGGGTCGTGTCATATTCTACGTTGCAGTTGACGCTCCTGCTCCTGGTGGGCATCGTTGCTCAGGGTGTCGGCATCTAGTGAGCATTTTCTCCTCTAAACCAGATGGAGTTGGCTCATGCGGCTTTCGAAGCGCATTCTGGCTTGTCCAGAAGAAATTCAATATACCCACGAAAACCGTACGATCCTCTGCCTGTTTAATGATCATCAACCTACATTTCATCTAGATGCTCATGTTCAATGTCTTCTGGATTCTGGTCCGCTGCTCTTTTTCTTCTTTGATGAATTCTTATCTCTGACATCACATATAGATATTGACGATCTGGGGCCTCATTGGCGTCCATACTGACAAATTTGGCTTCAAGCACGTCTGGGAAATCTGGTAGGTCACGTCGATCCTAGAGCCCCGCGATGCACTCATCTCTTCGCAGGCTGTACCAGGTCTTCTACGGCCTAATGGTGTGCCCGTGGTACGCATACAGCCAGACGATGATCAGCGAGGTCTCTCCCATGCCGCAGATGTACGCCCTCTTCCATCCGCATCTACACTTCGCGAGACTCACACGCCGTTGATGCTATCCAGGTTCCTGTTCTTCGCGCTATTCTCTGTCGTACGTCACACGCCGCCTATAGCGCTTGAATACTGACCCAGAGAAAACCAGATCGGCAAGACATCAGCATTCATCGGGCCCTTCGTCTCGAGCGCGATCATCAGCGCCTCGGACAACAACGACAACATGCCCTTCGCGTTCCTCTTCGGCCTGTGCGCGCTTTCTTCTCCCCTCGTCTGCTGTCTTTCCCTGATGTGTGTGCTTGCAGCGGCGCATTTAGCACGGTGTTCCTGTTCTTCGTGGACATGAAGAAGAGCAAGGTCGAGTGCGACGAGTTCATCGCGGCTGAGGCGAAGCGGGACGCGTTCGGGACTGATTCGGACTCAAATTGACGGCCTAGCTCACGGAGGATAAGTAATGGGCCTACGATGAGGCCACGGCAATAGAATGAACGGCCTCGCGAGGTCTTTATGGCTGTTTTACGTGCGTGATACTGGTGGTCGCGCGGATGGCCCCGAGGCGAGAATCCTGCAAAGACGTATTCGGAGTTCCTGGACTCCTGATCCGAGGCACGCTCGTGGGTGGATCGTTCGGCGAAATGAAAGATGACGCAGTATCAACTGATGCTAACGCGAAGGTGTGAGGGCGTGCAGGTAATTTGCGCTCGGAAAAGCTAATCATTTCTCAAGTGTGAGATACCTCCGGTATGAAATCATGATACTGATGTCAAATATGTCGATGCATGGCCTGCAGAAGCTTGCAGAAGTCAGAAATTAAGTTGTTAGATTACACACGACGTTCGGAATCGATGTGGCCATGGTCGATAGGAGACTGCCCTGCTGCGCTACCCCCGAAATTTTACGTGACATCACCGTCGGAAGCGCACATGAACTTCGTAATGTCCACAGCCCCGAGTCGAAATTTGAGATTGGACGTCGGCGTGGTACCCAGACGGTGCTGGGAGGTTTTCGCGCGAGATGAAAGACCGCAGTGGGAGCCCTCAAAAAGGTGAGGTGGATGTATCGATGATTAGAGACCGAAATAGAGTCTATCGGCCAAGAAATTCTAAGGAATTTACGCAATTCTAATTGGTTCTGAAGCAGCAGCACACAAGTCTTAACCAATCAGATTGCGAAAAACCCTAAAAATTACTAGGCCGATAGACCGTCGAAGATTGGTGTAGCCGTCGATGTGGTGTCCAGACGGCGGTGGGAAGTTTTCGCGCGAGATAAAAGACGGAGGTAACGTCATATGTGCTCGGACCAGCACGCTCGGACCAGCATACATTGAATGTACGAAACATACCATGTGTTAGAGGTTATCTCTGCTCGTCTGACCCGGGCGTAAGTCTGCCTTGAAATGCACCGTTGTGGTGAGAGAAATACCGTACGGGAGCGCTTGAAGATATGAATCGCGCATAATCTCGGATTGGGACTACCTGATGCGTTCCGAAGATTAACAAAGAAGCCCGCCGCTATCCCGCCTACGGAGAGGCCACGGCCTTGCAGTCCGGCGTTGCAGGTGTCCGAAGAAAAGGGACGCCTATATAAGGTCCAACAACCCAGGACCGAGCTCAAAATCCGACCGCGGAGCCATAGAGGTCGTAGGGCCGTTCCTGTAACTGTTAAACCGTCAGTCTCAGCCGCGCATCCTCCCAGACATCGAGCAGCACCTTAAAGCCGCCTTCGAGCATCAAAAAGGCTGTCGTCCATCAGAGAGGTGGGTGGTGAAAGAGTTGGTAGGGAATCAGCATCATCACCGATATTTGAAATTCGCAGGACGCGCCTAGCTCGGTATTTAGACGTCACGGCACGAAACCCGAACCCCCTCTGCAACTCCTTCGAGCGTCCTTAGATTTCTGCCTCTTTCGTTCGTCTTTCATCAGCTCTCCATCGCATTGATTCAGTTTCTTCTACTTTCTTAGTCCTTAATCGGCGTAGCGTAGTGAGCATAATTCCGGGATCTGACTAACCGCTCTTTGCAGCACTAACGGTACGTTGGTGACAGTTTCCCCGCGCTTGTTTCGGCCCTATCGCACAGGCTTTGTAGCGAATCGGTTCCCCACACTAGTATTCTTCCCTGCCCATCAACTCTAGTTACCCCACACCTTTCCCCTCTCCCCGCACCATCCAATGGCACCACCTTTGTCCCATCCGCCCGGCGTGAACTTTGTCGATGACGAGAGGCCCGTCAATGTGGACGCCGCCACCTACTACGGTGGAACGGAATACCATAGTCGTTCGAGGACATATAGCACGGTACGCATTTCTCTACTTATGACGTGGCTTCCGATCTGAGCAGCCCGCGTGTCCTGCGTAGTCCTCACCCTATGGCTACGCCCCGAAGCGGACACCCGCCTTTCAGGAAGATTGGCACATGAGGCCGAGGAGAATGTCGCACGACGAAAAGAGCTCCGCACCGCGGCGCTTCCTCATCGACGTCGAGGAGACCATCCGTCTTGTCCTTGAGCAGGAGGATACCGACGGCGACTTCCAAATCAGCATCACCGATGCCGGTCCCAAGATCCTTTCTCTAGGGACCGCCACGAGCAATGGCTACAAGAGCTTTGATATTCGAGTAGGTCCTATGTTCTGCAATATCATGTCAGCGGCTCACAAATATGGTCCTAGGGTACCTATATGCTGTCAAACCTTTTGCAAGAGCTTGCACTAGCCCGAGACCACAACCGAAAACGTATTGTCCTCGACGAAGCCCGTCTCACCGAGAACCCTGTTGATCGCCTCTCGCGCATGATCAAGAATTCGTTCTGGCATTCTTTGACCCGCCGCATCGACGGCGACGGTCTCGAGATCATCTGCGCCGATCCCAAGAACCGCACTGGTCACATTCAACCACGCATTTACGTCCCCCATGGCGAGCCGAAGATGGTTGAGTATTACAAGAGGATTGCGAAGGAAAAGCCACACCTGAATCTGGATGTACAAGTCCTCCCTCCCAAGCCTGACGATGCGTACTTCGTGAAGACCCTCAACACCAAGCCGGGTATCCTTGCTTTGGCTATGAATGAGGTCAATGACGGCAAGGGTAGCCGATCATTGAAGGGTATCCCCTTCGTTGTGCCTGGTGCTCGTTTCAACGAGGTTTGAGTCTTTTGCTTCTTGTCATTATTGCTGCATTGCTGATGCGCCTGTCAGCTCTACAACTGGGACTCCTACTTTATCTCGTTGGGGCTCCTCGTGGATGGCCAAGTCACCATGGCGAAGGGCATCCTCGAGCACTTCATCTTCGAGATCCGGCACTACAACAAGATCCTGAACGGAAGCCGATCGTACTACCTGTCGCGCGCCCAGCCGCCGTTCCTCACGGACATGGCACTCCAGATCTACAACCAGCTCGATCGTTCCGACCTTGAAGCCAACCGCCTGTGGCTGAAGCGTGCAATCCAGGCTGCCATCAGGGAGTACCACACCGTCTGGGTCGCAGAACCGCGGGTGGATCCCAAGACGGGTCTGTCTCGCTACCGCCCTGACGGCATTGGCATCCCGCCCGAGACGGAGGCGACGCACTTCACGCACATCCTCGAGCCGTACGCGCACAAGCACGGGCTCTCGGTCCTCGAGTTCAGCGAGAAGTACAATGACGGACTTTTGAGGGAGCCGGAGCTCGACGAGTACTTCCTTCACGACCGCGCGGTGCGCGAGAGCGGGCACGACACCTCGTATCGCCTCGAGAAGCGCTGCGCGAACCTCGCGACGATCGACCTGCAGGCGCTGCTATACAAGTACGAGATCGACATCGCGACGGCGATCCGCGAGGTGTTCGACGACGAACTCGAGCTCGACGACGAGTTCCCGCTTGCGCCGTTCCCACCGTCGCCCGCAGCGTACGCGAGTGCGCGTCGCGAGGCGTCGACGAGCCGCAAGCAGCACAGCGAGGAGTGGTTTGCGCGCGCAGAGTTCAGGAAGCAGCAGATCGACAAGTACTGTTGGAACGAGAGCAAGAGCCTGTACTTCGATTACGATACCGTGCAGGAGAAGCAGAGCCTCTATGAGAGCGTGACCGCATTCTGGGCGCTCTGGGCCGGCTGCGCGAGTGAGGAACAGTGCTGGAAGCTTGTGTATGCTGGTTCTGTTCTATTCCTGCGCGCGGCGTTTGCTGATGTGCATGTGATGTGGTTGACAGATCTTCGTCGTTGAAGAAGTTTGAGGTCCTCGGCGGTCTGGTGTCGGGAACCGAGGAGTCCCGCGGGACGATCTCGCTCGACCGTCCCAATCGACAGTGGGATTACCCCTACGCCTGGTAAGCTTTGTGTTCGCCTCGTTGTTTCCGATCAGCGTTGACGTGGAGGGTGTGACAGGCCGCCTCATCAGATCATGGCGTGGGTAGGCTTGGAGCGTTATGGCTATCTTGAAGACGCCCAGCGTCTGGCGTACAGGTTCCTCTACATGTACGTTCCGTCTATTGTCGTCCCTGGACGCACGTTCATCGTTCTTGCTCTCGTACAGGATGACCACGGCGTTCGTCGACTTCAACGGTGTCGTCCCTGAGAAGGTAAATATAGCGTTATTGCAGCCCCATTCGCAGCGCCTGATGAGACGTCGCAGTTCGATGCAGTGAGGCTCTCCCATCTCGTCGATGCCGAGTACGGGAACCAGGGCATCGACTTCAAGATGGTCCCGCGCGAGGGTTTCGGCTGGATGAACGGTACGCACCTCTTTCCCCGCCCTCTTCTGCGACTGACCTGACGCCCCACAGCCGCGTACCAAGTCGGCCTGTCGTACCTGTCGAACCACATGCGCCGCGCCGTCGCGGCGTGCACGTCGCCCGAGGTGTTCTTCGGCAGGAGCATGATGGGCGAGCATACCGCGGCGCCGCCGGGCAGCGTCGTGAACGACCCGCTCGGGCTCGCGATGGAGAGCCTCGCCATCAAGGCGCCGACGCCGATGGAGGCGGCCCAGCCCCCGCCGCCCTACCTCGCCGGCCAGCCCATCGTTTGAGTCCGCGGTATTCATATTGTGGTATGGCGCAGTGGCGCATGCTCTTCGTTTTGGCTCTAGTCTACCTAATTCCCGGTCGTCAGCGGCGGGGTAATGATCTGGTTTCTTCATCCGTCCGTTTCTAGTCTCGTCTGTGTTTCGTTCTCATACCTCAGATCCACGTTTCGCATAGATGATGTGTTCGGGATCAGCACGAACGGTTTCTTCTTTTCTTTCTCAAGTTGTTAGTTTCATTCGATAATAGTCAACCATTGTATAAGTATTTCACGTTGCACGTCGTAGCTGTCCAATCGACATGATTTGATCCATACATCAGCTGTCTGCTTGCGTGTCTTCTTTATTCTGATTCAATGGCGACGGGGCCCATGGGACGAACGACGACGAAGACGAAGTACTAGTTTTTGAGATGCTCCTCGGAAACTCCGTAAAAAGCACCTGCTCAGCACCATCGATCCATCAGAATGAGGACTTGGCATGATACGAAAGGCTTTTTGAGCCAATATTAAGTAGCAAGCCAATATTAAGTAGCAATGGCAAGAACCAGCAAGTTACATGCCGATGATCTTTCGACCGGTGGGAATCCACGGACTGGCCTGGGCCCGCGTCGCGTCGCGTCGTGAAAACAAAAAGTTACATATGGGCCTTTGACTTTGTCGCCGTCCATTCTGAGAGTCGTATCAGTCAGATCCTTGTCCAAGTACTGCTCGACTCTTCATACCATGAGTCAAGTCCTAGACATAATTCATCCGGTGTCTTTGTCAACTTCTCTTGCACCATGCAACTGCGACGTCACGACGGGCCTATTGTATGTATCACGACGTCCGCAAATCAATGTGCGTCCCAAGGCAACAGAGCTCAGTCTCGCGGAAGACCACGAGGACAGACAATAACGGCTGTGGGAACTAGTAAGCCTTTCGTTGCTCTGCAACCACTGGACACATATTCTGTGAGTGCGTTAAAAGTGCGACTCCATCACCGGCAGGCATTCATTATTTCCTACCCATCTGTGCCCCCCTTGTCGAGACTGTGTGGGCCTCGTGTTCTTGCCACGGCCTCTCTAGTCGGCTTTGACAGCGTGTCCTCTCAGCTCACCTATAGCCGCCCTCTAAACGACAATCATGAGCTCCGGCGGCAGCGGCGTGCTCGGCGCGCTCGTCAACATCGTCAAGGATCTCCATCCTGCATTGGCAGTCCTCAAGGGAATCTATGACATCTACGACGGGGTCCAATACAATAAGAAACGGTGCGGCGGCCTCGTCGATCGCGCGCGTCGTGTCCTGGTCGTTATCAACACTGAGCTCAACACAAAGAGAACACGCCCGAAGCCGGCCAATGTGAGGCGCCTTGAAGAGTACGTAAACGCATTGGGGCGATATTCGCTGAATCTTGATTGATGACATCGAGCAGGACCCTGGAGTATATTCGCCAGATTATGCAGAACTACGCCGCTCTGTCGTTGGTACCCAGTCTCATACGCAGCGAAGAGATCAAGCGGGCCATCGAGCAGGGCCATTATCGGCTTGAAGACTGCTTGCAACTATTTCAGGCGAGTTTATGCAGTCCCTTGTCTGCATGGGCGGCGGCGCGCTGATGAAGATGTCGTACAGATAAAGTCGCTGCGGCAGATCCAGGATTTCCAGAGCGCAATGCGCAGGGAAGAGAAGGAGCACCACAACGAGCTGGTTGTGTTACTCAAGAGCATCCAGGATGCCTTGCAGCGCGGAGAGCCCCTCGGAAGGCAGCTCTTCTCCATTGACGGCCGCCGGGAGGACGAGGTTATGCTTGCCATGCAGCGCGTCGGTGTCCGTTTCTGCCGTCCTGGAATACTGATACCGACGTATTACATTTTTCTAGGAGATTGAAAGGCGTGCAGAGGACACATCCGTGGAGAAGCAGATTCTCCAGCTCGGCTTGCGCTCCCTGAAGAAGCAAGGCAAGAAGATGGCTCCCGAGTGGACGATTACCTCGTTCGATCTAAGACTGTATTCTGGGCCTGAAGCCCAGATTGGAGCGGGGGATTTTCCAAAGTGGTGCGAGGACAGTGGAAGCGGATAGACGTTGCAGTCAAATATGTCTATGGTGATGTGAAGGTAAAAATTGTCTTCCACTCATAGTTGGGAGCTAAATAACTAATGACGGTGGCCAGCCACTGAGTCGAGAAATAGCGGTGTGGAGGCAACTGCGGCACGACCACATAGTTCCGTTCTATGGAGCCTCGATGTCTGCGGAGCCGCCCTATATTGTCTCCAGGTACATGAAGAACGGAAACATGATCTCATATTTACGTCGCAATCCAACAATGGACAGGGTGAAGATAGTGCGTGATCGTCTTCGCTTTGCATAGTTCTCAATAATATTGATTCTGCTCTAAGGTCTATGAGGTGTCGCTGGGCCTGCTATATCTGCATGGAGAGTCGATTGTACATGGCGATATCAAAGGCGTACGAGGTCTAACAATATATCTTCAACGCAATCCTGATCCTCTTTCCGGCAGGAAAATGTCCTAATTGACGACTCTGGTAAAGCTTGCATAACGGATTTTGGTTTGTCGAAGGTCAAGACGGAAGAAAACTCTTTGCTTTACATGAGCAACTCGTCTACTAGAAGACCGAAGATTGCTGGTACACCGCGGTTCATGGCACCCGAGGCCTTAAAGGAAGGTCGTCAGAACTACAAGACGGATGTATTTTCCTTCGGAATGCTTATTTACCAGGTGTGATGTCTGAATTCAAAGCGTAAATACTAATTGCTGAAACCTGATGATAATATTGAAGGCGTTTACATTAAAGATTCCCTTCGCCGATGCAAGTGACGAAGATTTGCACTCGGGGCGGCTTAAGCCTCTGAAGAAGCCTCAAGAAGAAGCCCATGGATTGACCAATGGCTTGTGGGATCTGCATCGGTCATGCATCGACGCCAATCCGGCTATCAGGCCTCTGTTCGAGCAGATTACCTTGATCATGGAGTCTCTGAGCAACAGCTGGGATCAAGTATGGCGAAAGCATCATTCCGCAGGATCAGGTTTGGATCTTCCTTGCCTTGAGACCCCCCAGAATTGACATCAAAGGTAGCGTTGCCCGAAAATCCAATCCCAGCGAGCCGCTTCCAGGAGACTCTCGTTGCGAAAGGTCATTCCTGGTTCAAGGGGATCTCTAAGGCACTCCTTCCCAGCTCATTATACTTCAGGGAGAACAGAGCCTTTTACATCAAGTATACGATATGCAACTACCGTGCCACCATGACACTCGAGGACGCCAAGCCTCAGATCAGAGCATATGGTTATCTCTACCCCAGTCATCCCAAAAAGCTGTCATTCCAATAGTGAGCCGCCCGTCTTGCTTTGCCCAACGTCAAACGTTTCTCAGCCGCGTTCATCGTAGCCAGGGGAGCCAGAACAGCTTTGTGAGCTGGTATACACGAGACGTTTTAGAGGCGTGGCGAATCGACGCACACCAGATCACGCGCAGTGGTCCACAAGTCATGTCATTGAAATTCAGCGGCGATGGCGTGGCCCGGCTTTGGTTCGAAACATTTCTGCTATATGCCAAGGGGAAGGATCCTCGAGGTTCTGGTAAGCCTTTTATTTCGCCTACCGGCGAACGAGGAACTGATAGATACATAGGATGCTATCCTGTGCCTGTGATTTGTAAGACGGAGGGCGTCTACTGGAAGCGAAGGGCCAAGCAGAACATAGAGGTAGCGCATACAAACCTTACTCGTCCTACATCTCCGGTACGTCACCAGCCAGACCATGCCAACACATGATTGCTCATCGAGATGTAGCCTCTAAGCGACGCATGGATGACGTTGCCCAAACCACTTTCCTGCAGCGCAGTCTCGGAGGGCTCGAAGACGATTTCTTTCACCGCGAAAAATGAGAAACCGTGGCCACCACATTGGACGTACACTCTGGACGGTCGTACCATTCGTAGAGAAGCCCGGCAATGGCCTGAACAGGACGTCTGGTACATTTTGGAAGAATGCTGCCATACGGATGACGAGGCCAGGTTGTGGTTCACGGAAATCAAGAAGACAGTGCAGAGTTGGCAGCATTAATGTCACAGCAGGCGGATGAAGAACCGCCAGCCTACGATCCGACCGTATGTTTTGGACGTTAATGTCAACGGAGTCAAGTGACACGAGCAACTTAGAAGTGGTACATCCCACGCGATTTACAGGACTCAACATATCGGGCGCTGCACGTCGAACAAGACGTACGTTTCTCTTTTCTTCTTCATGAGGATCAGATGCAGAGCAACAGAGCCACAGACCAACTACCCAGACGCAAGTCCATCTCCGGCTGCCAGCCCCACTATCGTGGCCCCGATCGAAAAGCTGGATGCACAATGGATACACAATGGATGCACAGTCTCCCAAATCCGACTCGACTACCGCCCAGATCTCGAAGCCATGTAGAGGAGCCGTCCGGCCTCGATTCGACAATATCGTCGCGCACTCAGTGATCCCGATCCATTTGGCCTCATTCTCGTCCCGGCTCCCGAGTCCCACCTAGTCGACGCGCTCTTCTGCGACCGCACTGGGAGGGAGCGGCCAGGAGCGGGTCTGGACTATTCCTTCATGCACATTTTGGATGCACACGCTGGATCGTCGGACCATTCGTAAAGAGTCTCGGAAAGGGCCCAGGCAGGACGTGCTGTACAGTACGGAGGAGCGTTGGGACACGTATGATGAGGCTGAGTTGTGGTCCCAGGAACTAAAGGACATCGTGCAGAGTTGGCAGAATTGATGTCATATATATGTTAGATTCGGTAATTATGGCAGCCATCGGGCTTTGCCGAAGTCCTTAAACCTTATCTACGAGTACTTACCGGTGTCATCAACGTCCCAATTTAGTCGTGTCGTTTTATTCCGTTGTCGCTGCGCTCGCTGTTTTCAACAATATAGGCAAACGACACGATGTAAACGCGTGGCGGGGCTTACGACTCAGGAGTCGTTCCTGGGTCCTTTGATACAAAACATTTGTCCAGAGCGTGCGTTCCGTTCATCCCTTTGAACACATGATGACTGTTTTTTATGCTCGGGCAAGCAACAGAGACTGTATTCAACTTTCTACGTATACGCACGTATGTTCCATTGTCTCGAACGTTATTTCATTGTCTCGCCAGATACGGAACATAACTGATTACTTTTTTTCTATCCCTTCTCTAGATGACCATTTGATGACCATTGCCTTGTTCCTCCAACGTTCTTGACTGGCGTAATCTACTACCGTGGCGCACCCATGATATTGAATCGGCTTGACTTTCAGCATTCCTTCTTGTCGACCTCAACCCGTACCTTACAACGAACTCGGAGATCACTCCCATTATCAGAGAGCTCGGACAGCGCTTCGCACATACCGAGTTTGGATCCCGGCCAGAGGGACCTTACAGGACCACGTACTTTTATGACGCACTCCCTACTGCTCCTCTTCATTCCTTGGACGAGTTCCATGCATACTATGATCAACTTCTGCAGAATTCGAAAAGATTTTCAGGAGGGCAAATCCACCATGATTTACAAGCCCTTCGTCACAAGAGTCAAGAAGAACCCGAAACGCCTGTTCTGGCCCATGGTGATCTGTCTCCGCGTAACATCCTTGTGAAGGACGGGAAGATCATTGCTGTGGTCGATTGGGAAACCATCGGCTGGTATCCGACATTCTGGGAGCGTGTCGGCATGCAGACAATGATGCATCGACGATTGACAGATGCTCTGTCTGATGTTTTCCAGAAGAGGCCTGAGGCTGCAGCAGTATACCTCTATGTCCTGGCGTGTCTAGATTCGCGTTACTGAATCGGTAATGGCCCTTTTCTCCCAGTCAATTTTTTTCTCGACGCTATGGACTCGCAATGAAGTTTTTTGTTTCCTGCGATATCTCATCTTTTGGCACATGCCAGAATGAGCAAGGTATGTTCTGACTGAAAGTCCGTTGCCCAGTCCCTTGACTCGGCGTCTGGTGCTCACTTCGACGTCACCTACTTCCCACCAAATCAGTAGTAATTTCATCGCAACTCGCTCAATGACCGGCAGGTACTCTTCCATGGTACGATCCAGCGCACCGACAAGTACATCTTCCGCCTGCCAGCCCCGCAGCCCCGCTCCCATGGCCCCGATCGAAAAGCCGGACGCACAGTCGCCCAAATCCAATTCGACACCGCCCAGATCTCGAAGCCATGATATTGCAGAGGACCCGCCCGGCCCCGACTCGACAAGATCGTCGCTCCCCAGTCATCCCGATCCGCCTGGCCTCGTTCTCGTCCCAGCTCCGGAGTCCCAGCTTGTTGACATTCACAAGGTAAGTTATCACGCCATCCCCCTCCCGCCTCAAGAGAAAGGCGTGTTGTACGGTCGCTTTGGTGACGCCTCTTCTGCGAGCGGGAGGAACGACCCGGAACGAGTCTGGACCATTCCTGTATGGCGATGGCGAAACCCAGGCGACGCGTCCGAGCGCCGCGGCTGCTCGGGTCTGTCTCCGTGGGCCTTGCGCTTTAGAGACACGAAAGCACGCCGAGCGACGCGGGCCGAAGAAGCACTGAGCAGTCGCACGACTTTCGGGCTGGCGTGGTTCTCAGCCCAGAATCAACGTCGACTCGGTGGTGATCGGATGCCTCGAAGCTAACGTTGATTGGAGTTATATGTGTGTGTGAATGGCGAGGGCTTTGTGGCGCCTGATCGGGAGGAACGGGACGTCGAAGTGTTGCTGTATGGAGGGCGCGCTTCTTCGGAGGAAGGGAGGCGTGAGAGGTAGCTTTAGGTTTATTTTTGTGTCATCGTGGGCAGGAACGCGGTCCGGGGCTGCGAAGCCGTGGTGCCTATAGGTTCCTTGAACACCTACACTTGAAGATATGCATACTCAGACTCAAACGCGTCTTGCAGCGAACCACTCGACTGAACACGAGGACCCACGCGCGAATACAGCACTATACAGACGAAGTCAGAGGTCATGTCCAAGTGCATGATAATATACATTTTGATACATCTTCCAGTCTCATATATCCTGATCCTACACATTACCCAACGACGATGTCAAGGAGTATCGTACCCATGGTACAGCGGCGCCAATGCGCGCAGGTGCTTTGGTATAATAAGTTAGACAACACAGAGCGGGGAGGATGCGGGGTCCAAGCTTCGGATAAGGGACCTGGGCCCGCAGAAATAGAACGTGTGCACTGCGCCTCGGAAGCACTCAATTGAAGCCGTCGAAGTGCCCCCTGAGGATGCGCTCGCCCATGGGCGACGGCGCGCGGCGCTGCCGCCCGTCGGCCGAGCGCGCGCTCACAGTCGCGCTGCGGCGCGTCTTGCGCGGAGTCGTGGGGAGCGCGGTGCTGCTCGCCGAGGGCGGCGAGACTGCCGACGGGGGCGGCGCGGCGGGCATTGGGGGTGAGGTTGCGCGTTGTGGGGAAGTGAGGTTTGGCTGTGAAGTGGGTGTCAGCGGGTGTCGGGACGCTGGTGATAGGGGCTGTGGGCTGGGGGGCGGGAGCATGGGGAGGGTGCTTACGCGGAAGCCGCCGCCCAGCGAGAGCCGCCGGAGCACGCCTGCGCCGCGCTGTTGCTGCTGGTTCTGCGTTGCGGAGGGCGCTGCTGGAGTTGGGGGCTGAGCGAGCCGGGCGTTGCCGGACCAGCTTGTGGAGGCCGCACGACGGTGTTGCGGGGAGGACTGTGCGTCGTCCTGCATTTCTTCGTCTGCGAGCAAATCCCGGTGAGTACAAGATACAGATAAAGTATGAGCAGAAGGAGTGTCGAGGAGATACGGACCTTCGAATACGGGCTGCGCACTACCGAGGCCGGTGGAGCCCCGACTAAATGGGAAGGTAGACCCCTTGGTCGGGGAGGAAACACCCATGAAATACGAAAGGAATGGTGAAGTTGAAGGGGAGGTCGAGACCCTGGGTGGGTTGGGTGACTCGGGTGTGTGGAGGGGTAGGGAGCTGGGGGAAGAGTCGGAGGACGAGAAAGACATATGGCGGCGGCGGGAGGAATTGCCAATTGGGATAGGAGACGACGGCTGGTAGTCGTTGGGGGAATTGTTATCTGCGGACATGGTAGGATGTGCTTTATGCTTTATAACGTTTCGGTACACAGCAGAGTAGATGGATGGGGGAAGGACGAGAGGATTTGGTGAGACTCAGCCGGTTGCTTATAAGGATGCAATTCCGTGCTACTTTGATCTCCATCACGTGCACATTCTCTGAGATCCAAATCTCGCCCTCTTCAGATCCCGACTCCAGCCTCCGTCTTCCTTTCCCTTCGCCTCGTTCTCTAACAATCAACCTAGAATCGTACGTGCCAAACTATCTTCCCATGAATCTCCATGTATCTCACTCCACACGGTGGTTTTCATGCTTCCATGCCAGCATGAACCACTGCAAAAGCCGATCTGACCTTGGAACCCAGTCACGCCGGCCCCGTCCCAGCAAGGCAACCACCTGCCGCCCCATCTTGTCTCTGTCTCCGAGTACACGGCCCGCATGACAGAGCAATTCATTCTCGTCCGCCGCATGTCCCTTACCCCGCATTTCGAAGCCACGGAACCATCCGGGCTCTTTTGCGTTTGTTCCTCAACTTTTGCCTCCATCTCCCGCTCAATGCTGCCCTATCTGCCCAGCCTACTTCATTGCGATCCCGACGCAGGCATGCTTGCCATCGCGCCTCGGGGCCGACTCTATTCTGATGACTACACCAGAATCGCCATGACCACGCCGGAGACGCAGCCGCGCTACGAAGTTCGGATACCGCCGATCGCTGAGGACATGGCGTAAACACCCTGCCTACTTCAGCGCGACACCGCTTCTGACTGCGCCCAGCTGTGGCCAGCCTCATCCTGGGCGCACTCTCGATCCCGTTTGGTCAGAGAAGGTGCTGACTGTGGTATGGAAGTCCTCATGGGGGCTGCCATCCAGCCTTCCCGCCGAAGTATGTGGTTGGTGCCTTTCCCACATCGGCACGGGTGTGAATGAGAGTACGGCTGGCCAATGGGGCGCGAGTCGGTATGGTCTTGTGGACTGTGCTCGAAGCTCGTCTCGATAATGTGATGTCGAGATGACACCGTCTGACCTCACAGCGTCTACTTCGTCGGTGCTAGAAGCTCTGTCTTTCTGTCGCTCGAGGCGTGCATAATGCAGCCTTGCCCCCTGACGTACCCTCTGCCGATCGCGGCTTCTCGCACATATGTGCAACGCAGCCTCTATACAGTTTCACCCCATTCCGAAACTCTGTCACTCATCCGATGGCGGCATGGTGGTGGCATCTCCAGCGAGCACTGCATCATCACATTGATGACTGACAAGACGCTCGTCGCGGTGTTTTGCAGAGTTTGATGGTCGGGCTCTGTCGGTCTGATAGGCGTTTTCGGTCCAAAACTTTATCTGTCTATGCAAGGAATTAGTACTTATACAAACATCAAAGCCCATACATCGTTCCTAGAAAAACTCACGCACCCCGTTATTGTGCGCGATCACGCGAGCGAGCAGATCGGTAACGTGCCACGCCTGGCTGTCCTACTTCTTGGGCCCGCATGAAGTCCCAAGTCATACGCGGTCAAGTCATCCGCGGTCAAGAAACATGCAATCGATAGGACGAATATCCAATGCTCGCACATGTCGAATCCATTCTGCATGACTTCTGTGTCGTACTTCTTCACAAGCGCACTGCGCTCCTTCATGAGCTCCGCGCGATACACCTGCACCTAACCAAGCGACGTCGTCCCTTCACGGCTTGCGCCACAATCGTCCTCAGCTTATCCGACAGACCCGGTGCGAGCGAGTCCTTGACGCCCTCGCTGGACCGTGTCTCCTGGTGGCCCGGTTTTCTGCGGTCTGCGAGGGAAAAGGGCGAGACGCGGTGCCAGTAGATGTTTCGCAAAGGCGAGCACCATTCCCTGCGTAGTCGTCACACTGCCCCGACTTTGAACTCACATTCCAGCTCTCTTGCTTCTCATTCAACTCCACTGCACGGTGCCGAACAACAGAACGCATTGTGGGATCTACCCCACACGGAAGTAAATCTGCACATCTCTTTCGATCGAGAGGCGTCGGCGGTCGTTCCTCGATCTCGCGTCCAGTCCAATTTGGGGCATGGGCGGCACCGACCTGATAAGACCGTCGTCCACTTCATCCCCGCTCCCGAGTCTCTAGACTGGCTCCGATTCTTGTCCACATTGTCTTCAGACAAGGCACCAGTTCTGCGATTTCTTCTGCGAGAGCCACCTCCTACGTCATGATCCAACGATATATTTGGCACGGAAACAGATATACCTTCATACGTACAACTCAGCGGGACTTCAGACGAGCCTCAAGTTGTCGGTGAGGAACGAACTCGGCAAAGACTGTGATGTTGATAGTTTCCTGACAAAATATTCCCACCTGAGTTGAAGTTATCCAGCTGTTTCACCGATGAGTTTGACTTTCTCGACACGCGAATCGCGTTCTGCTGCAAATTAGTTACATCAACTCTCAGGACCTTGATCAGTTTGAGTCAGAGTACATGTCTACTGCCACGTTCTTCCCACCGTCAGGGTCTGCTTTGCTCTACAGCTCGGCGCTCAGCGCTCATGATTCGCATGGGTCCGACAGCAGGACGACAACTTCGACAGCACACACAGCGCCCGACAGCCATCAGCGCTCTTCCCGTGTCCTGCAATGTATTAAGCAGCTCGGAACCGTGCCAGGTATATAGCTCATCATCACTCTTTGGAACTGGCATTCTTACATCGAGAAAGACAGCCATTTCGTATCATGCCGCAGGAAATTACGGAAATCGATCTGCTGGAATTTCCTCACCCCTTCTTCTCGCCTACCCATGACTATGAGCATTATGACGGTTTTGGCGAGGACCCGTCAACTGTATGTCTATCTTATATTGCCTGGAATTAGCCTGATGCGTCTCTGTCTTGTATAGGTGGCAGAGCTGCAGATGATCGCGCTGTCGTGGTCCATTCGAAGCAAGAGTGACTGGCAGACGAAGATGAAGGACCCGGCTATCCTCGCGCGCTGGCGCAAGGAAGCTTTCGAGCAGCAAGAGTCTGCGACTGTAGATCGCAAGTTGAGTTCAGCTATGGTGTGTATTTCTTCAATAGTTTTGCATGTCTGAATTGTCACAATGTACGGACTACGTTGCAGATTAGCTATGTGCTTGCCGAACTTGAAGGCTACGCAAAGCTGATTGATCCCCAGACTGGCATTCAGGCAAGAGCATTTTCCCAGAATCCATCCTGGTGGAGAAAGCCTTAACGCTAGACCGTTTTAGCATGCGTGCAACGACTCCGTCTTTTGCTCTCATCGTTCTATCCCTGATGACATTAGAGCTAAGTTGCTCGCTGAAGTCGCTCAGCTCGAGGACGTACCCGAGTCGCAGAAGGACTGGCATCCAGGCTCGGCCGGACAAGTCCTAGATCTCGTCCACCCGTCGCTGTACTGCATCGTCTACGGCCGTACCCTGGCCCGGTGGGAGGACGGGGTATACGCACCTTTGGCCGCCCCCGAAGGAGACACAGACGAGATGGACCAATTTCTCTCCAGAGAAACTGCCTGGATGCCGTCCGACTTCTCCGTCGCGGATGACGGCGCCGTTCGCCTCGTCTCGCCCTACATCAACAACATCCACCCGTCGAAGAAGGATCTCATTTCCGTGATCGAGTCCGTCCTAGGCGCGTTCGTGCCCATGTGGGAGCGTGTTCTGGGCTCGATATATCATATCAATGAATCGCGCCCTCACGACAACGGCACGGGTTTCTGGCCGTCGCACCGCATCAACTATGGCTCAGATGGTGTCATACGCTGTCTCTGGTACAATCAACCGTATCGCGAAGCGCCCGAGCAACAGGAGCACCGGGAAAACGACTACGCCTTGTTTCCTGGCGAGGATTGGAGAGAACGCCGCATGGTCTGGTTGCGCTCGCTGCCAGCAGACGCGTTCTGCTTGCCGGAAGCGTATCCTGAGTACACTGGTGCTCTGGAGAGCGATTTCAAGACAGTCCGCTTGCGTGGGAAGAACCTGCAGGTCATTGTGAAGCTCGCCAATATTCACCTTACGCCCCAGAAACCTGAGTACCCTGGCGGGAACTGGCATGTTGAAGGTGCGTCTTGTCCGTGATTTTTTTTGGAGGCCCGTTGTGAATGGTTATCCGGAAAGGCATGCTGAATGAGCGGATCGTATCCACGGGCATCTATGTGTGTCGCTAGCTGTGTTCTTTCGAGTCACGGTGCTCATTCGCATGCAGTACTACGACTCGGAGAATATTACCGATTCGCAGCTGTCCCTCCGCGTTTCTGTCAGCGAGCCTCTGTACCACATGCAGAACGACAACTTATGCACGCACGTTCTATACGGCTTCGAGGGGTGCGCAGAACCTCTGCTTTCATCGGAGCATCTGCTCACACGGCTATTTTAGCGGCGAGGAACTCATACAGGAACGCGGGAGCGTGACGACGACGCAGGGCACGACGCTCGCCTTCCCGAACATCTACCAGCACCGCGTCTCGCCGTTCGCGCTCGCGGACCGCAGTAAGCCGGGACACCGCAAGATTCTCGCGTTCTTTCTCGTCGACCCCGAGGTGCGCGTGTGCTCCGCGACGGAGGTGCCCGTGCAGCGAGAGGAGTGGATCCGCGAGGCCGTCGATGACGCGCTTCGGACGCGCCTGCCGGCGGAGCTGCGGGCGATGGTGGCGGAGGACATGCAGGGGATGACGCTCGCGGAGGCGAAGGCATACCGCGCGGAGCTGGTGAAGGAGCGCAGTGCGTTCGTAGAGGAGTATGACGGGGAAGTCATGCGACAGACGTACAATATGTGTGAGCACTGAATGCTCCGTGTGCACTGAGCGCACTGTTTTCCTACGTTTCATAATCTCATGAGAAGACTTTCACGCATAGTAGTATGGTATCTGCAACCATCTGCTCTGATCAGTCAACGCGCCCGAGCAGTAGGACAGCTAGACGAGGATCGGCGAGGAAGCATGAGTCCTTGAAGCACGTTACCAATCTGTTCGCTCGCGTGATCGCGCATAACAACGGGATGCGTGGGTTTTTCTAGGAACGACGTTTGGGCTTCGATGTTTGTAGTAGCTCCTTGGGTAGACAGATAAAGTTTTTGACCGAAAACGCCTATCAGACCATCAAACTCTGCAAAACACCGCGACGGGCGTCTTGTCAGTCGTCAGTGTGATGATGCTGTGCTCACTGGAGATGCCGCTCGTCGTTTCGCCCCCGAGCGGCTTCAGCGCGGTCGCGACGAGCCAGAAAAGGATGCCACGTGGGATTCCGTTCGTGTCGAGGGCGCGCCATTGGTTGTAACTTGTAGCTCGCGCGGGCTGCGGGGAGGAGGACGGGCAGGAGCGCGGTGCGCACGGGGTACGTTTGGGCGGCCGCGGTGAGATCGGCCAGGGACGAGGCGGGGATGTAGGAGAGGAGCGCACTGATGGCGGCCATTGGAAAGTTAGCTGTGGGCGCGATATGACTCGCGCGGGAAGGGATGAATGCGTGATTGCTGAGGAAGAAGCTACGTCCGGCTACCTCAGCAGCCCTTATACCCCCCACACAGCTTGCTCTTTGAGACTATGAAGGCGGCATGTCATAAAGATGCGACGCACAGGCTGGAGGCCGAGCGGTGATGATCATCCTGAGCTGCTGCAAGACCGTGCTGCGCACTCGCGTTGGCGGTGAAATGGCCTAGGCGCTGAACGCATCCCGACAGATCCCGACGGAGACGGCTGCATCTAAGCGCCCAAAAAGTGCCCACGCAGCGTCAATGCTGAGTTGTTGCCGGTGGCCCGACGCTGTTCTGTTCATGATTTCTATGCACTGATCCAAATCGCCTTATATGATGCTCTTGAGGTTGAAGTGACAGCCGTACAGCCTGTTCATGCTGCTGAGAAGCGTGTACGATACGCTTCCAACAGGTAAACCCATAAGCCAGGAAGACTGGTTTGCCATCGGCCCTTACAGAAAAGTCTCGGAGAATAACAATGCATACGTGAGACTCACTGTTCTTGGCTAAGGCAGTTGCTGAGCGCTGAAGAGTTTGCCCAACGACATCGATACCCACATCGGTTCTTTTCAAGCAGGCTGCAGTCTGCGATTTGGCACAGCATATGCGGGCGACAGGTGTTGCGAAAAATCGATTGAATGTGTGCACTTACTACACATAATTGCATAAGTATACAGAAAATCTTCACTTCTTTCTTCTCTCCTATGATCAATGCTCTTAGGTCCGCCGTACCAATCATGACCTCACGTCGAGAGTTCCTCGCCGACAGCATATGACGCAGCGGCCCGCAGGACGCGTGTGAGCAGCGCGGCCTCCTCGGCGTCGCGCGGGGCGTAGAGCATAACATACTCCTTCGGGAGCTGGAGATACTGCACGCTCTCGATACCGAGCGTGTCCGTCCCCGCGAGCGGGTGTCGCTGCGCCCAGCCCTTCTCGATAACTGCCGCCTCGTCAGACTCGGAGAACGAAACGACAAAGAGGAAGAAGGGACGCACGGGTCCTGCAGTCCGCGGGTGCAAGCACGGCGTGCAACGAGCCGTCGCTGCCCTGGTGGACGTGCGCGATCTCGCGGCGCGCGGCGATCGATGCGTGCGTCAGCAGGTGCGTCGGGATGTTCGGGTGTACGAGCAGGCCCTCGTGCTGGCGCTCATTCGGCGAGGGCCCGAGCACTAGTTTATCCGGGTGCCCGTTCGCAAGAGCGCGCATCGCCTCCACCATCGACTGCGCGCATCAGCGTAGGTATGTAAAGGAGACAGAGAGCGAGAAGGGCACGCATACCTCCTGCAGGGCGGGCGGGGCGCTCTCCGCGAGTTGGCGGTGCGGGACGAAATGCCACCCGGTCGGTGGGCGCGCACCACTGCGCATGGGGACCGTCTCGGGCGCGAGGAAATGACGCGTGTCGGGGTCGCCCTCGTAGACCGCGGTGCCGAGCGTCTCGCGGCCGAACGGCTTCAGTGCGGTCGCACAGAGCCAGCCCCAGACATTGTGGGGCAGCCCGCCCGGGCCGAGCGCGAGGTAGCTGCTGTAGTTGCTGTAGAGGGGGAACAGCACGAGGAGCGCGGCGGTGCTCGTGACGATGATGCGGGTGTACGGGCGCAGGCGCTGCACGATGGGCGAGCGGGTGAGCGGCTCGAGGCGCTCGGAGAGGGCGGAAATTGCAGTGGAGGGGGTCGACGACATGGTGTACAAGAGGGTAGGAGGTAGTGGTACTGTCTGAGAGCGTTCTCAGGAGGCGGGTATATATACTGGCGCATTAGGGGTGCCGAATTGGTCGTATGGAAGGCCTGGCCTGCGGAGTGGGCGAACCACGCCTGCGCACTCAACGCATGCCTGGCATTCCAGAAAGGACTGGTAAATGTTAACAAGGGGTGACTTTCCGTGGGCGAAATGTTATTCGTCGTCAATAGAACGGAGGTTGAATCGTTCAGAACTCCGTCCTATTCCAGATTACTCTCTTCCGTCGCGTCGATGAAATAGACCACAAAACTTTTATTGAGAAGACAAATCGTGATGAGGGAATGCCATATAAGGGCAAAATGAGCTCGCGTAGCTTCGCGTATCAACGACCCTTCCCATATGCGGTTGTTTCTGGTCTGTCGAATCTATTCGGGGGGGTCGGACCCCCCTTACAGACTTTCGTTTATTCAAGGTTTATTCGAGGGGGTCAAGACCTGATCTGCCTGTTCCTCATCTCGCGTAGAGTCGGCATCTCGGCGATCTCACTTATTCTATTCTATGCAGCGAATAAAAGCCCACGGAAAGTCACCCAAGATTTCTCATGATGTTACCAGTGCCAAATCATAACGTAGTTGGAGTTTGTGGTGAGCTCGACTAGCGCCGACCAGAAGTAGCGGGAGTCATGTGATGAGGGAAATGTACTCGTGGGGGTAAGCGTTGGCATGGGCAACGTCCATTCACATTCTCTGTCATCGACAACACAATCACTGGCTGATTTCCATTTTCTTTCTTCAGGCTCCTGCTGTCACTCCGTAGCATGTAAGTCTCCCCAAAAATGCTCTGCAAAATGCACCGATCATGCATCTGATGACGACCTGTTCACAATGTCAGGCCGCTGCCGGACGAACGTCCCCGCGCCTCCGTCGCGAACCTCATAGGCCGCTTCGAACAGCATACGAAGCGCCAGTCGATCTCGGGCTCGACGTCTCCCCCGAGCAACGGCATAATCCTCCCCAGCCGCACCTCCAGCGTGCTCTCCCATACCACCGGCGACTCCGCCAAGGAGGAGCTCAAGACCGCGCGCGAGTGGCCCCCCGCATCCAGGAGCCCCCCAACCGCGCCCGCGCCCGCGCGCAAGGACACGCTCTCGACGCCGTCCCCCGCGCCAGCACCCGCACCCGCGCCGGCTCGTCCGAGCCTCGACACGCCCACGCCCACGCCCACGCCACCCGCGAACGCGCGCTCCGACCCCGAGCCACAGACCGCCAAGCCGCCGCGGCAGTCCCTCATCGCCGCGCCCAAGGCCGCCCCCGCCGCGCGCAAGCTCGCAAGCAGCACCGCGCCACGCCATTCCGCCCCGCCCAAGCCCACACACACATCCCCATCCAAGTCCACCCCCGCCCGGGCGACCGCCGCGCCCGGGTACCGCCCAAAGACCCCATCCAGCACCGCGCGCCCGAAGACGCCATCTCGCGCCGCGCAGCCCAAGACGCCGTCCCGCGCGAGCGCCAAGTCGCCCACCCCCGCGCCGTCCCGCGGGCTCTTCGCGCCGACCGCCGCGTCGCTTGCGCGCGCCCGTGCCGCCGCGCCGCCTGTCGCGTCTCCGGCGCCGCCGCGCAAGGTCGACCTGAGCCGGCTGAGCAAGCCGACGGCTGCGAGCGCGAGCAAGGCGCGTGTCCCGGCGCCTGCGCCTGCGCCTGCGCGGGGTGCGCCGGTGAAGAGGGGAGCGCCGGTGGGCAGGGGTGTTGCGAGGGGTGTGGGTGCGGGTGCGAAGGCGGTTTCGAAGGGCGCGAATGGGGTGAAGGCGGCGGCGGGAGCGGCTGTGGTGGTTGCGGCGGTTGAGGCGGAGCAGCAGGAGGCTTTGTCTGACCCTGCTGTTGAGCAGCATGCTGAGCCGGAGGAACTTGTCGAAGTGGAAGTCGAGGAACGCGTCGAGCTTGAGCCCGAGCCCGTCGAGCTGGAGCACGAGGAGTCCGAACATGTGGAGTCCGAACCAGAACCTGCGGTCGAGGAGCATGCCGAGCCTGAGGTGCCCCTCGAAGGCGCCGAAGTGGACATCGAGGAGGCGCATGAGGCGGAGGACGCCGGCGCACAAATCGCGCATGCGGAGCCAGAGCATGTCGAGGCTGCACATGAGGAGCACGACACCGCTGCCCCCGTCGACGAGGAAGTGGTCAAGCGCGACGATCTCGAGGAGATGGTCGCGATGCTCGAGGCACCCGCCGCCATTATCGCCGCCGTGGCGGGTGAGATTCCCGACGAGGAGTAAAAGAACATGCAAGAAATAATCAGAAGGTAACGACGGCTACGCTTATGTCTATACCATGATCTCCCGCACCTATCTCTCCTCTATCCTCTCAGGCTCGGCGCTCCATCTGTACATGCCCGCACCGCACGAAGTTTACGATCGTTTTAACTTTTACCGAGTACCACAACCCAATCCGTTCTTGTACCGCTACATTTCCTGTCCTTCGCTGGTTTCTTGTCCATGCTCTGCATCGTTCCCTTCACGCATCGGCCCGTCTCTTCGTTCGCACGCAATTGCTCATCTACACGTTATACCTTACTCGATTCCTGATTTCCTTGGCTTGGCTCCGTTTTTCGAACTTGCAGATTGGCGGTCGGGAGTGCCTTCTATACCCGCGCGTATGGTACTTACGAATCGATTCGCATTTAGTTGGACTGATTCTCGTCCCCGTGCTTGTCCAGACCGACGCCCATCGCCCTATAGGCAGCGTGGTGTTTAGCTCGTGAGTCAAATTTCACAGCCTCTTCTAGATTGTTGATTGTGGCCTTGCGGCAACTGGAGAGGAGGCAGACGGCACTGCAGTTTTCATGTCACAGCCTGTCGCAGGGCAACAAATGGAAGTATATCTTCCGTGGACAGGACACTTCGAAGGCTTCCTACCGTTTTCAGGTCACAGGCTGTCGCAACGGAACGATCCAAGAGACGATAATGGATATCTTCCTACCAGTTTCAAACGAATATGGGCGACACCGGACGATCTCTTTTGAGTCGAAAGGTAACAACTCAAAGCACGGATGTAGACACCATCCTACTGTTTTCAGGTCGCGGATTGTCGCGAGGGAACAATTCAGGACACGAATATGTATGACGTTCTACCCTTTTCTGACTGATCAGATTGTCGCAGGGCAACAATGGGAGATACGGAACTGGATGGTTTCCTGCCGTTTTCGGGTCACAGGCTGTCGCAAGGAAAGAACTCAAGATGACATGAATACGCATATGGACAGATTACTACCGTTTCTGTGTCGCGTACTGTCGCAGGTCAATCTCTTTTAGGCTGCAAGGAAACAATGTGAGGTACGGATATGGATAACATCATACCGTTTTTAGGTCACAGGTTGTCGCAGGCAACAACCTGCAGCAACTCAAGATGACGTGAAGATGGACGAATTCCTGCCGTTTCTGAGTCGCGGATTGTTGCAGAAAGACAATTGCAGACATCGATATGAACGACTGACAACCTCTTTCGGGTCTCAGACCGTCGCAAAGGCGACAAGTGAAGGTACAGATGCGGATGCCCGCTACCCTTTTATCGTCAAGGATATACGCTGAGTTACTAGCAGCCCGTAACTCACCTAACGTCTGATTGAGATCATTCTTTGAGCAAGCCGACGGCGATGCTGTTCCAAGTTGCATTTGCTGCTGCAGTGACCCAAAAACAAAAACAGGCTGAACATGATGATCATGTATTCCGACTTGCCCAAAGACTCTATCATCTAATATACCGGTGCATGAATAGCGTGAATAAGTACAATGGTGAGTGCGTGAACGGGGCAGACCGAGCGCGGGATATTGATATGCTGTGAAAGAAGAAGAGGAGAGCCGAGTCAAGTCTACGATGCAAAGCAGGAGCAGGAAAGAAGCGGAATAACGTGACCCGTGTGCGAGAAGGAGAACGAAGTGCTGCGTCGTGGTTATGCGTAAGTAATCCGGGAGTATCTGCCAGAAGGGTATGCGTGCGCAGTGCGCGGTCGTGGATGAGTAATCGTGTGCAGTAGAGTGCAGCAATAGCAGCAGAAAACGTAGCGGGCAGTTTTCGAACGCAACACAACGCATGGTGCCCTCTGGCACCCATCTGGTGAAAAGTATATACTGGTGGTATGCAGGATTAATCGGAAATCATAGGTAAGGAGCGGACGGGCCAATAGTGCACCTGAACGGGCTTGCCGCGCCCTGATCGGAAACGACCTTGGGCGAACTGGCACACACTGGGGTAGCATAGATTGGCGAACGCAGCCGCCAGGCATCGATATTGCACATTAGACAGATCGAGCGACGCCCCGTCGACCTGTCAGTATGCCTCATGGGCTGCGGACAGCGGCACCATTGTTGGGCATTGGCGGCGATGATGGTGGGATGCCGAGGATCCCCCATACGGGATCGTCCTGCGGCGTGTCGGGGTGCACCTCGAACTTGTTCGAGGTGAGCGCCGCGGACGACTTGGACGGGTCAAAGCCTGCGGGGTCGGACAGCGATCCACCGGCGTCGCCGGGCGACTTCGTCCGCGGAACACCAGAAGAAACGATTTGCGCGGTCATCAGTGTCGGAAGCATCGTGAGTAGTTCCGGGCTGCAAAGATAAGATGAGCTACATTGCTTGGAGAAAATGGACAAAAATGTACATACACAACCTTGGGAGCGTCACGCTTCGGACGGGCAAGTCTGCTCTTGACGACGAACGACGACGAACGCATACGGCCGCCGCGCAGCTTGGAAAAAGTGCCCAAGTTGTCGCGCACCCGGTCCATGGCGAAGTCCATCGGTGCATCTGAACGGATGGTAGGCAGCACCTCAGCTTTAGGCATGAGCCGGACGGCTTTGAAGAATCGCTCGCAAGGACCGTTGGGGATACAGCGGATCAGAGCACCGAGAGGAATCGAGACGAAGCCAAGAGCAAGAGAGATACCCCACTCGCGACCGCCGATGCGGGTCACCTGGAACGCAGAGCCTCCCACGAAAACGATCATAATTTGCACAGCAACCTCTAAAGGGCGACTCAAGGGTCAGATTTGTTTGCGCAAGACACAGGCGACACACATACCAATTAATGTGATGCCCATGAAATACCAGTTGTTAGTCACTCCTTCAAAGATGTTGAACCTTCTGTCGAGACGACGGCTATTGATGGAGTTAAAGACCTGGGCAAAGACGAACGTGTTGAACACCAGAGTTTGCACAATCCTGTCGTGCCTGCTAGCATCAGGATCGCCAGAATGGAAACCAAGAATCTGAGCGCCCAAGAAGTGGAAGACGAGGATGATGATGATTTGGTAGATCGATTGACCGATGATCTGCTTGATCATGTCCACAGTGAAGAGTGGATCTGACTTCTTGTCAGGCTTGCGGTCAAGAAGTGCGGGTGACGCAGGATCAGTCGCGAGGGCCAGAGCGGCGAAAGTGTCCATGATGATGTTGATCCAAAGCAGCTGCACCGCGCTCAACACCGACTCCTCCTGTTCAGATGCGATTGCAGTCACAAACGTAATGACGACAGCTGTGACATTAGTGGAGATCTGGAACTGCAAGAACTTGCGCACGGCGTCATTGACGCAGCGACCCCACATGATAGCCTTGACGATAGAGGAGAAGTTGTCATCCATAAGAATAATGTCTGATGCCTCCTTAGCGACCTCGGTACCAGCGATACCCATAGAGAAGCCAACATGAGCCGTCTTCAATGCTGGCCCATCGTTAGTACCGTCGCCAGTAACACCAACAACGCCGCCAATCTCCTTGAGGGTCTCGACCAGGATGCGCTTGTCCTCCGGGGATGACCGGGCGAGAACCTGGAGGCGGGGCACCACAGCCTTCATGACATCGGGTGGGAGTTTCCGGAAGATAGGACCTTCCATGACGACTCCACCAGACGTGTAGATACCGCACTGCTGAGCAATGGACTTGGCCGTCAGAACATTGTCACCGGTGCACATCTTGACGTCGACACCGGCTTTCTTGCAGTTGGCAACAGCCTCCCGGACACCTTCGCGAAGTGGGTCTTCAATGCCGACAACACCGATGAGCGTCAAGTCCTGCGCAAGATCTTCATACTCGACCTAAAGCGACAAGAAGGTCAGATACATTTACTAAAATCGTGTACTTGGGATACATACCTCGTCCTTCGCGGAGAACCTGGCGCCGGCAGGTGGCCATTGCTCAAAGTCCCGGTAGCACAGAGCGATCGTCCGCAGCATCTGATTCGCATACATTGAGATCGTCCGCGAGATGTTCTCTTGCTGCAAGTCGCTCATTGGCGCCGTCTCGACCTCGCCACCGGCGTGAGCACCGGCGTCCTTCTCGTACACGATGACGGTGTTGCGGCACTTGTCCGCCAGGACCTCACTGGCACCCTTGAGATACAGCCGGTAGGTATATTTGTCGATCTTGACGACGACGCCCATAGCTTTGCGGTCACTGGAGAACGGGATCATTTGAACGACGTCAGCTGCGTCGCGTGTCTCCTTGTAATTCGCCCAGCCGAGCTCCTTTGCGAGTTTGAGTAGGGCAGTCTCGGTCTTGCTGCCGACGAAGGTGAGCTGTCCAGTCTGCTGATCCTCATCCTCGAACGCAGTGGAGTTGACCGCGATGGAAGCGTTGAACAGATCGCGGAGCTGCGGAGTCAAGATAGTATCGAGGTTCTTCAGGTCCAAGGGGAAGTCACCCTTGTTGATACGATCCCCGGATTCGTTCAAATCGTCGGCATTGGAGCGCCCCTGGTTATCTTCTAGATTACGCACGAACTTCGCGTGGACACCAACAGAGCCGGCGACAACCGTCATCTCGTTTTGAGTTAGCGTACCTGTCTTGTCTGTGCAGACCACTGAGGCGTTGGCCATGGTCTCGCATGAACCAAGGACACGGACAAGAAGGTTTTCTTTGGTCATCCGTTTCGTCGCGAAGGCCAAGGCTAAGGTCACAGCCAATGGAAGACCTGATAAATGAATCGATATCAGTCTTTGATGTAAACGTCGCCCTTTAGGAGGTACGTACCTTCAGGAACGGCCACTACAACAAGGGTAACAGCGATGATGAGGATCTGAACGAAAGCGATGCCCTTCTGATTCGATGTCCTAGACAAAAAAGGTCAGGTAAGTACAACGCCAGAATCATTGTGATCGACCTTTCTGGATTATTTGTTCCAAGTTGCACGAAGAAGCGAATCATCAAAGCAGAGAACAAAAGCAAGCCGGCGATACTGCCGAACTTGGCAATTGACTCGGCCAAGTCGTTCAGTTTCAGTTGCAGGGGGGTATTCTCAGTCTCCGTTCGCAAGGCTGAAATAGAGGATTATGGGATTATGGGAGGTACGAACGCAGAAAAAAGGAAGCAACGTACCCATCATAATCCGTCCGTTGAAACTCTTCGTGCCGACCGCGATGATGACATACGAGCCAACACCTTCCAGAACCTTACTTCCACTCACCAAGAAGCAATCCGTATGACCCATCAACTCCATACCGGAAGGCCTCTTCGCAGGGACTCCTCCGCCGGCGCCCTTTTGTCCGTCGATTTCGCTGTCTGAAACCGCGGGGCTGTACTCCGCCAGTTTGCGATCGCGCAGTGCAATGCAGTCCTCGTACGAGAGCTTCTTGATAGCATCGGACTCGCCGGTCGCGCCGGACTCGTCGCATCGTACGTTGTGCCCGGACAGAAAGACGCCATCGCAGGGGACCACTTCACCGGGTTCCAGGAGAGCCACGTCGCCCACGACGACATCGCGCACGTCGATCAGGTGCTCGATGCCGTCGCGGATGACCTTCACTGTGCGCTCCTCCTTCTTTTCATTCAGGACCTTGAACTGCCGTTCCTTTTGCCAATCATTGAGCGAGCCGACCATAACGACGATCAGGATAGCGATAATAATAGCGACGCCTTCTACCCAGTCGACCGGTGGTTCACCGGCCGGCCGAGGAGTTCCGAAATCTTGGAAGAAGCCGAGAGCGAGAGAAACGACAGCAGCGATAGAAAGCAAAACCTAAGATAGCGGTCAGAATTGAATACAATTGCGAACGGTTGCAGGAACCTAGCGTACCAGAACTTTGTCCTTGAGCGCAAGCCACATGAGCAAGAGCAAGCTTTTACTCGGTCGTGACGGAAGTGTGTTCTCGCCAAACACCCTCTTGCGCTCCTCAACTGACGCAGTGAATGCCTCGGGATTCCCGGCCGGCGGAAGTTTCTGCGAACTGCTTCCCAAGCTTGTCGTGCTCTTCATCCTTTCCTGTTCACCCGTAGGAAGCGTGATTGTGATATTTGGAAGCAACTCCGCACTCATCCTCGCGTCGTCCGCATGCTTCGGAGCGCTGGTCGGAACGTTCGGTGAAGGCGTCAACGATGGAGCGGGACTCTCGTCGTGAAATCCTGTGCCCTTCGTACTCAAGCCAGCTGTTCGGTGAGTGCCAAGACCGCGAAGGAGGCCCTCGACCCCGCCCATGGCCTCGAGCGCCTCGATATTCTTAGGGTCGACGAGACTTGCCAGCTGAAACGGCTTGAACGCGAACGGAGCCGGGTCGAAATCCGCCTCTTGTTCGAGGTCCAGCTGGGCGGGACGCTCCAGCTCTGCGTTCTTCCCTTTGTCGTCTTTCTTGTCGTCTTTCTTCCCTCCTGGCTCGCCCTCCACGTCCGTTTCCGGACCGTCTTCATCTGACGAGCCCGATGGCCGATGGCGACGGTGGATCTTCTTGATGAAACTCGAACGCGACGTGGGACGCGAATCATCCGACGCGGAATCGACGTGCGTCTGTGTCGGAGATGCCAGAGTACTGCCCCAGTCAGACCGTAATGAACGCATAGGACTAAGGCCAATGCTTGCCGTCTCGGTAGTATGATCCGGCTCCGTTTCATTGCTGCTGCTGTGCGTGCTGGAAAATGTTGCGGTACTGCCTTTCCGGCGATGTTTATTCGACGGGGGTGACAACAAGCCGAGTGATGACATTCCATCGTGGTCATCCGGGCTATTGCCACGTAGCTGAAGCGATGAGGCCGGTGCCCAGTGCACCGAGGATGACGCGGAATGCGCAGAAAGAGTTGGTGAGGGCGGCGGATGCGAATCGGACGTGTCGGACGCAGGCGAATACGGCGCGTCAAGTGAAATACGAGGTGTCTTTAAAATCGGGGTCGGCAACGTCAGAAGACCTGGATCTGAGGGTGACCGTGCGCGATTCAGAGAGGGAGAGGTCGGGGGATGATCATAGTGAGGGTCAGGGGACAGCGGGGGACTTCGGTCGTCAATGAGCCCCAAGTACTCTGTTGATCCCGTGACCGCGATTTGGGGAATTCCCAGACCTTCTGCAGCCATTGTCAACTAGGTATATGTGATCAGATAGCGAAGGGGGAAGAAAGGAAGTGAAAGCGCACATGCAGGGAGGTCGTAGGAACCAAAAGTGCAGCAGATGGTTCGTCTTCAGGTTAAAGCAGTGCACTCAACAGGGCTGTGTATGTTGCCAAAATAGGAATAGACTCCCAGGCCTAGTGGAGCGCGCGGCGGAGGGTGATGTTGCTCTCTCCCTCCAAGTCTCTTCCTTATATCCCCCCCCCCCCGTAACACTGCCCTGTATTTGTGCCGTCGAGATGCTCTCTTAGTGACTCGCTTTGCATTCTGTCCTCAGCCTTTGTTCCACCGTTTTGTTACACTGCTATGCGTTCTTCTCTCAAAGCGTATTGTGTCTCTGATCACCGTACTCCGGCTGCGTTGCCACAAGGACATCTCTGCCAAGGTTGTGGCCTCTTGTTCTCCCTCGGTGCCTTCGCCGCATCTTCTAGATTCTGTCAATTTTTCTGGCGACGACTCTGCAATCTATCTGCGGATTGGCTCTCCATTATTGTCCGCATGTAGACAGCAATCGGGTGAGTACACAGGTTGTCGGCAATGAATAGGCTCGGCTGGTCTTGGAAATGGGGCTATAGGGGGCGGAGCACAAAGCAGTGTCCATTTCTCGGAGACGAGTTCGCCAGTGTTCACCGGCACCAAGAAGAAAATAAAGTCGGCGAGCTTTTTTCGCTCCACTATCCAAAATTCTGTGGGCTCTACAACAGGAAAATCGGGCTCCGGTCCTCGAACGAAGACAGTGCTACGGCGCCGCAGCTACGCAACTCTGGACTTCTTGGAACGCAGTACAAGCGAATTTCCCATCGCACCCATCGTTGTGGATCCCGTCACGCGTTTTTGGATGCCTTGCGTGGTCCTGCTGGGGCAATAAGTAGGCTAAAAACGTTGGCCCGAGATCCCAGCCGATGGCGCTCCGTGTATGACCTCTTCCAGCCACACAGAGATACGATCAGGTCGTTGCTTGTCGACCTTCCCAGCGTTCAGCACAACCATCTCAAGCCTCGAGGAGGCCACGTTGATACTGGCATGCTTGTACGCCAACGTTATCGACTGCAGCGTTTCCAACGTCCTCGTGCAACGTGTCTCGACAAGCCTGCCATTTTTTGAACGCGTCATGAGAGGCCCTGCAACGTTGGTACTCCGCTTTACCCCTCCCATGCTCCGTCTGGCCGCGCCTTCTCTTGACGCCCTTTTTCTGCCAGGAATTCCAGAGACTTCCGCAGAGAACCTCGTGCATCGCACCTCGTGATGAGGCAGTGCTGGCAAAGTCGCTCTCATGAGCCTTATCTGTTCCTTCCTTGCCCCTTTTTATTCTTCTTTAGGTTTAAAAGCGGCGGAATCTCATGATCGCCGCAAAATCTGGGTTCACCCGTGGTTCTGTGCCTGATTTAGGTGCGAGAACGCCAACGCCCATAAGGCCTACGCCAAATACCTCAATCCTGAGCGCATGTACTGGCACAGCAGCGCCGATGGGCAACACTCGACAGATGGCTCATAAATGTTATCTTCCGGATGACAGACAGCCGTATTGCCTGTGATTCTCCTCGCGCCTGTGTTTGCGGGCCGGCGTTCTGGAGAGAGATATGCTTCCGATTCCGAAATAGAAGTGCATCGATTCAGGTGAGAATGTTCTATTTAGATGGAGACGAGGAAAGGCTGTACACCTACAGATGATCAGATCCGACACACGTTGTCTCATGAATGTAATCGCTCCCTCGTTGGGTCCAAATCGTCCACGTCTTCGACGTATGGCAGGCCTTTTCCTGCACGACGACACGGCGTGGATATGGAGACTAATTTGTGGTGCGTTCTGTACGTCAGTCCCCGCGCGAAAGCCTCAGTCAAGCCATCCCGCATCGGCGCTGTACTCATTGTCTGATCTCAACAAAGCTCACGTTCCGCGTACTGTTTCCCGAGCTGCGTTAGATGTAACCACAGTTGCTATCATTTCAGAAGGCTTCAAATCTGTCGTTTCAGCGAGCTGTGTGCCTCCCTGCCTCGGTGGGGAATAGGTCGTGCGCCGAGGACGAGAACTTACCATTGGAAGTGAGGAACGAGGCGATGGTTTTGCGATTGTCGCGCAATCGCAACTTATCCCCGTCAAACACGCCATATAGCTGAATACACCAGAATTTGATATTGGGACCTGCCCTACGAAGTCTTCTATAGCTCTCCTAGGATGCTAGGTCATACGCCTTCGGCGGCCTTTGAGAGTCCAGAAAGCAAATTGTGACGCTCAGGAACCTAGTCTGCAATGCTATCGCTAGTGGCTGAATATCATAGAAAAGGGCCCGTATCCCGAGAGAGCGGAAAACCAAGGATCGCGAAGCCAGTACAACGCGGGTACGAGGGTTGTGATAGACGCCCATCAGCGAGGATCTGGGCATGTCGACAAGACGCCTGGACGTACCGACGTACATTGCCCGAGGAGGCAAGTTTCTGGAGTACGTGCGCAATTGAACGAAACAGTTGACGATGTAGCCCGCATCTTGTGTGGATACACAATGCGAGCCTATCACGATCGGGATAGGCGCCCTCGACTTCTGTTCCTAAGGCGTGAAGCACTGCGTTCCGTTCGTATCGCGTAGTGTGCGGGCCAGGATCAGAATCAGCGTATGTCTGATGCATAGATTAGGAAGAACCCCTTCCTTGGACTAACGGAATCAACCAGGTAGGTTTCCGTACTGCGATAGGCGCGTGCCTATGATGCAGTACCGGGCCTCAAGGCCTGATGTCCGAAGTAACAAGGTGGCATAGGATCGATTGTCCACGGCACCCAGGGACTTGTCTCGTTCAGATCGAAGCCGGAAAGCCTAAATCTCGCAGATCTGCGTGGAGGATGATCAAGGATAATCGACGCGGCTCGGGACAATGACTGTGGAGGCGTCCTTAGCAGAGCAAGGATTGGTACGTATATACAGTGTCCACGGCGTCATGTTGCGCGTCATTCTGCTATATGCATGATCGGAGCATTTCGTCACTTGTCCATAACTGTATGAACATGGGCATGCGGGGACACGCAGAGACTTGGAAATCGTGTCATCGCATCGCCTTTGCGCGCTTGATGACAGTTGAAACGGAATGTTGCCGGTACGCCGTATAGGAAAGGAGGTATACGGGCGCTTGACGAAACGATTGTTGCAGGAGGGCAGCAAAAAAATACTTCGGCACGCCGTAGGAATGTGGCACAGAACAGGGATTAGCACGGCACCCTTCCCAACGAGTAATCTACGCAGCCTGACAGAAGCGTAATGAGAGCTAAAGCACTTACCCACGGGTTTCTGGACTAGCGAAGTCCGCTTGGCGTGCTTGTGGAGATCACATCTTCTTCCGCACTCAGGCCCTCTGCTAGCTGCTATGCGAGAGTCAGCACACTTGCGGCAGAACATAACAACGACATCACCCTGAATAGGACCGTTATCAGGGGATCCTCGTCAGTCCGACTAGGCGGACGATACGAAGCGCTTATTTGGCGGTGCGCTGCCTTACTGTCGTTCTGGCAATAATTCGCGCTTGGCTAGATCGAGGCAGAGTCGGACAAAACACTAAGCAAACGCGACTGCGCAGAACATCGCATTTTGTCAAATAAAACATGCTGACGCACCTGATCACACAAGCGAACTCACATACTCGTAAATCCTCGCTGCCGGTGCGGATCCCCCTATTTGCTTGTGTGAACACTTATGGAGGCAGTGAGGTGATGTGAGATGAGAATCACCCGTCAAAGAGTGCATGGCCAAGAGTTTCTGTGAAAACAGGATCATCCGCGAGATGAACGAACTTACACCGGAACGACGGCCGGCGGTGTGATATGAAGACTCGGGATTGTGCATAGCCTGAAAGAAAACATATGAGCTGACAGCCAGGAGAAGCAGTGGCCGTGTCAAAAGTTGAGCATGAAACCTACTACACCGAGCGTGAAGGAACGAATCTACCGCTACTTTGTGCCAGTTGCCGGCGCACCGCGTCTTGTCCGGCTTCGCCAAACGAAATGCCTTCACATGCCAATTGTCACTTCTTTCGACCCATTCCCTGGACGCTGTGCAAGAGCAGTTCAATTAGAATGCAGATGGAGCGGGAATAACTCACGATGGGATTAAGTACATGCTGAAAGCCTCCGCTTCCTACTCACGACACGGTCTTATCTACTGCGCGCACCGCCGTACCAGGATAGCTCCAATGGCGATGAAGTGCAAGTTCCGCAATCTCCAAGGGTGTGCATGAAAGCGTCATGCATACCGGTTTCGGTCTCGGAGGAGACGAGGATCGGAGGCCGAGCAGCCTGAATTTCCTACGTGGCATAGCAGTGCAGTTGAAGTCCGTCGGGGATATCGGGGTTCCAAATCAGGAATGTGCTGTAGAACGTTATAGATCCGTCTACCAACCCTCTAGAGGACAACGTATCGGCTACGACTTCAAGTTGGACAGCTCTGGATAGTATAAGAGGAGGCTGGCTTGAAACTAGCTCGCTAAGGACACGAAGTTGGCAAGTCGTAAGGCCCAAGGCTGTGTTGCCTTCCGGTCCGCTGACGGCGAATTCAGTGACCGCGACACTGGTGCTATGGCCAATCAACTTATCTGGTCCATTTAATTGTGCCCCAAGGAGTGCTGCAGACACGTATCGGAGCAATGATAGCATCCAACGCAGTAGAGAGTTTTCGTAACTGACCGACTCGGACTCGGACTCAACTAGTGGAGCGCCGAGTCCGACTGAGATGCAACTGTAAGCTGCCGTGCGTGGCAGGGTGGAGCGACTAATGGAGCCTGTGGCTCGACTGGCTAGGTTCGAGTCGGAGGGTTGCGAAAACTCTTTAGTGTCTTTCATCGTTCAAGTTGAGCGTATGGGAGAATGGTCGCTGCCAGATGGAAGAATTTCGTGTTGGCGGTGATCATCTGACTGTTAAGATATGAAATCAAAATCTACAACCTATCGGTTATATGGTGTAACAGCTAACATTATCGCCTCTCAGGTACGTACTTCCACCATGGGGAGCTGCGCGATAGCTCGGGGCTCGACTCCCTGCAACCTAACTGTACATTCGTCGACGTGCTATTTTTGCACGCTTGCGGAGGGTTTTTTGGATCCAATATCTCGTCAAAATCTCAGTCTCCGGCTGTTCATCTCAGTCCATCTTGACATTTAATCGGCAGCACAACATCCTTCAATCGAAGCCGCATCTGTAGCTAGATGCTTTGAACCACGAGTACGAAGCCACATGAAGTCCGCGGCTATCTTAATTACGGCCATCACCTAGGAAGAACCATGCCGCAACTACCTCTGTCCACTCCGTCACTCTGGGCCAAAGTCCAGCCCCTCAGTCCCAAACGGCCTCCCCGTCTGCCGCAGCTCAATGCCCGTATTCATGGACACACCACGCCGTCCTCGCCGCCTCATCCAGACCGCAGCTCAAGGCCTTCCATTCGCCCGTCGAAGCTATCCCTTCTACAGCGGCGCAGCGGCTCCGTCCCAGGACGTCGACACAATCCCACTTACACTATGTTCTGGCCGTGGCCAGACGAGGTCCCATCCAAGCCCAGAATATCGCCGCCTGCGACTAGCCTGCCGAAGCTTGAGCTTCTTCCGAACGTAGCAGGCAGCATGCGGTGCAGAGATCGCCGCGCTTCTTCGTGCCGGGCGAAAGCAAGCCGTCGCACGAAGATGGTCCAGAGTTTGTCTGGCGGATCCTGGGCGAGAAGACGGCCTGGGAGCACTTCTCGCGCAATGTGGACCAGCCTCTATGCCCTGTAAGGGAGGAAGTCAAGGAAGTCAGGAATAGTCCCAAACATCATCAGTCTAGGCTAATTGCAAACCTTACATTTTGTTTACATTGCACGCAGAGAGCCGGCAAAAACAAAGCTGCCATCTTACGCAGAGGATCAGATCACAGCAAACATAATAGACCATTGTATATGTACATACATCGAAGACAGCGACCATTCGAATGGACGAACAGAACATGCAGCAGACGCTACAATACAATGCGCACTGTAATGCATTGTACGAAGACGAAACGAAGACGAAAAGGCACAGAGTGGAAGGCGGGGGGGAGGCAGGGGACGTGATTGTCGGCGAGGTGCGGTGGTGGGATAAACGGTACAACGTAAGTACAAGAACAACAGGATTACAATGACGCTACAGGATAGTACATGCGTGCTGTGCGAAACAGTGATGAGCGGACGGGGGCGAGGTGTATGAATGGATGGGAGGTATGCACGAGACACGATTAATGCATAGAGAGCACGGAACAACAGATGGAAATGGAGACGCCAAGGAGAGGCAGGAACTCAATGTAGATACTTCTCGTTCAATGCGTGCACTTCGCGCGCGAGGTATGGCCAATTCAACGCGCCTGCGAGCTCCGCGCGCAGGTGGCGCTCGTCATCTTTGGCGCGCTCCCGCGCGAGCTGCACTTCCCAACCGCAGAGATTGTAAAGTAAGCGCATGTTCGGTTGGATGAGCACCGAGAGGCGGCGCGAGCGTACGACGAGATAGGCATCGACAAGTGGCAACGCGAGATGCTTCATCACATACGCGATCTGCGCATACAGTCACTGAATCAGCAGGAGTTTCAAAGTGTAAAGTCAAGAAAGGAAGACGTACTGTCACGGTCGCACTCCTCGAAACGCCAACTCGGCAGTGCACCAGCACACGCCCGCCCTCTTCGCGCGCGCGATCGATCCACTCGCAGATCGGCGAGAGCTGTGGCGCAAGCGTGTCGATGCCATCATCGCAGACGCCCTTGATATCAAGCACCTTAATGCGGCCCTCACGCTCCTCGAGCCACAGCGAACCAGACGATGGCGGGCACTGCGGGGCCGCATGCGCATCCGGCGGTGGCACGAGCGCGCACTCACCAACCGACACGACATGCGTAATCCCGAGCGCGTGCAGCATGTATGCATTCGCCGCATGATTCCTGCGTCCAGTCAACACCGATACAACTAACGCACAGGAAGGAGACAACGCACAGATTGCCCAGGTATAAGAACGGCAGCACACGGCTCGGGAAACTCCCGTCGAACCGCGGGTCTTCGAACCATACCTGGTGATCTGCGACGAGCGACGGCAGCAGCGGGCTCGTGCTCGCGCGCGGACGGCCCGGCGGTGGCGTCTTCCCGATGGGTTGGCGTTCCTCGTACGATGCAGAGAGCACAGGCGGCATCTGCTGAGAAACTGTGTGCGACGTAGTGCGGTTTTGTGGGACTGGTCGCGCAGCAGTACGATCACGCGCGAGGCGGGCCTCGACACGCCGCAGAAGGGGCAGGTCGGTTTTGTAGACGAAAAAAGAGCGCTTTTTGTTCACCTGCGGGCGCATATAATTAGGACCTGACCACTTTTCCAGCCATAAAGATAAAACTCACCTGAAGCTCTACATACGCTTCCGGTAATGAGCAGCCCCGCATCGCCATCAACAAACATAGCGCTAAAACGCTACTCTCCGTATATCCATCCGAGCTATAAATGAGCACCTTCGCGCCTCTTCGGTTTTTCGGCATCAGCACGCGCCGCAAGAAATCGATGAAAGCGTAGATAGCGTCCGCGCCAGTGGTGACGGGGTACGTCGCGCTTGGGAAGGCGAGATGCACGACCACGCCCGCATGCGGGGGCGGACGATGCGGGATCGCCGTTGCTTTTCCTTTCTCCTTTTCCGACACCTTCACCTGCCCTAGCATGATCCGCTGACGCCATCCCTCTTCCAACCTTGCGAGATGCTCCTCAGCTGCGCGCAGCTGCGGCGGGCCTGGGACAAGAGCGGCGTCGCAGCATTCGATGCATATATCGAATCCTCCGGGATTGTGCTCAGGCGTGAACGGATCCGAAGTGCCCGGGGCAGGCGGTAGCGGGAGATCCGCATCCGGGAGAGGCACGTCTCCCGCATTGCCAAGAAACACCTGTCCAAGCTCGGGCGTGAATGGCCGTGGGCCATCATGCTCGTCGACCTGGACGGGGGCGAATGCTGATGAGGCGGGGGCGAGAGTCAGGATCTCCGACGCGCGTGTGAGGTCGCGCATCTCCTCCTTCTCGCGCTGTGTGAAATCGACCGTGTTCGGCTTGCGGGGCGGCGCGGGCTCCTTGTCGGGTGCAACATGCGCATCAGTACTATCTGTGTGCGCGTGCCCCTCCATGCGCACGACGAGCTCGCTAAGCTCAGAACGCATCTCTTCTGGGCTTGCATCAAGAACAAATACATTGTACTGCACTTTTTCCGCCGGCTCCTCGACGATGGTTGTACTCTTCGCTTCTGAAGAGGATGAGTAGTAGCACGTCGCTGAGCCCGCTGTGGTCTTGCGCGGGTGCCGCCGAGCCTCGGCCTTGGCTTCCATCGCCTGCTTGAACTTCTCCGCCAGCGCGATCGCCGCACGCTTTCCAGCAGGGTTCGTTGTGCCCGTCGGCGAGTAGATGACAATGTCACTCAGTGTTGCGTAGATCGGCTGCGGATACAGATAAATTAAAATTAGCAAGGCGTCAAACGAGATAAGATAAGACGAAACGAGGGCGAACCCGCGGGAACAGACATCGGGAGCGCGGCGGGGCGGATCCCCTGCGTCGACTCAATGAACCGCATCTCCTGGTTCCTGCGGAGATCTGAGCTGAAACACAGGGAAGAAGACAGGGGATGTCTCTGCTCGAGTACATCGCAAGTAGGAAATGTGCATCCCGTCAAGGCTCGACAAGCAACGCGTCATCTGAGCAGGCAGCGACGATCCTTTAGCGCTCCCCCGCATCTGGGCGCTAATTGCCACGAGGCGTGATCCCCGCACTGCCAGAGCAGACAACGTAAAACAAGAGGAAACACTCACCACCTGAATCCCAAAATTCCGGAGCGAGATCCCATCTGGCACTTCCGGCGGGACGAATTCGAAGCTTTCCCCGCCCGACGCGAGCCGCAACAGTTCGCGCGGTCGCAAGGTTGAAGTGAGAAACGTGCGCTGCAGAAGAGACGCCTTCATATCGCCTGCGATATGCGCATGACCATTGGCGTTCGGGATGCAGGGGGAAGAGGGCGTAGATGCAGCGGTAAGCGGCGTACCCGGCGTGTTCGAGAGTGAAAGCGCAGAGGGTGCAGGCGACGCGGGGGAAGTACTGCTAGTATTGGAGGTACTCGTTGATGCGCTGCGTTCGCGGTCTGTGTGAGGGATGGGTCTGACCGTCGACGATGGGGAGGTGTCGATTGGTGGCGGGTTTGGATGCCGGTGATTGACTGGGTGCATGTGTTGCTGTTTCTCCTTCTCCTGAGCAGGGACGGGAAATGGAAAGGGGAATGGGCAGACCGTTGTTGAGCGGGTGTCAGTGTCGACGTCCATCGCGAACGTATCCTCGTCCTCCGCCTCCCCGTCGACCTCAATATCCGACGAGCTCAGCTCCGAGTCGAAGTCGTCCTCGCTCATATCATCGTCGCGCTGTGGCTCGGGCATGCCTTCTTCGTCGCAAGCGACCCAGATCAGACCGCGAAAGCGCGGGATTTGGATCGCAGCGCGACCGGCGGCAGCGGCGAAGAAGGCATTCTGCTGCTCGTTGTCGCCTTCGACGCCGTGGAGAAAGGGGAAGAGCGTAGTGTCGGGGGCGTGCGAAAGCAGACTTTGTAAATGGAGTTTGGCGAATTGGGCGGCGGAGAGCGCGCGTATAGGCGTGTGCGGGGCAGGACGGGGGAGGAGAGTCGGGAGAGAGGATAGAAAGGAGGGGTCATAGTCGAGGCCGTGGATGGGTGGGGGAGCCTTGGTGACCGTCTTCGTCGTCGTGACGGTCATAGTGGTCGTTGGCGACATCGAGGATGAAGATGGGAGGGAGTGGGAAAGGTGAAAGCAAATACGAACGGAGGTCGTCTAGTTATCAGTTCCCTATATTGAATTGTGCATCGCAGATCTCCCGCTTATCGTCTTCAAACTCTATTTCTACCTCTATAGATCCCCGTTGCTGCATTCCTCCGCAACGGTAATCGAATCCGTCTGTCGACGCTCGCGATACGGCCTGCGCTACTACTATAGTCTGTTCAATGGCGAGGACAGCGAGCAAGAGGTCGTCGACGTTGCGAGGAATGACGAGGACGTAAAGGTCGCGCCGAGAAACAGGGTCGGAGGCGAGCCTAGCCCTTTCGGGGACGAGAAGCTGTGCCTTCGAATTGCCGTGATCGAAAGGACCCATGGGACCTGCCGGGACCTGAACTACCTCCTGTTGCACCTCGCCGCTCCCGTCTAGACCTTCTCATCCTCCCGTCGCGCGCGTTGTGTTGGCGTAGGCCAACTGCAGTGTCGTATATCTCTATTGACAAACTTCACAACGCTCGTCGTCAACGTCAGCATCCGCATCACTGCTATGGTCCCCATTCGTTAAGTTATTCCGGGGGTCTAGGCTGCAGCGCCGGCGCCCAGGAACCTTACCACTCGATTTAACCTCTCCTCCGCCTGCCGCTGCCGCTCCGCATACCTCGATCTGCCCCGCGCTGCGCCAATATCATTTCACCAGATCGCCATTCATTCAATCCCTTGCGCAATCCTGCTGAATCGACCGCGGACTCATTCTCGTTTTGCTGACTCTCTGTAGATCGGTGTTTATTCTGAAGAGCGCGAGCAGTTGCTTCGGCCCCGCACACTCATCCGATGTAGATCTCGCACAGATGGCTCCACCGTCCCACGACGTTCCGCTCGCATCTTGATGGAGGAGTGTATTGGTGTGGTGATGATGCGGTTCAATAGATTCGTGATCGAGCAGATGGTGAATCGGAGAGTCCTGGTGAGTAGCCATTGTGGCATTTGCGGAAAGACAGATGTTCACAATGAACGCGTGATCAATTGGCAGACCGTGCTTTGCGAAAGGCCAGATGTGGACAAATTGCATGAACGTCAAGATAGTCGATTGAGCTCGAGGGAGTGGCGAGCGAATGGCAAGGCTGGAATAGTGCTGGAATCCATGACCGCTCTGCAGCTCGTCACGCGAAGTTGGTGCAAATCATGCCGAGGCAACAACGGGATCTGTCACCCTGTCACTACTACCTGTCGAGAAGCACGCCGTGCGATCTGCGCATGGATTCCTCGTTAGGAATGGAAGACGAAGGTGCGTATTGTTGGGGCGGGCGTGTGCCTTTGAAGAGCTAAAAAGGACGTCGACTGCCCGTTTGCAGACTTCCTTGTGGTATCGATCGTTCATTGCGAGCGAATATCTGTCTCTGGGACTGTTCCGGCTTTATTAGCAGGTGAAGTTTTGTTGGTCCACACGAAATCAAGCTCTCACGCAAGTGCTAGCTTCTGCGTCCATTTGTACGCGGATCATTCAGCCACATCTCTCTCCACAGAGTTCACGCTGCCGCTGGCAGTATTACCTCCGAGGCTAATTCAGGTGCAACTTCACTGGAACGATGTTCCTGTCAACGAGGAACCGAACTGTTGAAATGAAGACAACATATGTTCCGTCAGTACTTCTTCAGTGGCCCACTGCACATCCTCCTTCCTTAATGCACCTGCAGTCTCCTTACCGCACGGGTAATGCATTGTCCTGATCAATCCACCCGAGAAGCACACTCAGAATCATCTGCCACTCTGTATACCGCCAACTCGTCATGCGGCCCCGACTCTCCGTATACAACCTTGTACTGTAACTCATGACCATGTTACTTATGCCGAGCACTGTGCCTCTCGAGTCAACCGGCTACTTCGCTAGCGGAATGGGTTCTAGGCTTCTAATTCGCTCCTCAGAAATACGGCCGACATCCCACGATGACGAACATCGACTCCAAGATCTGTACAGCGTCTAACAATCTCATTACAGCTTCCGAGATCCTGACACCTTCATTTTCGCGCATATAGTCGGTAAGCACCCTTTGGACGTGCGCATATATCGCCAACTACGAGTATAGGATATGAAATATACGCGTCTCACGCCTCACATGCCTAGCAAGGCAGCGTGTTGGGCAGCATTCACCTGTTCATATCCTCTCCTTCGCATGGTAAGCTTAAACTCTTTTTGACTTACAGATAGGGCACCATCTTAATTCCTCCGTCAGAAGCATACACAGCATTAACTACCTCCATCGCATGCTTTCTGCATTCTCGACACTCCACACATACTGTACTGTCAAACCGTACACGTGTCCGAACTCATGATCGTGCTCCATCTGAAAGACTTGGAGTCTATCTGACTCGGCCGACTCCAGCACCGCGGATTCTATCCCCATGGGCTTATTATTACCTCTTCAAAATGCGGCCGATGTCCCACGACAACGACTCTCGAAGACTTCCAACATCCACGCAAAGCCTGCCGAGTGTCTCCATTACCACCCTCTTCATAGCCTCTCCTATCCTGACTCTCACGTTTCCGCGCATATAGTTGATGAGCACCTCTTGGACGCGCGTACCCTTCGTCAACTCCAGAAAATAGGCCGCGTCTCCGTTTGCGATCATTTGCATGTCATGCGGGTCAGAATTGCATCAGTGACTTTTACTTCTAAATCCATAAGGGCGGCGACCGGGGAACGTAACCGCGGGCCATTGCAGGCGTCTGGATACCGCAGAACATCCTTGCGAACAACGGACACACGCAATGCCGAGAATGAATCAAGCACATAATCAGTCAGCGGAGAGAACAACGCTCACGCCGTCACCTCCATCAGTGGATGTCATCATCGGGAGTACCTTGAAGGGTGCTCTCCACGTCCCCGCTCAGCTGCGAGTCTCGACCCCATGCCGGTGGCCAACAATTTTGAAGCGGACGTGCCGCCTGCGCACGTCGGACTTACTCGTATGCCGATCTTCAAAGCTTCAACGCCATATGCTCGGAAACTCTTTACCGGCGGGCTTCGAAAATGGCGGATGAGCAGGTTCCCCGCAGCGATCGAAAGTATGGACAAGTGGGAATCTTTCACAGGAAAACTTGGAGTCTACATGCGCCCGCATGTGTTTCTCGTCGTGTAATCGAGACTGGGATTTGGTCTAGACTTTCAACAAAGTGCAGGTTCCTATGGGGGCTGACGATTTTGTTTCGAACAATTTGGAGATCACGTCTGCGCCCCTCACGCTTGGGTACGACACCTTATTCTCGTCGGGATTGCGCGGTTATTTTCCCTGAGGATTCTGTTGCTGTTACTCATGTACCCGTGGTTAACAAGGTGACTGGACGGAAACCATTTCTCGCACGTGTGCGATGAATGGTCCTGCCAACTACAAGACAAGCAATTTTATCCACTCCCGACTGATATCAATATTTCTCAAAACGGCGCCGTTCGGGTATGTCGTATCTGCCTCTAACAAAGTCTATTTTCTGTTGTTCGGACTTGCTATCATCCCTTCTGGAGCGGAAAGGCCGGAACGGCGTCAATCCTGTCTCGTTCGCAAGGTCCTGAACGTCACATGCTGGCCTCGTGCATACGGTGAGGCGATATACCCATCCTGTAGCTGGACCCTGCAGCTTTGCCTTTATTCGAACACCATGTCTATTCTTTCCGCAGGTCCGGCCAAACCACTGGTAAGTGATATGTCGCAGATGGTACTTGCAGCGCCTAATGTATTCATATCGTCCAATCTTCGATTAGCTACAAAACGCTATCAAGACGCTCACAGTCAACGATCTTCTCGCACCCGGAGAACCTCTCCAGCTTCAACGCGTGGACGTGCCTGTTGATCTCATCTAGCCACATCCTATTTCGGACTTCACTCGCTCAAGACTTCCCCAGGTTCTCCGTGAAGGAGGTGTATCTCCACGGTTGCCTTCGACTTTTCCTCCCGCCGGCGGTTTGGAACTATCGTGCTCACTTGGCCTTCCAATCGGCGCTGGCAGTTGCAGCACGGTTTTTGGGACGCAAAGTCAACGCCTTTGTGATTCGAACGTTTTCGTACCGCCACTTGTGCTGAAGATGCCTCGTTACCATCCCTACTTCAATTTGAGTTTGGCGCGAGAAAAATGGTTCTACGATGAGATGGAGTCTGTCCAAGGGATTGCTATCGCCCGATGCTATGGGCTTTTTGCCGTGGATGTGCCTGATGAGCTCACTGGCGATGTTCGTCCGTGGCAATACCCATACGGTGATTTCGACTTCGATGATGACTCGGGTGACCTTTCTCTGTCCGACGCCGATACACATGCCTTCAGTATGGAGATCAGGAAACATCCGAACCGCCTTTATATCTTGGTGTTGGAACAACTAGGAGACATGCTTCCTGTCGGCGAGTCGATCAGCGAGAAGGATCGTTGAGAGTCCACCTTTCCGTGTCGTGACTGGCAGCTCACTACGAACCAACAGAGATGATATCAGGAGCTTCTACAGGGACATCGGGCATCTTGGTGTTTACGTCGACAATCAGCAAGTGGGACGCCAGAATATTCTGCGTGCGCCTGTCTCTCCACCGGGCCTTACGGGCAGACCGTCATCCACCACGCAAAAGACGCATAATTGGCGTCTGATCGACTTCGCTGAGGCAAGCAAGAGCGAGTTTACGGAGGAGCGGATATTCGACAATCATATGACATATGTTGAAACACTCCTCGATGGCTTGCCTTTCTGGCATGAGCCCAAGTGGTGAGGTTGAGGGCTCACTAGGTGCAGGCAGAGTTACTCAAACCCAGATGTAGCTGGATGGCCCTAGTTGAACGAAGTACTGGCTATAATGGATAATACTGGACGGTAGAGTGTGCCATGTAGGATCGTGGATTCGTTCTGTCTCGATCGTGCTCAAGATAAAATCCGGTAGACGACCATGTCTCCAGTCGCAGAACGTAGCTCGGTAGTATGCATCTCATGCGGGTTCTTAGTTCAAGGCGTGAGCTCCATGCGAACAACAAGCAAACTCCATACCGTGCATGCGAAATGGAGAGTAACAGACCTTCCGATCTTCTAGTATTGTCCTGGAAATACCTCATATCAATGTCTACAACACACACCCTTTCCCCAACCCGCCGTGGGTGAAGTTGGTATATTCGTGAATGTCCAACGAATCGTGACGCAACCTATGTTCAATAATACAGTTTACAGCAGCCTACGCGGTCGGGAAGGTATGCAAGCAGTGAGCAGAATGAGGCCCTGAGGACCATAATAAGCAAAACCCGATACATCACATAACCTTCGTCACCGCCGCTCGCGGACGTAGAAGTGCAGCACAATGTAGCTGAGGGCGGTGAATGACACGAAGAAGATCGCGAGCAGGGAGATGTTCGGCCACCAGAACGACTGGGCGCGCAGGCCGAAGATGGACAGGATTGTTGCGGCTGGGACATCGAGCTCGACGCCGTACTGTGACATGCGAAGTTAGTGATCGACCGGATAGATATATGCGACGTGGTCTACCTGGACTTCCTTAAGCTGAAGGTATCGAAGTTCGTTCACAGCCAGTGCCTCGAAGGCTGCGTGGAAGAACGAGATTGTGTGCAACCACTGCAGCCATGGCTTAACCTTCGATCGGTTGATCAAAAGACCAGTGAACAGCAAACTGCGCATGGCATAGCAGGTCAGTCGATGGCCTGCAAATCATAGGAGTGACGACTAACTTAAACAACATGACCATAGTACCGATGAGACTGGCGACGCTCGTGCTCTCGACGGCGATGGAAATGAGGAGCACGACACTGGCGGTCGTCAAGTTGAAGAGAACCAGAGTGAGGAGGAACTTCCAGAACGCGGTGACAGAAGGCACGAAGCCCACAATGCCGTAGACGATGCCACCGAAGAGCAGAGGAGGGACGACCCGCAGGGGCAAGATATCGAAAAGCACCTTGGACGCGAAGTACGTAAACGATGAATAGTATCCGTTCGCCCTGACTCACATTGTCAGTACAGCACTGACAGACAAATTGAATGAAAACATACCGTTCCCGCATGAACAAGATGCGTTCATTGGCAAAAAGCCCAAGACTTGACAGACACGAGAACCCGAACAAGGCCAATGTGAAGAAGAAAGCCCCTGCAGGTGACCATCAGCGTTATCAAACTGAGAAAACAAGAGAACCCAAACCAACCCAATCTGTTCTGGAAACCACCGATATCATTCGAGACATTGTGGTAGAACAAGCCACAAATCACTGTTGTTGAACACTAAGTCAGCCCATATCATCTTCCAACACGCTAATGATAACTTACGAGCGAGGGCGATGGAACCAATATAATGCGCCGCCAACAGCGCCGGATCGCGATACAAATTCTTGAACGCGCGCCCGCTCAAAATGCTGAACTGCGTCGTCCAATTCGCGCGCTTCCGCCCGCGCAGCAACGAGCTCTCCACTGCGACGTCCGGCAGCTCCGACGTCCCCTCCGGCCCGCTCCTCGGCTGCGCGACCTGCTCGAACTCCGCATGGATGTCCGCCGCGACGTCACTCGACTCGAACTTCTCGACAAGCTCCGCAAGGCGCGGCGACAACGGCGCGTCGCCGTTCTGCGAGGCGAACGTGACGGCCTCGAGGAATTGGGAGGTCTTGCGCTTGATGAAGCTGGAGGAGTCGCCGATCGAGGTGGGCCGCACCTGCAGTTCGGTTTCGTCGTCAATGAGGGTGGAAGACTGGCCGCCGTTGGAGGAACGAGAGATTGGGGCAGTGGATACGCCCAGAAGACCGCGTTCTTCGTCGCGAAGGTTAGAGGTATCTACACCGCTGGCCGAAACCGGCTCTGGAGGGCTGTCAGTGCTAGGTGTCTCCGTGCTTGCTTGCATCGTGAGGTCAACTAAACACGAGACCTTAGTATCAATAGCAAGATATAGATATGGATGTTACACACTCAAGAAGTCTGCAACGTTATATCCAATAGGACACGGATAGCCAATATCGGTGAAGTATTTCTGGCAAGTTGACATATCGCCCGAATAGACCAGCTTTCCTTGCGCTAGGAGGACCAGCTGATCGAAAAGAGCGACGATGTTGCTGCGAGGCTGGTGGATCGTGAAAACGACCGTCCTGTTGTAGTCACGAGCTAGAGACGTCAGACTCTCTACGACGTTGAAAGCATTGAAAGCATCCAGTCCTACGTAGGTGTGAGTCCTTGATGAATTTAAGCTCAGTCAAGAGCACTTACCGCTCGTAGGCTCGTCCAGGAACAGAATTGACGGACTAGTGACAAGTTCGCAGGCGATGGATACTCTTCGCTTCTCGCCTCCGGAGATAGAACGATGGCCTAGGAACAATCAAACATGGTTCGAGACCATCATCGAATATGAGCACTCACCAGAGTCGCCGATCCGCATGTCTTTGATGCCGAGAATCCCAAGTTCATTCATCGTCTCCAAGGTGCGGTACTTCTTCGCTTCCAAACTCATCTCCCGGGGCAACCGCAGCAGCGCTGAATACAGGACGGTCTCATACACCGTCAACGTGCTCATGAGTGTATCCTCCTGGTCGACATATCCCACGACGTTCCTGAACTCCTCATCATCGACTTCGCGCCCATTAACGAGCGTCGTCCCGCTGACGGTCCCGCGCTTGCGTTTGCGCGCGAGAATGTCGAGGAACGTCGACTTGCCCGCACCGGATGCGCCCATGATCGCCATGACCTGGCCTGGCTTCACGCGCCCCTCGATCTTATCGAGAATCGTGCGCCCGTTCAGTTTGTATGTGATGTGAGAGAAGTGCAGCGACGCAGGGACGTGGTCCGACATGAGCCGCGACACCTCCGTGTCCGGAAGGCGGATCTTGCCAAAGTCACTCTTGCGCGCGCGGCCGGCGTACCATAAGACTGCGACGCAGATGGGTCAATGTCCGTGAAGAATGCGGGTGGGAAGAACTTACTTGCGGAGGTCAAGATGACGATTAAGCCGGCACCGGCAGAGCTCAGAGCTACCCATTTGGTGTTGTCTGGCTTCGGGGGTTTCTGTAGGACAGAAACGTGCGTCAGTATGATAAATAACAGAATGTCAAAAGCGCTCATTTACCACATAGCCTGGAACTTGAGAATAGTGCAAGCACTCTCCTCCTCCACACTCCAATGTGATATAGCCATCTCCAAAGATGTCGTTGATAAGCTGGTTCATAGCAGGCTCCTCGAAGCGACACCCGTCACCCGTCTTGCAGCTGAATGACGCGGGACCTCGAATTTCCTCCGTTAAGAAATCAGAGATATCTGGAGAAAGTTCAGATCACATTGCATGACAACTCAATACTGAGACACTCACCAACACTGCCATCCTCGCCGCAAATGAACCGTCCCGGAATGCAGCTGCACTTGATGTTGTTGCAGTTGTATGTCGTAGTATTGGCATCGTAGCCAGCCTGTGTATCCGAGGTGCACGTATCCAGGGCACAGTAGAATGACTCTTGTTGAGCGGTCCAAAACTGGAAGTCACATGTATCATCAAGCTTGTTGCAGCTAAATGTTACTTGCGGCGGCCTATCTGGGAGCATATCGAGAATCTTGCGGTCTGTCAAGATGAGGGGTTGAAGACATGTCGAGGAGATAGGAAATGAGGCATACTGGTGACGTTGCACATTTGGTGGTTATTGAAAACAGTCTGGCCGCCTTTGTAGCACGTCATATTCGACGAGGCAGCATCACCGTCAAGAGATGAGATTCCTCCTGCCAGCGGAAATCCAGCGCAGGCATCGTCATTTTGACATACTGAAGCATGGGCAACCGCGAGTCAACGCCATATCAGGCGAAAAGCTAAACGGAATTCGAACCATTGCAGTTGATTCCATCCCATCCATCCTTGCATTGGCAGTCTTCACCGTCCTCGCGCAAGTGTCGGGATTCACCATCAGCAAGAGAGTCACATTCTGAAGTACGAGAAGTCAGCTGGCCGCAGAGGCACCGGAGCCCAAGAATACGCACGTGGTGTCAGACAGTCTATGCCTCCCCACCCTGGCGGACACTTGCACTGCCCATTGTACGGATCGCACTCTCCGTACTGACCACAGGTAAATGCGGGCAGCAAACAGTTAAAACATGGTGGACAATCGTCTGCAAAGACGTGAGCTGTGCGCGCATATAATCGGGCTGGCACCGAATACCTCTCAGTGAACCTGTGCTATCTAGCGTCTGCGATACCCAACCTCCGTATCAGCAAACGAATCTGAAAAATCTAAGATGAACATACAGATAGCTTGTAACCGGATAGCCCGACACTGGGAATAAACTTCGATACGTTTTGTGCAGCGCTAGCAGTCGACAGGACATCAAATAACGGGAGCAGCGAGACCGCTGCTAGTGTCAATGACCGGGATGGCACCATGATGGTCCAGCGAGCGACCGAAAGCTAGGATCAATCGTTACGGATGTCGTCGGCACTGTGATGGAGACTGTCGGGAGGGGTGAGGACGACGGCGACGGAGCGGTAGGCCGCGCAGGCAAGCTGTTGGCGGCAAGCTCGGTGTGGGGTTTCCCGATATGGATCGTCGCACGTGTGCATGACGTGAACGAGCATCGCCGCGACCGCGTCCGGATCGACCTGTTCACCAGCTGGCTCCTGTACCGTATCGCTCCCCGCAGGAAAGTCGCGCTAGCTACTTGGTCGCAGCCGCGGTGAGTCCCAAATATAAAGCAGCTGACCGATGCGAAGCTCACCATCATATTTACCTTCTTTTCTTTCTTCCAAACACTGGTTATTTCGTCCATTGTGCTCTAATTCGCTTCCCGCCCAGCAAGGACCTATACATACCAGGGGACACGCGACACGCGTCGATTAAGTACATAACCTACGCAAGAGATCTTCGCACAACAGGACACTTGCTTTCTCTGATGAGCCTTGTTCTGGACATCTGTATTCTTGCGACAGGATGGCTACACGTCTTGCTGGCCCCTTACACGAAGGTCGAAGAGAGCTTCAACCTGCATGCTACTCATGATGTCTTGCTTTATGGGATATCCCCAGCAACCTTGGGTAATGTGCGTGTCTCTGTTTCTTTCCGAAACACGCGCCTTCACCTTGGATTCACACAGTACGACCACTTCACGTTCCCTGGAGTCGTTCCCAGATCATTTCTGGGAAGCGTACTCCTTGCCTGGCTATCCACTCCCATAATACACCTCTGCAGCCACTTTGGCCTCATATCATCCAAATTTGACCTGCAGATTATCAGTCTGTCTACCATCTCCTTCGTCACATTAGATACTCATACTTTACGATGCAGTCCGTCTCGTACTTACGACCCTGAATGCTCTCACTCTTTGCCTCATTCGACGCGCCGTGTCGCGCCGCTTTGGTCAGGCGACCTCTTTTTTATTCGCCCTTCTAACATGCACACAATTCCACGTTCCTTTCTGGATGGGCCGCACTCTGCCCAACATGTTTGCACTAATTCCCGGTATGCACCCGAGCTATCACCCCAGGCCTTACAGTAACCTATATTTGGCCAGTCAACATCTCCACGTACCTTTTGATAAACCGAAATAGAAATGCCCAACGCCCATCACAAACGGCGGTCGAGAGTGCCCTTGCACTCCTCATCTTCACCGCGGTGATTTTCCGCGCTGAGGTAGCGCTCCTTGCCATCGTGATCGCCTTTCAGTCGCTGCTTAATGGTAATTTACGCTTGAGCCGTTTTATACTGGTCGGCTTCCTCGCCAGCATCAGCGCTGTCGGTCAGTGACCTCGTCCCGCATCGTGATGTCCGGGTAACCAACAGTCTCGTATACAGCACTTACCGTGGCCGTTGACTCTTACTTCTGGCGCCAATGGCCTATGTGGCCGGAGCTCCAGGCGCTCTATTTCAATGTCTACGAAGGCAAGAGCGCAGAATGGGGTGTAAGTCCCGTCCGCATCACCCAGACACGCCGCTGAACCAGCATGCAGATCTCCCCTTGGCACACCTACTTCACGTCCTATCTCCCCAAGCTCCTGCTTGGTGCGCTCCCGTTGATCCTCCCAGGCATCCTCGACCATCGCATTCGCGCGATCGTCCTGCCGTGCATCCTCTATGTCGGCCTCATCAGCCTACTTGGACACAAAGAGTGGCGCTTTATCGTCTACGTCATCCCACCTTTAAACATCGCTGCCGCGCGCGGTGCACGGTGGATGTACGCCCGTCCTTCCCCTGCCAGACGCTGTACTGATACATGCGCAGGCTCAGCTGGCGCAAGAGCACCTTCGTCGGTCAAGTGCTGTTCCTAACGGTCGTGGGCACCCTGCTCGCAAACTGCCTCGCCACAGTACTGCTTACGCGCACGTCAATGGCGAACTATCCTGGCGGCGTAGCCCTCGCGCTCTTCAACGACGAGTACGCCGACACGCAGGACGGTATGCCTTCCCTCTCTCACTGACACACCTTCTCGCGCTGACATTGATCAAGTACACGTCCACATATCGAACCTCGCCGCACAGACAGGCGCTTCCCTCTTCCTGCACACGCACGCGCCGCCCTACGCGCCCTACCTCACCCCGCCCGCCGGCCCCCCATGGGTATACAACAAGACGGAGCACCTCACGCTGGAGCAGCTCGCGGCCTCCCCGCAGATCACGCACCTCATCATGTCCGAGCACGTCTGGGACACGCGCCACGCGGTGGAGGGCTTCGCGCACTGGGCAGTCGAGCGCGATGTGCGCGGGCTGTTCGCGGAGCGCGGACTCGCGGGCGTGAAGGACGTGCTGAGGATGGAGCGCACGGAGCAGCTGTGGATTGCGGAAAGGACGGCGAACGCGCGGTGGGCGCGGTAGTGGGGTATGATGTGTATTTATTGTATCTTATGCGATGCGTATACCCGCGGACTGCTGAGGCGAAAAGACTTTTCGCACTATGTTTCGCACCACACACCTGACCGACGTACCGGCATGTGCACAACGCAGCTCTACTGCTCGCCCTTGAGATACCTCTGCCCAAACACGCCCGTCCCAACCCGCACGACGTCGCTCCCGGCCGCAAGCGCCGCCTCGAAATCGCTCGACATGCCCATGCTGAGCAACAGCCGCCCGTCTTGCCCCCACGCACCATCGGCCGGCAACACCGCCTGCAGCGCATCGCGTGCCGCACACAGCGCGATAAAGTCCGCGTTCGGCGCGGCGTCGCTCGCGAGTGAAGCTTGGAGCGCGCCGATCGTCATGAGACCTTGCAGGCGCAGACGTGGGCACGCGTTTACGACGTGCAGCGCGAGAGTGGCGAGCTCCGAGTCTGCTGCGTTAGCGGCAGTGGGCGGGGGCAGTCCGGACTTGGCTTCCTCGCCGGAGGTATTGACCTGCAGGAAAACGCGAAGGGGCTCGGTGCGCGTAGGTGGAAGCGCCTTGTCCAGCGCGCTTGCGGCTTTCGCGGAGGTCACGGACTGGATGGCGTGGATGTTGGGGATGGCTGGGCGGTTTCGTCAATGCTAGTAGGAAAGATGGGGATGGGAGGCGCACAAGCTAGGATTTTGCACTTGTTAGACTGCAGCGTGCCGATGAAGTGCCATCGGATATCGGCCGAGAGCTGTTCCTCGAGAGATTACTGGCATGCGCACGCCCGCACAGATGGAGCACGCACCTGCGCAGCCTTATCGACGAGCTCCTGCACGTAGTTCTCGCCAAAGTCGCGCTGCCCCGCATCGTAGCACGCGAGGATGTCCGCGGCAGGTTTATACTTCGATACAGCGACAAGCGTGGGCGTTTTTCCTGGTGCAGCGTGCGCCTGAACGCGTGCTCGGATCTCCGCGAGCGACTCGACGAGCTCGGCGGTACGTTCCTGGGTCGGTCGGGCGATTGCAGGTGAGGACATGATGAACCGTTTCAGAATTGGGGAAGACAGGCGCATGGGCCGTGGGTATCCTGTTGCGGGCCTGGGTCAGATGCTCCGGATGGTTTGTGGGTGGATATAACGCGCACCGTGTTGTTGTATGTGGCTTACCCTAGACCACCACAATTCAGATGGGCGATGTCGAAGAAGCGAAGACACATTCAATTCCAGGTTGGTCCTCGAGATCTGCTCAACCTTAATCGTATCTGATAACCTTTTGACCAGATCTACCCCGAAGCCTCGATGGCTGACCGGACCGCAAGTCTTTCTGAGGATGTTGGAACATCCTGAACTCGAATGTCGCTCTGACCGCAACTCGACTCTGTCGACCGCCTTCACTCAAACGTAGGTTGAAGATAGACAGACTGAAACGTCGTAGGATATCACGTCTGGGGCAGTAAAGACGCCCTCGCCTCGCTCAGCCCACGCCCCGCTCTACCAAAACAGAACAGACCAAAACCCCCGGTTTGACAACTGATCCCCCTCAAGACGACCATGGACGACGCTCCGCCAGACGCGAAGACAAACCTGCAATGGACGAATGTCGGCCTCGGGCTGTCGTTCATCGTGTTCGACGCCGTTATATCGCGCACGCTGGGCCTTGGCGTCGGCGGCTCGCTCTTCACCGCCGCGATACGGTGTATCGTGCAGCTCGCCGTCGTCGCGACGATTCTCGAGCGGGTCTTTGAGACCGAAAGTGCCTTTGCGGTTGCGGGGATTGCATGTGCGTACTAATGCGCCTCATATGATTGGCTTCTTGACCTTAATATCTATGTGCCAGTATTACTCAATTTCATGGGCACGTTCGAAACTGGTAAGCCCAATACCCCGCCTTTCCAAGAAACATGCAGGTACTGATCATAGCCCAGTCGCGAACAAGTGCAAACGGAGATACCAACATATGGTTAGATCCCGCCGCAGTGAGAACTTTGTTGCGTCCTGACATGGAACTACAGTTGCCCGCTGTCCTCGTAGCTATGCTGTTCTCCACCATCCCCGTCTCCATCCTTGGTGTCCGCTTCGCCATGAGCATCCAGCCCTTCTGGAAGCCCGAGCAGTACAGTGCGCGCGCCCCGCAACACGTTGTCCTATCCCCGCATTGACATCCTTCCCCACAGTCCCGATCGTGGGCATGCTCTGCGGGAGCACCATTTCCAACATCGCCGTCTCGGTGAATTATTTCCTAAAGGAGCTCGAGTACGTTTCTTGCGTGTACATGCGGCACAGGCTGGGCTGACCAGAGCAATGCAGCGAGAACCGCGACAAGACGGAGACCTACCTCGCCTTCGGAGCCTCGCGCTTCGAGGCATGTATGCCGATCGCGAAAGAGGCGCTGCGGCTAGCGCTGACGCCGACGATAAACCAAATGAGGTGCGCCCTCGGGTCCGAGCTCGCTTACCATGATTAACGCATGTCACCAAATAGCGTTCTCGGCATCATTGCGATCCCGGGGATGATGACGGGTGCGATTCTTGGCGGGTCGAGCGTGCAGCAGGCCGCGAAGCTGCAGATGGTGATCATGTTCCTCATCTCGTCGGCCTCGACGCTCTCGTGCATCATCACGACCGTCTTTGCGTTCATGATCACCGTCGACAACGAGCACCGCATCCGGCACGAGCGCATCGACTGCCGCGAACACGCGATCTGGCGAGGGCGCGACTGGCTCATCGGCCGCGCGGTGTGCGGGGTAAAGGTCGTGTTCTGGCGTGCGTGCGCATGTGTGGCAAGGAGGGATGTCAAGGAGGGAGATGCGGGCGAGCGGGCGCCGCTGCTCGGATAATTTATCGTAAGTGGGTCCAGGCCCGTCCTTTTGTCATGACTGATTGGATGTCACCGCCGGCAGGATCTTACATACATGGTCTGGGCACTGAACGTGTAGAATCTTCTATACGGAGTCTGCTGCTATCCGCAACATTACGCCGGTGGCATGGTACAGTCATGGCATGTCCATCAGGCATCTGGTCCAGTCGGAAAATCTAGATTGGGGATCTGCGTCGGTGATTTCACGAGTCAGTTGGTTGTCATGGTCGCCGCTCCCAGCTGCAGGATACGGTCCCTCCAAGTACTTTGATATTTTGTTTCTGGGTGTAGAGGTCGTGCATAAGTGGATGACTTCCCGTAAGGTTTTTGCGCTAGATTTCTATTTCTAGACCTAAAAACGCGGAGCTTTAGAAATCGGTTCTAAACCGTAAGGTCAGATCTAGAAATTTAGAAACCTGTCGCGAACAGACATCAGCCGAGATTTGTCCCTGAACTCCTTCCGATTTGGGCATGTGCAGCAGGAGGACTTCAATGAAAAGTGAGCTTGAGAGCCCGTCAGTCACCGTCATGGCCCATGCAAAACCATCAGAGGCTATTCCAACATGCATTGACCAATGGGCATGTGCTCGTCGGGCCCACGGGAGCCCCCAACAATTATTATCGTACATACTAACCCATCTCCTCACGATACCGCTGTCTGCGATTCATGATTGTGGGCGCTGCTCCGCCCCTGTTGAGTCAAATAATCGCGTGTGGCAAGTCAATGCTTCGTCGCTCTCGTTCTGGTCGTTATTCCTCTCCGCCGTCCAGCGCTGCGTCTGGTATTGCTCCTTCATTGTGGTCCATGCTGCCGATGGGATCTGGCGGAAGCTCGGCACGCGGACGATTTCGTCTAGCCGACGTTAGCCGACGCTTGGAAGCGTTTAGGAAATGGATTTAGGTCTGGAAGGAGGGGGGTACCCCCCCTTCCAGATTGCTTATCTAGAACGGGGTAGCAACGCACGATTTCGCATCAAAAGCTCGGCTAAAGCAGTTTAGAGACGAAAATCTAGGAATTTACGTCTCTAAACCCTTACGGGAAGTCATCCAGTATAGAGGTCGCGCACAAAAATTACTCTGCTCGTCGGGTTAGCACACGTGATTGAAACTTTGGCAGTGGGCGCCTAAGAGGTGTATAAGGAGAGCTTGTGCGCACAGCTGCAGAGCATCAGATCCCCCATCGTACCATCAGTGTCGCGCTATTGGTGAGGAGAAGGCTATTTCGCCACATCATTCCTAACTGTTATTTTGAACTGTGTTTCTGATCTACAGCAGATCTAATCCCATCGAGCTCAACCGCCGCGACAAGAGCAAATTCTGTTCCTCGGTTAGTGCGGTGGATTTACTTCGGCATCGAAGCGCTTTATGAATTAAGGGCTGATGGATCCGAAAGGAAATTGAAAGCTATTCCAGATGATCGTGCCCGAGAAATCCACACCGGTGGACAGCTGCTACGCTGTTCAGTGCAGCACCTGTGGCAAGACGACGTGGGCGGTGGGTCATTCATCTTCTTACATCCACTTTGGCCGCACCAGAAATTCCACCGTGGGCTTCTGTTTGTTTGGCCGGCGCGTCTTTGCATCCTTCTCTCTGATACGAGCGAACACCTATCTCACGCCTGTTTTCTTCCTCCAGGGCTGTGGCCGCCATATCGACTCGGTGCGTGATGTTTCCCGATGCTCAGTGCAATGCTCCAGATTATATGATCTCGCGGCGGGGCACCCGTCGCAGAGCCCTGACACGCGCGCTTCCTTATGTCATGCGCATGCGGTCGAGGGTGTGCTCCACCGGCTACGGCGCGGCGGGCAACTCCTGCCAAATGCGCCTATTCTGGATGGTAGACGGCGTTCTGATGCGCATTTCTGCTTCCAGGTTATGAAGGATGTGAAGGATGAGGACAAGTGCAAGTGCCCGCGATGAGAGGCTAAGGGACTGGGCGGGGCGGATCTGAGCGGAAGTAAAGCAGAGATTACCGTAAAATCGGTGTGGGCGTTGAGTGTAGTGCAATACGCTGAATGTTTTGTAGAGGCGGATAAGGGGCAGAATGAATGAACATCAGGGGCTCATTAGAAGTCTCGAGCGACTCAGAAGGAAGACCAGATCCCGTAATATGCTTTCGGTGGCGGAGTTGGTAACGCCCGCCGCTCCAGACGACTCCCTCCTCCTTCCCTCCTACCATCACCTTTCCCCCACTCCCCTGTATATTTATTCCTTTGGCGTGTCCGCGTACCCGCTATGAGCAGTATGGACCACTCCCAGCTCATGGTCGGGAACAACCAAATCCCTTTCGATCCCGAGCACGAGGTTCGCATGACGGAACACATACATGCAGACAAAGACCCAGCCACCTCCTCGTTCATCCTTAATCAGTACCTGCGACGAGAACGCGTCGGCAGGGGGCAGCATGGCGAGGTCTTTCTGTGCGAGGACCTCTCGAAGAATGGTGCGAAAGTGGTGAGTACCTGTCGCCGCCGCTCGTGCGCCGTGTCTGACCGCTCCACAGGCCATGAAAGTCGTCTCGCGCAAGAACCCTCGGCAAGACAGATTCCGAAAGCTCAGAAGACCTAATATCCCTGCGTCCGGGAACCACCTCCCCGTCACAGACAACATTGGCAGCACCGAGTACAAGATTAAGAAGGAAATCGCGAGCATGAAACGATGCAGGCATCCGAATGTCGTTCGTCTCCTTGAGGTCATAGACGACCCGCTGTACAAGAAAATATACATGAGTGCGTACATCTCCCGTCATCGTGCGTGCTGCAGTCGCGGCCCATATACTACTGCATCGCGACATGTGTTTTGTATGTATTCGTCAACTCCATTGCGGTTACTAACACGTGTGCGTAGTTATGGAATACCTTGGAGGCGGAGAGATCAAGTGGCGCGACAGCGAAAGTAACCCCATTCTCACACTCAGCCAGACTCGCAGAATCCTGCGGGACGTCATCGTCGGCCTCGAATACCGTGAGTACTCTCTCTTTGTACCCCGACGTGCCCTTCAACTGACGTGGTTGCAGTTCACTGTCAGGGAATAATCCACCGTGACATCAAGCCCGCCAACCTCATGTGGACCGAAGACCGGCGTACAGTCAAAATCACAGACTTTGGTGTTGCACATATCTCCGCCGCACACTTGCTCGCCGAGTCACGGCAGCGTGGCGGCATCGACCCAAACGACGCGCTCTTTCTCGACGACTCGGACCTCGCCAAGCAGGCGGGCACCCCTGCATTTATCGCCCCTGAGGCCGTCTTCGACTTCGGTAGCACCGCCAACGCTGCCACCAATGGCGTCTCAGACGGTACCAATGGCACTGCGCGCGCTGGCTCGGACGCAAGCACGGCGCAGATTGCGAGTCACGGATCGAGCCAGACGCTGCAACCGCCTGTGCCGGCGTCGAAGCGGCCGCCGATCACGAAGGCTATCGACGTATGGGCACTGGGCGTGACAATGTATAGCATGCTGTTTGGACGCACGCCCTATGTTGCGGAGACAGAGTTTCAGTTGTACGTCAAGGTCTGTAACGAGGACTGGGACGTACGTGAGACGATGGGCGTTGAGGCCGTCCCAACGGGTGGACGGCCAGCTGACTTGAAGAACGGGCCTGCCGGGGCGATCGTCGTTTCTCTGTTGGAGGGGTTGATGGAGAAGGATGTCAGTAAGAGGCTGACCCTCGACGAGGTCAAGGTATGGGCTTGCCTCAGATTTCATCCCAACTAGTGACTGACAACTTCTTTAGCAACATCCATGGATGCTTGACGACATCGCGAACCCATATCAATGGGCAAAGGAGACAACGCCCGAGTTCCAGCGTGAGGAAGTGACTGAGAAGGCCATTTCTGAGGCTGTCTCGCCACTCAAATTCCGCTGGCGGTGGAAGGAGCGGATTTCATCCTTCCTGAAGCCCCTTCGTGCGCAGCGCTCCTTCCGCTCTGTAGGTGACCGCTCCGAAAATGACGTCGGCGTGCGGTCGGCGCCCCATTTCGTCCAGCGAGCCGCCAAACGGTCACGTACAACCACCAGTCGACGCTCGCAGGAGAAGCGGAAGGAAAAGCCCCCAACGTCATCGCGTCCCAATTCATACTATCGCTCGAACGTCGATGTCACCGATCAGCGCCCTGCCGCGCCGCGCTCAGCCTCAACAGACAGAAGGCCTCTGTCTCCCTCTTCTGCCAATTCCGCTGCTCTCCACAGTCCACCTACCGCGTCGATCATGACCCGACGCGGCTCGATACCGTTCTTGGCGTTGCCAGGCCCGCAAGAGAACCAGCCGAGATCTGCGCGCTCGTTCAGCCCAACGTCAAGCAGTGGCATGGACGACAATCACCGCGAGAAAGCTCGCAGCCGCTTCTCGCTGAGCAACCTCGGCCGCTGGCGCGTTGGCAAGCACGTATCGTACGGTCCCGGCCCGCACGAGGCGTCGACGTCCGCGGTATCCGCGACGGCTCCACCCTCCACCGGGCCCAGCCGACAAAATTCTGGCGGGCTGCCGTCGTCAACTGCGCCGCGCGCGAGCGACGAGATCAAGTCCCACCATTACCATCCGCGGACAGACTACTACTCCGGTGCATCGGCGATGCGCGCGTCGAGCTGGGGCGACGTCGGCGAGTATGCCGGGCGGCAGGCCGCCGCAGAAGAGGTGACGAGCGTGCACTCGGGCGAGCGCGAAGACGGGCTCGACGATGACGTGCTGCTCTTCGGTGCGGGTGGCGTCGCGAGCGGGCCGCTCCCGCCGACGCCGAACGGGGGCATCGTCGTGACCGCGCCGCCCGTGCCGCCGCTCGGGCTCGACGCACTCGTCGCGGAACCGCCGAGTGCGGTGCCGTACGCGTTGCAGCCGGACCCGGAGTACGAGTTCGGCGCGACGCCGAGGCCGCGCGCACTCGCGCCGAGCCCGCTCACGCAGCTGTCGTGCAGCTCGGGCGAGGAGGAGTACTATGATGACGATTCCGAGTCGAGCTTCTTTGCGCGCGAGTCGGAGGACATGCGCGAGCCGCCGACGACGCGGGAGATCTTCAATGACGGGGACGGCGAGAGCAGCAGCGATGAGGAGGACGTCCTGCCGATCGAGGTGCGCCGCCGCCGACCGTCGTGGTCGGTCGTGGAGCCGTCACCGCCCATGAGCGGGAGCGAGGACGCGTGAGGCGGGCGGGCGTTGTAGTTCGAGCACGGGTGCTCTCGATTTATTATTTCTTGTTCCCCACCATACATCCGCCGTCGCGTATAGCTAGAAGACGGACGGCCCCTGCCCTTTCTCGCCCCATCTTACTCCCTCATTATCTCCGCTCATGCATCATACCCCGCCACGCATCGTCCCTCCCTCACTCGTAAAACCCCCTGCACGCACCACCACAACGGACTGTACCACTGCCGCGCCACGTACCTCTGTTGTTATCAGCCAGCACGGACTGCCCACGTACCTAACTTATCTACGCCGAACCGAATAGAGCCACCGCGCTGGCACCTGTATATTGCTTCGATCGACGGGTGGTGTACATGTCAATAAATATGCGTGTAGTCTACATAGATGGATGCGAGAGTATTGAGACGCGATTAGATGCGCCGGTATGTACAGTAAGCCCTCGGGCAGCAAAGAAGGAAGCAACGGAGACGGTAAGGAGTGTGGGAGAGCAAATAACCTGGTGAGTAATCTTGAGGCATGTACACATACTGTACTCGCACTTGCCCGGCATAGTCGGGTCGGCGCCCAAGCAAATAAAGTAATAAAAAGCGTGGTGCGTCTGGCGGGTATCGTCATAGATAGAGAAAGCGTGAAGGATTGGCGGGGTAACTGAGTGGTGATATGGACATAATGGACTGGGTCGATGGCAGGCCGGAACTTGACGTATTGCATAGGTGAGGCAAGGGCGAGGCAGAAATTCTCAGGTGGAGCTACGGGGAAGGATTTAAGCACTCGCAGACACAGCGCGGCGCACACTCGCTCACGCTATGTAGGCCACCCCCGCACGACCCGCGCCGCGCCAAACCCGACGCGGCCGAACAGATTCCACACGGCGGCGGTGCCCTCGCCCGTGAACCCCTCGCCCGCCGCATGCATCGAGTTGAAGCTCGTCCACGCCGCGCGGTCGTAGTACGTCGGCCCGCCGGGCACAGTGTAGTGGTGCGCGAGGAACGGCGACATCGCGAGGAACACGGCCGCGGACGCGCCGATGCACAGCAGCACCTGCGTGCCGAGCCCCGCGGCGGGCCACGATCCCGGCGCGGAGCCCGACGCGCCTGCGCCCGCGCCGTAGACGTACGTGTTGTAGATGTTGAAGAAGCGGCTGCTCCGCCGCCGGTTTGGGGTCGAGTCTTTGGGCTGCGCGCTCTCGACGAGGCGCTCGATGACTGCGCAGTCGACGCCGAGTTCCTCCTTCAGCGCGCGCCATTCTGCCGCGGCCTCGGTCGAGACCGACGATGATGGATCCTTGCTGATCACGGGCAGGTGGAGGCCCTTGTGCAGTCGTTGCAACGTCTCGGCGGCGATCTGCAGCTCCCGGCGGGCAGTCGGGTCGCTAACGTGTGCAAAGGTAAGGTCGGTAGCATTGAGAAGCTGGTCGATCTCGTGGAAGAGCGGTTGGCCTAAAACCTGGGTATAGGATGGTGGGAGGTCGGTAGGCGTGGTAGGCTCGAGAGTCGCTGGCGCGGCCCTGGGCGTGGACGGCTGAGCGGTCGAGGACGACGAAGATGGCTGTGACCCTTCCTCGTCGGGCTCAGGTGCGTCGGTCTGAGTCTCCATCTCCGCCATCTGGCGCGGCTCGGACCACTCTTCTGTCTGGATCTCCATTGTCACTGTCGGGGTGACAGGCTCAGGGTCGGTCTGCAGCGCACACGATGCACGGACGATGACGGGAGGAGCAGGCTCCGGATCGGTCTGCGTCTGCATAGATGCCTGGAACATAGGTGCATCGTACTGCGTGTATGCGTCGGAGTACTCCTTGCTCTCCTCGACCGTGAATGATCGCTCGAGCTGGTTCGCGCGCCCGAGACCTCGCTATATGCGCGAAACGTCAGCACCTCGATCGTCAAAGAAAACGAAACTGCGTACCCTCTTTGTCCGCGTGATGATCGTCTGAACCACATCCTCGCCCTCCGTATCCTCATCCTCAATCCCCAGCTCGCTTAACACATTATTCTTCTCCTCTTCCTCTTCCCACTGGTCCTTCATGCCCCGCGCAAGCTCCGCCCCCAAAGAGCGGCTCATGGAGCCCATCCGGCTATCGCTCCCTGACGCCTCCTTCGAGCCGCCCAGCATCCCACGCAGCTCGTCCATGTCGAACCGCATGCGGTCGATCGTCTCCTTCAGCATCAGGTTCTCATGTTTCTGCTCATCGAGGCTCGCGTGGGTCTGCTGCGCGCTGGAGAGCTCCTCTTCGAGCTGGTGAATACGATCCATAAACGCGTCGTGCTCCTTCCCCCATTTGACTCCCTCGAGTTGGGAGAGAGAGATGGCATCTTGCGCCTCCTTGATTTCGTGGTCTTTCCGCCTCAGCGTGTTCCGTAAATCTTCCGATTGACCTGCAGAGCATATCAGAGGTGAAAAACAAAACGAGAAAGAGCGATACGCACTAAGCTGCTCGGCATACTGCCGCTGCAGCGCCTGATAGGATGCTCTTGAACTCTCCAAGGCCTTCTGCACCCTCGCGACCTCCTGCTCAAGCACCGCAATCTGCTGCGAGTTCGTGCGCTCCTTGCCCCTCAGCTCCTTCTCCTCGCGCCTCGTGACCGCAAGCTCCGCGCGCGTCTCCTCGAGCCGGCCCTGCATCTCCTCCAGCTCCGCCTCGTGCTCCGCCATCTTCGCCTGCAGCGTGCGCTCCATCTCCATAAGCTTGCGACCCAGTTCTGTATTCGCGCGCCCGAGGGCCTCGCTGCGCTCTTGCGGCTCCATCGACGCCGTGCTCGACGCGGCGCTGCGGTCCATCACGAGCCCGAGCGCGGACTCGTCCTCCTCGCTCGACGCGTCCGCGTCGTCGTCGTCGAACCGCGGCATCGGGAGCGCGCCCTCGAATTGCTCGTACGTCGCGTTGCTGAGGTCGAGCTGCGCGGGCGAGCGGCCGCGGCCCTGCGGAGAGATGCCGTTGAATGGCTGGCTCTGCGCGCGGGAGTGCGGCCGTGAAGGCGGGGAGAGGACGAAGGAGGAATCGGGGGAGACCATTGAGCTTTGTGAGGGTGTTTGCGGATTCGAGGGGGCGCGGGAGCGGCTGGGTGGTCTGCGGGAGTAAGAGTACTGTGTGCAACATATAGAAGTCAGCGATGGGTGAGATGGAAGATAAAAAGATATAGAATGGACGCAAAGCACGCGAATTCGGTGCACACGGACAAGACGAATGAGAAAGGAAAGAGAACATACCTCGGAGTCGCTTGTGCTCGCGGATCTCCCATGTTGGCTCGCATCGCTCTTCCTCCTCCCTGGTGCAACGGGACGCGTCCAGCTGCTGGGCGCCGCGCCGAGTGGTGTTGAGCGCTGCCTCTTCTGTCCATCGAACGGGCCCGGCGTCTTCGGTGGCACGGACGGCCCTCTACTCGGCGGCCTGCTGGACGGGTGGTAGACAGTGCCATCGGAGCCCATGCTGGACGTGCGAGAGCGATGGCCGTCATCCGGCGAAGAGTCCGCCTCGTGATCAGAGTACTCGTGCGGTGACTCGGCGTCTCGGTCTGGCTCTTGCGGGCTGTGGACGGTGCGCTGTGCTACGAAGTCGATAAGTGCCTGCGGACCGGCTTCGAGTCCTGGAGATGCTTCGATCAAAGCCTCCAGCTTTTCGATCTCGCTCGAATCCAAGAGTTCGACATTGCAGGACTGTCGGTACGTCGCGAAGACATCAGGAAAATATCGAACGAGTAGCATGGGCTCGCCATCGGAGTTGGTGTATGAATTGGGATGGCCGGAGAAGATGGCATGGAGTTCGCGTTCGATGTCGGCCATTGACTGTCGGGAGCGATGGAATGTGTTCTGGAATCGGAGGTGTTTAGCATGATGTTTCAAGGTGAATAACTGGATTGCCATTTGCACAAATGTGATGTGGGGATAGTCTGCGACTGACCTGTTCTGCCATGGCTTTGGATGTTTTGAGGGATGGGCAGGACGTCGGCGTTGTGGACGACGAGCCAAGCGTCGCCGCCAGTTCATCCTCATCCCCATTGTTTATGTAAGCATTTCACGTCACACCACCGTGTTTCCTGCGCGTCCTCCCATTGTCCCTCCTCTCTTCGCCAGTGGCTTCAAGTTGCGGCTGAAACACTGCGTATCTCCATTCTCTGATCATAGCCGCAGGCTACGCGTCGCTATGCAATCGATAGGCTGGGCGAAGTTATATGGGTCAACTTTCCTTGCCGACGCGTCGTGGACCGTGGTCGAATGCAACTGGTGCGCAGTTTAGTACTCATTCTGGTTTCCTTCCGTGTACAAAGGCTTTGATACGTCGATCGTGTTTCAGACGCAGAGCGCGTGCCACTGGATCGATAACGGCATCTTTCAGGGCATTGCGAGGCCGTTATTGTGCGAGTGAGGAACAGTCCCTGGCCGGTGAATGTGTTTCCGTGAGACATGCCTATCGGCGCAACATCTATGCTATCATCTTATGTCTTTGCCGTTTCGGAAATGGCTCGATTCTGAAATTCGCTGTTGTACGTGTTCGAGCCCTGATAGCCATGAGACTAATTAAGGTGTGTTGAAAAGATTTAGGAAGCATCTACCCTTGCCACCAATTCGTGTCATGTACCGCCATTAAGAGCTGCCTACGCTATATTGAAGCGGTTCGATCTGCGTTCCGACAGCACGGGAGCCACTCTAGCCAACTATCTGCTCCGTGCTTTACCTCATCTTTCCGCCAGCAATGGGAACAATGGCGCCAGCATATGCGTCATTTTGCTAAACAATTACTGCTCCATAAAGCTGTTCATTGTTACGCAGATCAAGCTGCTAGTCTCCAAGCAGACCCCATAAACACTCCTGTTTTAGGTCTGGATGGCAGTCGTGTATAAGGTCGAGCTGCACGCGTCAAGAGGAATACTGTAATAATGCCACTCCGCAGAATTTGTTCCTATCGGATTTGTAGATTGGCGGAGTCCACGTTTTTCATTGTTGTTGGACAATCGAATCAGACGTACGTGGTTTGTTCATGATAGGAATCTCGGCCCTCTTGATAACTCTTCAGGTGCTGACAATTGTGTATACTTAGTAGCGTGAGCATGCTGCACGCTGCGGCAACACTGCCCCACTTGGGGCATGAGCCAATTTTGGCTTGGCTGTTATGTCACCAAAGTGGGTTTGTCGCAACTAATTCCAGCCGAACCTTTGTCTAAAGACAAAGAAATAGGCAAAATTAGTTTCAACAAACCCGTTTTGGTGACGTAACAGCCAGGCCAAAATCCATGAATGCCCCTAGTGCCCTGAAGTCGCGTACGACGGGATTTGCATTTAGGTCAGGCGCTCATGGAGTCTCTTGATATAAAGCAGCGCACGCAGCTTTACAGACAGCTCATACACTGTCCCGTTCCAGAATATCCATCTCGCATCATGTCGCAGGAAGCCACGAGCGCTGGGGCCGGGCCAAGCCATAACAGTGCCTGGAACGAATGGCTAGAAGGATTAGAGGAAACCACGGAAGCCAGGTATCCTCACCCGTTCTTCGTTCCCGACAATTACGGTGACTTTTACTCTGGATTCGGTGAGGACCCGACGACAGTACGTGGCTCTTATGATGCATTAAGTCCTGCTGACGTATCTCCTACCAGCTAGCAGAACTTCGCATGCTGGCCTTGTCGTGGTCTATTCGAAGCAAACACGACTGGAATACGAAAGTGAAGGACAAAAGCATGCTAGAGCGCTGGCGCCAGGAAGCCCTCGAACAACAAGAATCCATGCCTATTGACCGCAAGTTGGCCCTGGACATGGTATGTATCAGTCGCTTGTGCAGCTTTGAGTCGCTATGAAGTACCATTCACAGATCAACCATGTGCTTGGCGAACTTGAAGGCTATGCAAAGCTGATAGACCCGCAGACAGGCATTCAGGCAAGAGCACCTTTCGCCAAATGCGCAACAGTTACCTTGACGCTGAATTATACCAGCATGCGTGCAGCGACTCAATATATTGCTCCAGTCGTTCAATTTCTGATTATGGGCTGACCAAATTGCGCTCTGAAGCCGCTCAGCTCGAGGAAGATCAAAAATATAGGCGTCCAGATTCAAACGAACAAATCTCGGACTTCATAGACCCGTCACTGTACTGCATCGTCTATGGTCGTACATTAACCTCAGAACCAGATGGCACCCTTTCTCCTTTGAGTGTCCCGGACGTGGGTATATCTGCACCAGACCAGATGCTTTTCCACTCCACCAAGCTCGCATGGCTCCCGTCCGACTTCTCCGTCGCCGAAGACGGGGCTGTCCATCTCGTCTCGTCCTACATCAACAACATCCACCCGTCGAGGACAGGCCTCATCTCCACAATCGAGTCCGTCCTATGCTCATTTGTGCCCATGTGGGAGCGCGTCCTAGCTTCCATCCGACACATCCGGAAAGACCGCGATCACTCGGACAACAGAGGCTACACGCCGTCGCACCGCATCGACTGCCGCCCAGAGGGCGTCATCAACTGTCTCTGGGCGATGCACGAAGACGACGTAGCGCCGATCGGCGAAGAGGTGGCAGAGGGCGAATATGCAGGGTTTCCCGGCGAAGATTTGGGAGAGCGCCGCCTGGCGTGGATGCGGACGCTGCCGAAAGACCAGCTGTACCTGCCCGAGGCGTATCTGGAGTACACAGGTGCACTGGAGTGCAGGTTTGAAACGGTAAACCTGCGCGGGAAGACGCTACAGGTTATTGTCAAACTCACGACTATCCACCTGACGCCTGAAAAACCTGAGTATCCTGGCGAGAGCTGGAAGGTGGAAGGTATAGTCTGGCTCATCGTATCTTAACATTCGGCATTGAAAAACTCATCCCAACAGGTATGATGAACGAGCGGATCGTATCCACGGGAATCTATGTACGTCCCTGAATGATTCACTATCTCCGTGTTGAGCTGATGAACGTCGCAGTATTACGACTCGGAGAATGTTACCGACTCGAAAATATCCTTCCGCGTGTCCGTCTGCAAGCCCGGCTTCCACAACTGGGAAGATGACTTCTGCACCCAGGTTCTATACGGCCTCGAAGGGTGTGTCCACCGCGGATTTCGCGATAGACGTTTACTTACACGGCCACTCCAGCGGGAAGGAACTGTTACAGGAGCGGGGCAGCATCACGACCCACCAGGGCATGGCGCTCGCTTTCCCGAACATCTATCAGCACCGCATCTCGCCGTTCGCGCTCATGGACCGCAGCAAGCCGGGCCACTGCAAGATGCTCGCGCTTTTCCTGGTCGACGCCGAGGTGCGCGTGCCGTCCGCGACGGAGGTGCCTGCGCAGCAGGAGGTGTGGTGCAGTGAAGCCGTGCAGTGCTCACTTGCGGCGCGCCTGCCGGCAGAGTTGAGGGCGATGGTGGTGGAGCACGTGAAAGGCCTGATGACACTCGAAGAAGCAAAGAGGTATCGTGCGGAGTTGATTGAGGAACGCAGCGCCTTCATGGAGGAATACGATGCGCAGATCATGCAGCAGAAGCTGGACATGACGTTCTAGTCGATAGTTTTGGTTGAATTCTTGCTCCGGATGGACAATCACCTGGAGAGGCCGACCATGCGAAGCGCCGCCATCTGGTGAAAAATACGTATCCTGAAAGCTAGAAAACTAAGAACGACCATCAATTCGAAGAAATAGCGTACGAGCTCCCCTTTCGATGGCTGCTTTATATACTGCAGAACAAAGGTGGGCGTTGACAAGTGCCTCGCCTAACAATGCAAATGCTTACGACGTCACCCGGAGTTCCCGCCGGACTGACGCGACACATGTAGGGTCCCAACTGAGACTTGCACGGCGGACTCTGGCTGGCGGATGGGACCTGGCGCTCCATTTTAATGGCGAAAAGAATACGGTAGTCAGCAGTGGTCAATTGGATCATGGGGACTCAAGTTGGGCTCAAGTTTCTGCAACTTTGCGACCCGCGTGTCAGAAGGAACTAACTTGCAACTTGCAAGGGAATCGCCACGGCATTTGCCGGTTGATGGTATTGCAGAAACTCGCCAATCGCTCACCGGGCACCAACGACCACTCCTTCTACTTACTCTATTTCTGGTTTGCATGCAGTGGCATCACCATTACCCATCGTGTGCATGGAATCTAGAGCTGCGTGTGCTTGTCCTGAGAGCGGTCCAGATGGTTTCATAAAGTAATGGCTTGTGCCCACGGGAGATGGACAAGAATCGACGTTGGTGAAGCTAGTGAATAGCATTTTTTCGTCCTAAGAGGACCGCGAGGTACGTTCCTTTTTGTCGGACTTGCAGTCCACAATACATACTGTATCACTTATCAATTATGGTTCGGGCGTTCCATGGTTTAATATGTTAGTGCTCACTCCCTCGGTCTTGATGTGACCAACATCTTTCTTTCGAGCGAGTCGCAGATGCGTACGTCTCCTACAATGCTGTTCATAGCCTCCCCATAATGTCACTGATCTACCCCTGATCGCGTTACGTTTATATGGCGCTATTATGACTTTTTCAGTCGTCTCTAGAATGAGGATCATCAGAACTAGAAATTCAACTGGAAGTGATAATTCACTTACCATTGGTGTCCTTGCCATAACCAACAACATCCTGAATGTCGCCTAGACTTCCCTCTCCGGGGTTCTCGAAATAAAGGTCCATCCTTTGTCTCAGGCGATCAACCGGCATCAGCACATCGCAATGCATCTTCTTCTAGGTTTTCGAATTTGCCGTCTACTAATCTTCATCCATCATACGACAACACAGAACCGGGTATGTGGCGTCCTGTCGCTTTCACCGCAAGCTGCAAGAAGTTTGCGCCACCATCGTTCGCCGCGATCCAAGATGCGAGCTTCTAGGTCGACCGGGAATCGCTAACCCCGCGCCTCCCTCTCGTCATCCTCGCTGGCGGCGGCGACGATCTACGTTGCGCCGGATGATTGCTCTCTGCGTTGATACCGAGGAGGGCATCCTGCCCGATTGGCGCTCATTCTCCCGATCTCACTGATGTGGATATGCTATCAACGATCGTGAGGCGGAAAGAAGATTCCAAGCGTCGTTGCCCCAGGACTGTAATGCAAACCAAATAATAGTCAGTATCGCAGCTGAGGGTGATTTGAGCCCTCATGCTCACGACGCTGACAACCATATCCACATGCCCGAAAAAGCACATCCTGCGATGCTAGATATGCCGGCCGAGTGGCACCATGGAGAAAGTGGGTGTTTATTCCCATAGCCGCTAAAACGAGCTCTCGACTCATTCTTTCATTCACTGCAGATTTAGGACCAGTCATCACATCTTAAGACTAATTTGCAGACTGTCCATAGGAACGTCCCGTGAGCCCGCGAACAATGCAAACCGCCAGACGTCCATGGCTATGGTATCTCCTTGCGTACTCACTACACAGAAATCAAGTGCGATGCCTGGCAGGTCCTACATTGTTCCTGCGACCCTGACCCCGTGTCTAAGATCGTGGAGATTATGAGTCCCGGACAAGCTCACACAAGCGTCTGCGTCCTCGATCCGATCCCGAAGCTTGCTTGAGAAGAGTTGGACCTTATCGGCGTTTCCTGTCATGAGAAGTCCTCAAGGCGGCCTTTCAGCGGAATACATGAACATGAGGCAAGAGCGCTTGATCGGCGTCGTCATTGCGCGCCTGCAGTGCTTGGGCTACGTCAATTGTTAAAGCCCCGCCTGGAGACTCACAGCTTCACGTTGCCACTGATAACATCAACCTATGCACATGCTCCGTCCGTAGGTCTTCTGCTGTAGTATGCTCCGATATCGGCGGCTTGAAATAGCGAAATCCACGCATAGAATGAACATGCGTCACCCCAACGTCCTCAAGCCCAAATCGACCAAATATTAGCGCTTCATTCGCATCACCCCATTCATTTCGAGGCCTTCGATCAAAGCGCCCCTCCAGCTGCTTGTCAGAAATATGACGCGATCAAAGCCTGACGACTCTCAGGTTGGACATCAATAGGCACCTTGACTGAGGACATCGCCTTAAGGCGATAGGTCCTCTGATTACTACCCGTGGTTGGTGCTTCCTATTCCTTGAGTCGATGCAGGCGGCGAGCCGGAAATGCATATGCTAAGCGCTGCTTGACCTCAAGCCTCATCTGGACTTCGGAGCAGACTTCAGCGTACGACTCAATACCTTCTTCCGGTGGAAGGACAATAACTTGATTTTTCTGTTGCAGATGACCGTTATTAAGGGCGATTTAGAAAGCACATCCTTCCGGCCTTTGGAGCTCTTTGTGGTCTTCAGGGTATGTTGATGCTTGTTTTGCATTTTCTGTCGCGGGTTCATCGATGTGTTCAACAATCCCGGAAGTATACTTTGCTTTTATTCTCGGTCACATTCCATCAAAGTGAGCTCGTTTGGAAACTTGAACCCCGTTCAGCTGCTACGTTATGCCAGTTAACTTCTTGCAAAGTCAGCGCTCATGCCCCGAGGCAAGGCAACTCTGGCATTATTAGCCATGTGCTTCCTTTACCGTACTACTTCAATAAACACGTCGTAGGTCAAGTGCACGAGGTGATCATATGAAATCGCGGTGTTAGTACGTGGTGAATAGTCCCCTTAATGAACTAAAACTGCCGAATTCTTTCTGCATTGACAGGCTGTTTGCGGTTGTCAAGTCGCACCGTCTGCCAGTGCGCACTCCGCATCAGCTTAGTCTCCTCATATTATTCTAATCAGGTCCAGGTTTCAAGATTGTGCTCTCTGCTAGGTTCGCAGAGTCACTGTAGATTGGCCGTTGACCGTAAAGAATCTGACCTGTTCAGTTAGTGGGTGCCAGCTCGTTTGATATGACAAAGCATATTAATCTCTTAAAGGGCATATTGTTCACCGGATGCGTACCATCCGGCATGTTGCTCGAACCGCCCAACGGCGTCCGAAAGGTAATCATTGTAAGTTGTCTGCGGCGCCATTGGTTGCTGTGTAGCTTGACAGCTGTGATTTGACGAGATTCTGACGCGGGCCGCGTCGGGATGGCTTGCATGCGGGATGGACGAGAGATCTCTCACCCGCGGTAAGTACTACTACCCAAAGGCATCGACTCCTTCTATACATAATCGATGACCGATAGCGCCTCTCCAAGCTGCCTGACCGGCAAATATATATCACAGTCCGACATCCGGCGCTATGCAGAGCGCATCATCAGATTGTGGGTGTTTGTCTTGCACCTGTTCAGAAGAAGGGGCAACTTCGGGCATTCTCAGGCTGGAGCGCGGTCGGCCAGATGCACATCACGCCATGGATTACTGAACAGCTGACATCTGTTTCATATCTATCCTTGAACACGAGGCTTTGAGGCACTGGCTGTCTTACAGTTGTGGACCACATCATGGCCGTGCTAGTATTGTGAACGGTCAAGATGTTTAGGCCATAAGGGCCGGCGAGTCACAGTCAATGTTGGCCAGATTCACGCGGCCGGACTACGAGCTAAGAACCGCCGACTGCTACTCAAGTACTTATCAGTCTCTATGATATTGATCTTGCTGAGCAGAGCTTTATGTGACGTTCGAAAGACCGTGGTTGACAGTGAAGCATAGCATTCTGCAGATAGCATTCTGCAGATATCATTCTAACGTCTATGTATCATAAAGTGATTATGCCAACCTGGACAAGATTAGATGCCGCATATAGATACCCAAGCATTACCGACAGTATCTAATACGAGTAGGGTATGAGGAGAGAAGACATACAACGGTATTTCTTGTTTAGCTTGCCCGGCATAGGATAAATAATACTGACTAGACGGATAGCCATCGAGATGAAGATGACAGCGCCAGTGAGATGCTGATATAGGGGACGATTGAGGGGAGCGACTCGAGAGGGGCATAGGGAGTAGACAAGTACGGAGATGACCCAGGGCAGATTCAATATCTGTAAGAATCGTAACCGACTGGCGCCATAATTCGCGTCTCGCATAGTGTGGAACAATAGACACTGCTCCTGCGCTGCGGCATCGCAGCACACGTCACGCATGGCGGTACAAGGCCGGTACGGACTGCCTCTCTGAATCGTAAATGGACATAAGCGGACGTCCATACATCTCGAAAGACGTCCGAAGAAAAATACGTACAATTGATGAGCCTCACCGCACCATTCATTCTGTTCTCCTGTGCTTGCATCGACGTAGGCAGTATGGCTGCACCCGTGCCGTCGACATTTTGGCCTTGTAGCTACTGCGCCCGAGGCATGGGCCACGTTCGGTGCGTGGGCATGCATCGAACTGCTGGACGAGTGTGACGAGTTGCGAGTCATAGACGGCGCAGAGCTGTAGGAATGACTTGCTGCAGAAGATGCTATCATGTAGAATCATCATCGTCATTATCAGTTGAAAACAATGATCAAAACAGGAGATCGAACACTTACGCTTTCCATGTGAAGGACGTGAGGGTTGGCCGCAATAGACCGCGTCTACTTGCGGTGATGGCGCATAGTTCGTACCCGTATCCAGTCCCCACGAAGGCTGTGATGCATCAGCTTGCCACTGCTGGTCCGGTGCAGACTGCGAGTGTGATGAGCGAGAACGTTTGACACTGGAGTGGGGAACAGCTCCCTGCACAGGCATAGCATCCTGAATAAAGTTCTCTTGGGGGGATGCCGGCCATTGGGAGCTGTTAGAAGATTTAGGAGACAGAGACGCTCTTGTTCCAATCAGGCCCACGGGCTGCGCATTTAAGTCTAAATTCAAAGCACTATATAAAATGACGACTGAAAATGTGTGCGAAACCCGCTCACAGTTTGCGTTGGCTTGGGAAGTCCAGTTACCGGTCAGAGAATGCTGGGCCGCGGCATGCGTAGGTTGATGGCCCGAGGGTGGAGACGCTGAACTCCAATCGCCGCCGGGCGTGTAGCCTGTGAGTGGTGGCTGTTGGTAGTGATGGCCTGTAGATGGAGGCTGGTTCGGTGGTAATGCTGGCGCGTAGTTATGGTGATGTCCATGGTCCGCTTGCCACCCCGTCGACGTTGAGTGACTGGCGCCGTGCTGATGCTGAGAGACCTGTCTATGATCGTACTGCCGCGAGGTGGTGGAGGGAGGCGCTGGATATGCGTTCGGCATGGATAGATGTCCTGTCTGACCCTGCATGTGACTCGGGACACTCATCGGATGAGGAGGTGCGGAGCTGTTAGGGTTTGTAGCCACGTAGCCTGTATGTCTGGATCCGTGACGGGGAACAGGCGTAGCATACGGTTGATTGACAGAGCCTTCAATCACGAGAATGAATGATCGGCAAGGCGCATGGAATAATCCCGAACAACGTACCATCGTGGTAGTCGGCGTAACTCGTAGCATTCTGATACTGGGCTTCATTATGAGCTCGCGGACGAGAAGCGTCGCCCTGTGGTTGCATATTGGCTTGATAGTGGGGAGAAGTCGCTGCGAGCAACACATCGTTAGGATCTAGTACATGCAGAATGATATTGCTTGCCAACCATAAGGATAATTGTTGGGGGGGTACCCAGGAACATCTGGGGCAGTCGTGTTGTATGGCCATTGGTTAGGAGGGGGTCCGCTCATGCTGCTATGAAGGTGGAGAGCTACGTCAGAGAAAGAGGGCTTTAAGTACCTGCATTAGCCAAGGGGGCTCGCGGTCTGCGAGACAGAAGACGTAAAGATATCGCAGACGCTCTGAATGGGGTCCCGCGCAGCGCGCTGTCGAGAAAGAGCTTGTGACTTTGCAAATAGAGTTCTTCGCTCCGAACACGGCTGGGGAGCGGCAGTCTGAAAAGAAGGACCGAGCAAGCGCTCTGTGCCGTACCGAGGCATTCGGAGCGACCGTACCTTTTGACCATATCCGATGTACCCCGTGCTTGGTCGGTTGCAGACACGGGTCTTGAAGACAGTAGCGTCCCTGATCAGATCTCATGCTTGAAAAGCAGATAAATCGGAGCATCTACAACGTACTTCCGCAAATACTACCTTCCTCCTTTGGACGTGTTTGTCCCTCTAGACGGTCTAACGATTGTCAGTCAGATACAGAGTGGCACTCAGGGTCTCGTAGGTCTTATAGGCATTCACCGACTTGCGTGTGCTCGCTCTACAGCCGCGAGCTCCTGGCATACTTCTCCGAACTGGAAGAGGAATATCCGGGGAATCAGGACTTATCCCTTCGGGATACACAAATTGTACCGGGAGATGAATATACGCCACTCACACGCGCAGTCACGAAGGTCCGAGTGTCAAAATCGGGTAAATGCTCATCGATACCACCTGAGAATGCATTCGGCCGACCAAAGTCTCCAGCAGTCTCAATGGCGTAATTGTACAGCATAGGACAAAGGAAGACGCACCGAGGTATCACTGCAAAGACATGAACAGTCTCCAGCAGTAAGATACTCACACGTTGGCCTGATGTCGTCACCAAGATGGTTTGAAGCCATGTTCGAAGCTACCGCGCCATCTTGATGCAGCAGTAGCCTCGGATATCCCACTCACAGCCATGGTCGCACTGCCTGTCACTGGTCGCTCAGCGGACATCAGTTGACGAAATGGAGAATAGATTATAGCATTGATGAAGCCGTCCTCGCACCAACATGCACCCCAGATTCCCTCCGCCGCTACAGCCCGCTGCACCGCAACCGAATACGAGATATCACGTCTCTGCCTCATGTTCACGACGCGGTCGCGAGGCAGACCACATACGCCGGAAAAGACAACTTGAGGCCGATCTCCTCCTAATCAGCGGAGTGCGCAGCTGCCAATTGATTCATTCTGAAGGCGGAACCCCAGTATGATCATGAAACACTCAGTGCATTCTTCCACTGTTGTCCGCCGACGTCTCCCAGGACACGTTCGACTTCTGCTTGCTCCAAATTGAGGAGGACGCGCCGCTCTCCGTCCGGCTTCTTCGCAGCTGCTGATCCATCCTCCATGAGGATGGCCCGCGAGGCGAGTAGAGAATCCAATACATAAGCAAGTTCGCCCACGCTTGGGTTCCGCGTGGAGTCGCCATTGCCCGCGAGCACCCCGAGATACAAATAATGCTGATGCTGGACCTGTAATTTGCAACATGTCAGCAAATTAACCAGCGAACATGGTTAGATGAATATAGACCTCGGCCCATTTGATCTCTTCGATCCCTTCCCTTCTCATGCATTTGAGCAATGCGGCAAGCATCAGACGCTCATGAAAACTACAATCGCGAAGATATGCCGCAGTCGGACTGTTCTGCATGACTTTGATGACATCCCTCACGTCTTCAGTGCGGGCTGCACGCTTGAGCGGCTGGACAAGCTCCACCGTGCGTCTGGTCGGGAATAGAATAAGAATCCCCGCTCTGATGCTGATCACTGAATCACTCACCTGCAGATGTCGAGCACACGACGTGCATCACCACTGATGCTCGAGACTTTCATGGCAGCAAACTTGATGCCATCCGCGGTAACGACGTCTGGCACATCTCCTTTCAGGCCTTCTTTCATGCTTTCCAGGCGAGAGCGCACGATCTTCTCAAGCTGCAGTGTTGTGTACGGCTGAAAATTAATGCGGATCATTCCTGGAGTGTGCAAGCCTCATCAAGGTTCTGCGGGAATTAGCGATAGGCCTCACGTCAACTCACCCAATCTGCTTCGTACCCTTCCGCTCATCACCCGCTCGGGCAGGTCCATGGTATTCGCGACCGCGAGAACGACCAACTTTGAATTGACAAGGGTCGGCCAATTGAAGAAATTGTATACCACGTCTTGTTTGGTCGTCATCAGTTGATCGAGTTCGTCCATCAGGACAACGCTGAATGGAGTCATCCAGTCATTAGCCTGGCGCCCACAAGGAAAGCACGCGTGACTTACCATGCATGGCCGCCAGGACCCATGCGACCCCCCGAACCAAAATGTCTAGTGAGGCTTTTTAGCGCCTCCTTTGAGCTGATCTTCATGTGGCCCTCTTCAGCGACATCGTGGCCGGACACCGCCTCCCACAGAAGTCCATATGCTGCTTGGGGCTCTGGAAGCCTCAGCCCATTGATCTCAACATAAGTGAATGGATTAGTCTCGTTCTGTTCGGCCATGCGCTTCAACTCGCGCACGACCGCGTGTACGGTTGCTGTTTTCCCTGTGCCCGGGACGCCCGATATGTCTGCAAATTCGATCATCAGTCAAGACTTATGAACGGCTGTTGATCGGGACAAAAATACATACAGACGCATCCACCGCTGCCTTCTTCCAGAAGTTCCTCGACCGCACGCATCACGCGTCGGTATTCCTCATCACGACATGGCAGCGCCTCTGGACGGGCTGCCACATGTAAGATATGCATCGCACGCAGCCATGGGTCCTGTGGCAGACGCTCTGCTTTGCCTACAAGTTCTGGTGCAGGTGGTAGCACAGCCGGTGCGCGCGCCTTGCGCGCTCGAGCACGCAGGGCACGTTTTGAATGTGGAGTAGGTTCTGCGAGAGGTGCACGAGGTTTCCTGGGAGTCGTGCGCGGGGTCGTCGTGGTAGTCCGCGGCGTTCGAGGTGTACGTGGCGTCCGTGGCGTTGTCGGGGTAGTTGTAGTGCGCTTCCGTTTCTTGGAGGGCGTCTTGGGTATCTCGGGTACCAAGTCTTCGTCGTCGTCTACATGCCGTCTATTTGCTAGCTCGTCATCTGATTCTTCATGCTCGATTGGCTGCCTGTAATCATCGTCGCTGACAGATTCCTCTTCATCCTCTTCAACGACCTTCTTCAAAGATGTCTTCCTGCTGATTCGCGGTTGAGCCTTGATCTCCGCCTGAACGAGGACATCCCAAGAGCGTCCTATTCCCCATTCGACAATTCCGCCGGATTCAGGTGACAATTCGCGCGCCTTTGCACGATGCTGCTCCCAGTCTAAATCATAGTAGAGACCTCGCATGGAGTCAAGTGCCTGTCGGCAGATGAACGTCTCGAACGTGTTCGTCGCATCGGTCCTCGAGTTCTCAGAAGCAGTCTTCCTGCGCTTCGAAGGGGACAGCTCTGCTTCATTGTTGGATGACTGGCGGCCGATGACCACACAGTGTGATATCACGGCTGAGGTGGTGAGTACCGCTGTTGAATCCAAAGAATAGTAGACTTCGTTCTACAATTCCTGTCAGCGATCACCTCATTTTGTCCATGGGTAGTATGCGGCACTCACTTCAAGGCTTTCGCGTTTCGCTCTGGTCTGAGCAAGCTCCGTCGGCCGCAAGAACCAGTGCACTCTAACTCGCATTCGGCGCGCCTCTTCTTCCAGATCGTTCTCGTCCGACTGAACTTCCCACATCGAGACGAGAACACCAACGCTAGGCCTCTTCGGATTCGTCGCTAAGAGAACGGTATCGCCGACCTGAAACACCGCGTCAGCGTCCTCCTTCATCTTTCCTTTCCCCGCCGCGCTCCGTCGCCTCGACAAAGCCCCGCCTTGTCTGCGTGCAAAAGACTCATAGAAAGACGTCTGTGCTTCGCCGAGGTGTTCTAGTTCTTCGTCGTCCAAGAGATCTTGTTGCACCGTCGCCCGGGCATGCACAGGTGAAGACGTCCAGACATCGGTGCTAGAGTGACTCGCCAGCATCGACGTGCTGGCAAACACATTGGGCTGGAAGCGCTTCGAGCGCCGTGTTGGTGTCTGTGGTGCGGTGTCAATGGCCATCTGGTAGGCACACAGGGGAGGGGATGGTAGAGTAGGGACGTGTGATGGTTTCGGACGACAAGACAAAACGCGCGCCAGTTGGTGCCACAGACGCGTCAGTCACGTCAGTCACGGAAATCGTCACACTAGGTGACCGTAGTGACGGTCGCGACTCCATCGCAGAGTTATGGCGTGGTCTTCAAATTTCGGAATACTCTTGGTTTCTCTGATCATGGGAATATCCTGGAGATAGTAGGACTCCATGTTCAATGAAATGGTACATCCCAGCGACTCGATAATGATTTAATGATAATTATTCCCCAAGACTAAGTATCTGATCAATAGACTTCGCATCCCCCTTCATTCATGATCAACTGCTAACCTGCTCCTTCTCTTCGCCCTTGCAATCCTTCTCCTCACTAATCTTCATATCAGAAACAGCCTCCAGATCCGTGACTTCCGCGAGCTTGCTCGCCATGTCTCTCACGGCATTGCGGATCCCCTCTTCCGAGTCTAAATCATACTTCGGAAACCTCTTCACGATTTTCTGCAGCGTCTTATTCACGGGCGTGCTCTCAGCCCCAGGATGCATCCCCTGCATATCAACGATGCACGCCCATTCCGACGCTGTGGTTGGCGTATGAACAGAGGAGACGAGCAGACGCGCGGGCACGGACTCACACATGGGATAGTCGCCTGGACGCTCTTCCGGTTCGAGCGGTTGCTGGCCGCCGTGATTGTACGCGAACCTATTTTCCAGAATCAGCGCCTCCAGTGCATCGCCGGCAGCCACTACTGAAGTATAAAGCGTACATATCAATCGGCCCATGTAACCCATAGGCCACGTCTCCTACTCCGGGCTCGGCGGAAAAGCGCACGTAATACTCTGTGCGGTCTTTCTGCTCTGTTCCTTTGGGCTGCGCACATGGTCAATCTAGGGGTTACTGGTTTCTGCGTGCTGAAAGATGTACCTGGAGACCCGCCCATCTGGTCGGGTCGGGGAGGACGGTTATGCACGTCCAGTGGCGGAGAGCTGGCGGACGGGTGAGCCATGGTAGGACGCGGTGGAGTGAGAGGCGGGACATTGTCAGGTTACAGTAGTCTGTGGCTCGCCGATGTTGTCGACGATGGCTGCGAGGGTCGATCGTCAGTTAGGAGGCGGGTCCTGACCATGACGTGTGGTTCTTTCGCGGATGCTTTCCCTTGAATAGGACGGTCTTGTGTACGGCCTAGGCAGTGGATCTGGGCGCCAAGATTCAAGCAAGGAGGTAAGTAGCATGGTGCGACGTGGTGCATTATGCGAGTCCTGTCCTCTTCACCTACAACCGTGGCACCGTATGCATCTTTGTCCCGCGTGTTGCTGTGGCCCTCGAGCCCTCAAGGGCTCAGGCAGAACATATACTTCCATATCTCATTTGCCTCGGGATCCTGCGATTCGAAAGAAGGCAGTGGAAAGTCAACATATTGTACTCCAACTTTCCGCAATAGACTGAAGTGTCTTATTCTGACGTGGTGTTTGCGACGATAGCACTATGCTCTTGCCCCACATACTGACGTTCTGGCTTGTCCTTTCGAGGCATTGACGCACGACATCAAGGTATCATAACTGGAAGTAAAACTGCGACGCACCCAGTTCGCGAAAAGAATACTGCAGCTGGTCTGCATCCACTGGCCAAATCGTTAATCATTAGTGCATGTCTAGGTTCACCTTGTGTCCATATATTCCGCCGCCCACATCCGCCCACGATTATTGCCACGGCTCTCCAGCTTCCAACAATCCACCTGCAGGTACGCATCTGTTCGCCTAAAAGCGCACACAAATTATACTACCACATAAAGATCGCGCACTCCATTACAACATGCTATTCAATACACCACCTGTCCTTGCTCGATATCATCCCAGCATCCATCTGCCGGATCACGCGCCCTGCGGGCTCTTGTACAGCACATCCACGCGCACATAGTTGTTATAGATCTCGTCCGGCCCGAGCAGCGTGTCATCCCCGCTCGGGTTCACCGACGGGTGCAGGAAAGACGCATGCGGCTGCATCGTCATCGGTTAGTTAACACACCAGAACGGAAAGCACACACGGGGGCGCACCTCATGGAACTCGAGGAACACGGCGCTGCCGGGCCCGTAGCCCTCCCCAGGCCCCGGCGCGCCGCTCCCACCGTGGATCTTCTTCCGCGCACCGTCGCCCGTCGCGAGGTTGTTCGAATAGAACTGCACGCCCGACTCTGCGCACTCGGGGTCAACGCCCGCGGGGAAAGGTGAGAGAGGAGAAAAACGCACGGTTGCTGTTGAACACGAGGTGCAGCCCGCTCCGCGCGGACGCGAGCTCGACGACGCCGTCGGGCGCGCGCTCCGCGAGGATCTCCTTCGCGAGGTCGAGCTGCGGCGTGAACCCGACGAGCGGGATGCGCTTCGCCGCGGCGGCGGGCTGCGGGCGCGCGGGGTCGAACACGTAGAAGTGGTCTGTGGGGCGTTAGCGCGGCGCGGCGCGCGGGCGGCGGGACGCACCGTAGCCGGCGCCCAACGCGCTGATTCCACCCTCGGGGAACTTGTCGCCGATGAGCTTGTGCGCGTGCTCGTGCGGGGTGTCTTTGATTGGGTTGAGCTTGCCCGTGGGCAGGCCGACATCGTCGACGTCGACGGTATCGGTGGCCTGGTCCGGTCAGCGTCTGAAAAGCGGGATCGGAGGACGAGATATACCTTTATTGTGAGTTGGTGACCCAAGACGGACAGGTTGTCCTTGAGCGACGCATCGAGGTTGAAGCCCCAGTGCTGATACGACCGCATCATCAACACGCGAGCTCACCCCACCCAGAACGACCTCACCTGCGTCAGATTAATCGGCGTCACGACATCCGTGCCGCCGATGAGCTTCGCGCGATAAATGATCACAATGCTGCCCAAGTGAAACTCGCCCGTCTCCTTGTTCGGAGCCTGCGGCGACAGGAGCCCGACAACCACCTCAAGCAGCAGCGTGCCGGGGTATCCCTGGTCGCCGTCCGGCGAGACATGGCGGAAGAGCGCGGACGCGCCCTGCGGGAGCGTTTCCTGGAACGTCGCGAGCTCCGCAGGCGTGAACAGCGCCCCAGGCGCGCTCGTCGCGCTCGCGGTCGCGGGCTGGAAGTCCGCCGCGCCCGCCGCGGTGCCCGCGACGACGTCGAGCGGGAACGCCTCCCACTCGACGGAGTCGTACCCCGCGGGCCCGCCGTGCAGCGAGACGGTCGGCGACTCGCTCGCCTGTGGGGTGACCTGCGCGGAGACGCCCTTGTGCAAGACGGTGTGCGTGCCGACGGGGACGCGGTTCGTGTAGCGGCCGATGAGAGTGTTAGTGTATTTCTTCGTGAGATGGCCCTTCGGGTCCTCCGGGCCGACGAGGAGATCGTGCGTCTGGGATTGTGCGGGTATGAAGGGGGAAGTGCGGAATAGAAGTGGGGAACGTACGCGGCCGTCTGCCTGCACGAAGAGTCGGTGAAGGGTCACGCCGTGGGGGAGGACCTGTGGAGCATCGCGATCGATGAGTGCATAATTCTGGAAGCTCCGGACTAGACACGCACCTCGAGGGCGAGCGAGGGGGTGAGAGAGGGGAGAGCAAGAAGGATGGGAGTGAAGGCGCTGTTCGACATGGCTGCGGTGCAACGAGGCAGAAAGCAAGCAAGAAAGACGGCTGGCCGAGCTGCTCGAGGAGATGTATGGCTCAAATGGCTCCTACAGTATATCAGGTGATGCAATCGATGCACTATCTTTGTCGCTCCTGACGATACCCCGGGGTTAATCCTACTGACGGGCCCGATGCTTATCGAGGGCTGCAATTACTCAGAGTCACTGCCTTGCGTGCTGCTGGTCGTAGACGAGTCACGACAGACACAACTCGACAACTGCGCAGGTGCTTCCACGTGACGGTGACACCATACGCGCCCGGCGATCTCTCCTGCTCTTCGTGCGCTATCCCACCATCCATCTACCCTGCCTCGTGTCCGGCTTCCTCGAAGCCCCCATGCCTTGGGACTGCTCCGCATTCCAACCAGCCTAGTCTCTCTTCGCCTCACCATCATGCCCAAAGCCAAAGGCGGATTCTACGCAGTGAAGAAAGGTCGCGCTCCAGGGATCTACCACACCTGGTATTCCAGTTCTGATCTTCGATCCGCCCTGTGCTCATTCTTATCCAGGGACGAGTGCCACGAGCAGGTCAAAGGCTACCCCGGCGCCGCATACAAAAAATTCGCAGACCTCCCGAGTGCGCAGGAGTGGGTGGGCGCGACGAAGAAGGCCACGGCCGAGTATCCCACGACCGCACCCGCGGGCGGCGGTGCGTCCACGTCGAAGGTGGGAACGGCGAAGGTGACCGTAGCCGAGAGCGTCGAGGTCAAGCTACCCTCGTCGGCCGCGCAGGGCGAGTGGGACATCGTGTATACCGACGGCGCGTGCAGAGGGAACGGACAGGCCGGCTCGGTCGCGGGCGTGGGTGTCTGGTGGGGACCGAGCGACGATCGGTATGTCGCGTTCTATCTGTGAGGCTGGAATCCTTTATCCTCCCCTGCTGTCCAGGAATCTGTCCGAGCGATGTCCCGGCGTGCAGACTAACAACCGCGCCGAACTGATCGTACGTCGCAAGTCACACATTTGTAAGTACCTTACGCGGGCTAACCCCACGCGCAGGCCATCATCCGCGTACTCGAAACGACGCCCCACAGCAAAACACCCCTGCTCATCAAATCCGACTCGCAATACTCCATCAAATGTGCGCCTCCCCCCTCCCCCTCCTCCCCTTTCCATTAACCTAAGCGCTACCACGCAGGCATCGACGAGTGGCTCCCAAACTGGCAAAGACGCGGCTGGCGCACGGCAACGGGCAGCGCCGTCAAGAACGTGTCGCTGATCCGCTACCTCGCGGCTCTGCTCGCCGCGCGTGCCGCCGCGGGGCAGCGCGTGCGGCTGCAGCATGTGCGCGGGCACGCGGGCGAGGTGGGGAACGAGGGCGCGGATGTGCTTGCGGTAGGGGGCACGGCGCTGTCGGAGCGAGAGGAGCTCGACTGGGATGCGGCGCGGGAGGCGGTGGAGGCGCGGGCGCCCGGCGCCCTGGAGGAAGTCGAGGTTGTGGAAGAGGAAGACGTCGAGGTTGTGGAGGAGGGTAAGGTCAAGGTGGCGGTGGAGGAGAGGGTGTTTCCGGCCCCAGTGTCCCGACAGCCAGAGGAGAAGAAGGTCTATTTGGTCGACCCGGCAGACGTGGATATATCGGTGAGTGGGTTTGCGCATTGGGCTGCAAGGTATAGAGACTTCCTGACTGCAGACTGTGCCGGGCGGTGATCAGGTGTTCGCGGACATGGTGCTGAGCGACGACCAACTGGAAGAGATGGCGCGGACGGGGAATTTCGACCGATATTGATGCATTCTCTGGATTTGGTCTGCATTCATGTGTCACAATTTCTGTATGCTCACCTCTGCGGTGAGTAGTGCTGTGATTCTTTTTCTATGGACTTGTCACCACGTAATGTTGTTGTGATTTGTAGATATCCTAGATTGCCATTTCTCGTTGAATTTCTGAGACACTGTGCTTGTGCCCTTTCAGCGCCACCATTTCGCCCATGCATACCTTCGCATTTACTATATGAACGCCGTAACCCACCACTGCACTGCATATACGATATACCGCACGCATTTACTGACTACAAAGTACGTGCTAGAACTAACCTCGGCGGCTGACACCCACCACCAGCCCACAGACCAGGCCATTTCGCAATCCACCCACCACGCCCCGCCCTCCCCACCCCCACCACCGCCCGCCCTTACACCCACCACCGCGCCCAAGATGTCGCTCTCCCTGCGCCTCGCCCAGCGCCACGTCGCCTACTCCCTCGTGCACAACCGCGCCGCCGAAGACGACGCGGAGCGCATCGCCGCGTACGCGACGCTGCGGAAGAGGTGCGCGCCCTCTGAGTCTCTGGTGTAACTGCGCCCGTGCTCACGCGTTCACCCGCAGTGCACCGCGCGCACGCCCGACGCTGTTCAACGTCCAAGCATTCAAAGCGGAGTGCGCGCTGGGAAGCCCGCATGTCGTCCGCGCGCGGACGGAGCCGCCGTCCCAGGTCCAGGCGCAGGCGCAGGTGCCGCGGCCGTCTCTGCGCGCGTACCACTCGCATTCCGCCGTACGCGCGCCCGTTGCGCCGACTGAAGAGCCTGTCACGGTCGGTGCGCCTCGCCCACGCGTCGCGGTGCTTGTGCAGCAGGTGTGCGCGGATGCGGCGCCTGTGCGGCTGGCGCGCCAGATCCGGGCCAGATGTGCGTAGCTGCGGATAAGGGGCGGGAACGCATTGGTCTGCCTGCATGTTTGGACTATCTATTGAGCGTGGGGAGGAGACCGTCGGGACGTTTTCTGGACTTGCGCACCAAGGCCGTCTGCATCCATTTCGATCACATATTTTGGGTTGAGTTGTACCTTGTTCGAAGTTTGCCAGTTTCTTTTGTTTTGATCGTGGCATGTTCTGTGTTGTGTTGTATCCTGTTCTAGAGCGATGACATGCGACCTGGTTAACAACGTAAGGGAATGTTAGGATACAGTATCATCTGCTTGTTTCCATAGTCTGCGATACCTGGAATTCAACGAATTGTGCCTGCACTCACATACGGCGAGTGCACGATTTGTGTAATCACACTGACGGAGAGTTTGTACGCATCCGTACTGCTGCATCCTCGAGAAGACTCGTGGTTTGCGTGAACAGATGATTGGGGATCCTAGCAAGGCGACATCGTCGCAAGCCGGAGCAGTCCCGCTGACGTCAGATGCTTCAAACTCACGCCGCCCGTCGACCTCCGTCGACGCCCGTCCGGTAAGTACTTATTCTGTTCCGTTCACGACGGCATGGCTACGCACATCACGGACTTGTTCGAGGCTCGAATGACAGGACGACGAGCCTCGCTCGCACGTCTCATCATTTTGTCACACTGTCGTGCTCGTTCCGTCATTGGTTGTCATCCGTTGCATGTGTCCATGACAAGTAAACGAAGGGCGGGGAAGACGCGTCGCATAGAGCGGGGATAATGGATTGGGGTCGTCTACGTGTACTAGGGCCAATGCAGGTATAATAGAGTGGAGATCGAATAAATCGATATCATAATAAAGACGTCTAAACCAAGAAGATAGAATGCTTTTATGCAGTCTGGACGAGGAGGGGTCAGAAGGAGAGCATGGATGCGGGCAAAAGTAACCACGTACCGCCTCCTTGAGGAAAGTGACGAGGTCATTGCGGTCCTTATCCTTCTTAAGGCCGGCGAACGCCATCTTGGTGCCAGGGATGTACTGCGCAAGCCAACCCGTCAGCCCGCGCTCCGACTCACACACAAACTGCAGACGTACCCGTTTCGGGTTCTCGAGATATTCGAACAGCGTCTCTGTATCCCATGTGACACCCTTGTTCACGTTCGCGGCGGTGTAGGAGAAGCCCGCCGCCTGCCCGGACTTGCGCCCGAAGACACTGTGCCACGTCATGTCAGCTGCGCGCGCGAAGGGAAGCGTGCTGGAAGCTCACCCGTGGAGGTTGGGGCCGACTTTGTGGGGCTCGCCCGCGGCGAGGGTGTGGCATTGTGCGCAACGCGTCTTGAAGAGACCGGCACCCTTGGCAGCGTCACCTGAACGCGCACCACCGTCAGCCATATCATTCGACGCGCCGCCAGCGCAGTTGAGAACGCACCTGGAGCGTAAGGCATGGTAGAATGAAGATGGAAGAATTAGGGCAAATAAGGGGATTTTACAAGGGTGCGCGAAGGCGATGGAGGAGGAGGGGCAGATGGATGAGTACTGGAAGAACTGACGAACATTTACTTATAAAAATCTGGAGAGCCCGGCTTCCCCCGTTCTCCGCAGCCAATCGGAGCTTTCCTATTTTCGCACACACTGCCCGATGTGCACGTGATTGATTTTTGACAGGCACCCGCCCAGGCGCGTCGGCGCTGACTCCCGCGTCGCAGCGCATCGGCGCCCAGTCGTCACTCTGATACGTATCGTTCTACCGGGGTCCATTCAGTACTTGCAGACCGATAGCGCGCGCATCTTCTATCAACTTCAAGGTCTTTCATGATGACGCACTCTGGAGTCGCATACAATGGCGCTGGCGCACGGGGCGACGCGGCGCGGACGTACAGCGTCGTTCTCGACCCGCATCACATCTGAGTACGTTCTTGGGCACCCGATCGACACAAACTCACGCCGCCAACACGCCGTCCCGGACTGGGTTGGGTACAAGTGCAACCATCAGCGCATGTACTTACCGCCCGAAGAATCATTTCACTATGCCGCCGCATCTCGAAAATCCGTCTTTCAGACATGCATGGGTGCTGCTGTGGAGACGAAGTGGGCCAGCCGCATCCCCGATCTGCCTTTGCGAAGTAAGCAGAGCTGCCATTATAAGGTTTTCGACGCGGACAGACGCCCGAGACACCTCGACGAGGACTCAAAGTGCTTGGAGTCTGCCCGCTTTGGGATGACAGCCGCCACGTATCCCATCACGCACATCTTCCAATTGGCGGCCTGCCCAGTGTCCACCCTCACTCGGATGACACATCCTCACCTTCGGTTTAGTCTGATGTACGGGCACGTACGGCCAGCATCCGTTCAGCGGTTGAACATGTCGGCGGCCGATGTGTGGGCAAAAGGTGAGCATGGGCCCACGTATCATTTGTGATTCAAACAGTGTCGCGTCTTCAAATGCAACAAAGATGCGGCGCGATTGCACGCGCATTAGCGAGAGTATACTGGCAAAGCATCGGGTGATGTGAGCAGCTAAGAAGTCTGTGCAGGGAGTAAGTCGACAAAGTCAGAAATGCAGCAATTGGCAAGAAGTTCTGACAGGTATTTTACTACCCGCCGCGCCGGGCATACCGTTGCATCCGTTCATTCCGCTTCTGCACGACGGCAGCCTTCGTACTTCATCATTGCTCCCAGTTCTCGAGAACGATTAATTCCTGCAGGACAGTCTTCAGCACCTTCAAGTTGATGCAGTCCAAGCATAATGACTTGCGCTGTTTGTCACAGCCCTCTGAGGAACTTCCACTTCGTACAGAATCTTATGAACTCCTGTATCCATTTCTATATTTCTGAGGCGCGCAGAGTTACTGTCTCGTCTAGAGGTGATGTTTCTGTGTTCTTTAATATTTATCTCGACGAATACTGCAGAGGCGCCGAACCTTTGGCTGGAGCCTTGCACCCGTTTCCCTCCGGCGGCCTCGGCAATCCCGGCCATCAAGATTACATACCCCGCTTGACCCCGCCAACTGGCGAGTGCTCTCGTAGACATCGATCAGCAAGTTGAACAACAAGCAAGGCTGACACGTTGAACAGAGACACGGGCTCGGGCTCAAGATGAAGCAGCTGGTCTCGAGCGGGGCTCCGAAAGTCATGTACGTCTTGGCTTTGTTCTGTAGAACTATCGTCGATTCTAATTATGTCGGCATTTCCGTCAGCAAGCAGCTCCAGTTCGGTCTACTGAACAATCAGGATACGGTCAAGCTTGCCGAGTTCGAAGTGACCCACCGTGATCTCTATACCCCAGTTAGTCGTCAGCCCGTCAAAGATGGAGTCCTCGATCGTCGTCTAGTGAGTCATGTTTCGTTGTCCCCCCTGCACTGTGGCGGCTGTGGTCTTCTGTGCCAATTTAGAGTTGAATTGACGAGCAGACCACAGTTGCAGTGAATTGTCCGCCTGCGTGAGCGTCTCCTGACGCCGTGATAGGGCACGAGCGAGAAGAACGTCTTCTGCGAGACTTGTGGATTGAACAACGTGGATTGTGTGGGACACTATGCGTATATCAAGCTAGTCGTACCTGTGTTTCACATCGGATATTTCAAGCACACTCTGGGAGTGCTGCAGTGTATTTGCAAGGTATGTAAATTTAATGGTAACCTATGATACCTACTGAAAGACTAGCAGACCTGTGCGCGCGTGCTATTGGAAGAATCTGACCGCCGTACTTATTTGAAGCGATTTCGAGCCGCGCACCTTGATAACTACCATCGCATTGCCTTCATCAAGGCCATCAATGCGCTTACACGTAAAACTGTATACTGCCCGTACTGTTCGGCGACAAATGGCGCCGTAAAGAAGGTAGGAGTGTTGAAAATCATCCACGATAAGTTTCGCGCGAAGAAGACCTCGGACGAGAAAGAGCGTTGGAAACAGACGTTCACAGCTGCAGTGGAGGCGCAGAAGGACCTCGGGATGTATATCGCGAAAGCAGCGCACGAGGACCTCAATCCGCTCAAGGTGCTTGACCTCTTCAAGCGCGTGTCGGATGAGGTGAGTCAAGTCGATTATATTCTACCCCATGCGCACAGATCTCAGGTAGTACGACAGGATTGCGAGCTGCTGGGTCTCCATCCTGAGTTCGGACGCCCGGAACAGTACATCTGGCAGTACATATCGGTTCCGCCCGTTTGTATACGACCTTCCGTTGCGCAGGACGGCGCGTCCAACGAGGACGATATCACTGTGAAACTGACCGAGATCGTGTTCACGAATGCACTCATCAAGCAAGGCGTTGTAAAGGGTGCTCCAATTACCCAATTCATGGTAAGCATCCGTGATTTTTGCATATTTCGGCGCTGATACTGCGGAACAGGAACAATGGGAGTTCCTGCAGCTCTCCGTCGCGATGTACATCAACTCTGAGCTCCCCGGCGTGCCTTCTCAACTGGGCCAAAAGCCGATCCGCGGGTTCTGCCAGAGGCTCAAGGGCAAGCAAGGCCGCTTCCGCGGAAACCTCTCCGGGAAGCGCGTCGACTTCTCCGGACGCACTGTCATCTCGCCCGACCCCAACCTGCGCATCGACGAGGTCGCTGTTCCTGAACGCGTTGCGCGCGTGCTGACGTATCCCGAGCGGGTCACGTCGCATAATGTCGAGGCGCTGCGGCACGCGGTGAGGAATGGGTGCGATGTGCATCCGGGGGCGAACTATGTCATGACGGGGAGCAATGGCTTCAAGAAGTTCTTGAAGTTTGGTAATAAGGCCGTGATTGCGGATGGATTGAAGATTGGGGATGTCGTTGAGAGGCATATAGTCGACGGGGATATTGTGTTGTTCAATCGACAACCTAGTTTGCACAAGGTGTGTCGTCTCTAGGGATTAACATCTCAATGCTGAGAAGCATTATAGCTGTCAATCATGTGCCATCGAGTAAGTTTCATATTTTATACAGGCTAATATCTTGCTGAGTTCACGCTCTAGGTGAAAGTCCGTCCTTGGCGCACGTTCCGTCTAAACGAGTGTGTCTGCGGTCCATATAACGCGGACTTCGATGGCGACGAGATGAATATTCGTAAGCCATGTCCAGTTTTCGATCACCGGTTCGTTCAACGCCCCTTTTAGACGTCCCTCAAACAGAAGAGGCCCGCAGCGAAGCTCTTGTACTGATGAGCGCGAAACATAACCTGGTAACACCACGCAATGGAGAGCCCGTTATCGCAGCCATTCAGGACTTCATCACTGCATCATACCTGTTGACACACAAGGATTCATTCTTTGACCGACGCCAGTTCACACAGATATGTTCCTATTTTGCCGACGCCGAGCTGCACATCGATATCCCTCCCCCGACAATTTGGAAGCCTGTGCGCCTCTGGACGGGAAAACAGGTCCTTAACGTGCTCATTCGGCCAAATAAGCAGTCAAACATTCTGATCAATGTTGAAAGCAAATGCAAAGAGACGATCAAGCCGGACCCGAAACACTATTCCAGCAGGATGCATACAGTCGCACCTGATTTGTCTCCGAACGATGGGTGGTTGGTTATCGTCAACAGCGAAATCATGTGCGGCGTGGCGGACAAGGCGGTCGTTGGAGGCGGGAAGAAGACGTCGCTTTTCAGTGTCATTCTGAGGGATTATGGTCCGGATGTGGCTGCGGCGACCATGAACCGGCTGGCTAAACTCGCCGCACGGTGGTTGAGTGCGCATGCCTTCATCTCACCATACAGTGCGATTCTGACTCATCGTTCGCAGCAAACTTTGGGTTCTCCTTGGGCATCAACGATGTTATTCCCGGTCCCATATTGTCCGCCAAGAAGGATCAACTCGTGGAGGCTGCGTATGCCAAATGTCTGGACTTGATTGAGCTCGCGAAGCTCGGAAAACTGAATAACAAACCGGGCTGTGACCAGGACCAGACTCTCGAGAGCGAGATTTCGGGCGTGCTGAATAAGGTCCGCGACGATACCGCGACGATCTGCATGAGGGAATTAAGTCGGCACAATGCGCCTTTGATCATGGCGATGTGCGGTTCGAAAGGTCTGTTCTTGTTCATCATTTCTCCTTGTATGCCTTTTCATTTATGCTATGACCAGGATCTGCCGTCAACGTCTGCCAGATGGTGTCCTGTGTCGGCCAGCAAATCATCTCCGGTCAGCGCATCCGGGACGGCTTCCAAGACCGTACTCTCCCCCATTTCCCCAAAAAGTCACGAGAGCCGCCCTCAAAGGGCTTCGTACGCAACTCGTTCTACTCCGGCCTCTCGCCGACCGAGTTCTTTCACCATGCCATGACGGGACGCGATGGTCTCACGGACACCGCGGTGAAGACGGCCGAGACGGGATACATGCAGCGGCGTCTGATGAAGGCGCTGGAAGACCTGACCACGCATTATGATCTTTCTGTCAGAAATGCCGTGGGCGGCATGGTCCAGTTTACGTTTGGCGGGGATGGCTTGGACCCTGCGTGCTTGGAGGGAGACTCGCAGCCTATTGATCTTGGGCGAGTATGGAAGCATATCGCGGTGCGTCAAGCTCTGTTTTCAAAACCTGTCACTTAAATGATCCTTTGCAGGCCATCACTCCGCACACGGCCCGTGGATTGCTTCCATATGAGATAACGGGAATCGCAAACCATGAACTCTCGCAGCCCAGGTTCGCGCGAGACTGCACTGCGGTCTATGTGACATCTGTCCATAACTTCATTCGGGAGCACGTTGTTCAGCGCCTGGCCGATGCGCGCAAAAGTCGCGGGATGTTCGAGGCTTTGGAGCATAGCAATGAATGGGATGCGGACACGGACCTGTCCATGGGTGCTTCCGGTAAGTACTTTGGCTGCTATGTACATGATGACTTCTCGGATACTCAATGGACTCATAGATGCCGACAAGATGTTTGTTGACAACGTAGCTCACGTTTCGAAGGAGCAGCTTCAAGCCTTCTTGCACGCAGCTTGGATAAAGTACAGCAAGGCAAAGATTGAACCTGGTACACCTGCTCTCCCTGCATCCCAGTCTATACTTTGCTTATGCTTACCCTTCCAGGATCCACCGTCGGCGCTGTCGGTGCACAGTCGATCGGCGAACCCGGGACCCAGATGACACTCAAGACATTCCACTTCGCCGGAGTCGCAACCATGAACGTTACGCTCGGTGTTCCGCGCATAAAGGAGATCATCAACGCGGCCAAGGCTATCAGCACACCTATCATCAGCTGCAAGCTCGTTACGGCGGACTCGGAGGCGTCAGCTCGCATCGTGAAGGGACGGTTGGAGAAGACGCTTCTGGGTGATGTGAGCACCTACTTAAATAATCGAGTTTCACAGTTCTCACTGGAATGACGGGTGCCAGGTCGCTTCGACCATAGAGGAGGCATGGGGGCCAGAATACACGTATATCGGCATCATAGTCGATGTGGAGAACGTGCAGAAACTCCAGGTTGGCCCGTTTATGTTGTCATAAATTACCATGCCTGACGGTATATCAGCTCGATCTGGTCCTTGATGATATTAAGTGGGCAATCGTTGCGGCTCCCAGGCTGAAGATCAAGCAAGAGGTCAGTCTTTTCTACCACTGAAATGTCGTCTTGCATCTAACGAGCGAGCAGAGTGTGATTGTTGTCCCCAACCGGAATCGCCTGCGTATTTACATCGAAGGAGCTGACAGATACTACCGGATGCGTGAAGTCAAGCGTCTCCTTCCCTCTGTTGTTGTGAAGGTACGTCATTCGCACCTTCAGCCTGCATCACGCCTCACTATCTCGTCACGTAGGGAGTTCCTACCATTTCGCGGGCGGTCATCAACAAGATTGATCGCGACGGTGAGCGCGGTAAGAAAGGTGATAACGAGCTGCTTGTCGAGGGCTACGGTTTGCGCAAAGTTTTGGGGACTGAAGGTTCGTTTCATGTCACTCCTAGTGCATGAGCTCTTTGATAACTTGACCGATCGCAGGTATCGTTGGAGAGCAAGTGACGACCAACCATGTTATCGAAACAGCAGAGGTTCTAGGTATCGAGTCTGCACGGCAAACCATCATCAACGAGATTCAGTTTACGATGCAATCGCACGGGATGAGCATCGATATTCGCCATGTCATGCTGCTCGGGGATGTCATGACCTACAAGGTCCGTTCCACATATTACATTCACCTCGTCAGGTTAACATGTTTGTATTGATATAGGGCGAAGTCCTGGGGATAACCCGGTTCGGCGTGGCAAAGATGAAAGATAGCGTCCTGATGCTCGCATCTTTCGAGAAGACGACCGACCACCTGTTCGACGCATCCGCTGCTGGGAAGGTGGACAGCATCGCAGGCGTGTCTGAGAGTATCATCATGGGGAACCCAGCGGCCAATTGTGGAACATCCATGTCCGTCTTGATTATTTGGCTATCGTTTCTGAACCGTTGAATTGATCCGTCTTGTAGGCCTGCATTGATTTTGCCCGCGCCGGCGCTGAGCAAGCCGCGAAAACTGCTATTTGAAAACTCGCTTTGATTTCCGTGCTCTTTGTTTTAGATACCCCTTGTATTTTGGAATGCTGTCATGTTTTGCACACTGGAATGCTATCGTTTGCTTTGAGACAGATAGACAGCCCATTCAGTCCTTTTATGGATCTCATGAGGAGCCAGACGTTCTGCCAAGTGGTGTGGCTATTACGGCTTAGACCCGAGGCGCAGTGTCTCCACGGCCGAGCGGGATGACCTGTGATATAAATTTTCAAGGATGGCGATAGATCTGGACGTACTGACACAGAACTCCTGCCTCGAAAGACGGGGATCGACAGGGGAAGGTCGTATCGGAAGCCGCGCAGCGGCGATCAAGAACCTGCAAATCCGCTTTTTTGCGTCCTCTGGATTTTCCCCATCCATCCATGCGTCCTTCGACGGAATGCTCGTTTAGGCCTTGAATGCTTACATCTAGACGCATGGAGATGCGTTGTCGGACGTGCGATTTGACCGCACGTACATGTATTCAGATGGGGAAGCTATGGTTCAGATGCTTCGCGTCTAAATTGAGATCCTAGGAAGTCCAAAGACGGAGACGCTACTCAGGGATACTCCTCAAAAGAGCACGACCGGTGTTTTGAGGCGACGCACGATAAGACCTGTCTTTATCGCTGTTGGTGTGACGTGGCGTGAACGCCTGCCAGCCGCCCGCTGCTGTTGAAGAGCATATTCACCGACCGGACAAGACGCCCTAACTGGAATCACCGGCGCCGTCCTGGGATTCGGCCACAGCACGGAGTTCAGAAAGCTTTTTGGCTTACTTAGAAGGTTTGGGTTGCGACTGGTAGGTGATCTAGTTGTTACGAGCTCGAGCCGGAGCGATACGCCATGGCCCGAGGGAGTCCTGTAGGACGAAGATTGGGTCAAGTGTCTACTCTGCCAAGGCAAGGCAAGCGCAAACCCAGATTCCCTGCAAGATCTAGGTTTGATAGACCTGATGTGTCATGAAGACAGAAACAGAAACACTGCACATGGGATACGTACCATATTCGAGTCCTGCAATACCCGTTTCTGGGGCGAAGAACGCACGATCAACTCCTACAACCTCCATGACTCGTGCATTAGCTCACCGCTGTTTGCAGATATGTGCTATCGGCCGAATGAGCTGCGGAAGAATGGTGGAACCAGAAATACAGCACAGACATGTGTGGGGAAGCAGTGCAACCTGCTGCAGCGCCCTGCCGGGACCATCTCGCAGCGGCCAAAACAGGCAAATGACGCAGATCGCGCACAGCATGCGCTCACTATAAAGCATCCAGCGCTCTTGCTCTCGACGCCAACCACCCATAACCTATGCCCTCATCCCCCACGACCGCCCTGCCCGTCCACGACAGTGACGGACGCCTCACCGAAGACTACGTGCAGAATGCGTTCCATAGCTACCTCAAGTCGTCGCTCGCGCAGGCTAAAGCCGAGCGCCTCGTCGATGTCGACATGCTCAGCAGCGCAGAGGGCGATCTTATGATCACAGGTTCGTGGCAGGGCGACATCTATTTCGTGAACCCTTTGTGCCAGGCTTTATCGACAATTTGGCACAGACGATTCACGATGTAGAGAGGCAGATTACCCCTCTCTACGGCACCTACCAGCTACTAACTATCCTCCCCAGGCCCTGCGCTCTGCCTCTACTTCGCCGCACTGCGCTGCACGACCAACCCGCCCTCCGTCCCCCTCCCCCGCCTCTCCAAATCGACCCCCGCCCTCGACCTCTCCCCCCAGAACTGCCCGCGCACCTTCCTCCCCTTCCTGCACATCTGGTGCACCACCGTCCCCGACATCCAGACGCTCCCGCCCGAGCAGCAGCACGACCTCGCGCGCACGATCTGCGGCCTGCCGCCGCTCGCGCCGCCGCAGCCGCCCGCGCTCGCGCGGCTCGCCGCGGACCTCAAGGCCGTCGCGATCGAGATCAGCCAGCGCCGCTCCTTCCAGGACCGCTACGCGCTCGACCTGCAGGCCGCGCTCGACGCGGGCGGCGGCGGCGGCGGCGGCGTCGCGAAGAAGGCATCGTTCGTCCCCCCGCCGGCGTACACGCCCTCGCCCACCGCGTCCGACTTCTCCCTCCCCCCTCCCGCGAAACCCCCGCCCGCGCCCGCGCCCCTCACGCTGCATACCCAGCGGCCGGAGCCCGAGCCGCAGACCCCCTCGCTCCTATCCCCCGGCACGCCCGCGATCGCGCTCATCCGCGAGACGCTCTACGCAGCCCTCGGCGACGTCCTCGAACACACGCCCTCCCTCCGCCTACTCCTGCACACCGACCCGCCCCGCGCCTACTTCGCCGCCGTCGCGCTCGCCGTCCTCCGCGCGGCCCCGCGCGCCGGGCCCGTGCGCGGCGTGCTCGGGCAGGCGCTCACGCTCTCGCAGTGCCCGGAGCGGCTGCGGCCGTTCATGGCGGAGCTGTGCGCCGTGGGGCGCGAGGCGGCGCGCGTGGAGGGCGAGGACTCGGAGGCGGCCGTGCGTGCGCTGAGCGCGGGCGCGGACATCGAGGTGCCGCGCATGGAGCGCGTCGTGCGGATGCTCGAGCACGGGACGGGGAGCGCGGAGGCAAGGCGGGGCGCGCGGAGGAGCGTCGAGGGGCGCGCGGTCGCGTTTGCGAACCGCGTGAATGCGCTCGCGCTGGGGATGACGCGGCTGCCTGAGTTTCGCGAGCGGCAGAGCGAGGTGTTTAGGGTACTCGCGGGGGTGCAGTGATCTCTATACCCGCATTTTGTGTTATTGTGTTACCTTATTCTTGTGTATTGATACGAACTGTAGCTAATGCAATGCGAGCGGACCATGTATGTCTGTATGTACACTACACCTCCAACACCCGCTTCATCCCGACCCACGTCGCAAAGCTGACCGCATTCATCGGCACGACCTTCAGATACCCAATGCTCAGCCCGACATAAAACGCGCGCCACCCGCCGCGCGCCCACACCGCTTGCACGGTCTCGCCCCAGCGCAGCCAGCGCTCCGGCCGCGTGAGCCCGCCGACCTGCATCTGGCGGCGCACGACCTCGAACGGGTACGACACCGTCTGCGCGAGCGCGCCGCTGAGCGCGCCGATCGCGAGGTCGTGCGCGGGCGTCGGCCGGCCGTGCGGCGGGAGGAAGTGCGCGCGCAGCGCGCCCCACGCGAGGAACGCGGTGCCCGCGTAGGGCACCATGCCCGCGAGGCTGACGGTGAAGCCGCGGTAGAACTTGAGGAGCGGCGCGCGGAAGAAGAGCGCGCGGGTGCTGGGGGCGGGCGGGAGGCTGCCGCCCTCGTGGTAGATCGTGTGTGCGGCGGAGAGGAAGGTCGGGCGCGGGGGGAGCGGGTGCGCGGTGGGGAGGCGGGTGTGCGGCGGGGTGGCGATGGAGGGCACGGCGCGGGTTTGGAAGGCCATGCGCACGCGGATGAGCTCGAGCGGGTATGTGAAGAAGACGGAGATGGCGCCTGTGCGCGCGTGAGTAGCGTTGGGCAGCGCAAGGGCGGGCGGGCGTACCGGACGTGGCGCCTGCGGCGAAGCGGCGGAAGTTCGTCTCTGATGCGCGCGTGGGCATGAGGATCTGTGGGCTGTGAGTCGGGGAAGACGGGCGGGGGGAGCGGGCTGACGGAGTGCATCTTATCGTATGCTACGAATTTGACGGCGGCGTAGGGGAACACGCGGATGAGTGTCGCGGAGTGGCCCTGCAGCAGACCGCGGACGCCTGATTCCCTGTATATCTGTGAAGCCGCTCTGAACGCGCCGCTCCATGTTCCTGCAGCCCATGAGCAAGATGTCAGGGCACACGACGGAGCACGCACCTGCGTATTTCTGGAAATCAGGATTCGATGCCTGGAAGAGGATTTTGACTCTGTCGAGAGGCGCAACCACCGTCTTTGCCTGCAAATATCATGTCCATATATCAGCGTGCAAATGCGAGATTAGATGAGCACGCACGACGCAGCCTGCGACGCCGCCGGCGATGCCTGAGCGGACAAAGTGGGGGACAGTCTGGAGCCTTGCGGACTTGCGTTTCTGTGCGCTCGTGCTGGGCTGTGCATCGAGTAGGGCGGCATCTGAACTCATGGAACGACACTGGCGAGCAGCCCTGCACGTCCCGACGCTGAGGGTGGAAGATAAAGTGTCGTGTGGGGCTCCACACGCCCGCAGCTGATTTCATGACTCACGTGCCTTGGCGACCGACGCGACGCGCTCCGGCCGCGGATCTTCTTCTTGCCATCTTCACCATCGACCACCACCAGCTGACCTCTTCAAGTCTCTAACGATGTCCAAAGCCAAGTCGGATGTGAAGGTGATAAAGGGCCAGGAAGGTGCGTGGGGCATTGATCTCCCGTCGCGGTCGACGCTCACATCCTCCCGACAGCCGAAGACAGAGTCCTCGAATACATCAAGCGGGTATGTCTGTTTCTTTTCTTGCGTCTATGCGAAAAATCACAGCGCATGCCGTCAGATGAACCGCCCCTTCGGCGCCGTCGACGTCTCTGCGAACCTCAAAGGCGCAGTCCCGAAAACAGCAACACAGAAGATCCTGCTCGCACTCTCGGACAAGGGTCAGGTCACGCAGAAAGTATACGGTCAGTGCGTCCGTCACAATTTAAGTGAACTGAGCGCATATATGCGCCTGTCATATACAGGCAAGACAACATTCTTCGTCGCGAACCAGAATAATGTCGAAGCGATGCCGGATGAGAAGGCCAAAGCGATAGAAGCGGAGACCAAGACGCTCGAAGAGGATAATAGGCTGCTAGTAGCGGAGATCAAGACTGCGACTGCTGGTGCGTGGCCGGCATTCTTCCCGTCTGCCCTTATTCCCGCGTCTCACCATATGCTATATGCGCATGCCCTATATCTGTTCGGCGCCGGAACGCAGAACTCTCCAAACTCAAGAGCACACCCACGGACGCAGAGCTCGCGGAGAAGATATCCGAAACCGACGCGACGGTGCGTGTGCTCTTTCTATCCCCAGCGCGCCCTGTATCCATCTACGCACCCGCAGACCGAGAAGCTCCTCAAGCACCTCGAGCCCCTGCGCTCGGGCACCCCGCTCGTCTCCGCTGCCGAGCTCGAGCTGCTCGACGTAGAGTGGACGAAGTGGCGCGCCGAGTGGGTGCGGCGACGCAAGATCTTCCTGACGTACGTTGCTCATTTTTGTCTCCTCCCGCTCTTCTCGTGGTGCTTTCTTCCGTACCGGAAGCATATAGACGTGCTTCTCCCTTTTGTCTGCAGGTTCTGGTCCCTTGCATCGGACAGCCTCTCACCGCAGGACGCGAAAGAGCTCGCGGAAGACCTCGGCATCGAGTACGACACGCCTGAACATGTTACTCTCGAGCGCGGGCCGCTGTGCGCCATTTCAACTGGCAGGAAGAAATGAGGGGCATCGAAGGTCCTCTTCTCCGACTTCCGGAGACTAGCGCTCGACTTTGCTTTTTTACAGAGGTTGACATCTCGCCCCTCTGTTTTGCTCTGGCTCTCTTGCTGCTGCTATCCTTGTTCTTCGACTGCTCGCTTTTGCTCTTGTCCATTCGCTCTGCTCTCGAATCTGCTTTGCCCGTCCCGCCTTGTATGCTGTATCTTTCATCCCGACGTTACACGCACAGAACGCAGCATGTTCTATATCACACAGTAGCAATATCAATAACCTAAAACCATGGCTACAAAACCAGACAATGACATTCGCACAAACGGACAGAATCGCAGAAAAAAGAAATAAAAGTGAGCAACCGACAGAAAATCCAGCAAAGCGACAACAGGGCAGAGATAGAGTGAACGCAAGGGAACGGGATATACAGCATGTACAGATATAGACACGATACCGGCCTCAGCGCGTGCGCCGCGGCGTCCCCGGCGGCTTGCGCGGCGTCGGCGGCGGCACGACGCCCGCCGTGAGCCGCCGCTCCGCGAGCGCGCCGCCCCCGCGCGCGACCTCGCGCTGCGCGCGCCGCGCGGCGTCGCTCACCTGCCCCGGCGGGCGCGCCATGTCGATGCGCGAGAGCGCGCGGAAGAGGTCGATGGGGTCCGCCGCGGGCGCGGTGGGCGCGCGCAGCGGGAGGTACGCGGAGAGCGCGGAGGGGGGCGCGGGCGCGGCGGGCGCTTGGGTGCGCGCGTGCAGGGTGAGGCTGAGGAGCGCGAAGCGCTGGTCGAGGTCGATTTCTGCGACGGAGGTGATTTGCGCGGAGGTGTGTGTGAGGGAGTGCAGGTGGTCGATCTAGTGTTAGCTGAACGATTAGCTAGGGAAGGATGTGAGAAAGGATGTCGACGTACGGTGTATGGCAGGCCATTTATTCGTCTGCTCAATGCGCTCTCCTCGTTCGAACCCTCCGCGAGAACCCTGCGCGCGAGCTGGACCCCATCCTCGCCTCGGAAAACATCCGGCAGCTCGGCATCGCGTGGCTCGAAGTCATCTAGCGGATCGGCGCGCTGCTTGCCTTTCGCCTTGGAAGATCCCGAGCGCGATTGTCGACTGCGCTCGATGTCCGCGACGACAGCCGCCTGATGTGTGTTGTAGAACTCCGTCACTTCGCGCCAGGCCTCCTCCTCAGCGTTCGCCCTGTCAAGTGGGCAAATTGTGTTAGATCAAATAGCGATCACCGAATCGAAATAAGCGCACTGAGCAATGTCGGCGGAAAACTTGACCTCTCTCGCCCTGTTCTTCACGTTCTGCTCATTCTCCTTCAATTTTGGGGGTATCTCGCCCTCCGGCGTCGACGGACTCATACCGCCCACGTCGATCTGCCTATCCGCCAGCATCCTGACCACATCGTCCATCGCTTCCTTCAGCAGTTGTTTCCCTTCCTCCGACAACGGTGGATCTTTCCCATTATCCTTTAACGTATGCCGTTTTGACGGTGTTGATGTCGGGTCGGGGTATCGTTCGGATATCGAGCGCGATGCACACCAGATGAGGAGCTGTCGCTGTCTGAGTGCCTCGGGCTGTTCAGCGTCGATGTGCTTGAAGAAACTGGAGTCGCCGACTGACGAATGGGGGGTTGCTGAGTGCGAGAAATAAAGCATAAAACAAAGGCGTTGAGCGCATCGCTGGGGAAACGGACATACAGTCTAAAGCGAGGGAGGACTGCTCACTGATGATACCCTGCGTCGCAAAGCTAGTACTCGTCCGCTTCCCGCGCATGCTGAGGGAGCTCCGCCGTCTGTGTCCCGATGCCGATGCCGGTCCCGCCCCAGAGCCCGAGGGCGCCTGCGACGCCTCCCCCCGCATCGCCTTGTTCTTCTCGATCTGGGGCGTCTCGCGCGGCGCAAGCGGCAGCAACGTGTCTTCGTGCTGCGGCTGTTTCGACTTCGAGCGGGGCTTGGACGTGGAGGGCGGCGGAAGGTGCAGGCCATTCATGGGCATCGCGGGATGCGCGCGCGACTGCGACTGCGACTGCCGCCGCAGGTCGTCTGTCTCGGTCTCCATCTGGCGCACGTCCTCGTCGACGTCCTGCTCCGGCCGCGCGCTGCCGGGCACATCGCGCTCCTTGCCTTTGCGAGACGGCCCAGGCTCGGGCGCAGCTTTGAATCGCTTCGCGGTGGGTGCGTGGCGCGCGGGAAACGGCTGGCTGTGCGGGAGTGGCGGCGTGTGGGAGGACGTGCGGTCGGGTGGGGGCAGCGGCTGGCTCGCAGATGGCGCCTTGGTGGCTTGCGCGGACGGCGGACGCGAGGGCTGCGCGCGGACAATGACGAGTCCGCCGGGTTGCTCTTCGCCGTTGAGCACTAAGTGGGGCATGGAGCGGGTGCGGGTGAGCAGGATCAAATGGGTGCAGGAGCGCGAAAACGCGTACGTTTCCGTTTGTTCGACGCGCCATTCTGCGTGAAACCGCGTGAACAAGCGTTGAGAGAGGGAAAACAAAGAAACACACGTCTTTCTTGGGTCGTTTCATCGCGTTATTGAGCGGGTTGGTGTCGTCCGCCTTCCGCTTTCCGGGAGGTTGACCGGGTGCCATGAGGGTGTTGAGAGGGCCCCAGGAAGGTAAAGGTAGGTGAATAGGGGATGTAAAGGTCGTCGTCGTGCACGCCGTTGGCGGGGATGGCGGGATAGATGGCGGCAACGGCGGCGGGGTCGGCGGGGATGCGGATGGCGGTGAGCAAACCAACGCACAGTCGGAGTTTGAATGTACTTTCTCACCGTTCCTCTTCAATCAACGAGCCTCGCCGAGTCTCCATCTTTTACTCACAGACTCAGAGTCCACTGCTATATCGTCTTCTAGCCAGGTGCATGTTGGCGTGCATTACCTCAGTAAGCAGTCGTAAGTCCTGTGGACGTCAAGATCCAAGAACTATTGAATGCGCTCTCAGCACGACGTTGCTGCAGCGTTGATTGCTTGTGCGTCAGTCCGTCCACATGCGGATAATCCAACAGGCTCCGCATCCTTTGCTCTTCCCAGAATCGGCTCCGAGCAGGTACGTAGTTCCGAGTCGTGCTCACTTTGTAGCTGCTTCTCATGCAAGGATATGACCCGTGCGTGATTGGTGGATGAAACAAACGAGATCAACCACTGGATGTTGACTTGAATGAGGCCTCAATTCATGGCATAGATATTCCCTACATGCAGGCCACGAGCCTGAGGCTTGGCTATCGGAAGGAGAGAAAACATGTTTCTATTTTGCGGTACGATGACCTGCCATCGACCATCGCTCAGGCCTTTCTTCAGACAGACGCCATTGGCGATGTCCCTATACTGCACATCGCAGAACTTCGATTGCAGTGATGGTCGTCCTGCCTGCCTTATGTCGTTTTATTTCTCTCACCGCCTCGGTGACCCGCGGCCTTGCTACGTGAAGAAATCGTTACAGTCAGGGGTACTGTCAAATCTGTTACAGGATACCAGCTAAGGACCATTTCCCTGATCCATGCGCTTCTTCACCGCCATTTCGATCTGAAGGCCGACGAACGCGTCATAGCGGCCCAGCTGACCGCGACCCCGTGGACAGAGGCCGCCATCGCTCTCATCAACGCTAGCGGCCTGGGGACCGTTGCACCCCCCGTCTTGGATGCTGAGCGAGGACGGCAAGGTTCTTCCGTTCGAATACATCCTTAGGACCGCGGCGAAGGGAGCGAGAGCCCGTCTGTTGGCGAAGAGGCTACGCAGGAATTCCTCGATGATGTGTTCAAAGTCATTTGAAACTATGATCTCGAAGGTGTGCTTGGACTCTGCAGCCGTCCTGCTTGAAATATTCCCCCGACCTTGGGGTTTACCGTTGGGTGAGTGAACATCAATATTCTCAACCCTGCGACGAATGAACGCTTTTTTTTATCTACTCATCCCATGCGTTTTTCACCCTCTTCATCTGCTGGCCATATCCAGGACTTCAAGAGCATCCCGATTGGTTGGTTTTCCGGGCCAACCAAGAGAGCGTCGCGCAAATGCATATAGCAAGGCATCATTTAAAATGGCTATCATCGCGGATTCCCCTATTCTTGAGTGGGCGTATCCACGCCGTCGGCGAGCGTTCCTTTTATCTTCCGTAAGAACAGGTAGTTCCGTTTGAATTGTTTCTTGTTGCATTGTCTCGAGCTTTGCTGTGATCACGAATGTACTAGTACTCCTGATTCGATGAAGAACGATAGATATGTTTTCAGTGCGTTGTTGTCGATTTGATGGTCCGATTCACGCGAAGCAAGATCAACGCAGGCTGCTATCGTCTGTGGAGATTAGGCTAGTACAGCCCGCGCATTGCCCAGGATGGTCAACGGCTTCGCTGCTGTGGTAATGGAAGATGTCTTCAGACGGAATGATAGCCTTTCAACATCAAGACAGGCTGATGACGGGCCGGTTGAATGGAAGGCACGTCAAGGACGGAGGTGACGCTGAGATGGAAAATGATCCGAAATCATGAACCGACGTCGATCTTGTTTGAATATAAACAAGCTCAGAAAGAATGCATAGTAGCAAACCACGATGAGCAGGACAGGAGAAAAGGTGGCCAGGCGCATCCTTGTATGGATTACCTGCCTGAAAGTTCTTCAGGAATGCGAACGTGGACGCATGGCGTGCATGAGCGTGCATCCTGTTCTCCTTGTGCTATCAATTGTGCAAGCTGTTGTGGGACCTATGATGCCTCAGGAAGATCAGCGCTAGGTGCCAAAGAGCAGCACGCCCGACTATATACGATGCAATGGGCCTGCTCATCGCCGCTCGAGGTGCAAGCCCGCAGCATGTCGCGGGCCTGGGGCAGCCTGGCCTCGGAACCTGGCAATACTAAGTACGTCAATCCATGAATAAAGACAGCTGCTTACTGCAAGATCAACATCATAGAGCATCATCGTTCTGCGTCATCGTTATGCGCAGGGACAATCTGCTGCATTGAAGCTGTCAATCTGAATAGGCTGGCATCTGCTGGCATCAGTGCGACAGGGCCCGATCTGCGAGCCTGCGAGTTGTCCACGTTTTAGGAAGATGGGATTGTCGTTGAGGTCGTCGGCGGTGATGCATTGATGGTGCAGACAACAGAGACAGGTCGTAGTGGGAGACGCGAGCGTCATGAAATTGATGATCATTGGGCACCTGCCTATGCACCACGAGCTCGTCGCGGAGCAACATATGGACGTCTGGTGGCGGTCTCAATGCTGATTTCTAGTCGATGACTATTTCCTGTCTCTGGGTGTTGTGGAATTTATGAGCTGGGCTGCTGGTTGTGTAAGGTCTGCGGACTCGGGTAATTAGAATGTAGTGTTGCATGCGACCATGAGGCTGTTCCACCGTGAAGCACTTATACCCTTGACGGAGGCTTTGCCGAGTTGTTGTATTCAGTTTGCTTGTCACTACCCAGGCCCTGGTCCGATCCTGGGGATGCGTGGTGATTGTTCTGCTGTGTCCGAGCAGTGACGTGAAGAACGCCGAGACGAACTTCTGGAGCCGTGGCTGTACTAGCGAGGCGGAGCAGTTGCATCTGGTGCCATCCTCATCTAATCCCCCATTGCATCCGCCCATCCCCTCTTTCCTCCTCCCCTTTTCTTTCCTCACAACGACGACGACAAACAATCCTTCTTGCTATGGTTGCCGCGGCAAAGAAGGGCCTCAAGCTCGGCCGCAATGCCCTGCGGTCTGCTGCTCGCCTCCCAGCTCGCGTCTCCGCCGGACGCGGTAGTGGCAGGAACACCTTCACCCCCATCCCAGGCGAACTTCCTCTCGTTCTTCTTCGTGTTCAGATACTAGGCTGCTGCGACCTTCTGGCAAAGGACAGAGGCGGCTATAGCGATCCGTATGCCATTGTCGCTGCCCTAGCGCCCTAACCACGCTCACCACCGCGCCACTTTAGATTCGTCGTCGTGTCTGTCCTCAGCAAGAGATACCACACTCCTGTCGTCAAACGCAACGTCAACCCTGTGTACGCTGCCAAAGACGCGACTTTCGACTTTCCCATCTACCTTTCCCTCGCGGAGAAGCTCGGAGTAGTGGAGCTTGTCGTTTGGGACAAAGATACTTTTAGGAAGGACTACCTCGGCGAGGTCGCTGTTCCCCTTGAAGACTGGTTCAAAGGCAGCGCCTTTGCATTTGACGATCCGAACAACGAGGTGTGTATTTCTGCTTCACTCGTATATCGTGCGCGTGCATTCGCCTTCCGGTGGCGCATAGAGATCATATGCGATATGAGGATTTCGTTTCTACTTTCGGCGCGTGCTGTGTTGTCGTCCGTGCATTACATGTGTGCAGTGCGATTAGGGCCATTGCCCATATGGGCCCCGCCCCGTCTATTTTTGTGTCTCATCACTCCCGACTTCGTGTTAACTTGACCCCCAGCCCTTCTCGGTCCCTCTCGTATCTACGCGTACGAACACCAGTGCATCCGGGAGCATTCGCCTCAAGCTCGGGTTCATGAACCCGCCCGATGTGAACAACCTCGCGGAATTCGGCGAGACGTATCACGAACTCGTCAAGCGTTCCCGACCGAGCCTTGTCTCTGCCCCTCCTGTGCGTTCCCGCTGCTTCTTCAGCCATTCTTAGCTGATTCTCACGTGTCATTTCCACGCACGCTCATGCTCTTAAACGTGTCGTGTGACAGACTGAGGGCGTGGGCACCATCCGCTCGCATCAGACGGGCCCAGAGTACGAGGACGACGGGCTCAGCTCCGACGAGGGTGAGCCAGACGGCGACAGCGACGACGACGAGTTCTTCTCGCCCCCCTCCTCCTCTGCTTCGCCGCGCTCCCTACCCAATCTCGTCACCACCTCGCCGTCGCCATCGCTCTCCCTAACGCCGACGCCGACGCCAATACCCATGCCGTCCGAGGTGGCGCCGAGCCCCAAGACGCCTATACCCATCAGCGTCAGCCCGCCCTCGCCCGTGATCGCGAGCCCGAAGCCGCCCTCGCCCTCGCCCAAGTTGTCATCGCCCGGCTTCTCCATCCCACGCAAGATCTTCCCGCGCCGCCCGTCAATGCCAATCTCGCAGGGCTCGTGGGACTCGACGCTCGCCAGCACGGGCACAGGCACCGCGTCGACGCCCGCAACGTCAGTCGGTCGGGAGCGCAGCTCGAGTGCGGGCTTCGCGCCGACGCCGAGCAGCTCGAAGAAGAAGCGCTTGCGCAAGTCGTGGGGCGGAAACAAGAAGAAGGACTTTGACTTCAATGCGGACAACGATATCGTGGGCATCGTGATGCTCGAGATCTCAAAGGCCACGGACCTCCCGAAGCTACGAAATTGTGCGTATGCCATCTCGTCGCGTGAGCGCTTGCTGACGCGTGTACAGTGACGCGGATGGGCTGGGACATGGACCCTTTTGTTGTCATCTCGTTCGGGAAGAAGGTGTTCCGGACGCGCGTAATTCGCCATTCGTTGAACCCCGTCTGGGACGAGAAGCTGCTCTTCCACGTCCGGCGTTATGAGACGTCCTTCCGCGTGCAACTCACCGTGCTCGATTGGGACAAGCTCTCGTCGAACGATCACGTCGGCGACGCGAGCTTCGAGGTCGCGCAGCTCACTGCCAACGTGCCACAGAAGGACCCGGAGACGGGGCTCTACCCGCGCGAAGAGGACGGGCGCCGGACGTTCCAGGAGTTCACCGTCCCGCTGCAAACCGCGAAGGAGATGCCCTGGGAGGCGAAGCACAACCCGGCGATTACGTTCCGGGCCAAATACCAGCCGTACGACGCGCTGCGGCAGCGCTTCTGGTACCAGTGCCTCGAGCAGTACGACACGGACGACACCGCGACGCTCTCGCACCTCGAGCTCACGTCGATGCTCGACTCGCTCGGCTCGACGCTCTCGAGCCAGACGCTCAGCACCTTCTTCACGCGCTGGGGCAAGAAGCCGACCGAGGACGAGATCACGTACGAGGAGGCGATCCAGTGCCTCGAGGCGGAGCTCTGCCGCCCGCAGAGCGAGAAGCGCCGCATCGCGCACGACGACCCGCGCGGCGACACCAGCACGGCGGTCACGCCCGCCGCGGGCGCGCTGGGCCCGACGCTCGTGCTCGACGAGCTCGACTTCTCGGGCCCGCCGCTGAACATCCACGAGCCGCCGAATGGCACGGCACGGCCGCACCCCGCGCCGCCGGCGCCGCACGCGACGGAGCCGATGCAGAAGCAGCTGGACTGCGCGAACGGGGTCGGCGCGGATGCGCAGGGGGCGGACTGCCCGGACGCGGCGGACCCGGTCGTGGGCGAGAAGGAGCTCCCGCCGCGCGCGCCGGGCATCCTGCAGCAGCAGGCGTCGACGTCGTCGTCGGACGCGGAGGACTCGTCGGGCTCGGGCTCGGGCGGGTCTGGGAGCGGCAGTGGCTCGGGCAGCGGGGACTACTCGGGCTCGAGCGGGGACGAGTCGTTCGAGCGCGTGATCAACGTGAAGAACTGCCCGCTGTGCCACCGCCCGCGGCTGAACGCGAAGGCGGAGCGCGACATCGTGACGCACCTCGCGGTGTGCGCGAGCCAGGACTGGGCGCGCGTGGACCGGATTATGGTGGGGAATTTTGTGACCGCGAGCCAGGCGCAGCGGAAGTGGTATACCAAGGTGATTTCGAAGGTGTCGGCGGGGAATTATAAGCTCGGCGCGAACTCGGCGAACATCATCGTGCAGAATCGCATGACGGGGCAGTTGGAGGAGGAGAAGATGCAGGTGTATGTGCGGCTGGGTATCCGGTTGCTTTACAAGGTTCGTAGGTCTAAGAATCTGGTTACGGGTGCGCTGGGCTCACTTGACACGCATAGGGTGCTCGTGGCAAGATGGAAGGTGCAAGAGGTGTGTTTGGGCATTGTCTTTAATGAATCCATCCTGACTTTTCCTCTAGCTCGTCGATTGCTGAAGTCGTTATCTATAAAACAAGGAGTTAAATACGATTCCCCGGAGTCCGCACAAGATATCCCAACTTTCATTGCATTCCATAACCTTAAGGTCGAAGAAATATTAGAGCCTATCAGTTCATTCAGTGGGTGCTCTGCCTCTCTGTGCTGGACAGCGTCTAATTCAGACTCTTCAGAAACATTCAACCAATTTTTCTACCGAAAGCTCAAACCCGAAGCCCGACCGGTGGAGGAGCCCGATAACCCCTACCGTCTCGTTAGCGCTGCAGACTGCCGTCTCATGACGTTCGAGACAGTGTCCGAGGCGACGCGGCTGTGGATCAAGGGCCGCGAATTCACGGTCCCGCGGCTGCTTGGTGAGGCCTACAAGGACCAAGCAGAGCGTTACAGCGGGGGCGCGCTCGCTATTTTCCGGCTTGCACCGCAGGACTACCATCGCTTCCACGTTCCCGTCGATGGCACAATCGGCCCAATGACGGACATCCATGGCGAATACTATACCGTCAACGTCAGTTTCGTTGCTACTGTGATAGAGACAGAGACCCAGCTGACTTTCGTTGCGATGTAGCCGCAAGCCATCCGGTCCCCGTTGGATGTGTATGGCGAGAACGTGCGCAAGATCGTGCCGATCGACAGCCCGCAGTTTGGACGCGTTATGGCCGTTTGTGTGGGTGCGATGATGGTCGGGAGCATTAAGACGACGGTCGTGCCTGGGCAGCAGGTCAAGCGAGGGGAAGAGTTCGGCTATTTTGCCTTCGGTGAGTCGAACGTTTCGCATTTCGTGTTATAGGTCCTGACGTTTGCATAGGCGGCTCGACCATTGTTATGCTGTTCGAGAAAGGCGTGGTGGAGTGGGACGAAGACTTGCTCATTAATGGACGCGCATCTTTGGAAACGCTGGTGCGCGTTGGAATGGGCATTGGCCGACGACGGAACGTCCCTCTCAGCCTGACAAACGGCAGCCCCAAGGCCTAGTTACCTGTACTGATCACACATGGATTTCTTCTGCACATTGACTGGACTGCTTGCAATACCCGTATGCACTTTTGTGGAAATGGAACGTCACCCATTGCAGTTTCCGTTTCGTGCTTTCATTGTTGTCCTTCGCTCACTCGCGATTTCGCATCCGCCCATAGTCTTGTTTACTCTGATGTACGCATAATCCACACCTACATATCCGGAATGGTCAGTTGCTGTTGTTGCTATACCCGATGATGCACTGGAGAGCGATACTGTGGTCTTCCTGTAAATCCATCTACATGAACGAATCGAAATCGCGGTATGTGCTCGTGACAGAATGTTGTTGTCACGTGCAGAGGTGTAGACGCGTGGATTTCGCAAAGTGCATGTGGCTTGTTCTCGTCCATGTCAGGTTTCTCTCAAACACTGTTCCCTAACCATTCGAGGCATCGTAATGTCAGCAGGTGATGATTATTTGAAGAATGTACAGTGAACAGTCACTTATTATACAGCAGAGGCACCCACAGCAGACGATGGCGAGGAGTGGAACGAAGAAGACGAGGATTACGATGAGGAGGAAGAAGTCGATGCGGATGCAGAGGCCGAAGAGATCGCACGACGGCTGAACGACCAGCTCTGGGCGGAAATTAGCAAGGCGCAAGCTGAGGCTGCGGCGACTGCTGCTGTGCCCGTTTCTCAGGTCAGCGCTCCCCCTCCACCCTCTGGCCCTACGACCGCACCGGCCGCCACTGCTGCCCAGCACGGCGCAGGTACCCAATTACATCCAGGTACTGCTCCTTCAAAGACAAGGCATACGAAGCTCGAGGAGGCTCTTACGACCATGAAGGCCATCCTCGAGTACACGGCCAAGGATCCTCTAGCCCAGTCTACCCTACGCACGACTCTCGTCCCTAATTCTGATGGATCGAATGTCCTTGATATCCTCAATTCTACTGTCGCCTCTGGCTCACTCTCGAAAGACCTCGCCGGTCGGTTCAGCCATCTCCTCGTATCGCTGGCTCGCTCCGAGACTTTATTTTCGTCCCTCCGCCACTCAAATGCGTCGTCTATTCAGCTGGAGCAGGGAAAACGGAAGAGGGAAGAGATAGAGGTAGAAATTTCGGACCCGCGCACTGCGAAGCGGCCGATGTACCAACCACCTCCATCCTATGATCTTCATCACCAAATCAACGAGGCCAGCCGTATCATCACGAATGCATTGACACCTCTCGCACACCCGTCAAGCAAGGACCAGCCATTAGACCCAAGAGTCATCGCATCCACACAGCTGCAGCTCCACCAAGTTTTCTTATTCGCCGTCACATCGGCGGCACAGGGCGGCCACGCGACTCATGCACTACAGGAGATTGGTGGCCTCATACAAGTCCTGGGCGTATTGAGCGGCATCCAGATCGGAGGCCCATCTGCTCCCCCACCTCCCCCAGGCTTCCCGCACGACCCCTCTGCGCCATGGATACCCCCAGGCCATCCCTCGCCCTTCACGCACGACATCGGCACGGCCGTCTACTCTTGCCCATTCCCGAACTGCTCCAAGACCTTCTCGCGTCTCTTCAACATGCGCACGCACCATCGCGCGCACACGACCGTCCGCCCATTCCACTGCCGCCACTGCCCGGCATCCTTCGCGCGGAACCACGACCTCAAGCGGCACGTGCGACTGCACGGCGGGCGCGCGTGGAAGTGCGCGGGGTGCGACAAGGTCTTCTCGCGGCGCGATGCGATCATGCGGCACAAGAAGAGCAGCGGACTGCGCGCCGCAGGGAAGGGCGGAAAGGGCGGGAAAGGTGGCGGCGAGGCGTGCGTCGGCGCGGAGATCGTCGAGGTGCAGGTCGACCGCCCGGACGACGACGAGACGCGGCACGCGCGCCTGTGGAGCGGCGTCACGGGGGGGATGCCGCCGAACACGCAGGGGCTCGCGCCGCTGGGGCCGGAGGCGCTCGAGGAGGGCGAAATTCGGCCGGAGGTGCTCAGGGCGGCGCAGCTCGCGGTGCTCGCGCTGCATCCGCTGCTGCAGGCCTGCGTGTCGCACTCGTCGGGCGTCGCACCTGGGCCGATGGCCGTGGCGCCTGGGGGCACGCTGAGTGCGCCAGAACTACACACCGGGCAGGCGACACTGGCGAGCATCATTGCGCGCACGCAGCTGCAGACAGTCGCGACGGCGGAGGCAGCTCAAGAGCAGGGCGCGGGAGCGGAATCCTCGCAAGAAGCTGCTTCTGCATCCGCGGCGATGCAGAGTGGCACGTTTCCAGACCACCATGTGGAGGACAAGTTTCAGGGGCGCGATCGGACTGTCGATGCCGCTTCTTCGAATGCCACGATGCCGTCGCTATCGGTCTATGGTTTGTCGGACGAGCAGGCGCAATTGCTCCAGATGGCGATAGCCAATGCAGCCTCCGCCGCACAGCTGCAGGCTGAGGCTGAAGCGGCCCTCGAGGAGCAGGAAGATTTTGACGATGATGATTTCGAGGGAGAGGAGAGCGACGGTGAGCATGCTGGATGACGATTCGATATTCTGCCTGTAGCATAAGGTATACTGGTGTAATGAGAACGTGGGCATTTCTTTGATCATATGTTCACTGGTGCGAGTCTGGCCGTCTATTATGGCGGGCCGCGGAGCCACGAGATCTCGTGCAGAAATGCTAATATGCTCTGTTCCTAGGTTCGTAGCATGCGTCAGGTGTGGATTTCCCATGGTTTCTATATTGGCTTGGTTACACGAGCACGTTTGCTTCTTCGCGGCTGCCGAGTGAAGATTCGTCTAATAATGTTTGTCTTTGAACGTGCGTTTGCGTCCGCTTTTCTTGTCCTTTAAATTTGAGCGTACGGTGTCTGCCACCTCCCCCAGACCACAACGATGCTCGTCTTTGTGACTCTGCTTCTCGCTCATACTTTGCTCGTTCGGGCAAGCTTGCAGGACGACATTATCTCAGCCTTACAAAACGCCGCCGATTGTGCAGCTTGTCATGCCATTCTCCTTCCTCCGTTGCAGGCACTTGCTCACTTGGGTAATGATGCCTTCGCGGGCACTATAACCTCCATATGCCAGACTCTGCATGTAAGTTCCGCATGCATGTCTTGATCATCCTGAACCCTGGTGTTTGCGCACGCCTACAGTTTGCCGACGACGACGTTTGTGCGGGTGAAATGAATCGCACTGGAATCATTATGGCGCATTCTCTCCGTCTCTTCACTATTGGCGGAACCACGGCGACAAAGTTCTGTGAAGCGAGTTTCGGTCTATGCCAGGTCTGTCTCCCGCATGCCTCGGTTTGCCTTATTCTTGGATAACTTTGGCCTACAGCAACCTCCCGTCACGCCGTTCACTATGCAGTTCCCTAGCCCGCGTCCCTCCCAGCCGCAGACCTTCACCTCCAAGGGACGCACTCCATTCCAGGTAGTGCATCTGTCCGACGTGCACATCGATAGGCAGTACACGGTGCGCTGCAGTCCTCCTTAACCTGTGTAAGCTGACGAATTGCTAGTAGGTCGGCGCCGACGCGAACTGCACGAAGAGTATCTGCTGCAGAAACTACGCGGACCAGACCGGACCCATCACAGAGCCGGCCGGGCCGTTCGGGAACCACGACTGCGACTCCCCCAGCACGCTTGCGGAGAGCTTGGTTCAGGCCACGAACACCATCGGAGCCAAGGCCGCCTTTTCGATCTTCACTGGTGACATTGTCGAAGGTGAGCGCCTGGATTGTGAGAGTATACAATGGGTGTGCTTGACGCTGCGTTTTGTAGGTGCAACCTGGCTTATTACCAAAGAGTTCGTTTAAGTGAGACTATCTCGCTGAATCACCTTCTGAACCATCCGGCAGTGAAGTCAGTGATGACCTTGTGGCCTGGGATGTCCAGATGTCACAAGGCATCAACATTACTGTATACCCTGCTATCGGTACGCTGCTCTCTCTTGGACCCATAGCCATTAAGCTCCTGACGATGGTTTACTCTTACAGGAAACCAGTACGTTATGTTGAACATTGCAGGGGCGCCCGGTCGGAACTTACGAACCCGCCCATAGCGACACCGTTCCTGTCAACAGCTTCTCGAGAAACATTACGAATACTACCCTGGACCCCCAATGGGTGTTCGACATTCAGAGTGCTCAGTGGGAGGTAGGCTTGTCGCTCTGCAGGCAATTGTGCAGCTCATCGAAGTCCCGTGTGCAAGTCATCCATAGGCTCGGACGCAGCGAAGCAGACGCATGACATCTCTGGTTCCTACGCTGTGCAAGTGCCTGGCACCAATCTTCGGTACGCGCATTTAGATTTTTATTTGACGATGTCGCGGCTTCATCAGTCGTGCGCAGCATTCTTTCCATGAACACGCAATATTGGTACAAAGAAAAGTATGTCGAAAACTGAAATTATCAATCTTCTCGCTTCGCTTACGACTGTACATCAGCCTCTGGCTCTATGATCGCGACGAACAAGTGTATGTCGTCCGTCGATAGTTCATCCTACGCACTCACCGTCGGTATAGTCCAGATGCGAACGGCCTGTTCGCATTCATGGTCGAGCAACTGCAGATTGCGGAGGACGCAGGCCAGCGCGTCTGGATCATCGGCCACATCCCGTCTGGCAAAGCAGACTTCGCCCACGACCCGGTGCGTCTACAACCGATTGATCCAGAGCATCGCTGAGTTGGTGTCGCAGTCGAATTATTACGACCAGATCGTGCAGAGGTACAACAACACCATTGCGGCCCAGTTTTTCGGCCACAGTCACAAGGTTCGCACCTCAACGTCAATCACTGCATTGTATTCAATTTTGCTGACTTGCTGCAAATAATCCAGGATCAGTTCGAGATCGCGTACTCCGATTGGGAAAACCGCAACGCCGACACTGCGGATAGCATCCTCTTCATCGGGCCCGCGCTGACGCCTACCAGTACGTCGTCTCCTCGTCGCCGCCGTCTCTATTTCGTGAACAGCGGTCTTTAGGTGGCAATCCTGCGTTCAAGCTCTACGATGTCGATCCGGACACGTACGAGGTGATGGACATGAAGGTCTACATGAGTACGCGCAACCCTGCGCCCGTGTCACCAAACTGATGAAAGTCCGTAGCAAACGTCTCGAACCCGAACTTCCAGACGAAGCGTGAGTAGGCCTGCCGAATGGTAGCAAGTCATGCTGAAGTCGCCTTCTCAGCGACCTGGGAGCTGTACTACTCGGCACGCGAGTCCTATGGCCCGCTCGTCGGCCCGCTGGGCCCCACAGACTCGCTGAACGCGTCGTTCTGGCACCAGCTGACGGACGTGTTCGCCGCGAACGAGACGGCGTTCCAGCTCTGGAACACGCGCATCAGCCGCGGCGGCGCGATCAGCGCGTGCACCGGAGCGTGCATAGACACGACGATATGCGACATGCGGTCTGCGCGGTCGGAGAATAATTGCGTCAGTACTTAGATTGTCGTGGTGTCGATGTCAATGCTGACGAGCGCGCGCAGGATGTGGCGACGCCTGGTCTTCAGCTCAAACGCAGCGAGGTGGGAGATGTCCATCTCGAGGCTGACGAGTGCGAGGGACAGAGCGTAAGCTCCATGCTGAAGACGTTCATCAGAGGACGGCAGGGTTGAAGCACTGCTACACGGCATTCATGCTACAAAGGTTATACAGGTTCGTTACCTAGGGTCAACCTACGGTTGTTGATATCGGCGATTTTAAATAAGTCACATTTCTTTCTCGAATGTATCGTGCCCCGAAGTTATACACTGTCACGTCTCCTCAGCTCTGCCCAAATCATATGGACGATATTAAATACGCACCACATGCGCCGGCGACGTGCTTGTTCTGCACAGCCCTCTCGACGCACGCGCCGTTGCGGTTTTGTTGTTCGCGACGACAAGACGCGTGTGACGGCTAGACCATCACGGAGGAGGGCACCGTGCGCGCGCGCAGGGATCCTGCTTCTGGCGCGAAGACGTTCTTGTCGATTCCCAGCTCCATTCTTCTAGCGCACCGCCCCATCGCTGGGGCTCCGTGACCGGCCTTCTTCGCGTCGGCGACGGTCATGGCGATTCTCCCCGTTGAGAGCGGGGGCAGAGCGGGGGATGCCGCGCGCGACGGCAGCAGCGCAGGGAGAGCGCATAGTCGATCCGTTCGCCGACGATGCTGGCGATATGCGCATGTTGTTGAGCGACCTCTGATCCATGACGTGGTACCGGGCCTCTGAATACCAATCACTCGCTTTACGTGGCCTCGTGCCCGAGCAATGAAGGCGCGTCCGCCAAATCGTTCCTCGGACGCTCAAGCGAGATGCCTCCATCGTGCCCCTCGAGACGTCACCATCTGTGTCAGTGTATAGATCGCTGCGACGTGCACGCATGGTTCGAGGTCTGTACACGGTTCATTGAGCGCGTCGTAGATGGGCATGCGAAGCTGCCAGAGCAGCCACGGCGGTCGGGCACACGACATGAGCAGACGGAGCACTCCATGCGAAGCTGGCCCGTATCATCGTGAGGTCCTTTAAACAAGCAGCGCACGACCTACTCTGCGCTTCTCCCGCCCCGCCGGGCAGTCGCCGGGCCCACAGCACAGTGCAGAAATGGGCCGTCCAAGATGAGCTACGGCTGAGCGCACCGTAATCTTTCTCCACTCTTCGGAGATGCGGCGCATAGGCGCTGGCTCTGGCTTGAAGTCTGTCGTCCACGCTGGCCTGTGATTACTGTAAGGGCTGCTGTTTCGAGGACACGTCGCCGATATTTCCATTCCGCTTCCTATGGCCTGGTATGCTCACCGGCACCGCTCTTGAGCTTGACATCGGCAGAACAAACCGCTGAACAGCCCCAGAGACGGAAAAGCCTAGACCGTCGCCAGGCCCCCTTCGTCGACGTGGTTCGTGTGGAGCCACGATGGCTTCTGGCCTTCGTGCCGATCCATGACACGCGCGCGTTTGACGTCTGATATACTTATTGATGTCCAAATTCACCCCGTCTCCACGCGACACGTGCACAGCAGCACGAAGTCGACATGCATCACCGCCCAATTTTAGCCCACTGCCACCGCAAACCAAAGAAAGAATCGACGGACTGGGTATCAATCACACAAACGCCAGAAAAAGGGAAAAATAATTGGGAATAAGTCCATCGTTCCTAAAGGTCCAGTAAGAAGAGCAATGGGCAAACTAGGATATAATAACGTTGGGTAACAAAGTTCGGCGGGTGCAGTGCGGTATCGATAGCGGTCTATGGCATCGGACCTCGTTCTCATCAGCGCCACCACCCCATCACCACCCAACACGGCGACTAAGAGAATCCAGTAACATCACCAGGTCATTACGTGCGTGTCCGAAGCGTCGTTCGCGAAAGAGGGACTCGCTTAGGCGAGGAAGACAACGGAGAACGCGACGCCGGCGAGCGAGGCGATGGCGGAGACGGCGAGGGACGCCGCGCCGCTGGTGTTGCCGTTGGTACCGGTCGGGGACGCACTGCCCGCAGAGCCGGAGCGGGAGGCCGCGGCACTGCCGCTCGACCCCGCAGTGTTCGAGCCGGTGGCACTGGCGCCAGAGGAGGTCAGACTGGCCGAGCCGGTGGGCTGCGCGAGATCGGTGTAGATCTCAGACGACTGGTAGGTGATGCAGTTGGAGCTCGACGGCGTGGTGACGGTGAAAGGAAGGGTCGTGATGGGGCCGAGCGACTCGTCGGGCTGCGAGTAGGTGATGGTCTGGCCGTTGGACGTGTAGACACCGGGGAGATCCTTGAGCGCACCGTCGCAGACCTCGAAGGTACCGCTCTGGGCGTTGTTGGGCGAGTTCACAGCACAGCCGAGACGGTCGAGCGTGTTGCGGCAGTAGCCACTAGGGTTGGTGCCGCTGTCGGGGCAGATGGTGAAGCAGAACCCGCCGCCGCCAATGAAGCTGTTCCACTCGGTGATCTGGTCAAAGGTGCTGTTGGAGGTCTGGAGCGAGTTGGAGTACACGAGACCACCAATGGGGTTACCACGCTGTCAGGACGCCGTGAGCAAACTGGCGAAGGCAGTGCAAAAATAACACGCTTACGAGATCCTGACCGTGGGGGTCGAGCTCACCACCAAAGTCATCGCTCTGCAGGTTGAACAGGGTCTGGTCGATGAAACCAGCGAACTGCCAGTACTGCGCGGTCTTGATGAGCTGGACACCCTTGAGCGCGCCCGCGGGGATGATGCGGGTACCACGGCCCTTCTTGGTGCACCACGCAACCTCCTCACCCTCGGTATCGGCGATGGTGGAGTTGGGCTTGGAAGGTGCCCACAAGCAGAAGTCTGATATCGACAAACGTGTTTAACACATGTGTAGTAAACCGCACAAATCACACTGACCGTCAATGTGGTTCATAAACGCGGTCTGGCAAAGAGAGTCGGATCCTTCGGTGGTGGAGTTACATTGGTTGTAGCCAAATTGGGGGCCACGACCGAACGTGTCGGTGTCGGCCTGGTACGGCTGAAAATGGCCAAAAGATGATTTTGAGCACGACAGCATTCAACAAAAGCGGGAAATCACTTACGACACCAGAGGGGTATGAAAAATGCTTGTTGGCAAGGGGGGTAGCGGGGAACTGCACGGACTGGGCAGCGACGTAGGTGGAGGAGGCGACAGCCAAAAGAGCGGAAAGAGTGTAGCGTGCCATTGCAACGGCGGGTAGGGCGAAAGAGAAGGAGGACAGGAGAGGGAGCAAAGCAGAAGGATGGGAGAAAACACGAAGGGCCGCGATGATCCTAAATAGCGCACAACTCGGCCTTCTCCTCCCGCCAACACCGCCTATTTTTAGCCACGCGACATGATGCTGCGCACGGACCTTCACGTGACCCCGTCGCGTCGCGTCCTTTGTTGAACGCGTTCCTTTCAAACCCCGCTGCCAGTCCTTATTAGGAGCCGACCTTCGTTCCAGGCTTTCAACTTCATTCTCCTCTCTACATTTCCCCACAATGGCCAAAACTGCGACTGGTATGTCCGTCTCTCCTTTTCGGCTCTTATCCCGCGCTCACTGCGTGCTGCCCAGAAACTACCACCAAGTCCGCGACGCGTCGCGCCACTACCAAGACGTCAAAAGATGGTCCGTCCCCTTTCATGTCCCTCTGCGCCACCCTAACACGTCCACAGGCAAAGCAAAAACCAAACGCGCGCCAAGCGCATACAACCTCTTCGTGAAGGCAAACATGAAGACTTGGCTTGCCGAGCACCCGGGCCAGCCTGTCAAGGAGGCCATGGCGGAGGTCCGTCTTTCTTTTTGCCTGTTCTTGCGCAGAGGCTCATGTATGCGCCCGAACAGATTGGCAGCATGTGGAAGGATGCACCCGAGAACCCAAAGCGCGGCAAGGATACCGAGGCCAAGGCCAAGAAACCAAGCTCGAAGAAAAAGGCCGCGTCGGTAGAGCCGCCCCAAGTCGAGCCAAGCAGCGACGATTGACCGTCAGTCTCGCCCCACTTCACTGCATATATGCGTGCTCTAACTGCGTTTACTGGCAGGTTCGACGCTGGCCGTGTATTCTGATCCCTGTCTGTCGCATTCTTATTGTTTCATACTCGTTGCGAGCCTGTCGTCGGCACTGTATAATATTATCGTGCTTCTTGCCATCTAATGCATTTTCCGTGATGCCCCTTGCCTATTCCTTGGTTCAGCCGCAGCGTAGCTTCTGAGTTCGACGCGCATCTGCTGGCAACGCGGCTACGAATGTGAATAACATGCGTGCAGGGCGCCGTATTGATACCCACTGAATCGCCCCTGCCAGCATGTTATTGCCTGTCTCTGTACGTGTATCTTGGGTCTCATTATAACTTGTCGTTCCTTCAGACATAGTCAGAAACTGAACGCAGATGTCGTCGCGCTCAGCTCCAATAGGGGCGCGCTGGTCACGTGAACACTATTACCAATCATGTGACACTGATTAAGTGGCGACGGCCCCAGCATCGCAGCCCTTGTCTTCGACGCCGACGTCGTCTATCGTGTCTCACTACCTCCACCTCCACAACACCGACGACACACCCCAAACCTAATAGCATCACCCATCTGCGTGACATACCATGGACGACATCTTGCTCGAAGACGAGAAAAAGCCGTTCGACGCCTTCGGTCCCGAGGACGAATCGCAGCCCGACCCGGACGAGCAGATCATGCTCGAGTCCGGAAACGGGCGCGTCTGGCTCGTCAAAGTACGCGTCCCCCTTCCTCCCCCTCTATGCTCCTAACTCCCCGGCCCAGATCCCGCGCTTCCTGATGGAGCGCTGGTCCGCCGTTGACGCGGAGGGCGTCCCGCTCGCGACGATCCGCATCTACGACCAGACGGCACCGGGCCAGCCGCCGCGCATCTTCGTGCAGATCCCGAACGACGGCGACGGCGGCCCGCCGGACACGTACGAGATGGACATGCTCAACCAGGACGTGCCGAACCAGATCGTCGTCGCGGAGCGCGAGACCGCGCCCGGGAGCCGCGCGCGCACGACGATCATGACCGGCAAGGTCAAGCACGAGTGCAATCTGCGCCCGAGCTTCAGCGAGGCGTATCGGGCGCGGATGAAGGAGCGCTCGAGGACGGCGAATACGCCGCAGAGGCAGATTCGCATGATCGAGGAGGCGGTCGCGGGCGGGCGGGGCGGCATCAATCGTCTCAGCAGCGGCGTCACTGCCGCCGCTGGGTTCGCGGAGCAGCTTGTGAGTCCCCGCGCGCTCGTGTTTGCGGTGATGCATGCTGACGCACGCTGTAGAAGGCGAAGCCGAAGGTGGCCAAGGGTGCGTTCGAGCGCATGGCGCGGATGCCGCGCAACCAGCTGCTCGACCTGCTCTTCGGGCTGTACCGCGAGCGCGAGCATTGGCCGATCAAGGTGTTGCGCGAGCGCACGCAGCAGCCGGAGGTGTACCTCAAGGAGGTGCTCAGCGAGATTGCGTTCCTGCACCGCAGCGGCGAGTTCAACGGGATGTGGGAGCTCAAGGAGGTGTTCAAGGAGAACCTTGCGGTGCGTGGTTTGTTTGTATGTCGATGGGTGGGATGTGCTGATGCGTTGGGCAGGCGAAGGCGGAAGGGGCGCATATCAAGGTCCCGGAATCAGAGGAACCGTCCTTGCAGGAATTGGAGGAGTATGAGGAAGAAGAAGAAGACGAGGAGATGGAGGAGGTCTCATAGCACATTCTGTGGGGATGTTATACGTGGTTTCTGTATTTATATGTCTTTCTGTTCTTTCATGATCCGCACTACTGTATCTACCACATGCAAAGATTCGTTTACTTCGGGCTTGCATGAAATGGTGTGAGAGTTTACCGCGTTGTCGACTTGCCGAGTATTGTGGGCGTCTATGATGGACACGGGCGCTTGAGACACTCGCTTTCCCTTTGTTCCTGTCATGGATCACAATAGTCTCTCTTCAAAGCGACTGTACCACACATACCATCACAACAGCATACCCTGATCAAGGATACCTTGTATTTCTTTGACATTCCGCCCTTGCGACAGGCAGTTGTGAGTCAGTGAAGTCGCGCTCGGAGCCGCCACTTTGCCCGCTTTGAAGGCCGGTCACAGCGACGACAATTATTGTTTCAAAGCGACGACGACGAACCCATTTAATATCTCCTCCTCTTCTCATTCTTTTGTGTAACCACCCACAGACCGTCCTTCTAGACGTGTAAAAGGACTATACCGTGTACAGCACCAGCACCACCCCACCCTGCGCGCAAGCAACCCCCATGTCCGCGAATCGTCCCGCGTCCGCACATTCCCCCAACGACAGCCGCCAGCGACCCGGAGGCCTCCCTCCTGCGAGTCCGAGCGCAAACGTCCGCGGTGTAACGCGTACGTTCTCATTTGTCTTTTGACGCGCACATGCTCGTCCTTAACGATGTGCGCAGCATCGCCGGCAGCCGCACAGGCCACCCCCGTGTCCGCGCCCGCACATGCCCGCACCGATAGCCGCCAGCGGTCCGGAGGCCCTCCTTCTGCGAGCCCGAGCGCAAACGTCCGCGGTGTCACGCGTACGTTCTGATTTGCCTTCATACGTGCGCATGCTTGTTCTTAATGATGTGCGCAGCATCGCCGGCAGCCGCACAGGTCACCCCCATGTCCGCGCCCGCACATGCCCGCACCGACAGCCGCCAGCGATCCGGAGGCCCTCCTGCAAGCCCGAGCGCAAACGTCCGCGGTGTCACGCGTACGTTCTGATTTGCCTTTATGCGCGCGCAGGCTTGTTCTTAACGATGCGCGCAGCATCGCCGGCAGCCGCTGCATTGCAGACGCCGTCCAGCGCGTTCAGCATAAGTGTCGCGCCAGGGCCATACCACGCTCCGCCACCCTCGCCCACCGTGCCCGCGCCCGGCCCTCCACCCGGTGCATTGCATCCCAGTGCGTCTCAGCCTCATGCATCCCAACTCGCTGCATCCCAACTCGCTGCATCCCAACTCGCTGCATCCCAACTCGCTGCATCCCAACTCGGTGCGTCCCAATTCGGTGCGTCCCAGCCCCGTACGTCCCAGCCCCGTCCCCGTACGCGCGCACACTGACGCCTCTCCCAGCGCCCGCGCCCGCGCCACCCGCGCCGCCTCCCTACGCGCCCCCAAACGCAAATTGGGTGCACGTGCGCGCCAACCCCGCCGACGCGCTCCCGGACATCCTCGTCCCCGACCCGGGGGATCCCGCGCGGCCATTTAACTACCGCAGCGTTACGTGTCTGCCGGAGTACGCGCATGTGTCGTTTGAGGTGCGTGTGTGTTTTTTTGGGAAAGGTGGGCGTGGGCTGATGGGGTTGTAGGAATTGCGATTGGTGTGGTATGCGCAGGAGGGTCGGTCGAAGCAGCAGCAGCAGCCGGCCCAGCCTCAACAAGCGCTTCAACAGCGTTTTCAACTGGCCCCGCAGCGTTTTCAACTGGTCCCGCAGCGTTTCCAACTGCCCCAGCAGCCACCACAGCCACCACAGCACTACCATTGGGACACTGTCGAGGTGTGTATTGATACAGGCTGGTATGAATACCATGTAAAGAAGATATCTACAGGGACAGCGTTTATGGCAGCACGCCCCCACAGGTAGTGCAGCGAGTATCCCAACCCTCCCATCGCGGCCTGCACAACCTCCTCAGGCTCAGCAGCAGCAACAGCCGCTGCCTCAGCAGCCGACCCAGCCCCAGCAAGTGCTCCAACGGCAGCCGCAGCCGTTTCAACAGCTCCAGCAGCCGTTTCAGCATCCGTTTCAACAGCCCCAGCAGCCACAACAACCACAACAGAACTACCATGGGAACACTCCAGAGGTGTGTATTGTCACAGACTGGTATAGATACCGAGTACAGAATATATCTACAGGGACAGCGTCTAAGGCAGCACGTCGCCTCCAATGGTAGTGCAGCCAGTATCGCGACGCTCCCATCGCAGCCTGTACAACCTCCCACCCCCGGTAGGCTGCAGTACCTCGCCCCCAATGGAATAGCCAGCATCTCGACGCTTGTACCGTCACCTGTACAACCGCCCCAGCCCGTACAACCTCCCGCATCGGGTACGTCTTCGTTTTCTTTTCCATGCGATTGCACTTCCTGACCCGAACGCGAAGTTGGCCTCGTGATCCTGCCGTCGGGAAATGTGTGCACGCTGGCAGATATTGTTGAAATCCAGAAGCAAGTCATGGAGGGTCTGGGTACGAAGCAACGTTCTTCCTCAGCGATTGAGCTTGACGGGTTTCTTGCAGAGCTCCTCCGTGAACCTGCACCGGCGGACCAAGAAGCTGAGACTGCCGACAGTGGTATGTGCATGCTGTATCATTCCTCAGATACAAGTTCACAGGATTATTGTGGATGTAGACGATGACGAGAGGTCGCCTTCACCCCCTCCTCGTCGCAAGCACAGGCACAGAGACAAGCGAAGTTCGGACAAACTGAAGCACCGCGTCAAGCGCATAGAGAAGATGCTCGACAGACTGCTGTTGGGTATGTCTCCGTCGGCACATTGGAAACCCGATACTTACGAGGTCTATAGAGTCAGAAACGACGGACACGCCGTCGCCTTCAATTAAGGAGGAAGCTGCCTCAACCTCAGCTCTACCCAAGGACGAACCAGCGCCGCTTCTGCACGAAGCCGTGCCCCGAGAGCAAAACTTGGAGGACGAGAGCTCCAAGGCCCCCACGCGAGATGACGTCTTCTCCCTGATCGCGCTGCATGGGGAGCCGCTCACCACATCTGAGCATGACGGGCCACCAACCCGCACTAGAGATCCGTCCTCCATCTCCAGCACGTTCGCGTCCATCATCGAGTTCACGCGTTGCCCGGAGGTGCGGCAGTTCCTCGAGCGTGCGGCGCGCTTCCCAGGCCTGCGAAGCACGCAGTTGTTCAACTTTCCGTGGGTGCTGGACAATCTATTCGACGTGCACGGCGGGGTGGGTGTCTCCATCTACTACACGAGGCGCATCTGACATGTCTCCGCCTAGATCCTTATGTACTGGCTCGACCAAAGCCTCGACCTGATGCAGACACTCGTCTCGTCAGGCTCTTCGCTCGAAGTTTGGGACGCGTCCCTACTCCACAAGATTGACACCGTTTACTGCGACACGCTCCGCCCTGCAATCGGGCACGACGGCCGCCCAGACGACGAGCTCAAGGCGGCGTGGAGGACGTACCGCCACGGCGTACTGCTTTGCCTCACCGAACACGCCCCACCATTCGACGCGGCGCGCGCCCGCGCGCTGCTCCCCGCAGAAGCGGAGCCGTTCGTAGTGCCGATCTTGACGGCGTCGTTCGTCCATGACTTCAATGACATGTGGTGCAGCGTGGACATCGCGCTAAAGGAGGTGAGCCGCGCTGCCCTGCCTCCGCCGTGGGCCGCGCTGACGCATGCAGATCGCGCGGTGGTTCGAGCCCTTCATCGACTACGGCCCCGATTACCACCGCCGCCAACCATTCCACGACGCAACGCTGACCATCGCGCGACACATCCGCGCAGACACAGCGCTCGCCGATCCCGAGCAGGCCGTCACACTGGTGCGCCCGCCGCCCATGCCTCCTGCTCTGCTCAACTGACATCATGTAGCTGTGGACGTTCCTCCGCCGCGAGCGCGCGTGCTTCCTCGCGGTCCTGCGCGCCAAGATGCAACACGCCGCGGCACCGCATGCCGCGCTGCGCAGCCAGCCCGTGCTGCCCGCGCGCGACGCACACCCGACACTACGCAGCCTCCTCGCCTCGCCGCCCGCGCTCGCGGCCGCGATGGAGCTGCGCGCGCTCGACGCGACGCAGTGGGCGTGGGCGGACACGGACTGGGGCGTGCGGCTCGCGGGCGCGCTGCGCGAGGCGGCGCTCGTGCGCGCGTACCGGCCTGCGCTGCTCAAGATCCCGCAGGTGGAGTATATCCGTGGCGCAGTGCTCGCTGCGTGCCAGCGGAGCGCGTTCTGGGACGGCTTGGAGGCGGGAGCGGACTCGTGAAGTTGCGTGGTGATGGATTGTATTGGTAGATAGTGATATGAATAATGTAGTATAATATGAGATGTCAGTGAGACTGCCTTTTTTACCTTTCTACTTCTGGCTGCCATCAGGCAAACAAGATGCTCCGACCCTAAGCGGCGTCGTCGAGAATGGCACCGGCCGTCTGGTCGCGCACGCCCTTCAAAAACCGCACGAGCTCCGTCCCGCCCGTGCCCCGCAGCGGCGACGCCTCCGGCTGCTGCTGCTCAGCCGGGTCCCTGCCCGAGCCCTGCCCAAAGCGGCGCGCCGGCACGACGATGTACATCGTCACGATGCGCATGTGCGCGTCGCGGAAGCGCTTGAGCGCCTGCACGGCGGCGTTGTACGCGGCGCGCAGCTCCGCGTCGCCGGCGTCCTCGACGGCCGCGCGCAGCGGGCGCGGGTCGGCCGCGAGGTGGCGCAGGAACGCGCGGTGGTGGCGCGGCATGTAGGCCTGCATGCGCGCGAGGAAGGAGCCCTGCGCGGTGCCCGCGCGCCCGCTGAGCGCGTCCGCGTGCGAGTACGCGCTGACGCCGAGGAAGATGTCGAGCGCGTGCACGAGCGCGCTCTGTGCTGCGCTCGGGCCGGACAGCTCGCTCGGCGGCGCGAGCTCCGGGTGTGCGGCGAGGCCGTCGAAGACCCACTTCTGCTTCTGCGCGCCCGAGTCGGCGCCGCAGAACCACGGGCGGATGGTGCGGTAGAAGGTGTCGGGGTCGCAGCCGGCGCGGACGCTGAGGAGGAGGGTCTGCAGGTCGTCGATGATGGGTGCGAGGGCGAGGAGGTAGCGCGTGATGCGGCGGCGGGCGAGGGCGTCGCCGACGAAGAGCTCGTCCATCGTTGCGCGCATGATGTCGAGCGCGGCGACGCCGCGCAGCTCCATGCGCGCGCTGGTGAGGTAGAAGGCCTCCTCGTCGGGCGTGCCGCTGAAGAGCGTGAGGGCGCGCAGGTTGTCGGGCGACGGCGGGGTCTGCGCGGAGGGCTGCTTGAGCGCCCAGTTGTAGAGGACGTCGTCGGAGTAGGTGACGACGGGCGGGAGCTGGAGCTGCACGCAGATCTGGAGGAGGGGGATGGTGATCGGGGCGGGGATGTGGATGTCGGCGTCGGAGGGCGGGAGGGAGTGGATGTAGAAGTGCATGAGCCATGCTAGGACGTGGTGCGCCCGTCGCAGCAGCAGCTCGGACTGCATCAGATCCGTAGTGGGTATTGTAAGAAGCTATTTACGATGCAATCAGGACGTTGTAGACGCGGAACAACGGATATAGCCTACCTCGCGAACACGGGCCCGCCATGATTCGGACGTTTCCTTCTCTACATCCGTGATGTCAGGCTTGCTTCCGAGCTGCAGACTCTGCGCCTGCGCTTCATCGAGAAGCACCTCCCAGGGTTCAGATAGCTCTGGCAGGCGCGTCATAGGGGGTTCAGGCGGCATGAAACCCGTCCGGGTATCGACATCGTAATCGTGGGCGGCAAGGGTGGTGGTGTCGACCACTCCCGCCGGCGGACCGTCAACGGTGTCCGGGCGTGGCTGGGACAGGAAATGGCTAGGCAACAGCAAGTCCATGTCTGCGTAGAGGTGAGAGTGAAGGCGAGTCAGAAGGGACTTGGTGGTTTATAGCGGAGATGGGAGGATGTGTAAGACGATGATCACCATACCCAAAATTGCGCTGGATTGCTCCAGAACGCGGCCGATCGCCGACTCGACCATCTCCTAAGTCGTCCAATCCTTCATTCGATTTTTCGCACTCGCTGAAGACGGGAACATCGTTTTATCAGATTGCAGCACCGCCGGATCTCGGCCCTGAATCGAGAGTGCGTCATGGGCACGCAACGTGGCCGGCAAGCTTGTGGGCGCGCATGGACCCTTGGTGGGCCAGCAAGATGGTCACTAATAGTACAGTAATACCGCAGGAATCGCCGTCAGCAGAAGCAAAGGCGCACGACGTGCTAACAAATCCAGTATGCCTATCGTCCACGCTTTCTGTCAGCAGTTGCGTCATCGCTGCCTCAGATTCAAGTGGAAGCGCTCTTCGAGCTTTACACACGAGACGCCTGGAAGCTCGGACCGATGCTCTGAATAAAATATGGGCAGAGTTGGAACGCAGGAACACTGTGCGGTCGGATCAAGAGCGATACTCGGGCATACATGAAAACGGGGCATGTCGGGAGGTAAAGAAACAGCCGAACGCCGTTCAGCCAATGTACATTTCGGGGAAGGCAGGAAGTGTACAGGTCAAGAGCAGGAAACAGTGTATGGCATGAGAACACGGAGCTCAACTCCCCGAGCAATTGCGAAATAGAATCTGGGCCGCTTCCGTACAATGGCCTTACTAGGATCAATCCTGTTGGAATTGGCTGTCGAACAGCTCAATGGTCCGGGGTAGCAGGGAACCCTCGCAAACGCGCGAGGGGGTCTTTCGTAGCTACTGTTACCTTGCGTGGAGCAAGGTTTCTCTCACCCCCGAAATTACCAGGCACCGACCGACACGTGCCCTGTAACGTCACGTCGTCACTCCCATACGTGACATGTCTATCGTCACACCAAACCTCAATGAAAGGGAGGATTTCTCTTCACAAGACGCATTATAAAACCAGTCAGAGATGTTGGTGCAATTTCTATACCTCATTACCTGCCGACAGTTGAAGAATAACATATGCGTGACGGGTGTTGCAAGTGACGTGACAGGTCACGGCGACGCGTTGCGAGTCGCGTCCTGTCACATCCTATCGCGTCGTGCGGTCAGTAGTGCTCCGCATTCAACAGTCGACAAACACTAGGGAAGTGCCGACTGCGTCGGCATAAACCTTGCTCGTCTTTATGAAGAAACAGCTTCGTCATATAAGAGGTTCTTATGGGTGTTACATAAAGCTTAAGAGCATTGAAAAGTTTGGTTGCGATGTGTCTGTGGTCTTATTACAAGTAACTCGAAAAATATTTCATCCCTCTTATGTATAACGAGCTCGGACATTGCACGCTAGCACATATTCCCCAATGATTGTTCTCTGTCTTCATTTAAGTCAATCACGGGCTGAAAAGCAAGGGTGGGCTTCAAAATCATGAATTTACGATAGGCCATGCGGTGCCGGTGAATGCCTCATTTGTGCAAGCCATGAATATTGAATCTGCAGACCAGAGGATCTCGGGCGAATAGCAGGAGCAGCAAGGCTGCCCATGGACCTCAGCATCGTCATCGCGCCCTTGCCAGCAAGCCCCAGCACGCCGACTCGTGGACCCCGTCGGACGCCCTCGTTTTGCCCGTGTTCTCCTTCGCTGCCGGTCGCGCTTGCACACGGACTCTGAGGAGTGACCGATCACTTTTCACACCTGGTCCCGCAGAGGGCGTGATCTAGGTGATTTTGGAGGCTGAGAAGAAATGCTGCATGTTGCAGACATGCGTAAGTCTGGAAGACACACCTTGAGACCCTGTCGGAGATCGTCCCGTGCGTGCTCAGCTTATGCAATGTTTCACCCAGGGAGCTTGCGAGTGAGTGTCGGGGGGACAATGAAGCTGGGATCAAGCAGTTTGCTGAGGGATTGGACCGTGTGCAGGTGCACGCCGGGTCTGCGGTCTGCTAGGTGAGATTGCCACCGGCATAGGCACGTTCATATTTGCTGCAGGAGCTGTTAGATTACTCACCTCAAATTCACTTGTTGATTCATGGGATGTCGAAGATATGCACTAGGCAGCACCGACTGCTCTGGATGCTGGTGAATTGTAGGATCATTGTCGAGAAATGGGAGCTGTGACTGAAGTCACCGATTGTGCGACCGGTCACAATGTCGGCTCTTCGAGTTGTAAAAAACTTCTTGCCCGTCCAATTTTAAGACAATGAAGGCGGTATATATCATTTTAAGCATAGAAAGATCAAGAACGACGAGAGAAAGGGTTCCGATACATGACTGGAGTGCTAGACAGAATAGTAGGTGTGCCGAGCCTTTGTTTGTTCTTGTTGACGATGTGAGTCGGGGCGCTAATAATTACGGGGGTGCGAGATACCTTGACAAGCAAGGTAACTTTGTCTTTTATCTCAATTGTTCATACACTTAGGGACACTGTTATCAGTCTCCCAACATCACTCAGCTCATATTTTTCTATCTGAATGTTTCCACCAATTTGTTGCAGTCACATAAGATGTCAAGTAACACTAATTGTCACTTGAGAAAAAACAAAATGTCCGGAATCCCATTCCAACTCACTATTGAGAGTTCTGATGGCTTAGGATCTTCGAAATATTGTCTATCTTGCTCAGCAATACATAGACGAGCAGAAAGCTATTACTATCAGCACACACTCTTGAGCTTCTCGACTACTCTATATCCATGCAAGGTTTCAGCCGGCGCAGCCGGAGCTTCCCGAGTAGACTAAATACAGGAAATCATCAGAAAATTGTAATCTAATCTATCTTATCTGTTACCTAATCACGCGCGCCACGGCTCGATATCCAATCGACCGACACCGATTTCAACAAATCCCCCTTCGGACGTGCACGGCACGACGACCCGACAATGAGATGGAGATATTTAAGCAAGGAAGATAGGGAAATGCTGCCCTGCGGCCCGAGCGCCATGCACAAACGGAACCGGCTAGGAAAGTCAGCACACTTCCGAAGGGCGCTCAGTCAGTTTTCCGTGTAGGTAAAATCGAGAGAAACGCATGGCATTACTCACCATGTTTACAAGGTGACAGCGAAGATCCCGAAGACGTTAAGTGGAGAAACAAGCTGCATGGCAAGATGCCATCGACTCCCGTTGACGAGGAAACCGTTCTGGTCCAGACCTTACACCGCGACGCAGGTCAATTCCCCGAGCAAGTGTGAAGTGAGATCAAGGTCTCCACCACTTTCGTGCAGTCGCCTCATCATGATCAATCCTTCCGTACCTGCACGGTGTACGGATGATTCCATGATGAGGGGGAGATAGTGGGCAGGGTTATGCAAAATATCTGCTCTGCTAGGGAAGCTAACACACCGCCGTAGGATGTTCAATCAGTTCGTCATATGGTAAACCTGGGAGGAACGCACGGCATCACTTAACCGGTCCACAAGGTAGCCGCAAAGGAAGGGAGGCGTCTCGGGCGCCGGAACACCTATCTTCGTGCGTCCAAGTGGGGAAGCAAGCTGTAGGGGGAGATGGGTCATTGATTCCCATTAATGAGGAAACTGACGGACTCCAATAGCCTTCCTTGTCTAGACCTGAGATACGAGACAAATGCACTGACCGCCACAGAAAGGATCACGCACTGCACGACATAGCTTCGCAAGCAGAGGGCAGGTAGAGCGCTATTCCCAGGACAAAATCAGACGTAGAGAGTAGAACAGAGTCAGCATCCCAAAGATCTGAAGCAGAGAAGCTTGTATAGGTAGATAAGTTGGACAGATCTCTCGACAGACTGACAAAAAAAAAATGCTCGAGGCCTGGCACCGCAACATAAAACGCTCCCAGACGTAGGGTTTGACTTACCAGAAACGTCGTTCCGTGCTTCATCAATCTTCACCCGCGGTGATATCCCTTAGGAACTTCGCGAAGGCCAGATGGCCCACTAAAATTGACAACCCCGCTGCTGATGACTAGAAGGAGAGATGCCACAATCAGACGGAAGATGGCTTTCATTAACATCTATCTCATTGTATGGCTGTGGAACAAAAGACTGTGCAGCCGTCATGGCTGTCTTCCTGCATCGCGAATTTCAAAACCTTCACGGCCAGATGCATCCGAGCACAAAGAGAACGAGTTAGTCGGATGTCGATCAAGTAGGTGTGGGCTAGTTTCAGAAGACGTATGGTATGGGTCCAGGGGGTAAGTTCATGGCGTGAATCTGCGATGAAACGATCAGTGAGGCCATATAAGGTTCAGTATCCCAGGTACTGTAACGAAGCAAATGGACACTTCTAGCTCCACCGACGCGCCGATTCCAAGTATCCCAAAGGGCGGCGACGGTAAGCTAGCCGACCCAGACGCAGAGCTGAAGGATCCCAGCAGAAGGCGGGCTATGGATTCTGTGACGTGTGGCCCACAAAGGCCCGTTAATTCCGTGATGGGTGTCTTGGTATGATGAGTGTCTTATGGAGAAGAATACGACAGACGGTGATTAACAAAGCTCTGGAAACACGTCGGAAGTAAGCAGGAACAAGTCCAATTGTCTTTGGGCCAAGCAGGCGCCAACATACTTACTATATCCGGGAGAGAGCTGATGCTTCTTTGCTGTCTTTTGTTTCGCGCTTTCACGCGTCGCACCATGTCTCTCCTTGCTAATTGTCTTTGCAGCCTTGTCGAAGCCCATCGCTCCTTGGGACGTGGAGATGTCTACGCAGCAACACAAAAGACTCGCTTTTTGGCGCCGTCCGCGGCGTTGTCCAGAGACATTCGAAGCAGCGCACTTTTGTTTTCGACTTGAGATCACACATCGCCCTGGCACACCGCAGATCTAGTTGCCCAAAGATAGATCTCAACTCCAGCTGAGACGTTGGCTATATAACTCGTAGCCAAGATGGCTGTGTGCCGCACCGAACAACAAGAGCTCTCTCCCAGACAACTGTCGCGATCGCTATGGCCTACTACTCTACCCCTGCCGCCGCGAACTTCTATTCACCTCCGTCGCACTCGCATAAGCAGCGCGGCATGCGCCTCTGCGACCAGTGTGGAGCCGTCGAGCAGCCCGGTATCAAGCAATTCCGTCTCTGTGGCGGCTGCGTAAGTCCCCGACCCCGGCTCCTCGTCATCCAGACATTGACCATCTCCCTTCCCCGAACAGATGACGACCAATTACTGCGTAAGCATTCCACCTCTCATAGGCGACCTACACCGAACTGACTCTGCTTACAGTCTCCCGATTGCCAAAAGGCCCATTGGCCATCGCACAAGGCCATCTGCCAGCATACCACCGCACAGATCTCGGCGGCCAAGCAGCAGCCGATAAGCGCCGAGTACCCCGACGAAAACCTCGCAAAGCTCCTGCGCAAGTTCACGTCCATGCACGCTTCGGTGCTCGGCTGGGCCGGATTCCAGGCGCTGCAGCTGAAGCGCGTGCCGTCCAATGTCCGGCAGCACGCGCTCCTCGTCGAGCTCAGCTTCAGCCCGACCGGGGACTCGCACCGGCAGTCAGCACCTTTCCTCCGCCGCCTCGATCTTTTCGCTGACTTACCCCGCCGTCTTTAGATTCGTCATCAGCGGCACGCACATCGTCCCCCGCACGTACGTCACGAGCCGCGACCCGCTCGTCGCCGCGGACATCCAGCGGCGCGAGGAGCGCTGCCGCCGCGCGGGCGGCATCGGCACCGCCGTCGTGCTCATCCAGTGCGGCGGCATCAGCCAGGTGATGCCCGTCGAGGTCGACCCGCCGAGCAAGATCACGTGGGACGCGCGCGAGGACTGGGCGGACGTGCTCAACCACTTCGTCGCGTCCGGCCGCACGGACTTCAAGCCGATATCGACCACGGCGCGGGGGTGAGCTTTTGGCTTGTGCGTTGGCGCGTCCGTTCACGCGTTGACGCAGTGCTGGTCTCTTGCAGGGTTTATTACGGGTGATTGGGTGCCCGCGCTGCTGTGCGCTCGTGTAGACGCGCTGGGCGCTGGCATGCCCGCGTTGCAGGATCGTCGTTTCGCTGCCGCGCCTTCTTTCTGGATTGGATTGGATCTGCGTGATGGTGCTCCCTGGACCTCTTATTGTACACCTGTCGGGCTTATTGTTCTTTCTTGCTGCCCTCCCGGCTCACTAGCAGGATCTTCGTCGCTTTCGTCTTTAGCATGCTTCATATCACTGTATCATTATTGCATTACTCGGCTGTACTCCTATCCCCTGAACATATTATAGTCTCATACCAAAAACCCGCGAGACCATACTGCTAAGTTGTTGTCGTCCGAGTGTGATCGTGGAATAATGTTTCACCGCGGATTCAAAGCTAGGATCGGCGGTCCGGAGGCGGGCCGTTCACTTGAGCGTCGGCCCAACACATGCTCACGAGTCACCACCGCATCGACGACGTTGTCCTCAGCACTGCCAGCAGTGTTGTTACTGACCCGGGTTATAACCAATATGGTCATTTCGAGAGTCAATTGATCCTGAATTGACCCCAAATAACCCCGGGTCAGAGCAGTCAAAAAGGTCAATTCATTCTTCATGCTCATTCTACTATCTAGAAACTGTTACGCCTCATCTACGGCCTCAATCGGGTTCCCTGCAACCTTCCTCGCACCTGTCACGCCAGAAGTAGGTGTCTCGGAACTGCTAGTGCCACCTTCAGCAGACCCCTTCAGTTCAGCGATATACATCTTCAAGTTCCACACAATGGATCCATAGCAACTACAAGAAAATGTCTTTGCTCCTACCGTCAACTTCACTAGGCGTCTGTCCGTAGGTGCAGCTCTTGCGGCGTCGGCGTCGGGCATGCGCTTCACGCTGCCGACCAACTCATAAACCTATGTCTTTCAGAACGCCGATGGTGTCTACATGCCCGAAAACTGTCCGTAAGCGTTGATACTAAGCTTCGATATGAAATAGGCTTCCGTCTGCCCGTGCCGGTGCGCCGCTGCCAGCTCAGTCGCGTGGTGAGCACCGAACTAACTTTCCGGGCGCTTTTCGCGCGATACTCGGTGCCTGTTCTCATGCATGAAAGGACAGTCAGACGTGTCCAGATGACTTTCCTGTACGCCTTCTCATCGAACATCTATTCTGTCCGCATGACGCACTGATGTGTTATCTCACAGCTGTTCTCGCCGGTGTTCCTATACAGTCTTTCTCCCATACAGTATAGAGGCCATATCGCGATTAAGCTTCCACATGGAGCTTGCATCTACGAGTGTTGCTTCATGACTTTGCTCGTCTGCTGGGAACCGTGTGAGCCACGCGCCGGCCATCCCACGCACATATCGACGCGGCACCGGCCAGCAGCAACCCGCCCGACCAGCGATGCCCCCTCTGGTGCAGCGAGCGTCAGATAGTGCGAACGGCATTATGGCAAAACAAACAGGCATGTGGTTTCCCCTCTCGAATCCCACTTGGCTTCTGTTCTCTGCTCTGCGTGCCAGCGCACCGCGCAACTGCTGATACCATCTCTAAGTGCGTCTTGCTTCGAGCTGCCTAACTACGCATCTGCGCTGTCATGCCAGCAGGAACCACATGCGCCGCTGCTGCCACGTATGCTGCACTCCTGTATTTGCTGGCACCAGCTTCCGGCGCGACCACTCGCAAAGGGCGTATCTCGGAGCAGATGGTTCTGTGCATATGTCTCATGCGGTGCGTTCATCCATGGCAAAACTCTGGAAGCGGGGGGTCGCAATTCCATAAAATGGTGGGAGAACGTCAGTTCTGGACAGGCGGATTCTTCTCCTCTCTGGGCCTGCGCGCAAGCCGACATGGTGTTCCCGTCGATGATCTTCCGCAGCATGCGCCTGCTCGCTTTCTTTACTGTGTCGCTTGGTTTCCTAAGCAACGTGTTGGCGTTTGACATCACCAAAAACGACAACGTATGTCTTCTTCATAGTGTCCATCATAGCGACATCTTAATCTGTATCTCTTACAGCTTGCGGTGTACGTCCGGTGGCTGTATGTGCCTCGTCATCTTATTCTTTTTGCAGATACTGGGGCCAGGACTCGGCTGGCAACCAGGGCCAGCTGTCCGAGTACTGCGCTGACGACATAATCGACAACGTCATCCTGGCCTTCTTATACATCTTCAACGGCAAAGGCAGCGAGCCAGTCATCGACTTCGCGAACGTACGTCCATTTGCAGATCTGCAGTATCATGCGCGACCTCACATCGCGTCCACCAGATCTGCAGCTCATCGGGCAACTCCGTCTTCCCGGGCACTGACCTCGCAGATTGCTCATTCATGGCATCGCAGATCGAGGCATGTCAGGCGAAGGGCAAGATCGTCACGTTGAGCCTCGGGGGCGCCACAGGCCAGGTCGGGTTCTCCTCCGACTCGGCTGCGCAGAGTTTTGCGGACAACATCTGGAATCTGTTCCTCGGAGGCTCGAGCGACATCCGTCCCTTCGGAAGTGCCGTGCTCGACGGGTACGTCATTGTTGTGCTGTCCGTCCTGCTTCGGGCCCGTTAAAGTTTGTGCGGTCGGCAGGGTCGATCTTGATATCGAGAGCGGTTCTCCGAGCCATTATGCAGCCTTCGTGAACCAGATCCGGTCTCATGCGAGCGGTAAAAGCAAAAAGTCAGTTGCTGTCTTACCGACGTACTGGCTGCTGTCTGATGCCTTTCTTTTAGGTACTATGTCACTGCCGCACCTCAGTGCCCATTCCCGGACGCGAGTATCGGTGCTGCGTTGAATGCGGCTCCCTTCGACGCAGTCTTCGTGCAATTCTGTATGTTTTCATGAAGATGGTGGACTGCTAATATATTGACGACGAACTCTTGAACGCGTAGACAACAACTTCTGTGGCCTTGATCAGCCTAGCGTGAGTACTTCGGGTTTGACGCCGCGAAATAATGCTGACAAGATCCCGACATGACGTCTGCAGGATTACAACTTTGAGACCTGGTGAGTGTAAAACTGGCTGCGAGTGGCCTGCTTTCGCTCACAATCATACAGGGACAACTGGTCACGCACCCAGTCGTCGAACAAGAATATCAAAGTGTACATTGGCGCAGCTGCGAGTTCTAATGCCGCCGGCGAGGGCTACGTGAGCGCTACCACGTTGGAGAACTATGCGACCTCTGCCCAGGACACATACAAGTCCTTCGGCGGCGTGATGATGTGGGATGCTTCCGAAGCGTACAGTAAGTATCCGACGGCGGTACTTATGCCCAGTGGCTGACGGTGCCGCGCGTGGTTCCAGAGAACAACCGATACGACAAGGCGATTAAGAACGCCATGACCGCGCATGCTGCCACGCTGGAGGCGAAGAAGCAGCCCAAGGGCAAGGCACCTCCCAAAAACGACCATTCGGATGATTCATCTGACAAGATCACGCCAGAGAAGAAACCGCATGTTCTGTCCAGGTTTTTCCGACTTTAGACCAGTGTATCCATAACTGTTTTCGGGGTTTATTGTGTCTATGCTTTGTTGTATTTTATGGGAAGAGCAGATTCAATTCTGCATTTGTTCTGGGAAGTAGCCTCAATCTCAATGTATTTGTACGAATGAAATGACACACATACTTTTCAAGAGTTGAGCCGTCGGATAGCACCAGTTCCTATATGATTCTGTGTGCGTCGTTGCGTCGTTCAACCGTCAATCTAACTTCAACGCGTTTGATTTGCGCTGCTCAGCTGGTGTTCTGAACTTGAGTTCGGGTCCTCCGCGAAGAGTCGGAAATGGCTTGGGCGCTTGCTCGGAGGCTCCGCACACAACGTGCTCACGTAATCCATCGGCGTCTTCCGAGAACTTCCGCCGGGCGCCTACCAGTGCCTCCTCGGCCCTTGACTTCGTGACCCTTCCTGACTACAACCTCCACCCCTCGTCCCGAACGCACTGTTCAGTACTGCCTCATCTTCTGATCAGACAACCCTGTATCCATTATGTCTAACCTAGCAATGCGCAGCAGGACCTCTGCTTCCAATCTTGCCGATGGTTCGCGCACTGTCACACTTGAGGAGGTACAACCACGCCAAGAAGGCCTTGAGGCGTCTGCAGAAGATTCGACAGCCGGAACGTTGAGGCTGCATGGGGGCCCGCGTAGTCAGCAAAGGGTAGCTTGGGTGGAGGAAACCGTTGACAATGAGTCGTTGGGCAGAAAGAAGACCAAGAGTGCGTTCTCTAAGATCCGTGCTGTGCCTGTCAGTGGGGCAGCTTGCTAATGATTCCTTCAGTCTGCTGCATCTACCACAAGCCGAAGAAATTTGACGAGTCGTCTGATGAGGAATCTTCGGACTCGGATTCTGACTCGTCGTGTGATGGCCACCATCCTCACGACCACAATCATGTTCATGCGCGACGTCACCGAGATGAAGATGCTGAGCACGTTCACACAATACAGCACGATGAGCAGGAGGTCAATGCGTACGAACGACTTCCAAAAGAAAAGGGTAAAGGCAAGGGCAAGTGCACGGACAATTGAGCAATAAGCAATCAATGTTCGTGATGCATTTGGCGCGGCTTCCTGTTATACTTGCTGATCTTCCTGCCCAAGGCATTTCAGCTTTGTATATACCCCAATTTTCGACCTATCATGACGTCGTGTTTTCATACTGTAGGTCCGTGTAATACTTCGTAGTGTATTCAGGCTACGGCAAGCCCAATGTCTTTTGCAGTGCCATTGTAAGCGTCAACTGTCATCGGCCGTCTGCTTCAAGCCACAACGTTTCCTGTTCATTTCAGCCCTTCATAGCGTCCCTGCATTCGTGAGAGGTCGGGCGATGTTCGAGTTACCGACAGATGCCCCCTAGCACCATAAGGTCTACGCGACATGATCTCTCAAACCTGGATCAGAGGACGGCTTTCCTACTACCTCCGACCGCATAGTGTCGGCGTGGTGTACTGTGTAGTTTATCGCAATCTGCGCAAAAATCCTGCGCGGGTGCCTAGCCTAGAATGGCTAACGGAAGAGAAATTGTTCCGACGCTGACGTTGATTCCTTCGCCGACGTCCAGTTGTCGTTTTCACAGCACACAGCATTAAGCACAGCACTATCATTATCCCGGCCGATCTCGCGAATGGGTAACTTACATACCTATGTATAGAAGAGAAGACTTCTATGACCGAGCCGCTATTCACAAGGCTGTGAAGCCCCACCATTGGCCAACGCCTTCCACTGAGGGACAATAAAGCAAACCAACCTCAGTCCTGTGCATGTTGCTCCCACAACTTTTCAGACCCCCTGCACACCTGCAATTGCTCAAGTTGAAGTCGGTGAGCGGAATTCACCGTCTTGATTGCCATGATCGGGGCTTATTTACGATCATCCGACGTTGCAGGACCTTAATGGATTCGCGTCCGTCTAATAAAAGACCGAGTCCGTCTCCGCAGGCGGGGTCGTCTAGCAAGCGGCCCAAATCCCTCCGAGCTTGTCTGGCCTGTCGCAAGCAGAAATGCAAGTGCGAATACAAGCTAGGATATGACCATACTTGCCAGCGCTGCCGCACGCTCAACCTCGTCTGCACGTTCAACAACGATGAAGACACTGTCGCGCTGCTGTCTATAGATGCGCGACACGGTTCAGACCAGCCCAACAGTCCGGACGAGTCGTCTGTAGAGATGGCAGCGCGCATCGAGACCCTGGAGGCGGCTGTCCAGTCTCTCCTGGCCGCGCAAGGCTACGAGTCTCTCGACGCGTACCGACTAAATTTCGAGGAGCTTGCTGCGTCCTCTCCCGCGTCTTCCCAGCCCGCCGCTCAGTCGCCAGACTCGATTCCTATGAAGTCAACTTCTGACTCTGACATTCTGTCCATCCCGATACACCGATGGTCGGTGCCGTCCCTGGCAGTCCGCGACTTCATCCTGAATCAGAGAGGCCCGCAGTCTCGCTCGACCTCCGGTGTGAATTTGACTTTGAGCGGCCTCATAACACCGAAGCTCAGCGAGGATCTTCTGCGTATGTGCGTAGGACCGGGGTCTTCAGCTCATCCGTAATGTCTGACAGTCGCATTGTTCTTCTAGATTCGGGCAGCTGTACCAGCCATGGCTGCCATATACAGTGCCGCTACCACCGTCCTCCATCCTGCTCCTCCTGACCGTCTACGTGCTGGCCTTCCGCCACCTGCCCGTATCGGCGAGGCGCGCATCACTGTACCAAGCGGTCTTGCAGCGGTTCTACAACTGCCTGATGGCCTCGCTGATGTCGTTCTGCACGGAGGTCGAGACGGTCTTCGCGCTCTCGATCATCTACAAGTGGGCACCGCCCGCACCGCCCGGCACGGACATTAGCTACTGCCAACCTGCGTTCTTGCTCGGTGTTGCGTCCCGATTTATGACTAGCCTCGAAGTCGACCACGCGCCGGCGATAGTGCTTCAGACCAAGCGGAATCCCACGGCGTTTGGGAATCTGTCGGCAGAGGAGCTGAACGCTGTTCTCGAAAAGGCGCGCCTGGTATGTACGCCATCGTGATTCCATATCCACAATGAACCTAACGAGTTTCCTAGCAATATACGATCTCCTTAGATAGGAACGCGTGAGTACCTTCACTTTACGGCTTGTAAGGTGCCAATTCAACCGCTAAATCATCATTTCACTTCAGAGCAATACTTGGCACAAGCCTGCCTCCAATTCCATTCCCAGATCCACAGCCTGCCTTGGTTCTGGGCCCGCCAGACGTCAGCAACCCGGAAAACTGTCGTGATGCTCGCATGATCTACTATTTTGCTCTCCTGCAGATCGCCACCGAGGGCATGGAGATTCCTGGGCCCGGTGCTTCTGCCGTGGGGCCTGGACCTGGCTGGCTGAACGCCCTCGTGCAGCACGGCGACGCGGTGCTTCATAAGCTTGACGAATGGGACGCGGACTTCACTCGTGTGCTTGGTAGGCCGAGCCCATTGCCCTTTGTCAGTCGCTCGGCGCTGATTAAGACTCGCACAGCGAACGTCCCCGATTCCCAGGTCTTCTACTTCCGCGTGCTCCACTGGGAGTACTGGGGCTACCGCCTCATGATCCTGACTCGCCTTATCGTTGCGTGCAGGCATGGAGATTCTTCCGACCTGCCGTTGAATGCCATCGGCTATCTTCACGAGACGCGCTTGGCGCATTTATCGCGGTGGAGCTCGCTATCGGGCCCCGTTGCAGAGGCCATCGTGCGCGACGCCGTAGTAGGCGACGAGCTCCTGGATATTCTAGCCGTCGTCCCCGACCACGTCTTCAATACGGTCATGTTCGCTACTGCGTACATCATCAAGGGCCAGACCTGGTCGCTCGATTACACCGTCGGCGAAGTCAAGTACGAGGAGACGGACGCCATCGTGAACCGCCTCGTCGAGATGCTGGACAAGATCTCGCTCCGGAACGACCACCTACCGAAGAAATTCGTCGCTCTGATTCACGCACTCATGCGCAGCTGGAAGGAAAAGCGACGGCGGCTGCGAAGGGCCGCGGAACGCTGGGTCTCCACGCGACCGGGGAGATCGAGCGACAGCCTGAGCACGAGCTCGACCGCCGGGCCTGTATCGCCTCTGAATGGCGTCGTTGGCGATGTCTTCAACCTGCCATCCTTCGACGTTATGGCTTTCGATGGAGATCCTATCATGCAGTACGCCGGTGCTCCGGATGTTTCCCTCGACCAGTTGGTGGACATGTTTGGGTACAATTTCTCCCAGCCGTCGCTGCCATCTCAACCGCAGTACGCCCAGTCCTCACCGCAAGCACAGCACTCATTCTGGCCGCCGGCCTAAGAACTTCTTGCCAGTCTGTGGCGCCGTGTATATATTTATCCCCTTAAAAGACGGGACTCAACTTAGGTACGGCCTTTACAGACCGTCGGTCTATCTTCGTGTCACTCAAGCCGCCGCGTTTACAGGTGCTTGGCGGGATCATAGACGCGGCACTGGACGGATCGACAACTTGTCAGGGTCGGAAGCATCCCTGCCGCTGTTTTTGCCGTAGTATTCCCACCCCGTCCACTCCACGCCCGAGTAACGCCTGCCAGCTAGTGCAGTGCTAGCGCGCAGACCAGAAGAAACGTCAAGTAGATATGTACTACTACCAGTGCTCGATATGCCCATGCGATGAATACCCTGGACTCTGTACTGAAGCGACGCGAATATGCTCGGCCCTGAATGGACTTCACAAACCGATCGCGAGTGCCGATGCTCTGCTCTCACGAATTACAGCGGGATCTTGTGGCCTCATGTGTGGGGCAGAATTTCGCGATGTTCCATGCCGTGTCATCGCGCGTACAGCAATGCGCTTTCCACATTACCCCATGCGGGTCAATTGCAGCCCCACACACCGGTTGTCCTCCGTCCGCCATTTGCGCCCAAGTTGCGCCCTTCCTCCAGGCTTCTTGCGCAGTCTGCTGTGATGGACGTCTCCGGCGAAAATTTCCTCCGTCTAGAGCGGAGCAAGGGTTTTTCCGCTTTCTTTGCCTTCCTGGACTCCTTTGATGCAGAACGAGGAAACGGCAAGGTCAGATCCGGACACAGCTCTGTACGTTCCTAGCTGCGGAGTGCTCAATTTGAGTTTCCCCGTCGTATCGCCGGGTTTTGCTGTGTTGGTCGTCGCCATAAACTACAAGGAACGATCACCCAATGCGGACACCACAAGGAAGCATCGAGCCACAAGAAGACTGCGGAGACGGTCTCGTCTGGCCTCCTGCACCGGTGACGACGGTGTCGTGGCTGCACAGGAACTGATACATTTCGACTCGAATTCTTGTTAAATGGCTGTACATGGGGGCAAATTATTTACGTGGCTTGAAATGCTTTTCCAAGAAGGAGGAAAGAATGATGCGTATTCCGCAGTGACCCCAATGAAGAGTAAAGCGGTCGCGCGCACGATAGCCAGAGATACATTTGAATGACGATAAATGGCATTGAATTTTTGGAAAAAATCAAGAGTCGTGTCTCAGCGGACGAGAATTCTGTCCCCAGTCACTGAGTCAGTGTTGATCCCATCCAACGACGCCACAGGCCACCGTTGTTCTACAACGCGAAGATCCGCACGGTGGGTTCAATTCTGTAGAAACGGCGGTATAAACTGAACTCAAAATAGCGAGACGAGATCAGATATCAATTGTTTCGACTTTCTTCCGACGCCTCGTGATCTGTGGCATGCTCAGATCCGAAGTATAAAATATATCGGTCGCTCACAACGTCGGCCGTAGCATCGCACTTCGAAAGTCCTTCAGGAGGGACTTACCCGAAGTGGTTAAGGACTATTGAGCTGTCGCTCGCCGCTGATTTGAAGGATGCGAAAACATGGGGCCAGAGCATCGATTCTTGCAAGACCTCACCGATCACCGGCCACCATGCAATAGTGCACAGCAGCTTCAGAATCTAGAGCAATGGACAAGCCAAGGGCCCTGGGAAGTGTACGAGCAAAGAGACTTGCTGCTGCTCTCTGTATTTCTGGGAGTGAGCCCATCGTGGATCGAACCATACATAATGCAATATGAAATCTTGTCATAGATGTGCTATTTGACTCACTTGAGAACGATGGGTCCATGTGGAACATGCCAAGGGGGCCAATAGGGACCTTGTATAGGATAGGAGTAGGGACAAAGTGACGTCGTGCACGTTGAACAGACGAAGAGAACGATACGATGGATCCACCTGGATCTAGGATGAATGAAACCAGTCCATTTGACAGGAACGAAAAATTGAATAGACGAGGACCGCTTGGCGCCGAAGGGAAAGGCTTACGAATCCTCAGCCGAGATGAGCGAGGAGTCCACCTTTACAAACCACAGGCTTCCGAGCCTGCTTCAGCCCAGTTCCTCTCCCTCCCACTGGGCTATCTTTCGCCTGTGTACTCTCATCATCTGCTCGTCAGCCCACGAATAGCGATCCCATGTCTTCAGCGGACGAAGATCCTAACGAGAATGAGAATGCCCAGAACGCGAAGAAGCGGAGGGTCCAGAGAGCCTGTGATGTTTGCAGGCGAAAGAAAAGTACGTGTTTTCTGACTCGGATCTAAGTACATATGCTCATGTTATTGGTAGTACGATGTAGGTTGCCATGCGCAAGATGGTGGTATCTAATTCCAAATTCCTAACGGTTCTTTCAGGTGATGGAGGTCAGATGCCGGGTAACAGATGCTCGAACTGTATCGCGTACAACTTCGAATGCACGTATGTCGAGGCAGCCAAGGTATGTACTCCTAACGGTTGATATCCATCCGAACGCTCTAAACGACCGTCCGATGTAGAAACGCGGGCCTCCGAAGGGGTGCGTACATATTCCACTATCATACTTCCGCATAATTCACCCCTTTCCCGTAGGTACGTCGAGAGCCTCGAGTCGCGTCTAGAGAAGATGGAGGCTCTGCTGCAGCGGGTACGCCGTTTCATCCTGTACTCCGAATTCTGAGTCATTGACAGAGCCCCAGCTATGCCCCGATGCCGATTTCTCACAAGAGCTTGGCATGCAGTTAGACCGAGATAGCTGGCCTCGTGACGGTCGTGCTGTCGACAGACCACCTGGTATCACCGTCAACAGTGGCTCAAACCTCACATCATCTCGTATGCCCTCCCCGGCTCCTAAGGCAGGAGAGAGCAGCGAGGCTACTCCTGGCAACGATGAATTGGAACCTAGCGACGACGAATACGTGCAAACGAAACTTCTGCAGGAGCGAATGCGAGAACTCTCTATCAACCCAATGCAGAATAGATTCTTCGGCAAGTCCAGCGGCGTGAGACTCGTCCAGACGGCTCTTGATCTCAAGTCTGAGTATTCCGGGAAAGAACCGCAAGATGCTCATACCGATATGCTCCGACGACCTGAGTTCTGGACGCTACACCCAGTCAGTACGGCTTTTCTGCTACCGAGGCGATACACTAAGCAGTCTTTTGCAGTGGGAACGCGTGGAGCTTCACTCGGATACAGGCAAATACACATATCCAACACAGGAACTGATCCTGGATCTCGTCAACCTATATTTCAAGCATATCAACGTACTTCTACCGCTCTTGCACCGCCCAACGTTCGAAGCGGCCCTTGCGGACGGCCTTCATCATCGTGATGAAGGCTTCGGCGGCGTGCTGCTCCTCGTCTGCGCTTGCGGCTCCCGATATTCCAACGACGAGCGCGTTCTACTCGAGGGCACGGAGTCATGGCACTCTGCCGGATGGAAGTGGTTCTCACAGGTGCAGATGGTCCGCAAAGCCCTTCTGACGGCCCCATGTTTGTATGACCTGCAGATGTATTCGGTACGTCTGTTATCATCTTGCGATGGTCGGCGGTGGCTCAGGCATTTGGGTAGCTGGCTGTATTGTATCTCCAAGGTTGCTCTGCGCCGCAAGCGTGTTGGACTATGGTCGGTATCGGAATACGTGTCGCGCAGGATGTTGGTGCCCATCGGCGAAAAGTCTATAATGCGACGATCACTGTTGAAGATGAACTCTGGAAGCGGGCATTCTGGTAAGCCTATCCTTGGTCTTGTGTGGAGCAACGTCCGCTGACCTAATTGATTAGGATTTTGGTTGTTTTAGACAGATTAATGAGCTCTTCGCTCGGCCGACCTTGCGCCATCCAGGAGGAAGAGTCAGTCCATTTGTTACTCGGTCATACACCCCAATCTGATTGACATACTTATCAGTTTTGATATCGATTTTCCAACTGAATGCGACGATGAATATTGGACCCATCCTGACCCCGAGCAAGCATTCAAGCAGCCGCCGGGGAAGGAGACTTACATGTCTTATTTTATTTGCTTTTTAAAGCTTAATCAGATCCTGGCTTTCGCTTTGAGGACAATAGTGAGCACAGCATGATTCTTGCTTTGCGTAATTTCTAATCGTGTCCGATTTAGTACTCCATCAACAAGTCAAAGATCCTGCTGGGTTTTGTGGGCCAGCAATGGGAGCAGCATACCGTTGCGGAACTTGACTCCGCCTTGAATAAATGGATAGATTCCGTCCCAGATCATTGTATGTTCAGATCAGATCTGACAAGGTCTATACTGACTTTGGTGATTCCGTCAGTGCGTTGGGATCCTACTCGAGAGCATGACATATTCTTCCTGCAATCTGCCAGCCTCTATTGCACATACTACCACCTGCAAATCCTCATCCACCGCCCCTTCATCCCCTCGCCTCGAAAACCATCTCCACTGTCTTTTCCGTCCCTTGCCATTTGCACTAATGCAGCGCGATCATGTAGTCACGTCATCGACATCCAGCGGCGTCGCACACCCGGTACACCGTTTCCTAACTTACAGGTCAGATAAACCTAATCCCCTTACCCCCTTCCAGGCTTATATGGCTCATTGATCCTTGTCCAGCTGCCTGTCTTCACAGCTGCAGTCGTGTTGCTGCTGAGTATATGGGGTGTAAAGCGATCAGGCGTGTCCATTGATCCTGTCAAGGAGATGGAAGACGTACATAAGTGCATGCGGGTGCTCAAGGATGCCGAAACTAGGTACGTACTGGCCCTACTCATATGATCAGCTTCTGATACAACGGTCTCATAGATTCCATGGAGCCGGGAGACTATGGTATGTTGTCAGAGCGCTAAACTGTGGAACTTCTGATGCATTTTTTGTGAACACATCTAGGGATGTGCTCTACGAGTTAGCCTCGGTAGGCGACTTGCCCTTGCCGCAGCCCAGTCCCGCTGCGTCCGTCAAGCGTGAGCGGGACTCCGACAGCGTTTCAAACAACTCTTCACCTGCAGCTGCCGTCTCTTCGCCGACCACGCCACAATCGCAGGATGCGCCACGTAACATCGCAGGCTCAAGACGAGTCTCCACCCAGACTGCCTCTAGATCGAACAGTTTGTCAATGCGCCAGTCTTCGTCGTCCACCACGCAGCCACCCGTGGTGCCATCGCAGCAAATACACACTTCTCCCCTCGCCACGAATCCCTATTCGTACACCTCACATCCCATGAGCAGTGATGAACTCGGGCGGATGCCTATATATCCTAATATTCCCCAGGCTCCCGCATCTATGGGTCCGTCCATCGACTCTCTCACCAACATGTGGTACATGCACAGCGGACATGGACCCGAGGCGGCGTCTGGCAGCACCCATCGCTATGATCGGGCCGATGACCTCGCAGGGATGTTCCCCGTCGACCAGCTGGTGGGCGAGGCCATCTTCACGCAGGGCCTCGATATGCCCCTGGGTGGCCCGTGCATGATGGGCGGCACACAGCAGGCGAACGGATACGGCTACCACGGGATGTCGTCGGGACAGAGCGGGCACATGCAGCCGTCGGATCCCGGACGATCGACCTACGGGATGGTGCAGGACCCACAGGGAAATACACGCGCCGTTCCGAGCCAACAGAGCGCTGCCCCGTGGGCTGCGGCGCCTACGGGCTTCGAGTGAGTCTTCGGGTAACGTCCTTGCGCCAAGCCACTCACACTTCCCCGCCCGCAGGTTGGACGACTGGGACGCGTATCTCGCGACCATATCGGGCATACAGCAGCATATGCCGGGCGCTCCGCCTGGACATTAGACAGCGTTTTTTTTTGATCATCGTGGTGTAGCGTTCGTTTCGCCCTCGTAGCTGTCGCACTGTTGTCTCTTTATACTTCATTCACGCTCTTCGTTCGTATACTAATGCTCCCCGTGTATCAATAGTTCCATCCGGAGATTATCGCGTGTATAAATAGCGAAGCTTTCTCCTGCTGCCATAGACGATCTTGCATGTGAATTTTGCATCGGGCAATATGAGGATACCGATTTCTGCACGTTGTTAGACGCTTGTTGGATGATCCGTGGTTCGAGGACCCATTGTGCGCGATTCCATTGGATTTGTGGTTTCATGTCTGCCAATCATCCACAGCGACGGGCGCCGTGCTATAGTGACCGCCGTTCGGTATCGTACAGTGGGCTTACGCGCTCCTCTGCCTGGGTATGGGGTCAAAGAAAACTCTGCTGGTTGCACTCTGGTGTACTGCGTGCCGCTCTGGTGTACTACGTGCCGCCTTGTCGGACAGTCAAGCCGAACGCTGACTTTGGCCTGACTCTGCCTGACTCGGCTGAAAAATATGTAACCAGCACAGTTCTGTTTGCTTCTTTTTTCCACTCATTGGATTCTTGACATCCAATCAGCCTCGTCAGCGAACTGCCCGAGGGCCGAAAAGGACACGATCGAACAAATGATCATTTACGAGACCTGCCATATATAGGGCACGATGCCGGAGTAGACGCGGCCCCGGAAAGGGCCTTACATTCGGAACAGCCTCCCGCGGCAGTAAGTCCCATTGCCCATTCTGTCTCATTCTTCAACATGTCGTCTGGAGAGGAAGACTTCAGCGAGCGCGAAACCGAGAAAGCCAAGGAGTTGAAGAAGCGGCGGGTACAGAGTCAGCGTGCGTGCGATAGATGTAGGCTCAAGAAAGGTGCGTCCCTGAGTTAAGACTAACTGTATGACGATCATGTGCTGACGGTAGTTGGCGAACCACGATCTGCAGTCCGATGTACGCAGAATGCTCTGCTTCATACTGCTCACCAGTTGACACGGCTGTGTAGGCAATGGCGGCCAGGAGCTCGGAAAGAAGTGTTCGAATTGCGAAGCGTATGACTTCGACTGCACATACAACGAGGCCACCAAGGTGCGATGTTCACTCATGCAGGGGAGCCTGGTGTCTTATCATAAATGCAGAAACGTGGGCCATCCAAACGGTTGGTTGCTTACTGCATTCGCGCCGTAGTTCGTTAATTAATGGACGGAAGATATGTGGATAGTCTCGAAGCTCGGCTCGAGAAAATGGAGGATTTGCTGAAAAAGGTGTGTCTGGAAACAGGTATTCTTCGATTGTCCAGTGACATGTTATATCTTCCAGGCTTATCCGGAAAGTGATGACTTGCTCGCTCAGGCCGGACCCTCCCAAGAGGCACAAGCAGGAGGAGCAAGCACACCATCAACCGATTACTACAGCGACGATGACTTCGAGCCTAGCGAAGCCATCCAACAGAAGCTCAGCGCAATGTGTCTGCACCCAATGTCCAACCGCTTCTTCGGGAGATCTAGTGGCGTCATGCTGTTGCAAACTGCGTTGGAGCTCAAATCAGAATATTCCGGCGTCGACCAGGGTAAGTTTGACACCACTCACGGGCCCCATCGAAAGGACAGCTGGGCAATGCATCCCGTGAGTCCGCTATGGGCATCATCAGCTATTCATGCTCATTGCCATATCTTCGGCAGTGGGAGATAGCCAATTTTATGCCAGAACGGCAAAAATACGATTTCCCTGAAGCAGACCTTCTGGCCCATCTTATTGACTTATACTTCAAATATGTCAACATATTTATGCCCCTCCTTCATCGCCCAAGTTTCGAGAAAGCCCTCGCGGACGGTCTCCAATATCATGACGAAGGTTTCGGCAGCGTGCTTCTCCTGGTTTGCTCCACAGCGGCCAGATATTCCTCGGACTCGCGCGTACTCCTCCCCGGAATTGATAACTGGCAATCATGTGGCTGGCGATGGTTCCGGCAGATCAGGCTGACGCATAGGTCCATCATCGCCGCCGGTTGTCTTTGCGATTTGCAACTTTACGCAGTAAGCGCACGCTGACCAGTGATATTCGAGCCGTTCTAGCTCACGCAGCATTCTTATAGCTATCTATCTTATTCTTACATGGTTGTTCTCCTCCGCATGCTTGCTGGACCACCGTTGGCATCGGCATTCGTCTGGCGCAGGACGTGGGTGCTCACCGCCGGAGAATGTATTCTAACACGCCGAATGCCGATGATGAGCTATTGAAGAGAGCATTCTGGTAATGTCTTTCAAATATTTCCCTCATATAGCGCTCTTATGTTCATGCTGGAAAAGGGTACTTATTGCTCTGGATCGTTGGATGAGTTCTATTTTGGGCCGTCCGTGTGCCATATCGGAGGAAGAGTGAGCAATAATCCTCCATCACAAATTCTCGCCATATCCTTATTCATCCCAACAGCTTCGATGTGGAACTTCCAATTGATTGCGATGACGAATATTGGGATCATCCAGATCCCGAAAAAAGGTTCAAACAGCCTCCAGGAAACCCATCGAAACTGTCCTACTTCAACGCTTTCCTGAAGCTGACTTCGATACATGCCTCCACGCTTAAAACCATTGTCAGTGCCACTTCCAGTTCAGGTGTATCCGCACTTACCTTGTTGTCCCGCAGTACGCGACCAATAAGTCACGGGTTATGCATGGTTATGGCGGCGAGGAGTGGGAGCAACATGTTGTCGCCGACCTGGACTCGCAGCTCAATAGCTGGGTAGACAACATTCCCCAGCATCGTAAGTTATTCTTCCTGCATCCCTTTTCTGTCTAATCTGGCGATAGTCCGTTGGGATCCAACAATGAAAAGCCATCTCTGGCTCGCGCAGTCAGGAAGCCTTTATTTGAGCTATTACTACCTACAAATTCAAATCCACCGCCCCTTCATCCCCTCAGTACGCAAGCCATCGTCCCTTTCTTTTCCATCCCTTGCCATCTGCACGAATGCGGCGCGGGCGTGTAGTAACATGACCGAGGTTCTGCGCGTCCGTCTGAAGCATCTTTATGCGCCGAATTTCCAGGTAAGTGTGGATTCATAGACATTGCGGCTATGTCCTTCGTCTGACATGCTGATGAAGGTACCTGCATTTGTTGCGGGTGTTATCTTGCTCGTGAGTATATGGGGTGCGAAGCGGTCTGGGATGTCGCTCGATCCGGCAAAGGAGATGCAAGACGTTTATAAATGCATCAAACTGCTGAATTTATCGGAGGCAAGGTATAGAGATGTTTTGCAAGTCTTCCGTCTGCATTTTGCTCATGCGATTTTAGATGGCATATTGCGGGGAGATTACGGTACGCGCGCCTTGTGCATCTCCAGGAGTTCCTATTGACAACCGTCCGTGACGAATTAGTGATTTATTGTGCGAGCTGGCTACCATCGGAGAGTTGCCACTGCCGGAACCCAGTCCACCATCATATAAGCGGAGAGCAGAGGACGATTTTCCTGGCGTCGGCCAGCCCCTCAGTCCTGCCTCCTCCACGACCACCCAATCTTCGCCTGCAGCCGACGCCCTATCCGAGGGACAGCGTAAATTTGCTGGCTCCCGTCGTGTCATGCAATCGTCTTCAAGTCAGGCCCCGTACCCTGCGCAGACCTCCATGCAACAGCAAAAGTACACGTCCTCTACGCCCTTCGACACCGACCAAGAGCTCTCTGACTCTGCTGGATACTCCTATCTGAACACGCCTACCCCGGCGGCCACGGGTCTCCGCCGCACACAAGAGTCCACCGCGAGCCCACCTGTCGCAGGGCCAGCATACCATTTTCCGCCGTCTGATCCAAAGCGGCGGCACGTCAACGGGTCGCGGTATAACATGGACCCCGCGCCGGGCTCAAGCAGGACAGGCGCGTTCAACCCACCACCACAGTTCCATGCCCCGGCTCCGCGCACCGCGTTTGGTGAGATGGGCCCCACCTCCCTAAATGTGCCTCCAGAACTGGACAAAATCCCGGGGATGTCGTATTTTAGCCAGGACTTGGGACCCGCGCCCGCTGCTGCCCCTGCGCCCATGCAATATCACGGAACAGCAGCTGTGAACCCGGATCCGTTGGCGTCCTTTTCGGAGCAGCCGTTCGATCCGCAGGACCGGGCGGCGTTCGAGTATGCGTTGGAGGACTTGGCGACGGACGGGCAGTTTGGGGTGGACAGAGACACGATGATGATGTGGTCTACGCTTCCGGTGGCGGTCGAGTGCGTTCTTTCTTGTCTTACGGGTGTTGCTCGATGCTGACGATTCGCATGTAGCGGCGAGGACTGGGACACGTTCATGTCGAATGCTGCTGGCTGGTCGAATTTCCCCAGTCAACAGTAGATCTCGCGCGGACTTTCACGAATAGATTTCTCATCCCGACACGTCGGCTTGCTTTTTTATCTTATTATCCTCTGTTGTCATGACTTTCTCGTGCTTTGCATATAATATCAAATATTGTCTGTAGCAGTATAGTTTGCTGCCTGGCTCGAATCGTCGCTCCATCCTACACTCTCCTCCGTTTGCTTGCGGGATCTACTGACATCCTTGGGAGAAGGCATTTTCCTTGGCTTAAATAGTGCAGATAGACGATACCCTTTTTGAAGGTTCTAGTCATGTCGCCTGGGGATCATCGTATCGTTCCGCAGTGTCTGGCCAGATGCTCGAGCACACCGGGCCCATCTGTCGAAGGGTGATCCGATCCGAGATTAGATATCGGACGTCCGTTGCTCGTCCAGATGACCTCAGGACGAGAAATTAGAATTGCCAGCTTCACATGGAGCGACTCATTTGTAGAGGTCTGATCATGTCGGGACACCTTTCGTTTGTTTTAGACCGTCATGGCTGCTCAACTCCCTATACCCATCTACGATTCGCTCGATAAACTGTACGGAGATCTGGGCAGCGCTGCAAACCATGCGTACGTATCGTGACGATCTATCCAGTGAAACAAATGGTAATGTTTCCCAGGGTGCGATGGAACCATCTCACTGAAGAGTTTGAGAAACGATTTGGGCGGAAGCCAGCCTTCATTGCCCGAGCTCCAGGCCGTGTGAAGTGAGTAGTCTGTGCGCAGGGCCCCGACGATTTATGCAGCCGCGGGTCATTAACATTCCCGTGTTTCTAGTCTCATCGGTGAACACATCGACTACGCTCTTTTCCCTGCGCTGCCTGCTGCCATCGAGCGTGACATCCTGATCGCATGTGCCCCCCGCGCGTCCTCCTCCCCAGGCCATGTCCATGCACAGAACCTATACGAAAAGTACAAACCCACGACCTTTACGCCGAAGAGAAGAAGGTCAGTCACGGAAGGCCCCAGCGACGAGGAAGTGCACCTAGAAGAATGGGAGCTGGGCATTGACAGGAAAGAGCTCAGGTGGGAAAGCTACGTCAAGGCGGGATATTATGTCCGTGGACTTTCGTGCAGCGGACGATTCGTCGTTCTTATCTATGTTTCCAGGGCGTGCTCAATCGGTTCTTCGCGCCGGAAGCAGGATCCCTGCAGACTCAAGCCCCGGTCCCAGTCGATCTGCTGGTGACGGGGACCGTGCCCGCCGGCTCGGGCCTCTCATCGTCTGCGGCGATGGTCGTAGCGTCTACGCTCGTCTTCCTGGCAGTGAACAACAAGCTCGAAGGGATCAGCAAAGGCACGCTTGTCGAGATGGCCATGGAGAACGAGAAGCGCGTCGGCGTGAACAGCGGTGGGTGCGTACACGTCGAGCACCCGCTGTTAAGATGCACACTGATGGTCCTGACAGACTGGACCAGGCAGCCTCCGTCATCTGCACGCCGGCGTCTGCGATCTACGTTACGTTCTTCCCGCGTCTGGCTGCCTCGCCGGTGCTGCTCCCCGGGGCGGGCGTCTCCGCTACTGGCTCGTTCACGGGTCCGCGCGCCGTGTTTATTCTGGCCAATTCGCTCGTGACATCGGAAAAGGCCGTCCACGCACGCACGCGCTACAACCTGCGCGTCATCGAGACGCTTGCTGCCGCGCGCATCCTTTCCAATCTTCTTGGCGTCCCGGTCGGTGCCAAAGAGCGCCTTCAGCTGCGGCATTTCGTGGGCCGGTTTGGCGGCGAGCCTGAGAGCGGATGGGACGGCGAAGACGTTGAACCCTTGAAGGCTGCGCTGCATAAGGCTCTCGAGCATGTGCATCGCTTGAAGCCTTCGAGGAACGACGGCCAGGAGGGGCTGACTCTGGCCGAAATGATCGCGCTGAGTGGGATGAGCGCAAATGACTTCCATGAAGTATACCTCAGCTGGATCGACGGTGAGCCCTCGTGTCCCTCGGTCTTCCAGCCCGTCATACCGACATCAGGACCCATCCAGTCGAGGCAACCCACTTCCAGCTATTCAAGCGCGCGACCCATGTCTTCACGGAGGCCCTGCGCGTGCTGGAATTCCGCGAAGTCTGTCTGCGCGCGGCCGCGTCGGGCGCCACCGAAGACACCTTGAAGAAGCTGGGCAGCATTATGGACGCCTCCATGGCGAGCTGCAGCACCGTCTGCGAGTGTTCATGCCCTGAGCTGGATCAGCTCACGGCGATTGCGCGCGCCGCGGGCGCGTATGGTAGCAGGCTTACAGGTCCGGATGTTATCATATATTCATCGGTCGTTGCCTCACATTTTTGGTACCTAGGTGCTGGTTGGGGCGGTTGCACTGTCTCACTTGTCGCGGAGGATAACGTGGATAAGTTCATCGCGACGCTCAAGGCGACATACCCGGCGTACAAGGACCTCGAGGGCGAGGCTCTCGCAGAGGTCATTTTCGCCACCAAGCCGAGTAGTGGTGCATGTCGTACGTGCTCATCCCACCATCACGATTTGGTGATAACTGAATAGACATCCGATAGTATATCATTTCGGAGCGTAATGAGTAAAGAGAAAGAATGCTGACTTATTCGTAACCACTGATATGAAGAACCCTAAGTTGATCCTAGGTAGCGACCTGTATTGCCACTGTGGCAATTGAATGCCACATAGCTAGCGATTCAGCTCTGCCGTCCTCTCATAAACGTCCTCAGCATGGAAGTTATGCTACTTCCTTCGCAGTCATCAGTTTCGAGGTGAGCGTTTCCTGTCTCGCTTCTCCTGTGAGTTTTGAAAACACTGGGAGTCGAAACATCCTGAATCTCCATGTGAGCATCGACACCACGACAATCAAGATAATCACGAACGCAGTTGTTCTCAGATCGCGCAGCCTGCATGTCGCATATCGCCGCGGTCTTGCAATCCCCGGTGCACGCGCTGACCGCGCCGCCGCGACTCATGCGCGTGTTCCAGAGCTGAAACGCCGTCTCATTCTTGTCGAACACCTCCGTCAATTGGTGCCAGAATGACGCGTTCAGCGCGTCGGTGGGTCCGAGCGGGCCGACGAGCGGGCCATAGGACTCGCGTGCCGAGTAGTACAGCTCCCAGGTCGCGGAGAACGTAATTTCAGCGTTGGTTTCTCACATTTGGCTAGGGTGCTCACGCTTCTTCTGAAAGTTGGGGTCCGAGATATTTGCTATAGAATTCTGTCAGTTTGTTTGGGACACGGGCGCAGGGTTGAGCGCATGTAGACCTTCATGTCCATCACCTCGTACGTGTCCGGATCGACATCGTAGAGCTTGAATGCAGGATTGCCACCTAAAGACCGCTGTTCACGAAATCAAGACAGCGGCGACGAGCTGACGATGTACTGGTAGGCGTCAGGGCGGGCCCAACGAAGAGGATGCTATCCGCGGTGTCGCCGTTGCGGTGCTCCCAGTCGGAGTACGCGATCTCGAACTGATCCTGAAACATTTACAGCAAATCAGCGAAATCGGAGACATGCCAGTAAATTATTGTCATGATCTTCATGGCTCTGAGCACGAGAGACAGAAGCGTACCAATAGCAGGGTATACAGGGATGGCAATGTCTTGGGCCATCTGGAAATCCCATGCTGCAAGGTCAAGACTGACTTCGCTGCCGGACCGTCCAGAAGACGATTCAGCGAAGTAGAGTCTCGATTAAACGAACCCTTTGGTAATTAGCCAATGAAATGCAGGGCCAAGCATGCTCATTACACATTCTCACAATCTAGGCACTCACCTTCGACGATGTCACCGGTGAATATCGAAAAGGCGGCCTTAGCCTCGATGGTGTTCACGGCCTGAACCAAGCCGTCCGCAAGTGTGCTGGGGGAGTCGCAGCCGTGGTTCCCGAACGGCCCAGCCGGCTCTGTGACGGATCCCTTCTGGTCCGCGTATTTTCTGTAGAAGATATTCTTCGTGCAATTCCCGTCGGCGCCGACCTATCAGCAATTCGGCAGGTTACACAGGACAGAGAAACCTGCAGCGTCCCGTGTATTGCCTATCGATGTGTACATCGGATAGATGCACCACCTGGAATGGAGTACGTCCCTTGGAGGTGAAGGTCTTTGGCTTAGAGGGAGGCGTCGAGGAAATTGCACAATTTAAGGCGTGGCCGGAGGTTGCTGCAGGCCTTCAAAACAAGGGAAATTAAACAATGCGGAAGACTTACCTGGCATAGACCAAATACCGCTTCACAGAATTTTGTCGCCGTGGTCCCGTTGACAGTGAAGTGACGGAGATCATGGGCCATAATGAGTCCGTTGAGTCGCATTTCACCCGCACAAATATCGTCGTCGTGGATCTGTGAGCACGCGCCAACTTTAGGGATGAGGACCACTAGAAACATGCACGTGGAACTTACGTGCAGGGTCTGGCATATCGAAGTCATAGTCTTCGCGAAAGCACCATCGCCTTCTTGAGCAAGTGCTTGCAATGGAGGAAGAACACCTGTATGGCAAGATGTACAATCGGTGGCATTGTTGTAGGCTGAGATAATGTCGTCCTGCAGGCTTACTCGAACGAGCAAAATATGAGCGAGAAGCAGAGTCACAAAGACGAACATCGTTGCGGTCTGAGGGAGTGGCAGACACTGTACACCCGAACTTATAGGTGAAAGAAAGCAGATGCAAATGCACGTTTAAAGTTGAACTATTAGATGAATCATCGCTCGAAGCCGCGAAGACGCAAACGTGCCCGCATAACACAAAGTCGATATCGGCAAAGCATGGAAATGGGAAGTCCACCTGACGCGTGCTACGAAGCTAGGAACAGAGCACTTCAGCATCTTCTGCGCGAGATCTCTGGCTCTGCGTTCGCGCAACACAGGGCATTGCGAGCAGAGCATGGTGGGTAGTCCGCCACGCGATTCAGTACCGTGTGGTCTACTGTAGAAGGTAGGCTCGCAACAGTCAACATACTGGTAGTCAAAGAAGTGGAAGGGCAGTTAAATTCTCCAGAATCAGGGAGCTCACCGAACAACGATCTCGTCCCAGTTGCACGTTCTGGCACCGATCGCACAATGTGAAATTATGATATCACGTTTCTAGTGCTCCAGTTCTGTGTGCTCTGATGTAGTTCCGCAACATAGAACCGATGCCGCCTTCCTCGCATTCATCATTTTCAACTCGAGACTTTCTTATCTCGCTTCGTTTAAGCTGAACCCCAGGCACCGAAACACCCTGTATGTACCAGTGAGCACAGACAACAAGACAACCAATCCACGACTCACGCAGTTGCTCTGGGAGCGCGCAGATTGCATGTCACATATTGCGGTCGTCTTGCAGGCCCCGATACAGGGGCTGACAGCGACGTCGCGGCTTTGGCGCGCGTTCCAGAGCCGGAAGGCAGTGTCGTTATTGTTGAACACTTCCGTCAGTTGGTGCTAGAACGATGCATTCAGAGGGTCTGTCGGTCCTAGAGGCCTGACTAGAGGACCATAGGAGTCCCTCGCCGAATAGAATAGTTCCCACGTCGCTGTAAGCAGACAAGATTTCAGAGGGGTTTTTAGCCGGTTTCTGGATACGTACGTTTTTGTTGAAAGCCTGGAGCCGAAATATTTGCTGTTTGACTTTCAATCAGAGTGTACACCAACAACAATGCGGTGGTTGCTTACCCATGAAGACTTTGGAGTCCATCACCTCGTACATATCTGGGTCAACATCATAAAGTTTGAATGCAGGATTTCCGCCTGAGGGCTGTTCGTTAAAACATTCAAGGTGATGTTGAGGAGGAACATACTGTTAGGCGTCAATGCTGGCCCGATGAAAATGATGCTATCTGCGGTGTCGGCATTGCGGTTGTCCCAGTCAGAGTACCCGATCTCGGATTGATCCTGTGCGAGGCTACTAGTTAATTACTATGCTACCACGAAATATGGCCTAACACGGGCCTTGTGACTATGACCGAAGAACTGAGCAGCGATGGTGTTGTTATATCTCTGTATAATCTGGTCATAATAATTGGACTGCGGTTCCCGATTAGTTGGCAATTGGGACCGATGTGAATCGAATAGACCTGGTCATGAGCGAAGTCGGCCTTCCCGGATGGAATATGGCCTATGATCCAGACACGCTGAGATGCATCTTCAGCGACTTGGAGTTGATCGACCATGAACGCAAACAGGCCGTTGGGATCTGCACTGGTGAGGGCAATGCAGTGGTGAGTACGCACGTGGCTAGCTACATACGGGCATACATTTGCTCATCGCGATCGTAGAGCCAGAGGCTAAGAAAGAGCGGTAAGAATGAAGGCTGGGAGATAATACGAGTTCGGACATACTTTTGTTTATACCAATATTGCGTGTTCACAGAGAGAATGCTATGTGGAGCTTAGTTTGAGATAATCATAGCACCGTCATGCGAGTCCAGTAATGCTTACCGAAGGTTCTTATCAGGAACTTGCACTGAGTAGGATCCCGAATCGTCATGCACCTCTTTGGCCGCCATGTCACCAATGGTCGGCTTACGAATAGGTTATTAACGAACGGTATAAGTGATTATAACGCAGGAGATTTACCTCCCATAGACGACTTTGAATATCGAATACCCATTGAGGATTCGCGGCAGTTTTCGTAATATTCCTCGAAAAGCTATTGACAGGGAAAGAGTCGCTTTGGATAAATCAGTCAGCCAGAAAATGCCTCATGCCATGGAACGCACTGGTTCCCTAGATGTAGCAAGATGTTGTAAGTATGCTGAGGATGTTCCTGGTGACATGAGATAGTACGAACCAATCGCCGGGTAGACGGGCAGAGTTAGGCCATGCAGCATCTGGACATCCCATTCCACAAGGTCGTTCATGACTTCACTGCGACTCCGTCAGAAGCCATTTGCGCTGGGTACAGACAAACCACCAACCTCTTATTAATCGCCCACGTCGCTCCTGCGAAATAAGAGGTCAATATAGATATTGTACATCTTGCTGAGACACCTGCGTTCAACAGCGTCGCCGGTGAATATGGCAAAGGAAGCACCGGCGACGGCCTGAACCAGGCTGTCCGCAAGCTTGCTTGGAGAATCACAGTTTCCGTTTCAAAGGGCCCGGCCGGCTCTGTGACGGGCCCCACGTGGTCGGCGAAATTCCTGCAGAGATGCTCTTTGTGCAGTTGGCGTCGGAACCTACCTGAAAATGATATATCGTCAGAATTGGCAAAATCCATGGACTGAAGGGAAGCGTACCGTGTACTCCCTGTCGATGTGAACGTCAGACAGATGTACCACTTGGAATGGCGTTCTCCCCTTCGAGGTGAAGATCTTCGGCGCAGAAGGACGCGGCCTAGGGAATTGAATAGTGAACGGCGTAACGGGGGGTGGCTATCGACAACTACTTGTTCAGACTGCAAAGAGGGCCATATCAATACTAAAACTCACCTGGCACAGACCGAACACCGCGTCGCAAAATTTCGTTGCGGTCGTCCCGTTGACGGTAAACAGGCGGAGAGAATGCGCCATGATGAGTCCAGTTCGCTGCATTTCGCCAGCACAGACATCATCGTCGGCCAGCTGTGAATGGATGCACAAGCGTATTTCAGAATGAAGTCCAGAAGAAGAGACAAGGAACTTACGTGCAGGGCGTCGCATACTGAAGTCATGGTCTCCACGAAAGAGTCATCACCCTGTCGAGCAAGTGTCTGCAATGGAGGAAGGAGGCTCGCATGGCAAGATGCACAATCGGTGGCATTGAGAAAAGCTGAGATGATATCATCGGGCAGCTTTGCTCGAACCAACAAGATATTTGCCAGAAACAATGTCACAGAGACGAGCATCGTTGTGGCCTTTGTGGCCTGAGAACGAAGGCGACATCGCGCATACCGTTTAAAAGCTCGTAGACAGGCAGCAGACGCGATTGTGAGAAGACTTTTCACTCGGGCGCCGTTTAGAAGCCACCAAGCTCAGGCCTTTATGTGCAATGCATGGGAAACTGATACCTGACGTACAATAGTATCGCGGATCTGGAAATAGATTGTTCAGTATCCTCTGTATGGACATTTCGACCCTGGTTCTGCAGCTTGGTGTAGAAGGACAAACTCGCGACAGTCGTCATCGTCAAAGAAATGCAGTAAGAGATGACATCCGCCAGAATCAGGAAGCTCACCGCCAGCAGTTGAACAGGGCGCAAGCAATGATTTGATCCACTTTTGCCAAGGAAGTCAATTGCTTCATGTTACATTTCCTTCGGGACGCAGGTATCGTGCAGATGATATCATTATGAATGGAACAGCGACTTATATGCGCGTCCCATCATCTGCAGAATTACGAAACGAACAAAATGGTATGATTCCACTAACCGACTTTTGAAGTCATTCCACGCGGCTACGGAGCCACGCCAGCAGCCCCTTGGTGCCCTCGCGCTCCCAAATCCTGCGCGCAGGAGCACGGAACCTGCAGTGGAAAGTCAAACATGCATACGACGCGCGCAAGTGTGATATCGCCTCTTACACATTACCCTCGACCAGGAAGACCTCGAGCGGCAGCAGGCCGAGCTCCCCATTCAGCTTCTCGATCGCGTTGTCCCGCACGTCTAGCTCCTCCAGCGTCCAGCGCGCCTTGCTGCCCTCCTCGCTCGCGAAGATGTCTTTCGCCAGCGCCGCGAACCCGTCGAGGCTGGCGAGTCGGTTACCGCGCAGTATGAGGCGCTTTAGCCCCGGCCGGCCCGGAGAGGAAAGGACAAGGGACGACAGGGTCTCCATTGTCAAGTGCTGCGATGTCACGAGATTTAGTGAGAGATCGAGTGTCCTCATATTCGGCAGGAGTCGAGCCAGGGTGGAGAAGAGAGGTTCTCGTTTCTTCTCCTCGCCGACTACGACCGATACCTCATCTCCGAGATTACAGCCCTCAAGAGACAGCTCCTCCAGCTTCGGGAGGAAAGGCCCGTCTCCTTCTGGAAGCATGAAAGACGAATCTGCACGCCGCCCCTTGAGCTCGAGGACACGAAGCGTGTCTGCGAAGGACTGAGAAACGATAAGAGACAGTGGAAGCGCAGCTATGGGCAGAGTCAAGTCGGTGTCGACCCCAGACCCCATGGAAGGGCTGGAAGCGAGGGAGAATCCACGCCCGTGAGCTAGACGATTGGGAGGAGCCACAGGCGGCAACGACAACGTAAGATTCTTTTCGTCCCAATACTTGGCCTTCAGGAGAGTGCTGGCATTCGTCTCGCCGTTCTGCGAGGAAGAAGTCTCGACGGACGCTTGTTGAGCGGCCAGTGCCCTGGCACGCCGGCGACCGCCTTCGGTCAGCAGTCCTTGTTCGGCCTCGATCTCCCACTGCTCCTTCACGACCTCGCGTTGAATTGCCACCTTCGGAATTGGTCTGGCTGCTCTGAGAATTTCTTTCTGGCTCGTGCTAGGCACAGGCGGTGGCGGTTGTTCGGCCTCTGTTTGAGCTTGAGCAGCCGCGCGCAGACTGCTTGCGCTCCGCATGGAACGCAATTTTGCGCGACGATCCGCCTCGACCTCCCATGCTTCCCTGACCACCTTCTTTCCCACGATGATCTTGACAGGCTTGGGAACGTCTTCAGTAGGAGAAAGTCCGGATGGCGAGACAGACTCCGTGTCCGGGGCCGTGACGTCGAACTCGAAGTCCCTTGACAGACTGGATAAGGCTGCGACGACAGCATCTTTGGTAACCTGTGTTTCTTCGAGATCTAAGAGCCGGATTTTCTCGAAGCGGCCCGACGAATGAAGGAGGTTTTGTGGGAACGCTCGATCGTCGAGATCCGCGGCTTTCATGTGCACTTGTTCGAGCTTTGGAAGGTTCGCTAGAGCTGAGAACAGCTTTTCAGCAGCTGCACCAGAGCCGCTTGTTATTGGGTTGTAGGATAAGTCCAGCTGGATTATACTTTGTGGAAACGAATCGGAATCGATTGCGGCTGCTGAGATCTTATTGTGGGAGGCATTAAGGCTAATTAATCGCGGTAAAGGTGTATCGGCTCTGACGATGGCTGGCGTGAAAAAGTCGTCCGTACGATAGCGGGAGCGTGTGCTTGCTTCCTCGGTGAAAGGTGAATTGAAGGCCAGAGAAGTCAATGCATTATGCGAAACATTAAGCGTCTTCAGCGCTGGAAGGGCGTAAAAATGCACAGGGAATGACGTCAGCTGATTGTGCGACAAGTCGAGGTGGGTAAGGGAAGGGAGGTCCGCAAACGTCTCGGGAAGCGATGCCAGATTGTTATTATGAAGCTTGAGTGACGTCCATAAGTACATGAACTCTGCGAACGAGAGATAGAAACGCATACATCTAAGCTCTTGAGAGATCCAAAGAGAGATATTTCCGCCTGGATCTCCATGATCTCATTATTCCAGGCCTTCAGCACTTCCAAGTCTCTCTGTTCGAACCAAGCTGGTGCATCTGTCCCGCTCGAGGCCTTCTTTCGACTTTCAGATAGTGGTGGCTCCTCGGAAACGAGCTGAAGCTTTTCCGGCTTCACCCCAAGGTGAATTTCGAATAGGGCGGAGGGGATGCAGGGCAGTGATCTAGACGATAAGTTGATGTTGCCTTTCAGTCGCAACCTTCCAAGTTAGCCGACTCCAGGAATGTCAGGCGGTGGCAAGAAAGGAATGGAGATGCCCACCTGAGCTTTGCGCGCGTTCGATGGCTTCGCGTAGTGTCCATCTGCCCATGTCGACATCAATACTATTCTCGTCCTTCGGTGGCCATGAGGAAGGGGCGGCATCCTCTATCCCAGACCATGTATCTCCATCTTTGGAAGTACGAGTCTGACTTGAGAGTGCTTTCTTGGCTTCTGCTCGTTTGAGTGCGATAGCTTCTTTGATGCTTAAAGCGGATTTGGCAGGACTTGGTGGTATATCGTCGTCCACCATACGACGCGACGGCGCCTTCGGAGTCGACTTTGTCCTGAGCCGCACCGGTATTGGCGATGGAGATGGAGAAGCTTGCAGATTTCGTGCGGGAATAGTAGGTGAAGCCGCACGGAGACGTGCTGTAGGCGTCGGGCGAGCTAAACGAGAAGTCGAAGAATTGGAAGTAGACTTTGCAGGAGAACGCGAACTGGGTTGCTGAAGGCGTGACATTCTTCTTCAATTTAATATGTGCTTTTGTTCCAATTATATGCGTGGAAAGCGACGGCGATGGAGCAAGTAGAGAGGAAGGAGAAGGTCGAGCTCAAGGACAAGACTCCGCCGACAGGTTTGACGCGCTTCCACCTCGGACCACGTGGTCGTTCCGGAGGTGGTCCACGGACTCTCCCGGACCCCACATTTGGCAGGTATTGGGACTCCGCTGGGACTTGCCAAAGTCTATTCGCCGTCGTTGTCGACGAAAGGAACAAACGCCCCGCCCGACGTCAAGACTCGTTGCCCAACGCTACCCGACCTCCTTCGCCCCGTGAGTGTCACTTCCACGTCTCCAGTATCCTGAGCAGCAGATTGGTTTTTGGATGAGAGAAATCGGTGCTCAGGAAGGGGTTGGATGCGCAGAGGGTCCTCTGGATGTCATGCTGACCGCTCTTGCATACTTGACAGCCGGACCTAGTGCGACGTTCTAGTTGCAGTGAGTTCCGCAGTTTCACTCCGCATTTCGAGGTGCAGAGCTCACGTCCTGTGAAACTAGCTTCCGACCTCAAAACCTTGCGCCCAATATGATTATCTCAAAGGAGAACAGGCGGGTCATCTACGAGAACCTCTTCAAGGGTGCGTCGCCTCATCTTCCGCGCTGAAACATGCGCCTTATCATGTTTTGCTCTCATTTCAGAGGGTGTGATGGTCGCCAAGAAGGACTACAACGCTCCTAAGCACGAGGAGCTTGACATCCCCAACCTCGAGGTCATCAAGGCCCTCCAGTCCCTGACTTCCAAGGGCTACGTCAAGACCCAGTTCTCGTGGCAATGGTACTACTACGTTCTGACCCCGGAGGGTGTTGAGTTCCTCCGCGAGTGGTACGTGCCATCATCTCGTCAATCGAGCATGTCTGGTTAACGTATGTCTTGCAACAGGCTCCACCTTCCCCAGGAGGTCGTTCCCGAGACTCACCGCAAGCCCGTTCGCGCGCGCCCCGCTCAGGTCCGTCCCGGTGGTGGCGAGGGTGCCTACCGTGCACCAAGAGGCGACCGTGAAGATTACCGCAGGAGGGATGAAGGTGCGAAGAAGGAGGGTGCGCCGGGCGAGTACAGGCCCCAGTTCGCTGGTGTCGGCCGCGGCGCTCCCCGGGAGTGAGCTATGTACGTTCGATGTGCGATGGCATGACCATGGGCTCTCGCTGTTACTATCCACAAAATTCCCCATATGCAGCATGCTTGTTATGCTATGACACTTTCCCACTGGCTTTCATTTCATCTGTTTTCATAGTTTCGCCACCTGGGTGCAGTTCTGACAGGTTGTTCAATTACACTCATCATTGGCCAAGCCAGTCAAGTTCCCGCCGGATTCGATCGCTTTTCGCCGTGCAGCCACGTCGACGGGCACGAACGTGTCTTCGAAGTGCCTCTATCCATGTGGATCCTGTCATTTTGTCACTCCATGGGGTACAGAGATTAGATCATCGCAGTTTAGGCGTGCAGTGACGGTCGGTCCGCAGCCCGTATGCCCCATCTTGCACATCGCGAAAACTTTCGCCAACGCATGCTTGCGCCTGTACACTTCATTCAAGAGAGACAGGTCTAGTCATGTTTGCTGTTGACCCCTCTTCGAGTCCCCCTCTCTGATCAAACTGATCATACCGCCTGCACTATAACTATAATGCGTACGTGCATTAGATGGAGACCTGCACTACTCTTAACACACTCGTCAACTTGGCTTCATTCGCAGGTCTCATCATCCGAGATGACCCTACCACGGTCGGAGAATACATTGGTAACTACATTGCTAAACGGTCTGTACTTCTTTCATGGATGCGCTCTCGCCTTCGACCTTATCAATTGCGCCCTGTCCTTGCCATCCCTTCAACACGACAACACAGCATAAACAACTTCAAACCTACACCTGAGAGGCCGTTCGTCCTCGGCCTGCCAACAGGGTCCTCGCCCATTCCGACATATAAGCACCTCATTAGCTTGGTGAAGGCAGAGCAGCTATCGTGAGTTCTGGCTTCTGGCATCATCCAATGTGGCTGCTGAGATCTCCAACTAGCTTCAAGGATGTCGTCACGTTCAATATGGACGAGTATGTGGGGCTGCCGCAAGACCATCCCGAGTCCTACCACACCTTCATGTTCCGCGAATTCTTTTCACATAGTTCGTGCCTCGGGCTCATTCCATGCCCCGATTGACTCATGTTTCCTCTTTGCCAGTCGACATTCCGCCCACTCAAGTTAACATTCTGAACGGAAATGCTAAGGATCTTATCAGCGAGTGCAAGAAGTACGAGGAGAAGATCAAGTCTTACGGCGGCATCGAGCTGTTCCTCGGAGGCATTGGCGAAGATGGCCATATCGCTTTCAATGAGCCTGGTATGATCTCTTCATCTCCATTCTGATATACTTGCTCACGCGCCTGATAACACTCAGGATCCTCTCTGAACTCCCGCACGCGCATCAAGACGTTGGCATATGACACGATCCTCGCAAACGCACGCTTCTTCAACAACGACATCTCCGCCGTGCCGCGCATGGCGCTAACGGTCGGTGTCGCCACCGTGCTTGACTCGCGCGAGGTCGTTGTCGTCGTTACTGGACAGAGGAAGAGCTTGGCTCTGAGCAAGGCGATCGGTAATGTCCCGCTGCTTCCTATAAGATCGATCTGCATGCTCATTCGCAGCACAGAGGAGGGTATCAACCATCTCTGGACGCTATCTGCGCTCCAGAATCATCCTTGGGCTCTGATTGTCGCTGACGAGGATGCAACTGCAGGTATAGTGGCCTTGCCGGATATTTGTGCACGTATTGTTCATGGCTTTTGTATCAGAGCTCCGCGTAAAAACTGTCAAGTACTTCAAGTCCATTGAGCGCGTCCAAGAGGAAGTGGAGAGGGCTCATGCTGACTTCCATTTGGAACTCGCGAACGCGAGTGCTGTGACGACGAACGGTTTGACGAATGGATCCGATTAGATGAAATAGATGATGCCTTCCGCTTTACAGTCATGACTTACGCTTCCTTTCAATCATGTTGTTCCGTATAGAGCTCCGTTTATGTCTTACTTATGAAGGTCCTGGCTTGCACCGTATTATTACGGTTCTGCCCTCGATGCACTTGTCTCAGGGGAAAGAAAAGAAAAAAGACGATATAGATATGGATACTCGCCTTCATTTGCCTTGCAGGTCGTCTCGTGGCGATCAGTCGCCATATAAATATGATATCTCGCAACCTGTCTGTAATGTAGGTTGGTCTGACGGTGAGAGCGTGGGAATTGTCAACAAGTCCGTATCGACTGGAAACACTTCACAAAAGGTCCTTCAATTGCCCATTTCCTGCGTTCGGAATCTATCTCAAGGACTGTCCGAGCTGACCAATGGCCTAATGCACTCGCCTTCGAAGACTATCCTATCAGCCTGTAAACAAAGGATGCCTTATCTATCCACCGCATCAGTTATACTCACGAGACTAATTCGTGAAGCCTTTAAGTATCATTATCAAAATGACTCCAGTATGCCGATAGCGGTCTATGTTACCCTAGTTTCAGAAGTAAGTATCGCCGACTGTCTGTGTCTAAAGCAGTCTACGTCTTTCGGGAATAATGGAATCATCAAGGCGATCCTTACGCATTGGAGTCGATGTCGGCGGGTAAGCCTGTGTTCCCTGGCTCCCTTGGAGGCCAGGTCTGTCTATCTGTATCTCACTCTCCCACAGAACAAATACAGACGGCGTCCTTTTGGATCCTCTTGCGACGTCGTCTCCGAATCATGGCATAATTGCCTGGTGGGTGAATATCGGAAGCACCACAGTATCTTATTCACATTGCGGCAGGCATAAGACCCCGACAACGCCCAACCCGGATGCGGGAATTGAGAAAGTTATCGCAACTCTTCTGGAGAAGGCGCACACAGACACGTCAAGCATTGGCAGCGTTACGCTGGGTACAACGGTAAATACTGATATCAATGTATCTCGAGGAAAGTTCATCGTAGTCGTCATTGCTGCAGCATTTCATCAATGCGATCCTCGAGAAAGACAGAAGCCGTCTCGCTCCTGTTGCCATCCTCCGTCTCTGCGGTCCATTCACACACGACATCCCCCCGGGACTTGACTGGCCAGAAGACTTGCGCAGACTGATATGTGTTCATTTCGCGTTCCTGAAAGGCGGTCTTGAAGTCGACGGCCAATTGATCAGTGAACTTGACGAAGCTGAACTCGTCGAACAGGCTTCGGTCATCAAATCGAAAGGCATCAAGTCCATCGTAATCAATGGAGTATTTTCTCCTTCCGACTTCGACGTATGCCAAGAAGAGAAAGCACGAGACATCCTCCTGAAGCATTATCCTGAAGCCGACATTGTAATCTCGAAAGAAGGTGCGTATCTTCCTGTGTACTTAGCTTTTTTTTGACGCTCCTAACCGATTTCGACTTGAAGTGGCGACCCTCGGCTTCATAGAGCGTGAAAATGCAGCAATCCTAAACGCGTCTATCCAAAGTTTCGCTCGCAAGACTGTCCAAGCCTTTCGCCATGGCATGACACGCCGCCTCGGTCTACATTGTCCGATATTCCTCACACAAAATGATGGAACGATCCTCCCATTGCACCTCGCAGAACGTCTTCCAATCCGTACTTTTGCTAGTGGACCCACCAATTCGATGTCTGGCGCGAGATTCCTCGCACAGTCTGACAGCCATGAAGCAATCATGGTCGTCGATATCGGAGGCACCTCAACCGATGTGGGCATGCTGCTCTCCTCTGGGTTCCCGAGGCAGGCAGCAGCTTTCACCGAACTAGCCGGCATCCGAATGAATTTCTCCTGTCCGGACGTAAAAAGGTAGGCAAGGAATTTGCCAGCAGCACCTGATAATTAATCATATCACGCAGCATTGCTCTTGGAGGAGGTTCAATCGTGCGCAAGGCCGCTGAGCACACCGTGACTGTTGGTCCAGATTCAGTCGGCCATCGCATTCACGAGGAAGCTTTGATTTTCGGTGGGAATGTACCTACAGCAACTGATTATACCGTGGCACGAGCGGGAGCCAGTATCGGCAATGCAGAACTCGTCGCAGGTCGCCTGGAAGGTTTGGATGACTACGCTTCGGTCGTCGAGCGGAAGCTTGAAGATATCATCGACAGGATGAAGACATCAGCTGACGATATACCCGTTCTGCTGGTCGGCGGTGGTGCCATCATTGCTCCTAACCATCTAAAGGGCGCGAGCCGAGTGATCAAGCCCGAATATGCAGGCGTCGCCAATGCCATAGGCGCAGGCAAGTGTCTCCTCTTGTGTCATGGCCCACGAGACATGCTCATCGCCAGACAGCTACGGCACGAGTCTCAGGCTCCGTTGATACTGTCGTGTCCACTGCTGGAAAGACGATCGAAACTGTATTGAAGGAGGTATCCCCAATTGCCATCGAGCGAGCTATCGCGAACGGCGCTAGACCAGAGAGCGTCAGCATAGCTGAGCAGGATGTCTTTCCCTTACCGGTGCGTCTGTGTAACATTGTGTTTCCGCCGAAAGGTCTGATTGATTTTGCGATATAGTACATCGCAAACAGAAGCCGAATCATTGTCAAAGCCGTGGGCGAGCTCGACTCTGCCAGTCTAGCCAGTTATGAGGTGCAGGACTCCACCATTGAGTTCATCGATGACGACGCCATTTTTGCCAAGGACCCAGTCGAAGATCAGTCAACTCAACCTCCGCTTGTCGAGATTTCGGAATACAAGCCCAAGATCGTCAATCGCGAGTGGTTCATCTCGCAGCTGGATTTAGAGTGGATCTCTTGCGGCTGCTACATCCTTGGGACTGGAGGTGGAGGAACGCCATATCCGCATTTCGTACATCTCAGAGAGATGCTGAAGAACGGCGCTGTTATCAGAGTCATGGATGCAGTCGACCTCGACGACACGGCCAGTGTTGCCTGCGGTGGTGAGGCGGAGCAGTCCCACGTACTTCATAATTTGAATTTGACGGAGAGCCATTAGGTTACATGGGTTCGCCTACTGTGAGCATGGAGAAGCTGTCCGGAAACGAGTGAGTCAGTTTATTCCCAGCTTGATCGTAGTTTTGAAACCGGCCGCAGAATGATGGAATCCCAGACTGTCCTCTACGACTACCTTCGAATCAAACCTGACGCGGTCTTAGCACTCGAAATCGGCGGCGGGAACGGGCTTCAAGGTAATCGAGATCACACATATCGTCAGAAGCTTTGTTGACAAGCGTATTTGGTAGGCATGATTCTGGGCGCGTCTTCAAACCTGGATGTACCCGTGTTGGATGGAGACTGGATGGGGCGAGCTTATCCCACTGGGCACCAGGAAATTAATTTCTCGTCTCTCAATATGTCTGCATGATTGATGCTTTGTCGCAGATCACACCCGTTGTCTACGAGGAGGGCGCCCTCTTTCTGCCGACAGTGATGGCGGACGGAAACGGGAACCAAATGATGTTCCTCAAGGCCACCAGCGAGGAGATGATCGAGCGCGCGTTCCGCGCTGCGCTGAGCGAGATGGGTTCGCATGTCGCTCTGGCCCGAGGTCCATGCGCGGGAGCCAAAGCCAAGGCGTATATCGTGGAGAACACGGTGTCGCTGGCTTGGCGCATCGGGAGAGCTGTTGGGCTGTGTCGGCGATACGGACGGCTTGATGACGTCTCGCAGGCTATCATCGACGAAGTGGGAGGCAACGACTCTGCGAAGGTCCTGTTCGAGGGCAAGATCGTCGGTGTCGAGCGTAGACTCGTCAAGGGACATTCATACGGTGAAGTGGTCATCGAGGCACAGGACATCCGGGGCAAAGGACTCACGCAGTATCATGGCAAAATGAGAATCCCGTTCAAGAATGAAAACATATACGCTTATGTTGAGAATAGCGATGGAAGCGAAGAGGTAAGCTAGAGTTCACCCTTCGTGTGGTCATTCATGGTGTTCATCGTTCAATGAAGATAAAAGCCTCGGTCCCGGATCTCATCTGTGTGCTCGATGCACAGAATGGGGAGGCTCTGGGGACCCCGGAATATCGATATGGCCTGTATGTCACAGTCATCGGCATCACCGCTTCGCCGCGATGGACAACCACAACGAAGGGCCTTGAGCTGGGAGGGCCCCGGGCCTTCGATTTGGACATCGAATACAAACCATTGGGAGTTTACGCGAAGCCGAGAAGTGTCATTGAGGAGTTTCAGTAGGCAGGTTCAAAGATTGATGGGTTCAATAGAGCTGTTGGTGCGACCCCATCTTGCGGACATTATCGTGGCATGCTTTTGCAAGATTAAAAAAAAAAATCTAAATAAGGTCGTTAATGTTTGAGCGAAGAGTGAGTCGCTGCGCTCTAAGGAGGAACGTAAAAATCGGTCTAGGCTATAGTATCCGTAGATTCCTCCATAAATCTGTCCGCAGCCTGCTCCTGCCACATGCTCCAGTAAAGACCACCACGTTTCATGAGCTCGTCGTGAGTGCCTTGCTCAACAACTTTGCCCTCATGGAAGACCAAGATGAGGTCTAAGGTGCAAACTCAGCGAATGCCCCCCTCGCGTATAACGAGCAACGTACCAGCGTCCACCACGGTGCGCAGTCGATGCGCGACGAAAATGCTGGTCCGGGCCTTCTCGGAGAGGATCGCGTTGATGTTCTTCATGAGCTCAGATTCGGTGTGAGCGTCCAGGGCGGATGTCTGGCAGGAAATGAGAACATTTGCTTAATTGTACAATCGCAGGTATGTAAGGATGGAAAACACGACTCACCGCCTCGTCGAAGAATAGAATCTCAGGATCTTTCAGCAGCACTCGAGCAACAGCCAGCCGCTGCTTCTCGCCACCCGAGATCATCAGCCCACGTTCACCCACAGTAGTCTTATACCCCTCCGGCAGCCTCTGCACCGTATCATGCACATGCGCCTTGCGCGCCGCTTCGACGACCTCCTCGTCAGTGGCATCAAGTCGGCCATAGCGCACATTATGCATAATGTCCGCGTGGAAGAGCGGCGTGTCCTGCGGGACGACACCGATCGCCTTGCGCACCGAATCGACACGGACCTGCGAGATGTCCTGGTCGTCGACGAGGATGCGGCCGTTCCCAGGGTTGTAGAACCGATAGAGGAGGCGGAACACCGTCGACTTCCCGCAGCCCGACGGGCCAACGATGGCTACTTTCTTGCCTGCGGGTATGTGGAAGGAGAGGTCTTGAAATATGGGACGGTCGGCATGGTATCCGAAGGCGACGTGATCGAAGGTAATCGATCCTCCTTTCAGTTCAAGGTCTTTGGCTGTGGGCGGATCCTATGGCATCTTCTGTGACTGCACGAACAATGAAGACATGTGGGAACGCACGGCTGGTGGAGTGTTGTCCGTTTGGAGATCAAAGAGGACTTCCATATCGAGCAGGCTCTGTCGTACTTCTCGGTATATGGTACCAAGGAAATTCAGAGGAAGAGATAACTGGAAGACCAGCTGGTTGACCATAACGAGATCACCGACTGTCATCGTGCCTGACGGGAAGCAAATCAACCCTTGATTCTAATACTTCGGAAATAGCCATGAAATTACCATTGATCACACCCTGGGCTGATAGGAACATCATTGCAGTGAGAGCACTGGAGAATATAATGTTCTGTCCCGAGTTGAGGAGGGCGAGTGACGTTGCGATCTTTACAGAGGCGTTCTCATACTCAGAGAGATTCTTGTCATATCGAGCGATCTCGTATTTCTCATTGTTAAAGTGCTAAGAGAAAAAAGTCACGTCAGTGTGGGAAGGAGCTGCCATTGATTAGGTTGCAGACCTTAACGGCCTCGTAATTGAGCAGAGAGTCTACAGCTACAGTTGCAGCTCTGTTGTCCGCCTGGTTCGCCTGGCGCCTAAACTGACTCCTGCAGATGATATTGCTTAGTCAACGCCATCTAGGACTTGACTGATATCACGCACCGCCATGCGGTAGTGCGAACGGTATACCACGTGTATGCAGCCATCGTGATGGCCGTGATGGCGGCGAAATCCCAGCCAAATTTATACGTCTTGTCTCTAACATTTGATTCATGTCATGGCGAGATATCGTTGTCGGAGACTTACCAGTATCCCGCATACCATCGAGATCTCGAGGGCCGTAGGTACAACCCGGAAGAGAATGGCCTGGAGAATGAAAGTTATACCTCTGCAAATTCAATCAGTGAGACTTCATTAACACAAAATAAAGTGGAACATACTTCGTCCCACGATCAATCGCGCGAGTCAGACCACCCGTTTGACGAGCCAAATGGAAGCGCAGTTCAAGATTTAGAAGATGCTCGAATGTATCCCGCGCGACCTTGCGGACAGCGCGTTGGCCAACATTTGCGAAGACGGCATTCAAAAGCTCTCCAAACAGAGTTGCGCTGACCCGGGCAGCACCATCTAAACACAATTTAGATAAAAAGAAGGGTGAAACTAGGTCTTCAGATGCATACATCCCAAGACTGCGGACCCGCACACGACCCACACGGTAGAATCGGCAGCAATTGGAACATCGAGATAATCAATGATCTCCTTAAAGAAGAAGGGGACTTGAACATTCATGACCTGATTGCATACACTTGAGCAGAAAGTTAATGCACGAAGAAGAGTATGCACAGACCTTTCCGGCGACAAGCAGTCCTACACCGAGGACGACGCGTCCTCTCGTTCCCCAGTCGCCCTTGGGCCAAATATGAACCGCCAGTTTCCGGATGATGTTCCAATCTCGTCTCCGCTGCTCTCGTTTAATGATCTTGGTATCTGACGGAGGCCCACTAGCTCCCGACGCAGTTTGCGGCTTCTGAGCCTGCGTATCGGCCGGCGGCTTGGGCTGTGCTGGCGTCTGATCTTGAGCATTCTGGGATAGGTGTCGAAATGAACGACATGGCGTAAGAAAAGGGACATCGAGCCGTGTAGGAGAGGAATTGTGCCATGGACTACAATGTCTGCATGACTTATTAAGAAAAGTTGATCGCCCTGCGGACGCGCGTGAGAAAGCAAGTGACGCGTTTCTCAGTGCGCTCATGGCCGGGATTCGTAGGAGTTATGTAGATGGAAGGATCATGAGATGGAGAAGGAGAAAAGGTCGTGTTGAAGGGTTGACGGAGGAGTTGAGAGGCGAAATGAGGGATGCCTGTCGCGCGTGGGCGATATCGGATGTCGTCATGTCACGCTGGGCGCCTACATCTATCTTATCTGATAGTGCCAGCGCGCGTTATCTACCGGGCGCGTTTCAATTTCGAATTCTACTTATGCAACCTTTCGGACACGACTCCAAGTTATTCGACTTCTACTTCATCACTCATGTCTAGTTTCTTTGGCTCTGCAGCACTCTCTATGTTGATTCTCGATCTGGACGTTGACTTGCTCCACCGAAATTGCCGAATGCACATACCCGCCTGCTCTGAGCCTTTCCCAAATTCTGAGGACCTGGTCTCTTGTACGTCGTGCCGTTCCCTATGCATTCATGACACAGAAGTCCTCCAGGCTAATCCTCGCTCGTCGTGAAACGATCTTAGGCTTTTGTCCAATCGAGAGACAGTGCTCTCAAGCACCCAATGGGTCCTGTATCTTTTGTGCTGCCGTGTTCTCGAGATAGCTCGGGAGCATTGGACACGTTCCTAGTCTTTATGATGTGGGAATAGCGTTTGATTTACATCTTTGGATTGGTCTCTATCTTGAAGAAGTGTTCCTTCACGAACACGGTATTTATAACTTGTTGATAGGTATCTCATCGCGTGCTCATGCAAAAACGGTAAAGATATCTCGTCCGGGCCGTCTATACGCCCCCTTCTCGTAGCCTCTGCCTTACCCCCGTGGGCTCATCGATGATATATGTGCCGTATACACCAGCCAAGTCGCAGATATCTACCGCCCTCAACGCCCGCCACAGGGTGCAGATGATCCCATGGGGTTCCGCTCTCCGTCGAGGACTACTTTTTGTCAAGGATTCTCGCACGAAGAAGTGTACTGTGCCAACTGCACTCTATCCCTATCGTCACGATTAGACCTATTCCTGGACATAAACCTCAACTCAATCACGAGTACCGTTCTTCTTGTTCAGTTTCTGGTCCCCGTGCTCATTGACTGCCGTACAACTTATCATCGAGCAACAGAGCATAAAACGAACAGAGGCCTATTGTTTTCTCTCTGTTATTGAAGCTGAGACTGATACGCCAATATGGCCACTGACACAGATTTTCCTCCTCCGCTTTTACACAGTGCTCCTCTAAATGCCTCTGGGACAGGAATCGACTCTGGTCTCATCTCTTCAACTGCTCCTCATGGATCGAATGACAAGAAAGACAGTGCTGACATAGAGATCTCCACTCAGCCCGTCGAAAAATCCACGTCTGAGGAGCTGAGTCTCGCTGCGGAAGTTGATGAGGATCACGCTCTCCTCGGAACGGACGATCCCTTCGTGAGTGTCTAGCCACTTCAGTTCTCTTTTTCTTTTTCATCCGTGACTCTCTAGCCCGAAGATCCACATGCCCTCCCCGAACCCCACCAACTAACCGTGCGCGCCATTGTCATCGGCTGTATCCTTGGTGGCGTCATCGCCGCCTCCAACGTCTACTTAGGCCTCAAAACAGGCTGGACGTTCGGCTCAAGCCTTTTCGGCTCCATCTTCGGTTTCGCCATTATCAAGCCTCTCTCGCGCATCCTGCCTCCTTATCTCGGAGGGGGTTACTTCGGACCCAAGGAGAACGTGTGTGTTATGAGCGCCGCGACAGCGGCGGGATCGTTGGGCCTGCTGTTTGCGAGCGGGTTTCCGGCCATGTATCAGTTGGGCATCATGGGCGCCAGTCCGAAGGATGACATCGGGAGGCTGTTCACATTCACGATCTGCTGTGCTTATTTTGGGATCTTCTTCACGATCCCGTTGCGTAAGTTTTATATCCTCAAGCTGAAGCTCGTGTTTCCGAACTCGGTGGCGACGGTGAGTTGGTCTGTATCTCTATATGCACGGCAAATCTGACGTTATCATTCTAAGGCCTATACCATTCGCTCGCTTCACGTCGGGAAGAATGCGGCAGCGAACGCGAGGAAGAAAACCTATGGTTTGCTCATATCGTTCGTTTGTGCTATAAGTTGGAGAGTGGTTTCGGAATACGCCGTCAGTAGTTTTCTTCATCTATCTGGCCCATTACCTGACGTCTCCAATGTAGCCAGGCATCATGTAGGACTGGCATTGGGTAAGTGCCAAGGCTGCTCTTTTTTGCTTCTTCTGAGACATTTTTCTAGTCTTGGTGGCTATACAGGGCCGGATGGACGTGGATTATCCGTGCGGAGAACTTCGCCTGGGTCATCGAGTACGTCTTCTCAAAAGTTTCCCTCTCTGCCCAGTACGCCGACAGATGTCTTCTTAGATGGACTCCAGCTTTCCTCGGCGTCGGCTTTCTCGTGGGAGTCAGCAATTCTGCGTCGTTCCTTGGAGGAAGTATCCTCGCGTGGATGATCATCGGACCTGCATTGATTGCCACCGGTAAAGCATTTGGAGAGACCTATAATCCTCAATATCCAGGTTATATCAACGTAGGTCGCAGAATCTTACAGTGGCGGAAACTTTTATGTCTCACACAGGCGATGCGTTGATTCAGATGATGGGAATGGTGCTCACAGACCCCGTCAATGAGCCGTCGCCGCGGTATTGGCTGATATGGCCGGGAACATTCATTCGTTCGTCCTCTCGTATGCATATCATGATTTCATTTCTGATTAGTAGCGTCTATAAGTTATCTGCGCCTCCTTCGCCGAAGTCTTCTGCAACTTCTCCGGCGTCTTCCAAGCTATTCGTCAAGCCTGCCAGCCCTTCATCGCCCGTCTACGCAAGTCTCCTGCTTCCACCTCCAATGACATTAAACCCTCTTCCGATGAGCAGATCTATGACCCCGTCCCGCCTCATGAACAAGTCCCAACCTGGATGTGGGTCGGCGGCATGCTCGCCGCGACTGTAATGACTATGATCGTTATGTCCACGCAGTTCTCCCAAAACGCCGGCGTGACCCTCCTTGCTATTATCATTGCCTTTTTCTTCTCCCTTATCGGCGCCGAATGTTCCGGGAGAATTTCGGTGACACCTGTGACGAGCATAGGGAACGCAAGTCAATTGATATTTGGGGGCGTTTCGAAGGGAAGGCATCTGGGTGTCGCCGACAACCAGAGGTTGAATTTGCTGACCGGCATGATCACTCTGGGGGCTGCGGAACAGTGCGCGGATATGCTGGGTACGTCGACGACCGTATTATTTTGCGCTGGTCCTCGTCAGTCTCATTATATTATTCACTAGGTGACTTGAAAACCACACATCTCCTTGGAGCGTCACCCCGCATCCAGCTCTACGCACAATGTTTCGGAGCTCTCGTCTCCATCTTCATGAGCGCTGGCGTGTATGTTCTCTTTTCGACCGGTAAGTCGACCCATCTTGTCAGAACCACCCGAGTATATCATTGACGAGTGCATGACTCAAGCGTACCCATGCATCAACAACCTCGAGCAATCGGTCACCTGCTCCTTCCCCGCTCCCGACGTAGCCTCCTGGCGCGCAGTCGCAGTCGCCGTATCCTCGCCCGCGCTCCCCATCCCTCCCTCCAGCGGCTACACGGCCATCGTAAGCTGCCTCCTACCTCTTCCTCATCCGCCTCGGAGCCAAGGCAGTAATGACTATTTGTCTACGTTTTAGGGCCTCGGCGTCCTCGCCATTCTGACCACAATCGCCAAATATCGCTTTGTCGCGCCGCATAAGCGCTATCTCGTCCCGAATTGGAACGCGATCGGCATCGCATTCATACTCAATACTTGCACGTATCCTATCGCCATGTTCATAGGCTCAGTGGCAGGAGTGGTGTGGAAGAAGTACGGAAATGCGAGCTACGCGATGGTAGGTCCCTCCACTTTTGCTCTCGTCCATCCCGGTAATGGCCCTGGAGATATCGAGAGCTGATTTGGACGTGGCACGATCCGGTTTGTTTGTAGTATCTGTTCCCCGTTGCGGCGGGCATGATTGCAGGCGAAGGCATGCCGCGTGCGATTGCCTGTCAGTCCGGACCTTGCCTTGCTTACTCGGAATCGGACAGGTCTTGGTGGGATCGTCAATGCGGTGCTGCAGATCGCCGGCGTGTCGGGTAGTGTTCACGGCACTGCAGTCGGGTGTCCTAGTACGCTCATCTCCTCCTTGTGTACTGTTCATAGCGCTCATTAAATAATTTGTGCAGTGAACGTGTATTGCGGGTGAATAGACGATGCTCAGTTTGCGATGTCGGCCGGGTGTAGCCGTTGTGCGTTCATGGCGAGAGCGAAATCTCGCTGTACTAGTATGTCAGTTCAAGTCGAAATGAATAGATACGAGACAGGGCCATCCAAGATCTGTACCCTACAACGCTGTCCTCGTGGCTGCAACACAGTGGACCCATTGCCGCCCGCAGTAACAACTTGATCTACTGGCTCATCGACGTCATCCAGATACAAGCCCCGAGCTTTGCAAGTCGCACATGCCTTATTATAAATGCAATGCACAAAATTATATATAAGCATCCTAACAGTACATACATTACGACTACAGCACGAGAGACCCAGGAGACGTGACAATGACGAGAATGGATGCAACGAACACTTGCGAGTAAGGATGAGAGATCCGCAGAGCAACAGGCCAAAGCGGATAACTCTGCCACAGCAGATACGGTCACAATGATGATATGCAAGATACGAGGATGAAGTGTGAAACCAAAATAAAGCAAAATGTCACCACGGACAGCAGTAGAGTAGTGCCGTAATAGAACGATGCATGCGATGGACATGAAACCCAGTGTGATGATGAAATGCAGCGACGACAGATAACCTCAGACCCTTGCAGCGAACGGGCCTCACCACCCCGAATAGTGGTAGTCATCCGCCCAACTACGGTTCCGCGCCATTGCCCTGCGCTTCCGGTCGCTTCGCTCGTCTCCCTCGTTGGCACTTGTGCTCGCTTCCGCTGCCTGCCTCCTCTCATTTTCCCTCTCGTTCTCTCTCTCCTTTTCTCTTTCCCTCTCCCTCTCCCTGTCCCTCTCGCTGGGCCGCCTAGAGCTGCTGGCGCCTTCGGCTGTCGCCGCTGATGTCGACGTAGTGGACGTCAAGGGCCGCAGCGTATTGCCCAAAAGACCGCCGGTGCGTCGAGGGTTCCCAACGAGATTTGTCTTGCTCACCTGGCGCTCCCACAACAGATTGCGCCGCAGGCTCTCGCTGAGCTCCGTCGCGAGCATCTGGCGGCGCGTGGTGCGCGGAGTCATCGGCGGTGCAGGCGGCGGCAGGTTCCACGGGTGGTTGAGCGGGATCGGCGCGGTCGCCACCGTCGGCAGCATAGGGCGCACCTGCGGTTGCGAGGGCTCCGCGTGTTCGGAGCGGCGGCGGCGGCTGGGGTCCGCAAGAGCGGCCAGCCGCTGGTGTGCGAGGCTGCGCGGGACTTGGATCGTGTCGTCGGGATTTTCTTCCTCACTATCGCTTTCATCCTCCAGTTCCTGCTCCTGCGGCCGACCCTTCGGGCGATAGCCTTGCGGGCTCGGCCTCTGCTTCGCTGCGCCATTGGTTGAAGGTACCTCCGCAGTGATCTGTGCCATCGACGGCAATGCGGCGCTGGACTTGCTCGTTGGTAGACGCACAGGTCCTGCGCTGGTCCGTCGCTGGTGGACGATATCGATTGAGGAGCTGCTGCGAAGAATGGCGCCATCGGGATTGAGGAGCTGCGAGAGCAGGCCCGACTGCGTGCGGTTGAGGTTAGAATAAGAACGTTTGGGCACCTTCGCGAACATATCCCTCTGTCGCTGTGCCTCCAACGCCGCCTCCCGTATCCGAATCTCCTCTTTCTTCTTCTTCGCTTGCTCTTCATCCTGCTCGCTGCCCTCTTCCGACATCCATGAGTCATCTTCCGTGTCTGTGGTCTCGTACTCCGATGAGCTATGTGACACGATGATGCCGCGGCGCTGCTGCTGAGACGGCGCTGGTGGGTCTTTTTTGGAGGGCGCTACACAGGGATGACTACTCCCTGCATCATGCACGGAGTTGGTGCTCTTCGAAGCCCCAGCCGACGTCGCCTTGGATCCAGTGGAGGACGCCGAACCGACATTGAAGGAGGCACGTTTCGCCTCAGTGCCGGCAGCTTTCCGTTGCGGAAGCGAATTCTGTCGCTGGGTTTGGTGTCGCTGCATTGAAGGGCGTGCCGGCGCGTGTCGCGCGGCCTCCTTGGCCTTACGGCCCCTAGTCGAACGCTTCGAGACGGTGCTGTCCTTCGTCTGATTCGACGTTGCGCTGCTGGGCTCAAAATCGCCTGCGTCCGAGGGAGTATGGCCAGTTCCAGTCGACTTTTGACTGTGAGAGCCGCGTTCGGGAGAGGGAGATTCTTCCTGCTGGAGGAAGAACCTGCGGTCGGACGGTTTCAGAGTTTCGTCCAGATTGCCATTCTCGGACGGCGTCATTGACGCGCCACGTGACGCCGGAACCGCAATCGCGGGCCTTCCCGCCGGGCTGTTAGTGTCGTCCGACCGGCCGGACGCCGGACAACGGGGAGGCGGGACGAGATGAGTCTGGGAGTTCGAAAAGGTAGGGTACTGTGCTACAGCAGGTACGGGCGTCGCGGGTGGAGTAGGATGAGGTGTTGGATTGACGACGACTACGCGAGGGAAGAGAGCTGAGGCGTCCGGAGGCGTGGACGGCAACCGCATCGCTGGTAGTGTAGATGAAGGCACTGGCGCGACGATGATGCATGGTTCAACCGGATGTGCTGTGCGAGACGCGTCGTTGACGTCCAACTTGGAGATGGACGGTCGCTTGGCTTTCACAACGACGAGCTTATCCGGGATCATATCGCAGATAATCTTGCCAACGGAGGCACTGGATTTGAGATGCGAAAGATGCACGCTGGATGCCGGGGATGCGGGTAGTTGATCGTTATCTGAAGGATATGCATCGGGACGGCCATTCAGGTATGGTACAGATTGAGGTGGTATATGGGTGGCGGGAAGATGGTCGGGCATGAGAGCTGCGGAAAAGTAAATGAGGACTGGGTATTTCTTGTATGGGCCAAATGAACTTACCGCTCGCGCAAGTTCCGTCCTCGGACATCGGCGAGAGAGGTACGGGAGGTGCGAACTTGGTGCTGGCATCCGCGACAGGCGGTTTAGCTGTTCGAATCTGAGCCACTTCGCGATACCACAGTCTCCAGCTAATGTTTTCCAGGCGCTGGCCGTCCTGGAGAGACTCTTTACACCGCGTAAATACTAGAAAGAGCAGACGCGTCAAAGGACATTGTGGACACGATAGGACGCGACTTACATTGCCAGAGACCGCTGAGAGCCTCTCTCCCATCGAGATCCCTCACCACGTCTGCTGCCACGGAGAGTACGGGTGATGGAAAAGGCGCCATCCGGAGAAAAGAGATATAATTGTACACGGTAATGAGCGATGACGATGATCCGGGAAAAGATGCTTATAGACGAGAAATTAAGACAACGAAACGAGAATTGAAGCTGAAGATGCTGAGAAGTCAAAGGTCGTGGGCATGCATTGACCAGGTTTGTCGCTCAAGTCGCTTCAGTTCAGTGAGACGCGGTTACCTGGACGAAGAGTACATGATCAACCGGTGTTCGCCTGACAAAGTTGAAACATGACAGAGAAAGAGGAGAGGACATTGTAGGACGACTTACACGATAGCTGGTTGAGGAAAGGAGACGTCGACGAGGGCGGTTGTCGACGGTTGAATAGAGGATGGACGATGTCCTTGTGAGAGACGCAAGAGACCACCCCGTCCGACATAGGCGCCCATTCGGTCCGGCCATCCAGCCGGTCTATTGTCGGCCCATCAACCAGTCCGCCGGACCCGGTGGACACTTGTGGATCCCGCCGTCCCACGGGTTCCCTCCGGTCATATGCGCCGCCTTGAGCACCGTTACAGTACAACAAATCCACCTCGGATCTGTCCCACCCTGTCGACACCTTTGACCATCTGAAGCACGTAAAACCGCGCAAGTCCTGGCGAATGCTCATTACTTCCCCTCACAGGCGCATGACCGATGCTGAAACGCCTGCAGTCAATGCACGACATGATGATGCTATATTTTGAGCTTGCTGAAGCCGCCGTCCAGACACGCAGGTTTCATACTGGGGTATGCGATCCCATATCGGCCTGGCTTCGGTGTTCATCTCCAACACCCGCGCGGCCTTTCCCCGCATTCCCCACTTACCCCACTTCATATAGCCCATGACCCTCCACGACCCCAGATGATGACCAACGCTCCGGGCGATAGCGAGGTCACCTGGGCGTCCGTTCCCTCTGCAGGCGCATGGCCATGGCCCGACATCGTCTCTGCCGATGGCCAGCACACTTGATCGTCGCATTGGTCGTATTCGTCGCAGGCTAGGATTTCAAATGCATCATCCAGGTAGGATCCGAGAGGATGCGTGTTTCTAAAACCCCATTGCGCACCCTGGTAGGTCAACACAAGGCGTCCTGGCGCCGCCACTAGCACTAGAACGCTCCCAAAACCGCAGCCTATATTTAGGCTTCTCATACAATCAAGCCTGCGTCTCATAATGTCCAGCGGATTGGGTACATCACTTTGTCTCACTGACATGAAGGTCCGACAATTGAAGCTGAAACCAATAAGTATCCCATTGATCCCATCAGGTTGCAACGAATGGCATACGAGTCACGACGCGCATGTTTGCTCGCCCCATTCACGCTCGTCCGCACTTTATCAGTCCTTTCTCCGGAGCCATGCCTACCTCCTAGATATAACCAGTGCGGCAACAATCAATATGAATCCCCTCTTTACACTTGCTCATGATCGGCCTTCCTGCTGGCCGAACGCCATCGTCTCCAATGATGCCTGCAACGGCACGACTATGTTCTGGGCACGATCTGCTTGGAGATTATACAAGATCCCCGTCAGCATGCCAAGTAGTTGGGCGACGCGGCGTGTTTCAGACGCGTCTCTAACGCATCAATAAGCTTGTTTCTAGCAAGAATCGTGTTCATACAACATACACGCCCATATATCACCACGCAGAAACATGTGAACCATTGTCTAGGCGCGTGTTTCGTGATTAACCCTGCAGCACACAGCTCGAATGAAACATGACGCTGTTACAGCCCGGGTCCTGCCCTGAGTCTACAGAAGCCTTCAACATCCGGCGTTCTGCAGGTTGCAGTCCAGCATCTCCGCGATCACCTGCGCAAATGCATATGCCATGAGGCCGCCGCCTCGTTTAACATGTTGTCTTGCACGGTCTCGCGTGCACCGCGGAGTTCGATGACCGACGAATCTTATAATACGCTCAATCACGCGAAGAAATGAGTGCGACCAGCGGGAGCATAAGAGTGCCTAGAACGGAGCAACGAGTCTGGTATACATACAAATATAATAACATGAACGAGAACGTGACAACTCGTACACGTCGCGCAGCGATCGAATACGGTAAAGTCGACTCGTAACCTGTCGCAGCTGTCAGCTATGTCGTCCAATGCGTAAAGGCAAAGACTTACTATGGCAATGAGGCGGTAAACCACTATCCGCAATACACAGGGATATATACGGTACTTGGACAAGTTGGAGATATTCACAGATACTTTTATGGTGCGATGTTACGCAGAACAGACGGGGTCGACCGTACACGTCCCTTTTTCGATATGGTATTTCAACCCATTCGGATTGAGATACGACTGCAAAGTCGCAGATAAGCATCCGGCGCACGGAAGTCCGAGGAAATTTACCTTCGTACAGTGCGGCCGCTTGCGCAACGGATCAGCGGCTGCGGGACGAAGAAGCTCGCGCGACTTACGGGGCAGTGGTACATCTTCTCGCGTTTCCGCCCGGGACTGTGCTTCGGCCGTCGCGACGCGCTCACGAGCGAAGCCTCGCCATAAATAGGCTGGAAGCGCCCGCCGGCGCCGCGCTCGTGCAGTGTGCGGATGGGGCCGGAGGCTGGCGGAATCGAGAACGATGCGGGTGGCAGCGCGAGGACGTCCGCGGCTTGCGATTGCGAGGGTGTATCTGTGGGCCGGGGCTCTGCAGTCCGCGGTGAGCTGTGCGCGCTGAGAATGGCCGCCGGGCTCGTCGGTGCTGGAGAGCTCCGCAAGGAGTGCGGCGCTGCGAGTGGAGTCTGTGCGCGTGGAGGAAGCGGGCGTGACTGGGGATACCCGACGACGACACTCGCGCGTCCGTGGGAGGAGTGGGACGGGTCGGTGGCGAACGGGAATGATGCCGTGTCCGTCTGACCGCGGTTGTTCAGCATGAAGACGTGTGACTCCTCGAAATGGTCGAGGAGCTCGTGCAGGTCGGCCAGGGCGAGGCCGCAACAGGTAAAGTTGGAGCACTGGGCGCGATGAGGCGACGTGACAGCGTTTGACAGTGTGCACTTACGATTTCGCGCTCGAGGGACCGATCGGCATCTCGAAAGCCCGTAGGACTGGGAGACGGAGAGATGGACCAGGCGCTAAGAGGCGTGGACCAGGGCAGGGAAGTCAGGCAGGATGCGGGGAGGGCGGCTCTGTCATGAAAGGACGGCGTTCATCGTAGCAGGCGCCAGGACCAGGCAAGACTTACGTCTCGGATGCATCAAAGGCATCCATGATCGCGCCTGGATCCATGTCAAATGTATGATAGAAAGGCATCGGCGCCTGGAAGGCGGGGGAGAGCGCGCCTGGCGAGGAGGGAATCGGATGAGGGTGATGGTGTGAAGGAAGGCGGGGAAGGGGATGCATGGACAGAGTCGCCGAGTGATATAGCGAGCAAGCCATGATTCACGCGACAGACAGCGAGGGAGAACGCGCCGGGTGCACAGCGAACAGAAGCAAGGCGATCTGCAGCGGGTTCGATGCAACTTGGAAGAATGCTTGTGGTGACAGCTCCGGACGTTCTTAATCCGTGCGCGTCCGCCCTCTTTCAGGCTCCATCTTATATTGTCATACCACTTCGTCAAAAGCAGAGCGGAGATATCTTGCCTTTAGAGAGTAGGAAAGTGTGGTGAAGGGTGGAGTAGAACCTCAAGCCTCTTGGTGAACAGCGTCCCGCTCACTAGAACTGCTGACTCGCCGGTTGCATCAGCTATTAGTAGCATCGGAGCCACTGTCAAGCAAATGGTTAACCGAGCTCAAGTGGAGAAATGAAATCATCATGGCTTCAGCCAAGCTCGAGTCGCTGTCGAACGGATGCTTGGAAGTTGCTGAGCGTGTTGTTCGGTTTGTTTTCGGAGGTCGGAAAGAGGAATTGATCCCGCCAATCGTTCAAGATAAGATAAGATCTGGTTGCCGAACATTGTTCGACGAGCGCCAGTCTTCCTCTGGCATGCGATGACGGGGATCCGCAACTGCTACAGTTCCTGCATCAGCAGTCAAATTGCAGGGACATCAGACCCAGAAGCTGGTGAAAGGAAGTAGGTCAGTCATCGTACTCAATCTTTGACAGTGCGGCACTCAGCACCCTATGCAGTCGCCGCGGGTTTTTGACAGAATCATTACAGTAGTGACATCCCTGACATCTCAAAGATGTCCTTGCTGTGTGTGGCGATTGAAGATCGCTGATAACCTGGTCCGGCGCGTTGGTGATTCAGCACAGTAGTTGTAGACAAAGTAGGAGGGCAACATGCACGAGTTCCTTACTAGTCGCTCTCGGAGCTGCAAGTGCGATATGGCCGAGGTAACTCGTTATCCAGTCATTCCCCCAGAAAGCCAGGGACAGGTACTCTCGACCTCCTTCGTCCCATGTAGTGTCTTTTCGCATTGGTTGACTATCAGACACGAGGGTCCATTGTTCAATCCTGGAAGCTATGACGCGATCTTCGACCGCGTGGACAGCGCATCAGAGGCCGCCTCTTCAGAACTCATTTTCTGTTTCTTTGCAGGTGATCTTTTTATCCAGCTATCCGGTGTCCGCGCTTTCTATAGCGAACCCAATGGCGTGCTCTTGCTCGAGCATCATATGTCCGAGCCCCTACGGCAATAATGCGATGTGGCCAAATTTACAGTGGTATAAATACACCACTAGTGCTCTCATTCGAGACAGGATCTCTGCATCTCCTGTGCTGACTTATGGCTGGCTCGATACTACGCGTGGCGGCTTTACTCGTCGCGCCTTTACTCGCGAACGCGGTTCAAATCACGGAGACGTCCTCCAAGCTGACATTCTCGAACCGTTATGTCTCGTTCGAGTGAGTCCACACCCACCTTATCGTGCGGCATAGCTAAATTAGCCTCTGCAGCATACAAATGTCCAACGGATACATTCAGAATATCATCTACCAGAACACGAGCCTCCTCGGAAATGTGTCTGGATTGACTGGACAGCTTTATTCTGGTGCGCAATATGAATGTCCGGTCATATCTACCGCTCACGACCAACATAGACTGGCCGTCTAACGGTTTCGCACTTGTGCCAAACTCGAGCCACGAGATCTTCAATGGTTCAGATTGGGCGGGCATCGTCTTGACGGACAACAACACCGCGACCGGTGGTCTGTGAGTCGATCGTCGCCTCGCAGACACAATGCTGAACCATTTGTGCAGCGTGCAACGCTCCTGGTTCCTACGCGACGAGGAGTGCGGCCTGCATAGCTTTCTCCGCCTCGCGTTCTTCAACGAGACCAATCCCGTGCAGGGCGCGCTCGGCGAGTCGCGGACCATGTTTAGGCCGAACACGGACCTCTGGACTCACGTCGTTACGAACAGCGAACAATACGCAAGTCACTCTTTGTTGATCAAGTAGTGAATGGTTGCTAATTACGGACCGTACATAGGCCACGCATCCATCGAATCAGGCGCTTGCAGATGAGATTCAGGTGCAGGATGCGTGAATTATATCCTGTGTGTCGAGTCGTTTTGGCGTGCTTATGGGATTGCAGGACCTGGTACGTCGCGAACACGCCCAACGAGGCGTACGTGAAGGAGGCAAGTACACACCCATTTCCCTGACTGATACCTCGGTCTGACTCCGGACGACAGGAAGCAGATTACTGGACCAAGGTTGGAACTTCCCTAGCCCGACCTGCCTCTGTTGCTGATCTTGTCATGAAGTACACTTTCGCGGACAATCAAACTAACAAGGCGCATGGGCTCTATGGCGTTGACGCGAAGAACAACGCCTTCGGCGCGTGGTGGGTCGTCAATCAGAAGGACACGTTTTTCGGTGGACCGGTATGTCCACAGTGGTATTGCTAACGGTATCTTACGCTGATCGTTTTCGGTGTGTTAGAACCACTTCGATCTTATGGTCGATGGTATTGCATAGTAAGTTCTGCGATACTCTTATATTCGAATTGCTACGATTGACCAACTTGGACGCAGTAACAAGCAGTCCACCAGGTTAGCTGGCTCATCGCTTTCTTCTTGACTAGAGCTAACAAGAATGATCATTCATCAGCCATGGAGGAGCATCGTGAGCCTGCCGTTTCTGCATGCATCCGCTATCATTAACTTTCCACAGATCACCGAACATCACCAATGGATTTGACCGGACTTTTGGTCCTCAGGTGAGCCCCTCCCTGGGCGACGTAGACTGTCATTGTCTAACGAAGCGGTAGTTCGTCTACTTCAACAGCGAAAAAGGCGCTTCGTGAGTCGTAGCTTGCATGGTCAGACTAGCATACTGCATTCTCAACAACATCTCAGCATCCAGCAGTTGCTTGCTGATGCAGAGAAGCTGGCGGACCCAGCCTGGAATGCAGACTTCTACGACGAGATCGTCCCCCATGTACGTCGACTCAATCTTTGAACACTGCTCTGCTCTGAACGCGTCGTGGTTAGGTCGCGGGATACGTGCCTACGTCCCAGCGCGGGCAGCTAAAGGCGAACATCTCCGTCCCCCACGGAGCTGGGAAAGTCTCTGCTGTACTCAGCGCGAACAAACTGGACTTCCAAGTGCGTGAGCTAGATGCCAGATGGCCAGAGATGGTTAGACTCATCTTGAACAGGACAGCGCGTTCGACAGCAAGGCTTACCAGTACTGGGTCGAGGATGTTAAGGATGGCTCTTTCACCATTGATCGCGTCAAGGCGGGCACCTACCGTCTGACCGTCTATGCTGACGGTGAGCACGCCCGACCAGTGCAAACTCTATATCATGTTCTAAAGTAAATGCAGGCATCTTCGGGGACTGGACACAGGATGATATCGTTGTGCATGCAAAGACGACGACGTCACTGGACAACCTGCAGTGGCACGCCGAGTCCGCAGGACGTGAGCTATGGCGGATTGGCATCCCGGACAAAACTTCGGGTTCGTTCTTCCAGCTCGGATATAGGAAGCTTGACATTGACAGCTAACGGCGCAGGCGAATTCCGCAATGGTTTCGAGCGGGATCTGACTCGCACGAACCAGCCGCACAGTAAATGCATTTAAGATGCTGGTCTGCGTTTTCTGATCAGCTTTCCTCCAGAGTACCGTATCTACTGGGGCGCCTGGGACTACCCGACGCAGTTCCCGAATGGCGTAAACTTCACGATCGGAAAGAGCGACTACGCGAAGGACTGGGTACGTCGCGCAGTGCACCTAGTGTCAGATAGATTGATCAATTGGCGGCAAACAGAACTACGTGCATTGGTCTGTGTTCGGACCATCGTACACCAGGAACAACAGCGTCGGTGAGCAAAGTCTTACACTGTCATAGCAAGGCCGGAGCTGACGGCGTATGAAGATGTCAACCGCTGGCAGATCAACTTCGATCTCGACGAGAGGCCCTCTCCGTACTCCGTCGCAACCTACACCATTCAGCTTGCAGGCGCGACGACGACATCAGGCAACACCGATTCGCAGAAAGGCGCATTCTACAATTTCAACGTTCGTGATGGCTTCACAATAAATGGGTGAAGATCTGATCGGTTTGCAGATCTCAACGTACGTGAACAACGAGACGACGCCGCTCGACTTCCCGATCTACTATTACCAGAGTGGTAGCTGTGCAGTGCGCTCGGGTGGGTGTTTCTATGACCTGCTTGGCTTCGCTATTGAGATGGTGTGACTAGGTATCTCATGTTACCTGCTGAGCCAGAAGTTCACGTTCCCCGGCACGTTGCTGAAACGAGGGGCCAACAAGTTTGTGGTAAGACATACCTTAGTGAATCATTGGGTTTCTGTTAATGTGGTGTCCGTTTCCAAAGCTTGAACTACCTCAAAATGCTTCTGGGATCGTGCGTCGTCTTTACACTCATACACTTCGTGATATCAATTGATCTTCTTCTAGTATGTTCAATACGATGCCTTGAGGCTCGAGTTATCGGACTGAGATGGCTGCAGGCTAAAGGTATAAAGTCAAATATTATTACGCTTGTCTGACTATGACAAATCTCGGTATTCCTCGTCATTATTTCGATCTCATGGGACGGTTATTAAATTGTTCGATGGTCATCCCTTCTCTGAAATGTATTACTGACCGTAATGAGCTCGAGCTGCAACGAGTCTAAATGACTACTGGTAAGGACCTCAAAAAAAAAGTGCAAGCCGACTACAAGGTCAACAACACTAAATGTAAGATGAGAGGCAGACGAGGACTGAAAAGACCACAGCGTGGTATTGGAGAACCAGCAGGGTCGTCAGTTGATATATTTGATCCATCCTACAAGTCGTAAGGGGGTTAATTGGTGTATAGAAATGTAATCCGATACCTTTAGATGCTCTACTATCTGATGGAATCTAATCCAATTGATTCAGACAAGACTGGCCAGAGGTCGTTATATCGAGTTGCCTCGAATGTTGTGATACCTGTCCGCTGTCGCTGTGATCACACTCGCCTTGGGCGATCTTTCGACCACATACCATTATTTTGGGGGTGATGGGATATCCATCCCAAAAGGAATCACCGGCAACGTGGCCGAGCGGTCTATGGCGTGTGACTCAAGCTGGCGGCGCATCAGCGTCGCACACTTGCCTGCAATGCGGGTTTCTCATCTTCGAAAGAAGGCAGGGGTTCGAATCCCCTCGTTGTCATATTTTTTTGCTGTTTCCCAAAGCATGTATGAAATACTGGATATATTGTGAGGTGGGCGGTGTAGTTTTGATTGCGTTGTCGACAGATATTCAGTGTTATCATGCATGCAAACTCAATCCCCGGTCGAAGGATGGGAACCATTACATTGCAACCTCTCCCGCCCCCACGCTACAAGTGATGGGTAGATCGAGTTGCGCTCGGTGGTCTACGTCACTGAAACCTGTGGAGAAATCAGTTGTAACTGAGCAACAGTGAACGGGAGCCTCCCGGGACGTCAGCGAGGTCGATGGCGTAGAACTTGCAGTCTTGCTGCTATTCATCATCTGCGCCGGCACTGGTAGGACTTAGCTATACGAAGTATGCTTCAGCTCAAAATACCATGTTCTTCAGCTTAGATCCCGGGTGATGGGCAGTGCAGTAAGATTGTTGAAACAAATCGCTACTCTTTTATCAGTATATTTTCCGCGTACCTACATTCTACACGCTACACACTGTCAGCAGATCATCGCGCTCGCACGCACAATCATGCCTTTTGCGCCCTGTCCTCCCTCTCCTTCAATAACACGATACGCAAACGGCGCAGTGCCTCATCCACGTCCTTCTCACCCAACAAGCTAAACGCGGCTCGCACGTATGCGGTCTTGCTGCCGCTAGGAAGGAAGACTGTGCCAGGCAGAGCAAGCACGCCCCCTTTGAACGCCTTCTCCCTGATAATCGCCTGTGAGTCGACCTCGTCCGATGGGTCGTCGCTGAGTTTCAGCTTGAACCTAGGGGGCCGTCAGCCTCACGTATGAAAGGCTTAAAATTGGACAAACCAGAAAAACATGCCCGCCTCCGGCGTGCTCCATTCGGCCAAGCCGTCGAGGTGCCGCTGCATAGCGGCTTCAAACACGTCGCGCTTCTGGCGATAGAATTCAGAGACGATGCCCGTGTGCGTCTTGAAGCCATCGTAACCCCAGGAGTCGAGCACGGCGAAGGTAATAACTTGGGTTAGCGAAGAGGTTTGGAGATTTGCCGAGGCAGTCTATGAGCAGGCATGGCATTGTCCTCAGCGACGAGATACAGGCCGATAAATAAGAAATTGTACATGACCGTCCATGGCGTTGAGGATTGGTACAGGCCCGGTGGTAAACCCGATACGGATGCCAGCAGATAGGATCTTGGAAAGACTATCAAATCGCAAAACGCGGCCGACTTCCCCTGTTTGCGGTTCGAGACTGAAGTAGGATGGCAGACGCGCAGCCTTTCCGTAATAGAGGTAGTAGTAGGGGTCATCTATGTCGAAGTGAGTATTACCTTCTAAGAAACGGAGGCAGAACTGGTGTACCTTCAAGAATAAGGAAGCCGTGCTGACGAGACAGCTCGAGAACCTCTAGTCGGCGCTCCAAAACCGCTGTGATTCCTGTAGGGTTGCTGCCGTACTGGAGGCAAAGATGAACGGGAGTGTAAGAAAATGCACGGGAGACACTTACAGGGACAGTGTACAACGTTCTGGGCTTGGGCTTTCCCGCTGGCCAACTTTCCAGGATGGACCGCAAAGCATCTGTACGGATACCCTTTTCGTCGGTAGGCACCTCTATTTCAGTCGTCAACGTCTGCATTCATGGAGACACCGTCGGGACGTACCGATCATCTCACAGTGTAGAGCTTCATACACCGGAATGACGCCTCTGCTCGTGACTTCAGATTGACCAGTAGTCAAATAGAATCGTCGCACTCACGCATAGGCCGGCGTCTCAACCAGAACAGAATCGCCATCGTTTACGAGGGCCGTGATCGCCTAATGTGCGTCGTTCAAAATTACGCGAGAGAGAGGATTGTTTTTTACGCACCTTGTAGAAGGCATCCTGCGAGCCCGACGCGACACTCAAACGCCATCCTTCGCCTTGCTTGCGATGATGTTCTGTGCTCTGCAGGTTGGTGAGCCAGGTAACCAGGGATGGGATACCGACGGTAGCAGAGTACTGCAAAGCTTCGGCGAGCGCTGGGCCCTCAACAGTTAAAGGGACTTCTTTAGTGGGATCGCCAGGCGAGCGAGAGGTGACCTGGATAGATGTGATCGGGAACGTTGCGCTATTCGGCTTGCCTGCTAGCATGGATATCACGCCCGGTTCAAGCTCGAGAGGAAATAAGCCACGGACTGCAGGATATTAGCAACTCGGAATCTGAAGGACTTATGAATTGAAACACACTTGGACTGGGTTTTCTTTCCTTCGCTGCATTAGATAGGTATTGGTCGTAGAAGGAAGCCGGAAGAACTTTGATAGCAGTCTATGACATCGCCGAGAAGCCTGTCAATTCGACGCCCCATCATCCAAACAATGCAATCAAGGACGTACACCATTGGTACTATTTTCGGTGGTGGGTACGGTCATGTCGATAGTTGCGGTGTTCTAGACAGGGTATGATCGACTCCTTTACTGACTCCTCGATCCTAGAAATGCGACTTTATGAAGCGACTCCGTCGAGTCAGATCGGCGAAACAGGTGACGAGAAGGGACAACTTCGACCCTGTACATGTAAAGCTGCAGACAGGTCAAATTTTTGCAACTCCCCATGTTCTCCTAGCTTCCATGCTCACGCAAGTAAGACCGGCCACCATAACCGAGTTATTCAGCAGTCTGAGCTCGACAGACCTCGCAACATTCACGAAAGCAGCAACAGATAGAGCTACACATGTAATGTTACAGTAGTCTGAGTATGACATCCTACAGCCGTTATAATTCAAATTGTATCGGGGAGTCATGTCGGGATACGTCGGAATAAGATGAACTCTCACGGTCAGTTTTCTGAGCTTGCTCGCTGCGATGTCAACAACCTCACCTTCACCAACATTGAACAGGCCGACTTGACCCAAAAAATCGATCACTGTTCCTCAAAGCGCGCTTATGGCTACGTTAGATGTCCTGCGACTGCAATGCCCTGGGCACGCCTGACAAGTCTTTTCATTTTCGACTGGCGGTCGCGACTGACCACTCAGACCAGCTGGCATGGCACCTTTGTCAGTCTGCTTTGTGAGTACCAGGTTGAGACTCAAATGCATGAAGAGGAGCATTGCCTTCAGATCGTGGTTACTAGGCTCAATACAACTTGTCGATCAACATCGCTTGCTCTGGAAGCACCTTCGTCCTTATTGACTTTCACGCCTTGGTTTTTCTCTTCAGTCAACTCCGCGCTGGATCTCGCGATCATGTCTATTGATGTCCGCGGTCCCGTTATCTATGCGACCCCTCGTTCGTTCACCAGTCCAGCCAAATTATGGCGCTTGAGCAGGACTCCATCGCGCGCGAGCCAAATCAACATCGCCTTTCCCTTCGAACAGGCTGATATTACTCTAGCTTCCGCTCTCTCAGCCCTTCCATGTCAAAAGAAGGCCTCTCGCTTCGCTGTGCTCTCACGCGCCGTGAGCGTAAAGGCAACCACTCCGCAATGCCACGATGCCACAGGTGCGTGTTTCGTCTCTTTGTTGTGGATCTCATATCCATCCTGCACGTGTTCCCCAGCCACTGTGGACAGGTGCTCTCCGCGCCGCTGTTATAGCTTGTCCTCCCAGAGCCGAATCTGTCCAACTTCTCTCAAGCCCCTGCCGTTCACATCGCCCATCTTCCGTCCCGTCCTGTCAGTGTCTACCCACCAAAGCACGACTCATATCGAAGACACTCCACCTTCCTCCCCTTTGGCAATGCCGGTCCTTGCCTCGCCCTCATCCTCGTCCGCATCCTCCCATTCGAGTGCTTCCAGTGGCCTTTCCGGGGGCAGCAGCTTCACAGTGGCCGACGGCCCTGCTATGGAGAGCGGCAAATCACAGGCGAGGGCGGCGCGTCCTCCTGCCCTTGTCCTGCCGTCCGCATCCCTGTCCTTCGAAGGCCGCAGCGACGTATCTCGGGCGTCCACGCCCTCCCTCACGTACACGTCAAGCGAGGGCAGCGCCTCAAATGCGTCTTCCCCTGTCAGCATCGTCCGGGCGTCCAATCCGCCCGAGTCGCCCTCCGCGCGCGGCCGCCGCTCGCCTCCAAGCTGGCGCTCGCCGCCCGCCATCATGCGCAGCGCGGAGGGCCAGCAGATTATCGAGATCGCGCTTCCGCGCCCAGGAGGCCAGCTGCTCAGTTCTGATAACATCACCATCTCGGTGAAGGGGCGCGATCGCCTCAATATCGTGGCCGATGCGTGGCACCTCGAGCGCGACTGTGAGTGGCGTCCCTTTGATGAGTTGTTTGTGGTCTGACTCTGACCCAACATAGGCCACTTTGAATGGAGCTTCGGTTTCGCCTCGTGTCCTGTCGATATGAGCACTATCAGAGCCAAGATCCAAGACGATGCGGACCTCGTCGTCACGATCTCCGAGCTGCGACACCGTTGGATGTGACGTGCGAGGTCGTTGCGTATGGTTCTGGGTCGTGCCGGCGTTGTGAGTGAGGATTGATCTGTTACCTGTGATATTGATATGCCTGTTGTCTATGCTTAAGCTATACTACTGTATGTTCCATGCGTCTCAATTCAAAGATATCGGAATGGCTGTGTTGTGACCATGGCGTTTGTCTTTGTCTTCATGCCGTGCCATTGCACTGTGCACACTATCAGGGAATGCGAAGCGGCTATATATCACGCTTCGATCGTTCGAGACCCGCATGCGGCCAGGTGCTCATCAAGGTCCTCACAGCACCGGGTTGCGCTCAAGCTCTCACCCTCAAGAGACTGCATGTTTGTTGTGTGGAGACCTGAAAATGGATCACAGTATGCATGTTTATCCTTCGGTAAATTTATAGGTTGGACTCCAGAATATCCGGCTGGCTGACCTCACGTATAATCCAGACGCTCATCGTTTCAGCTGGCCGTAAAATGGCATATATTTTCTGAAGTCCCAATCAGCTCTGATCCGCCGGAACAAAGCTGATGTTCATGAATCGCCACAGGTTAATTCCACGACCTGCTCCAGAGAATGCAAACCGACTGGACATAACATGCTGATCGTGACTTCTAAGCCGTCTCCCAGGGTAGCGCAATTAGCTTCACCCCGCTGACCTCGTTCTTTCTCAGTCTCTCTTAACCAGCCGGAATTGCCGCTAGTCCACCGTGAAGAACCTCAAGCCTGTTGGGCTGTGCGAGACGATTAGTATGAATACTTTCATCATCCTCGTCAGCATACCTTGATCGCTCCCTCCTCAAGCAAGCCAGTCAGCCCCACATACAAGCTGTCTCCGATCTCGTGGTTCTCCTCCCTGTTCACGTTCGCGCCTACCCACACAAGCCTCTTCCCGTCCTCGCCCTCACCCTGCTTGCCGGAATTCACCAACGGGGAGAGCGTAACAACCATACACCCTCCTGCTGCGAGGATCTGCCTCGCAGCCTTTTGCGAGCTCTCGAAGGAGATGGCATCATACACAAACGTGACCGGCGCAGAGCTGATCGATGCAACGGCAGCAGGCAAGTCCTCGTACGACGTCGTTCTGTAGTCGACGAAGTGCGTCGCACCCGCTGCCCTGCAATACGCTTCGTTCGTCGCCGAGGCGGTAATGATAGGGCTGAAGCCGGAGAGCTTCAGGAGCTGGAGGGCTATTGATGGTGTCAAGTGAGTTGTGATGTCTGCGTTATGATCCTGGTTAACTTACCGTATTGTCCAACCGAACTTGAACCGCCGAGCACGACGGCTGGTTGACCTTGGTATTTACCGCGCCCTGCGCTCGCCCAGGGTGCGGTGAGCTCTGCTCCTCCTTTCTCTGGGCGTTTCTTGGAATACGTGCCCACAGCCGCGGTGGACAAACCAAGAGGTACTGTCGCAGCTTCCTCGAACGTAATGCTCTCGGGTATCTGCCAATTCAACATACAGAACGACCTAACGAAGAAGCCAACAGAAGCCTACCTTTGCGACCCTGGAGGCATCTGCGATCGCAAACTGCTGGAATGTGCCACGATTGGCGGAGAAGAACGCGCCCGGGAACACGCTGGAGAGACGTCATCAGTCAATGATTTGCGGACTAGAATAAGGAAATACGAACACTCTGTCGCCCTTGCTCCAATTAGTTACCCCTTCACCGATCTCCTCGATCGTTCCAGCGCCATCGCTACCAGCAACTGCCGGGAATTCCTCCATGAAGCTTCCATATTGTTCGATCCAGATATCGACTGGGTTCAGAGCGACTGCAAAGACCTTGACGAGTACCTGGTCACGACCAGGCTTGGGGGTCTGACGCGTAGAGACGAGGAATTTGGTGCCTTTAGACAGCGTGACGAGGGCTTTGTGTTGAGACATGTTTGATCCGAGGGGGTCTGTGCAGATGCATATACATCGTCGACAAAGTCAATCTTGGCTATTTATCGCGCATAAACCGATGCATTTTTTCTGTAGATGGTTGGTTTCCTGCCCGCTGGGCTACCGGCTGTCGGGGCCGCTACGCAATCCGACAGTCAGGGCTGCTGAATCGGGCATGAATGTGCGAGCTTCAGTACTTGCCAGTGCCATGCAATGGTTGATTGATATTCGTTGGAGATCACCGCTTCAGCCGTCAGCTGGATTGGGAGTTGATGATATTTGTGGGACGCCATTTGGTGCACTTGTCGCATGATATGAATTGTTCATCAACTCAACAATTCAACAACTCCCCCAAATGGGGATTTTACAGGCGATCGGTCGACTCAGGATTGCTTCCTGCAAGCTTTGAATTTGGATTCTCGGGATAACATTAGCCTCCTGTCATGAGCCTCTGCAATAGGTCGAGTCGCTCGTAAATGAACCGACCCCACGTCTCGCCTCTCAGGCGTTCATAGTTCAGCGCGCGACTCGTAATTTGAATTGCTCACTGAATCGCCTCGAGACAATGCGAAACGCTACGCTGAGTACGTGGTGCACCCTTTCTGCAATGACATACATCTACGATGTAAATTCAAGCGCTCCTAGGCCCGACGTACGCGCAAGAGTTTGTGGACGTGGTGACCTGAGAGCGCTGGACTGTGACAGTGTGCAGGGAGATGGGTCCCAAACCGAGACGGAGATGACACCGACCCACCCTTCCCGCAGTGGTATGTGTTGATGATGTACCAGTTACCTGCATGTTTGATCCTGTTGTAGGAGGTACATGCAAGCACCTAGCTGTGATGTGAAAGCTGATGGACTGTCACAACCTAGTGACTGTGGACAGGAAGATGGGTATCAAACCGTCTCCGAGATGACACGAATCCACGCCTTTAGAATTACTCTTTTCTTCTTCTGCAGTATATAAGGAAGGAGATGTCCATATCTCTGGTCAGCATCCAACGCAGATCATCACCATGTCTTCCGCATCGCAGAAAGCACTTCTTATCCCGTCGAAAGGCGCCGAGTTTGAGATTGGCACCCGTCCTATTCCCAAGCCTGGACCCGGAGAGGTTCTCGTCAAGTTGTACGCTGCGGCGTTGAACCCTCTCGACAACCTCATGCAGAAGTCTGGTTTTTTCATCGAAAACTATCCCGCGGTCCCTGGAAACGATGGTGCTGGTACGGTTGAGGAGCTCGGCGAAGGGGTTAGTGGCCTTCAGAAAGGAGATAGAGTGTAAGTTCCATCATTATATTCTCAGCTGAAGCCATCCTTACTTTAGGTGACATACACAGCTTCTTCCAGGGCTCGCGGCCCGCTGACCGCTGTACGTTCCAGCAATACACTCTGGCCGATGCGGTCCACGTGGCAAAGGTCTGCATGCACGGCCATTTCTTGTCTCCCAGCTCATACGACGAATTGCAGATCCCGAGCAAATATTCGTTTGACGAAGCTGCGACCATTCCGCTTGGCTTTGCCACTGCTGCGCTCGGCTTGTATGACAAGCGAGGCAAACACGGTGGCGTAGATCTCCCCTCAGTTTGGTCTGCCGCCGGAGGGGCAGAGCTCCCTAGACCCTGGTCTGTTGCAGGCCGCGACAGGTATAAGGGCCATCCCGCCGTCATTACCGGCGGGGCGAGTTCTGTTGGACAATTTGGTAAGTCGTTACGAAGGCATTCCAGATAAAGGGCTGATATCGCGATCAGCAATCCAGCTTGCAAAACTGTCCGGCTTCGGGCCCATCATCACCACTGCCTCCTTGCGCAACGCGGAGTACGCAAAGGCTGCCGGCGCAACACATGTCATCGACTACAACACCACGTCGTATGCAGACCTACCTGCTGCAGTGGCGAAGATCACTTCTACGCCAATTCCGCTCATATACGACGTTATAGCCTCGCCCGAGTCGCAGAAGGCGAGCTGGACGATCCTGGCACCCAAGGGCACCCTCATCGTCAGTCATGATCCCGTAGTCGGCAAGCTAGGGGAAGAGACAGAGGACGGCAAGCGCGTCGAGCTCGTCTGGGGCTGCACGACCGACCCTGACTGGCATGAAATCGGGAATGACATCTGGGCCCATTTGACCGGGCTCCTTGAGACGGGCGCCGTGAAGGTGCGACGATATGCCAAATTCGATAGTTCATGCGTCGTGAGTCACTCTGCTGACTGACTTCTTTGATAGCCCAATAAAGTCGAGGTCTTGCCCGATGGTCTTGCCGGAATCCCGGCTGGAGTTGAAAGGGTGGGGCAGGGGAAGGTGAGCGGCGTCAAGTTAGTCGCTCACCCTCAGGAGACTGCTTAAGCAGGACGCCATCCTGACGTTTGTGTAATAAATTGCTGGAAGTGGACTGTCGTATGCAGATTATCCTTTGGATGCATACATGATATCGATTACGTGTTGCCGTCTAGAGTGTTGTCGGTGCTTGAGTTCTGATCAAGCTTCGTAAGTTACGTAGCCTCACATTTATGATGCTGACCTCACGTAGAAGGCAGGAGGTTTGGCGTTCCATCTGGCCATGGCGACCTTTCATAAAGTGCAGGCACTGAGAAGATGCTTTGAAGCCATTATCAGCTCTGATCTGTCAAACTAAGACTGATATCCAAGAGTCTACCTCAAGACAAGCGCACAGGCAGCGCGGCTTTCCTTCCTTCAATCCATTTCTCGTCTCCATCCTTCAGCCCAAGCCCAAAAACATCTCTCAATATTTGCACTCGTTGGCGCTCATCTTTAATTTCAATCTCGTCCAACTTGAATGATCCAATCCTTTTTGTAGCCTTTGATCCATCCAGCGTCCATTTTCCCATCCAACGCACGCCTTCCAAACCATCTAGTGCCTTCAATATGTCATTAGTGTCTGCTTCGTCCATCTCGTCAGACTCAGCATTCGTCATGACGCTCTTAAACTCGTGGGCCGTCACTTCGAATCGATGCATATTTACCAGTTTGTCTAAGAACAGACCTGGACATGTCGATACGACATGGCTTGCTGCATCGATGTCTTGCTGAAAGAACTCGGCCTCTGAGAACGTGTAGAGCGTGCGCCATTCCGGTTGTTTGCCCAAGGTGTGTGAGCGAACTGCATGTGCCAGTCGCGACGAGATGCGATATGGTCGTCGGAGCTGGTTTCTGTAACGTCAAGCTTATCAGCGATGTATGGATCTTATTGACATGAAAGATACTCACCGAGGCTGCTCGCAGGATATGAGCCTCGTACAATTCTATGCTGTTCAGGTGGGGACGAACCCCAGACCCATCCGCCCCGCCATTCATCACTGCCACCAGTAGTTAGATGCTGATATTCCTGAGCACCTCCATCAGCCAATAGTATCGGCCTAACGGGTCCAGTGCCGCCGAAACCCACGTCGACCGCATATGTGATCAGCTCATGGGTAGCACGATGAGGCTGGACGAGAAGGACGAGATGCAATTGGGCCGTATATTCTAGTTTGGGACCTTCGATGACGCGCCCTGCGACAGGGTAGACTCTGTATTTGTTGAGGAGATGCTGAGCGATGTGCTGTCGATGCGGCTCAAGAAAAGGCTCACCGATAGCCCAACCCCGTAGCATCCCCAACAGAAGACCATTCTGTCCAAAGCAATAGCTGCCTTTCCGGTCAAGAACCATACGCTGATATAACGGCTTTGGTCGAACGGCCATGAAATGTTCTTTAGTACTACAATGAAAAGCTACGGTCAGCACGGGGCAGAAAATGAAGCTCCAAAGGTATAGGAAGGCCTACTAATGCATATCCGAATTATCCATGGGAAATGTGATGATATGGAGGAACATCAGCGACTGGAGGTTGGCGAAATTGGCGTCGAACCCAATGTCATCCTCATCTTCTTTCTTTCGGTCTCCCGTAGCATCGGGTGTCGAAGGCCATCCGATTCGGCGTAGATAGGATCGTACTTGAAAAGGAGTGTAGGGCGAAGGAATGTGTCGTATTCGCGCGCCGTCGAAGAGAAAGCCTGGCGACGCCATTGATACACCCTTTCAGAAAGTTATCAGTATACGAATGATAGTATGCCCATGCAAGGAGGATTCCACCATTCGCGGCGGCTTAGGCCTACGCAATGACAAGGCAACGTACCTTCTAAAGTGAAGTGAAGTAGACCTCCGGATTATAGAATCCGAAGCCTCGTGCGACGTGCACCCCACTGACATCCACCACGCCCGCAGTTTGCGTCAAATTCGGTAATGGACATGCTATGGACGAACAGATGCACTGGTTTAGATGCGAAGTGAGAGGCAGTGGTTATGGATATCCGGAGTTATTAGCTGTCGTAATGGTAGGAAGGAAAGTGGTGGCGGGCACGAAATATCCTTCCTAAGTTCCTTCACTGCGCCAGTTCTTCGCATGCAAGCCATTGCCATTGCTTTCATGAATCCATTCCTCAAACCACTCAAAACCTTGCCAACTATCGTGACTTCGCCAGAGAAGCTTTTGAATTCAACTAAGATCTTCATCAAAGCCGGAGCGCAAACTTCCCACCTTCAACGTAGCATCTGAGAACTGAGAACAGCACGTAATCGTGCTGGCGCAGGCGAGAAAAATACATTAATCCTTGGACAAAACAATAAGGCTAGACAAGGGTATCCATCTTCTACAGCATCGGGGTGACCTTCATAACTGACATCAAAACAAAACAGCTGCGACTATTCATGGTCTTGCGGGGTATCACATCTTAGAGCTGACTCCGGATGGGTTCTTCCTTATGGAGGGTTTCTTGCGGACGGACTACCATCTTGACGGCGCTCACCCTTCCGGTAGCTAATCGGTCGAGACCTTCCTGTATGCCCAGCAGACCGTTTGGAAGCACTTCAACCGCCGTCGGCTGCGCAGCCAAACAAGGAAGCATGAACATAACGCACACATCGCAGAGCATAAGGCAGACTTACCCGGATTGCGCCTTCCGCCAACAGTCTCTCAAGGTTTTGAGCCACAATCCTGCCGAATCCTGAGGTCTCGTGCTCAGGGTCGTTGACGTTACCGAAGATGAGGACCTTGCGCTTTCCATCTTCCCTTTCCTCTCCGAATAGTCCATCTGCGGGCGGGAGAAGCACAACAAGACTTCCCTTTGGAGCGAGGATCTCCCAGGCTGTCTTCTGCGTATCCTCGTTGGAGACGGCGTCGTAGACAATTTTCAAGGGCATGGTCGTGATTTTGGCAACCTCATCCTTGAGCGCAGAGTACGGTGTCTCGTGATAGTCGATAATGTGAGTTGCGCCCGCCCTCTTAACATACTCAAAATTGCGTCTTGAAGTAGTGGATATGATGGGATTGAATCCTGAAAGCTTTGCCAATTGGATCGCTGGCAAGAAAACGCCGATATCAGCCTCTAAAGTCCCGCGAACTCCGGCACGAGGAAACACTCACCGAGTTGTCCGACGCAGCTTGATCCTCCAAGAATAACAATTGGCTGGTCCGCATATTTACCCTGCCGCCTTCCTCCCAGAATGGAGTCAGGGCAGCTCCACCGTGCTTGCTTTTCGGCGCATAAAGGCCGACGGCGGCAGTTGTGAAGCTGACTGGTAGCGTCGCAGCTTCATCGAATGAGAGACTGTCAGGGAGCTAATGTGATACCTAAGTAACGTATCCTTGCGGCGTATCGGACAACAGCTCACCCTGACAATTCTTTCCGCAGCTGCTAGGGAATACTGTTGGTATGTTCCCCTGTCAGCTTCAAACCAACACTGGAACAATCTACCCACGAAGAATGTCAGTGTCGTAGAATGGAACGAGCCCCGGTAAGATACTCACACGCGATCTCCTTCTCTCACGTTGAAACCCCGTCTCCCAGCACGCGGACGATGCCCACGCCTTCATGCCCGGTGACGGTAGGGTAGGTCTCGACGAAAGCACCAAATCGTTGAATGAAGTTGTCGATGCCATTCAGGCTAGCAGTGTGCACCTCGATCAGCACGTCTCCGGGGCCTGGGGTGGGCACCGGACGCTGGCCGACCGTGTACTGGCCGAACTTCTCATTAAGCAGGAGGGCAATTTGCAACTGGGCCATGGTGGGAAGCTAGCAAGCTGAAAATCAGTGCTCGCGGAATGCGGACTTTATTGGTCGCGCTTACAGCGCGTAGCTGGGCGGCCTCGCTCCTCGAGGCTTGTCGGTTGGAGCTATTGACCTGGATCATATTGCAGCGAAAACACGCATTCCTTGGGTATACCAAGCCGCCAGAATCATTACGCACCAACCACAATTCTTCGATATGAACGAATGGTGCTGCCCTGATCATGTATGCTTCTACATGCTTCTGAAAGCCGCTGCTGTGGGTTCAGGTTTGCCAATGACGGCATAATGTAAGCGGAAATGCCGTACATTTTCAGAAACAATCGATGAGCACTCGCCGCGGTGCGTGCCGGGCGGTATCCACTTGCTCATTTGTGCGTCAAAAGTACGTCCAGAGGAAGATTGGTGGAAAGGTGACGAAGAGGCAGAACATAGCAGTGCGGCGCCCTGCGGCACCCCTGAGAGATGGAGGGATGAAGAACTTGGATTGATAGGGGTCGGCTGACGAGGATCGAGATAATCCCACCGGTTATCCTGCTGAGATGGACAAATCCTGATGCCCGGTGCCATCAGCTCTGAGATCCTTGGCAAGATAGATGCGACGACCGGGCATGCAAAACAAGCGACCAAGGACCTGAACACGGCGAATGCGAACTTTCTTACCATGTGCTCTGTGTGTTTCCGTACGCTTTGCGTATGAGAAACTGAGATGTTTGCATCGGCCAATCCATAATAATAATGCCTTGAGAATATACCATAACCAGACTCTGGCCGTGCTTATATCGTTTTCTCATTTAACGCGTTTCAGATAAGCGAGGTCAATTAAGGCGACGGGCTTCACCTTGACGACAGTCCAAAACGCGGCACTCCATGAAAATATCTGCCGTCATAATATGTAAATGCAATGTAAAACGCGCGTAAAGTCAGAAATAAACTTGATATTTTAATGGATAGCTCAAGCGACATACCAATACAGATCGAGAGTCGGGCCCGCCTCCACCAGTTGAAAGGTTCAGTATCAGATGTCTGCGATCCCGAGACATTTGATGTCAGGGCTCGCCTTGTGCCGGCATCAGAGTGTGGAAACTCGAACCTCAAAGGTCCCGGAATGTTTCGATTTTTTGTTGCTTTTGAGGTACAATCAATTCGAAGCGGCGATGACGACAACTGCGTCTTCACCGGGACCTTCACAGAGTAAGTTCCTGTGTTGTAAATTATGGTCATATTGTACGTACTGATACAATCCAGATGTTTTCATGGTGGAGAGTCCGGGTGCTTGAAGTCTGATTTCACGTAAAGACAAGATAATCTGCACGGATCTGCGCGCTAGGATCAAACACTGGCGTTGTCGAAGACGGCCGGACATCGTGCTGCGTGATTTCAAGCTGTACACACGCCGCATACCTGTATGTCCATAAAAGCCAATCAGGAGGAGCAGATCAGAAGTCATGACCTACTTGCATGCAGGCCCATCATAAGAGTCCAATCAGAATCTGGAAGGCCGCGATTTCTTGGAACTGTATTATTTGTATGCATGTGCTTCGAAAGATGTCAGAATCGTACCCACGTGACACACATGATACTTCGAAGGCACGAAGATGTCGGCGATGGGGAAAATGGAGAGGCTTGGCCTTGAGCTTGAGTTTGAGGCCTTGAGGACTTGGACATTTGAACTTTGAGCACAAACCACGGGCCAACAAGATTCCGGGGGGGAGGCTGTCATTGATGTCATGTACATACATTCCGGGGTAAGCTGCATACTATGTTCAACTGCTTCGATTTGGCTTTGATATATCCACTCTGAAACACATGTTCCGCTATCATACTGATCAGGATGGTCCGGAACTAAGATCGCTGAAGTACATGCCTTGCATCTCAAGCCGTCTCCTGAGGGCGAGCCACCAGTTTCACACCGCTAACCGCCTTCTGTCCCAGCCTTGCGACCCCAGCTGGGATTCCTGCCAGTCCATCAGGCAGAATCTCGACTTTGTTAGGCTATCACGACGACAACCAGTCAGGACGATCCACGAAATGCACGGTCTGTGGCTGAACGCACCTTCACGGCGCCCGTCTCAAGGAGACCAGTCAAATGGGCGTAGATATCGTTGCCGATCTCACGGTTTTCAGGGCTATTCGAGCTGCCGAAGACGTGGACAAGGCGCTTGCCATCCTCCGCTTCCTCGCCCGGCTTGCCGACCACGGGCTGCAGCGTGACGACGAGGGAACCCTTGGGCGCGAGGATCTCCCAGCTCGCCTTCTGCGACTCGGGCGAACCGATTGCGTCATAGATGACCGGGACAGGCGTCGAGGTGATCTTCGCGACTGCAGCGGGGAGCTCTGCGTACGGCGTTGTGTGGTAGTCAATGACGTCTGTGGCACCGGCGGCCTTTGCGTACTCTGCATTGCTCGCGGATGCGGTGGTGATAATAGGCCCGAAGCCAGACAGCTTGAGCAGCTGAAGTGCTAATCGAGGTAGTGGCCTCAGCGCTGGGCTATCTGGTATAGTCAAAGTGGCTTACCAAACTGGCCGACGGAGCTGGACCCGCCGATGACGATGGCGGGTTGACCTTTGTACTTGTCGCGCCCGGCAGCAGACCAGGGTGTGGCGAGCTCTGCGCCTCCGCGCGCGGCTCTCTTCGCGTATAACCCGATGGCAGCCGTTGCAAACCCGAGAGGAACAGTCGCCACATCGTCAAACGAGTACTTAGTTGGAACCTGCACGCCATCACGTGAACAATAGGAAGAAGAAACGCAAATGAATACTAATAGACCTTTGCGACTCGCACAGCATCAGCCAAGACATATTGCTGGAAAGTTCCACGGTCGGCAACCCATATACCCTGGAAGAAGCTGCATATCATGCGGGGTGAGAAAGAGGGAAAACGAGAATGAAGCGAAGTACTTACACTTTGTCTCCTTTCGCAACGCCTGTAGCTCCCTCTCCGAGCTCTTCGATCGTACCAGCACCGTCGCTACCAGCGACTGCAGGATAGCTTTCGACGAAGACGCCAAACTGCTGGACATAGTTGTCCACGGGGTTCAGCGCCGCGGCATACAGCTTAACGAGAACCTGTCCGGGCCCTGGCTTGGGGATGGTACGGGTGCCGACCTCGAACTTGGCGCCCTTCGATGGGATAAGCAGTGCTTTCTGAGATGCGGAGGACATGATGGTATGTGCTGAAAGCTGAGTCTGACATCTCGTGGTTTATATATAGAGTGAGAAGAGAGAAGAACGTCAGCGTGAGCCACTCTGTCACCGTTTGCTTCGTAAGACTCAGATCGCCATGTCCAGGAGGTCTTGCGTGTGCATCGTGCGACGGGATCAATAGTGGTGCTTGATGACATCGTCGATGCAATACCATATTGCGGAAAGAGTGGGTCGGACCCATATGATGTCCCTGGCGGCTGAAGCCTCCAGAGCTTGAACGCGTGATAGCAGAGATACACGCTGTCAAAGTTCCATTGCAAGGAAGGCAAGAGGCTCAAAACAGACTTTGAATCTGACGAGTTCGGTATCGGAGTCCAGCCCAAGTCCAGCCTGACGTTCAACCAAGTCGGACTCGAAAGAAGATATCTGACGTACAGTACATCATGTGTTCAAACTAGAGCATCTTCAGCATCTGCCGGATCGTTCATAGGATTGTGAGGAACGAGGATTCAATGAGACGACGCGCGCTGTAACAGTGCAAACGTCGAGATGGATTTTCGGCCACGGCACACTTCGGCCACTTCCGGAAACACGGAAAAATGGAGTATCCGAGCATATGGCTCCCTCGATTGCACTCGACCCACAGCTTTCGTCTTATACTGCCTCGGTACCCGGACATGCAATCAAGCTTTGAATGCTAATTCTATCCATGATAATTCACCACCCAGCTGTGACATTTCTGACAAGCCCGGGAAAACAAGGATGATTTCTTTCCATGTATCATGGCCCTTTCATCTCTGTTCTTATATTGCTGGTATCGCGCTACTGCGCCGATATTACACATGGCGCCTCCCATCTAATGCATTGACAACGTGCACGACGCCGTTGAAGGCGGCATGTCTCTATGTACCCAGCCCAACAAGCGCTCCGCCTTCTCGCAATTAAAGAAACTTCGGCTCCCATTGACATCCTTGCCTTCGAGAACCTTGACATCTGGCCAATATTTCTCTCTCAGGTCCTTCGCGTCAAACTGGATGTGCGCAATGGTCGGCGCAGCGATGAAGAACTGCTCATGGCCACGCCACTTATCCGTCTCCTGCGTGATGGCCAGTAGGAACGCCTCGGCGGCGGAGTCCTCCTGCACCCAGCCCCATAAGTCATTTTTTGAGTATTCTGGGTCTTGCTTCTGTGCCTTCTCGCGCGTGGGGATCGACCAATGGAGGCGGAGGCTGGCGATGCGCAAGTGTAGGGTGCCGGCGTACGATGGTGTCGGCTTGCAGTTCTGCGATTCTGGAGACGAGGGAGGGAGTTATGAACGATTTGATAGAATGTAACAAAGACTTCGACGTACACTTTCGACAGCCCATACGGCTCGTCCGGGAGACATGGATGATTCTCATCGATAGGAAAATAATCGAATTTGGGGCCTTGGCTGTATACCAAAGGGATCACGTTGACGGTGGAGGCTTGGGCAATCCGAGTGATTCCCAGCTTCTCCGAAGTCAGCGAGACATCAAAGACATGGGAGAACTGGAATCAGGACGAACCTCGGCACATGCTTGGAGTATATTCCAGTTTATCACGACGTTCCTGCAAGATGAACTTGAGCGCACATTCCATGAAGGTGAAAGTCTGTTTACCCATTGTGTGACTTCACTCTATAATCCGTAGGATTGGGAAATGCGGCTAGATGAGCAATCCCTTCACAACCCTTCAGCGCCTCCAATGCCTTGTCAAAGTCACGGAGATCGATCTCCAAGAACGTGAAACCCGGATTGGCAGAGAAAGGTACGTCACCCGAAGGAGCGTTATCCATCCCAAGGACAGTATGCCCTTGTTTGAGCGCGCTGATGACCACCCGTCGCCCGACGGACCCATTGCAGCCTGTTACTGCCAATTTCATCGTGTCGGATGCACGGAGTCGTCGAGAGGCTGTATGGCTTACTTGTCTTGCTTGAGACCAGGATTATATAGGCCGGTATCATGAGATGCTTATCATGATTGGACCGAGGAGCAGTTGATGTATCCTCTGGGCGGGACGCATGTGACGAAGACAGGAACTTGAAAGTGGATCATTTGACAACTGTGCAGGAGATTTAGGCAAGTCCTTACAGACCCGGGGAAATTTCGGGGTCAAAAAGACGTTTGAACGGGGTGCTTCCTACTGATACTTCCTGTTTGTATCATGGTCGCCCCATGTTGCCATCAGCACCATGGACGTGTAGGGTCGTTGCACGATTTGCAGTACTGTTGCAATGACGTCTTAGCATTGCCGGCAAGTCCCGCAGACTTGAGAAGGCATGATGATACTGTGTAGGATCATCTCCCTGGTCCCAGCTCACGACTTGACTATACAGAAGTTAAAACTATCTGTGGCGAACGTGGCGGGTCACTTTTCCTTCCTAGTTTTCAGAGCAGACCGTATAACATACTACCCTTTTTTAGGTGGAGGGGACAACTCTCCTTCCGATCGAAGTCAACCAATTCGCCACGCTATCGTCCATGAAAGCAATGCTTTAGTACATATTTATCTTCATCGCATGATCTGTGAACCAATTCACGTACATCATAATATCAGGAACTAGAGGTACATTATAACTAGGAGAAATGCTAAGATACGAAGGGGCTCTCAAATCTATTCCAGCGATCGCCGACCGAGGAGTTTCGTGATCTCTGTGTGTTCAGACAACCACTCAGGGAACGTCCGTTCCGACGTGACATCCTCTGTATGCTCTATCAGGTAATTTGCGAACACGATCAGAGTTCCGTATCGATATCTGCAAGAAAATTAGTGGCGGCAGTGATGGGAGTGAAGCACGCACAAGTAATTGACGGCTAGATTGAACAACTTCTTATGCTTCAAGGAACCTTTTCACAAGCTTCAACTTTGAGTTTATTGCTGATAGCATAACAATGAGTCAACAGGAAAGGACTACAGATGATGTCACTTGCTCGTATATCGCCTTGCGCAGGTTTTGGACGTCTTGCATGAGGTCAACGGCGCGGTCAGTCAGGCGCTTTGCGACTTTCCCATGGGACAGGACCCCAACGAGCTGCAGAATAATTTTGTACTCCCCTGTTCATTCTGGACGGTGAGCAAAGATCCACATCCTCAACACACAATCATACCTTGCAAGTATGCCTCTTCCTCCGAAGGACCGTCAATGTAGTCGTACTCTATCAAATTTTCGTGTACAGGGCTATCCAGGTCATCGTGTTTTTCCAGTTCATGGTCGTGGCTATCAAGCAGGCTGTGACCATGCCAGTCGTGGTCCTCCCTCGCCCCATTTGACAGTTGAAGATGAAATCACCCGCAGCTGCGTACGAGGAGCGGACGCGCTCGAGGAGTTGGGACAGAGCCGCAGGAAGCGGCGCTTGTTCGTCGGTCTGGAGGATACAGAATAAGGATAAGAAAAGAAGAACAGTGCAATCCGATGCTTACGATCGCGACACGATCATAGTCAATCTATTGTAGAAAATGGGTGAGTTCGATTGGCAAGTAAAACGGGGTGAATGCACCAACCTTGAAGCCTTCCTCCGCCATTAAATTGAACACGTCTCGAGGAGTCATGATGTCTTTCTCGGCGACAGTCTCCCACAAAGGTACAATCGAGAAAACGTTGGGTCTCTCTTCAACTTCGTCGTGCAGAAGAACCCGGCCACCATGGAGTTTGAGCTCTCGCAAGACATCGCGCTTAAAATTTTCTTCCATCGCCTCCACCACCGAGGTGGTTACACCCGTAGCCCTGATTGACAATATCAGTCGCGGCCGGTGATTCACAGATCGAATAATGCTTACTCGACGTTCTCCAGTGGACGATTGACCAAGCGCAGAACATGCGGGCGTCCAGCAATGTAGATCACAGGTTCCTGAAGGACCCGTGTAAGTATATGGATCATGATACATCGAGACCGACGTGTGCTTACCTCGCGCAGTGAAGTCCACACGGCAGTGTTGGTGCCATCAGGCCCAGCATTTACTCTGATCAATGCTGTACGCAAGCTAAATTGTTAGGAACGTTAGCGCACGTCTTATCGAGGCTTTCGATGACACTCACCCCTGCACTGTTGGCATGCCACTGATTCATGAATTAGATTAACACATTGTTCGCCATAATGAACAGACAGACTAACCTCCCGGACACCCATCTGCTGCTGACATCCTTCGGGACGAAGTCAATGCCATCGGACGGCGATACCGGATCTCCAGATGAAATAAGCTTCAACACCAGCGGCACTCGTCGGAAATTTGGTGAGCCTTCGATCCGTCTGATAGGTTTGGAGAGTTCAGAATTGGTAATTGACTCGACATAACATGACGAAAACGCACTCAGGGAGGGTCAACTTCTGCAGGTTGGAGAAGAAATCGCTCTTGAGAATGGTGGAAGCAGACAAGATGGTTCCCGAACGGTTCGCGACGATGTTTGTGACTTCGTCGGGTGATGCCACGCCATCGGCCGTATCAAGGCGATTCAGAGGTTCCATTGCGGCCATGCCGTCGGCCACTAATTCTTTCTCAAAAGTCTTCAATACTAAGCAGTAACTTGTCGGTGAAACTTTCCCCTAGTGGATACGACACGATCACCCACCAGGCATCTTTTCTACGAAAGACTCAAAGCTAGGGAATGTCTTCATCGTATCTGGTTCTGTGGACTGAAGGTACGCCTGGAAGATGATGAGTTGCAAGTACCGTCTAAGATATTGTAGACCTAGGACAAATTTCAGTTAGACAGAAAACACAACCCGATGATATTCAAACCTCTCTGGATATATGAGCGCTTTGTGCGTTCATCGGATGCCTGCTCTGCCTTTGTGCGCGCCTCCTCAATCGAGTCTCGTAGATTGAAAACCTCACCAGACAAATCGATGGCTTCGTCGACGACATTCTTGACAGTGGGCCCCTTGCGGATCACCCGAAGGATATCTGGACGAAGGTCATTCAGAATGACCCTTGGCAGACCAGAACGATGACGATGATGATGAACGTACTATTGACCACCTGATACGATTGCCTGCGGGCCGGAAGATGGGCCAATGACTCCATGGACGGTAGAGCAGACGATGGAAGAGAGCGATCCCCCATTTTGGGTGTACGGCTGGACTGAAGCCATTGCTCGATCAAAATCAGGATGATCTGGAGTTTCGTCAGCAGTGATCCCAACCTTGTATCTTGGAACCCTCACCGAAGCCAGAGTACTCCTTCCACGACCTAGCTGGTCGTTCAAAACAATCGGCGTGTATCTATCGGTATTCAAGACGGTATCGATGAGCGCATTGAGATCTGTGAAGTCCGCCGGCCGCTCTGAGGTTATGGGTATGCGGATATACTGCAGTGTGACACCGTCGCCGAGGTCCTTGCGCGAAGTCATGACATCCTTTAGGACAGCGACGTCGCTGGGTCGCACTTCTTCCCATACGGGTACAACAGAGCCATCGGGAGTCTCGGTGTGCAGCAGAAGCCTAATAAAGATTCATTATTTTATTGTCCACATTGGAACAACGCAGCTCGAACACGCACTTGCCGCCGAAGTTCTGTACTCCGAAAGGACGTCGCCTTTGAGTCTGTCCTCTAAGATCTCCAACCTTGCGGGGGAAATACCGCCGTAATCTGAAATCATGTATGAGCTATTCTGCAATTGCATAATGGCAGATTAAATGCCGACGTTACCTTTCATATTCCGGAGAGAGAACCGCTCTCTCCTCAAGCAGTAAGGCGCGCCATTGACATACACAATGGGCTCCTCTCTCAACGTGATCCACACAACACGGTCTGTTCCCGGATGCGCCTTTCTCACACGTGCAACTACCTCGTCGATGGCCTCTTCTGTCGGCTGGCCCAAAGCATAAATCCTCGTTCCAGGGATGTTGCGGAAATTGATGGCGCCACGGACGCCGTTCTCGACATGGTGAGATTCGCTGAGCCATTGGTCTGACTTGAGAAGGGTGCTATGCAGGTTGTATGTCAGATGACGTGCGGGCAAGGACAGAAGGGTAGCAAACTCACGACTCCCGCAAGATGATACCACTTCGATTCTAACGACGACTCAGATCAACCTAGTCGATGTGGAAAAGAAAGCGGACCTTGACGACGTGATCAGAATACTCGTCACCGAGGACTTGCCCTCCCGAGATTGCCAAATCGTTCTTCTGGCCTCTCACAAGAGCGCGCTCCTCCGAGCCCGACTTAGATAACAGCGAAAGATCGTTGACAGGCGCGAACACGTTCAGGCGGGAACCGTGGGATTTGCGGAGGAACATCACTTGGCTGATACAATTCGTCAGCAGTAGTCATTTGATTCTCTCGACGCACTTACTTCCAGATCTCCGTCCTAGCCTATGCTAATCCATCAGAGCGTCTCTTACACAGTACTGCTTTTCGCAAACGTACTTTGAGCCAGTTTGAGAAGCTTTCGCTGAAGTCATCTTGCGACTCAACATAGCTCATGAAGGTGATCATGAAGAAGCTGCCGGCGACTCAAAGGGTCAGCCAGGCCTCACCTTCGCGTAGACACACGACGCACTATTTCTCGAGGGATTTAACAGCCTTCTGGAGTGATTCTTCACGATTCGATTCATCCAACGTAGTGAGGGAATAGTGTATTCTGTGAATTAAGATGTCTTCTCGTAGATTGACAACATGATCGCCTAGGAGAGCCAGAATCAGCGTTTTAAAGCAGAGGAATGGTGCGGAGAGACGTTACAAGCATCGATGATACTGTCCACTAGCTTCTTCGCCTTGAGGCCATGATCCAAACATCCCAACAAGCTCAATATGATTCCGTAATTGCCCATATGAGCCTTGCGTAAATTGTCGAGCAAGGCCGGCTGGTTCAGCAAGAGCTCGATTACGTTTTTGGATGAACTTTTCGGAAGACCTATTGAATCGAGTTAAGTGTACAAAATGTGACAATGTGGATATGGATGTACATTGTTGAAGGATGTATGTTAATCGTAGTAAGGATTTGTTCATGTCCTGTTGTGCACTAGCTTGTTCGAGGGCCTGCAGAACCTTGGCTTCGCTCGGCATACGGCGCGACAAGGAGGACTGATCTTGATATTAGTTACCACACAACTTCTTGTGGGGAAAACCTTACATTCGTGTTTCCGTTAGGCTGCAACCACAGGGTAAGCTGCTGGAATGGGAAACGAGTATGAACTACCTTACAGTAGCAGCGCCACTCGGCGAATCCTGACCTGACAGTGACGGTGTAACCAGGCCCTTCATGGCATACGGGTCCTCCATGCCGCGCAGGATCAATTGCCGTCGTCGAACCAAACAAGCTGCTACCATGGCAAAGGTAGTGCGCACAGCGCCCATGCCACAAGAAAACACTACTGCAGTCTGGACCGGGTCAGTACCTCTGATGACATCCAGGTAGGCGTCTAGATAGTTATCCTGTGACGCATTAGATAGGGTAACATTCGAAGCCAGTAAGCGGTACCTCGATTGGACGGTCAGGAGAAACTGGGATTCTAGGTGAAGTCAGTCCTGCCGTGCTTAGAAAGCCAAGAAGAATGGACCGACCGATGGTACTGCAGCAAACGTCATTAGATATTTCGAAAATGACGCTAGGACAGGACCAAAAACGCACCTCGACGTGCCAGCCTTCGTTCCTCATGTGCTCCCACAGCTCCCTCGATGTTTTCACGTTATTTGTATCCACGGCTGTCCAGGTCGGTAGAATGGCACCATCTCCATCTTGGACAGCTACTCGTGTTCATATAGTATTTAATCCAAATTGACTGACAGATGACGGCGGAGCACTCACCGATTTCGTTGTGCGTTAAAAGCAACCCCCCATACCTGCAGATGGTCGGTAACTTGCTTTCGAATCAAATAGATATCTTACTTGGCAGCTTCCGTCAGGATATCGTGTTTGAGCCTCTTCTCAATATTTTCCAGGTTCTCGGCGCGATCTGACATGTGCAAGGTCTTCCGTGGTTCCGATGCATCTCGCAAGATGAACGACCGGCCAGATATGTAGACTACAGTGCCGGATCAAGAACGTCGCACCAAAAGCACAATTGACCCTGCGTACCGATTGGCTCCTCGCGGGTGGAGAACCAGACAACGTGCGAAGGATTGGGAGAATTAGGTCTAGCTCTCAGAACGGAGAGAATGGCCCTAAGGCCTTGGGAACGCGGCTGCGCGACGCCGAAGACATTCAAGTTGCCTTGACGAGGGGCTCTGAAATTCGGGGCACCATGAACATTGAGGTCAAGATCAAGGGCACGACCTATGACAAAAATTAGCATCGCTCAGCATGATCAAGGCATGGACATGTGCACCAGAAGGATAGTGATCGGTTTTCAAGATAAATCCTCTTGACAGCACGCTTCCCGTCCTCGTCTTGACGATGGACGGACCGGCTCGCTGAAGCTGGGGCATTAAGTCCAGCCTCATCGCACCTGATTCATCCGCTGCCATATATTGGAACCCTGGCGCACTTGGCTGCCTCTGGGGTATAGGGTTTCCAGCAAGCGGGGAAGCAGTACCGCGACCAGGTGCAGAGGCCGATGCGACAACCGGCACTGTAGAAGCTGGGTAGTTGTTTAGGAAATTCCCGTCATCTTGTTCTTTTCCTGTTTCTGCAATGTTCGCGGTATTATTGAGGGGTGGATCCATATATTGTTGAGAGGAAGATGAGGGATAGATATAGGACACGGCCCCAACGCGACTCGAGCGTGTCATGAAAGTGCGCCAGCCTTCGATCTCAGATCCATCGGGAACCGCGAGGGCGAGCTCCTGCGGGCGCCTACCCGATGCGCCCCGGTGTCTGGTATCTCGTCGGAAACGACTTGTTCGACAACCACCACATCGACGCGTAACATATCTTCGGTATTTTTCAATATCTTTTCATTAGTATCTCACAGTTCTGTTACGTGTTAGACTTCAAGCTATTCGTAGGGCTTTGGGCACGATACCTAGGTTTGCTAGCAAACGTCACAGGGCACAGTATGTCCGAGCTGATGTCCACTTTGCAGGATTGATACCGAAGTGGAAAAAGAACGACCGACTCAGAAGCACTGGCAATCGCTTCCTTGATCCTCCGATCTTTGACCGTTATCGCCTCCGACCATCTTCACCTCAGCGGATCCTTTTACGAACGTTTCCGCCTCAGGTAGGTATGCCCGAGCTTTGCTTTGCCTATTACTGTTCAGGACATGGTGAGCATATTTTTGAGCTGTCTATCATCTTTTACTTGACTTTTGGTAGGGTACGGACACGCGACACGTGTTTCGGCCTTCGCTTCTCATCTTCTCTCGTTGAACCCACGTCCTTCTGTCCACATCGTATCTTCTGCACCTAGCCACATATTTTCGGATAGTATCGCTCTGGGAGCATTATATCGCTATGCGGAAATTGATCCAGTCATTGTGCAACCCTTAGCGTAAGCTTTTTCGCTAGTAATCTCTTTGAGCTATTCTAATAAATCTTAGATATCGGGTGGACCGACAGAGGAGTTTGGATGTTTTGCAATCTTTCGTGGACCACAAGGATGTTAAGGTAATTGAAGAAGCTCAATGGCTCAAGAACATGAACGTAGATTGCGTCCTGAGCGACGCGGCCTTCCTTGCATTGTAACTTTTGTCATGCTCAATTTTGACCACTTACAAATATCTATTCCGCCAGCTTGGCAGCAAATAGAGCAAGCATACCCTCAATCTTAATCACGAACTTTACATTCGATTCTGTCTACAGCTACCTCTCTGCTGCCTTCATAGACCAATCTCGGCCCCATCATACCCTCCTAGACGCCGCTTCTGGCCTCCATCATGTATCGGAACCAATTCAATCAGATGTACCATTATCTGAAGAACCCCTCAACTCGCTAGTAAGGCAGTTACACGATGGCTATCGACATGCAGACATGTTACTGCGGCTTCCAGGCGCAGTCCCGATTCCTTCGTTCCCGCGAGAACCACCTTTGCCCTCTCCACAATGGATTCATCCCATTTCGAAGACATTTATATCTTCAATTATTACCCATCTGACACAGAATATCGACACTCTGGATTTGTATCCTTCACTTCCGTTCGCGTCGACACACCCCAGTGCTGAAGAAATATCTCTCAAACCACTTCCTCGAAGAGCACACGCAGCCCCGCTCCTTGTACGCCACGCAAATCCAGAAGTCTACACCCAAACTGGCCGCTCCAGATTTCTTTCAAGTTTGGGCGTGCCGGTGAACCAGCACGATCCCGCGACGACCAAGATTCTAGTAGTCTCATTCGGCGGCCAAATCATTCACAGGCCGAGCCGAGCCGGAGCCGGAGCGCTTCACGTCCGGGCACTCCTCAATCCAATGTTGCGTGCTCGCTCCCGGAGAACAACCTTTCCGGTCAACTGCACCAGTCTCTGACCGCCCTCGCATCTTCCAAGAACCAGCGTCGGCCGTGGAAGACGCCGCCCCCGCTTTCGACTCCCTCACATATTCACATTCCAGGTGCTCCCGCGCCCGCTTTGAAGAGCCCTGCGACGGCCCGCCTGCCCGAATTCAACACCGCTCCGCCCACACCGCCCGTAGTGTTTGATGGGGCGCCACGCGACGGCGTGCTGGACGTCGGAGATCAGTTCCTGCCAAATGAGTCGTGGATTGCTGTGGTCTGCGGCGTTTCCGACTCAAAAGAATGGCGTTCGCGCAGCCGGACTCCCGACGCATCGGATGTGATGAACTCTGTTGTAACTGTGGACGCGGGCGATGACAATGAAGAAGATGACCTTCCTGAGCGGTTCTACATCGCCCCGAAGGATGTGTACATGCCTGACCTGATGGCCGTGGGAGATGTCCTTCTCGGCAAGCTCGTATGTTTTCTCTGAGATTCGAGCTTGAGATTTAGGATGTTCACCTTAGCTGTTGGTATAGGGATATGGGACGGTGTCGGAGTGCGTCGAGTCCTGTACACCTTTCGTATACGGTATGTTTGTCCTTTCAATCCAGACGTGCATGAGGGCTGATGGCCAATCAGTATCACGACCCTTGTTCATTGAAGAACATGGCCTGCGGCTGCTCCTCGATTCCGAGGGCGTCGGCATAGAGATGGAGCACGAGGAATACGAAGGGGGAAACTGGGCGGTCAAAGTCGCAGAGGCGTGGAAGCAAGGTGGGCACGCGAAGGTGGAGAGGAGGTCGGGACTGCGTGTTGTCGATAGGCAGAGTCAGGGTCGTGCGATGGCTCAGTTCGTGGTCGACTGGGTGGGCGAGTGGAATCGCCAAGTTTCCGTTATGGAAAGCGATTCGAGTGCGAAAGCAGCGGGAAGTTAATGCTCAAGAATTCATAGCATCACCGTCAAGTTGATGTCCGTGTAGCTAGCTATGCAGCGTGTATCAGTGATACTGTAAAAGCGCCCGCCGTTATATTCTGCTAGTTGATCCACCGCGAGGCAGAGCAGCCCGATGCAAAAGCTAAGTCGAGTTTGCGAGGGGGAGCTTTTGCAAGGTTTAGCTAGAACGATTATCTGCTGGGAAAGGTCTGCATTGGAGATTAAGGACGAGTCGCGTCTGACTGCAAAGCTTTGAACGTGTCAACAGTGCTCCTCCGACTCTACAAGTCAAAGATCATCGTGGACGTCGGATATTCAGGGCGAAAGTTATCACGACAGTCTCAGATGTGAAATCGCTACAATCCACGCCCCGGAACAGCTGAGCAATAGATAACAATTGTGCAGGCCTATGAACGGTACCTGAAATGAATGCCTGGCCGCTCTAGACTCTACCTGCACAAAAGCTAAGCAGATCCTTCAAAATGTTCTCCACAATCTTCTCGGATGTCTCCCAAAGAGCCCGTGCAGACTCGGCGTCCTTCGCCGCCTTGGTGCTAGGCCCCGCTATCTTGCCAACCGGCATGAGATATTTACCCTTATACTTCTCTCGCTCGGCAGCAACCTGAGCGCTCGTCGCGGCGAAGAGGCTGTTGTAGGCACCCTCGAGAGACGACAGAGCAAAATATGCTAAAAGATTCTCCCGTACCAGGCCAGCGGCAGCGCGTGTGCGCCCTCTGCGAAAAGGTCAGTCAGAGCACGGAAACATGTAAGTCGAAGTCAGACCTGTCGCGACGTAGCCTGGATGCAGCGAGATGGCAGTAATGGGGATTTTATCTTCGTCCAGCCGTCGCTGAAGCTCGCTGGTGAATAGTACGTTTAAAAGCTTAGTAGTGCCTAGTCAGTTGACAGTAAGTAACGAGCTCTGTGTGTGAGGTTGAACGAGCTGACCATATCGCCTGAATTTGCTCTCCCACAGGTTCTCCTTCCCTGGTTCTCCCTGTGGATCATTTAAGTCCTCAAGGCTACGGAAAGTTGTCCGTCCGGGTGATGAATATCTGGTAGACGACAACTAGCCACCCATGAGGTTCAGCAAGACGACAGCCTTGAACTGATGCAGGGTGCTCACTACAACGATCCTGACATCAGCGTCAGGCCGCCTTGCAGTCTCCTTCATAAGCGGAAGTAATGCAGTGGTCAGAACGAAATGTCCAAGATGACTGATTCAACATATGTTCAGAAATAATCACAATAACGGAGAGTTGCATACTTCACAGCGACAGATAGTTCAATGCCTTCGGGGGTGATCACGTAGTCATCCGCGAGTCGCCCTCCATTGTTAACTGCACAAAGGCCGGTCAGCCTTCGATTGCGAGGTGCAACATGACCGGTAGGAATCACTCAGGATATCGAGTCGTTCTTCTTTCGACAAAACTCATCCGCCGCCTTCTTAGCGAAATGCATAGAAGAAAGGTCCAGCGGAAGCCAGACGAGCTTGTTGAGGCCCTTCAGCGATGGCGTCCTCTTCTCGATACCGGCGATTGCGGCCTTGGCCTTTGACTCGGTCCTGCACGCGAGATAGACCTTCGCTCCATGGAGGGCGAGCTGTTCTGCGGTCGGCAGACCAATGCCTGCGCTGTTAAACAGGTAAATAAGCCGTCGGATATCACAACCAATAAGATTAGGAAAACGTACTTTGCGCCAGTGACAATCACAACCTTACCCGTCAGATCAGGGATGTCGCGTTTCGGGTCATAGCTGGGCCTGGAAAAGAGGAAACCCATTTTGACGGGGAGAATCTGGAATTTGGGGAAAACCCCCTCCAGGAGGTCCTCCTTTTAACGTCTCACGGCGCTCCATTCGCCTTGGTACGGAATAACCTTACCCAGGAATTTGATGGGGATGAGTAAGGCTGCTTTCCAAGCGTGCTATTGCACCTCCTAGTCGCGATTCTGGGCCGTGAAGAAACGATTCATGTTGCTCGCCGCCCTGCAAGGGTTCGGAGATAGCGTTGCTATCGGTGTTAACATGCGGCTGTAGCACCGTGCCAGATTTCCACGTGAAATTGCAGGCGCCAATACGTTGATGTTTAGAAGTGGACATGTTGGATTGAAATCTGTGGAGATCTACGCAAGCCCAGTGCTTGTCGACGACGAGACAGTCAGTTGGTCAATGAAGGCAACAAAGGACGTGTCGGAATTTCCCGGAAACGGCTGTAGTTGTGCATGCGTTGACGTGTTCAAGTCATCGATCCTAGAGCATGAAAGTTGATGTTGAGTATTCCGAGCGTTTGAGAACCACAACTCAAGATCTGTTTGGTCAAATCTTTGCCGCAGGCCCGAAATCGCGGAAGCACTCAAAGAGTAAGATTCAAGATGACATGCACAAAACCGAAAGAATCGCAACAAGGAGAACCAAGGTGCTGCTACAGAAACTTTGTAGCTCGTCCTCAGCGAAAATAAGTGACATTTACAAGAAGGATGCGAGATGCTGACAGAGAGCATCGGGCACATCCCATTGGGGCTGTTCCGGAAGTTAGCTCCAAAGATTATTATAAAAGGAAGAACTCACAAAATGGTTTCCCTCAGGAATCCAATCCATCTCGAACGCCTTGCCTAGCGTGCCATCACGCTCTTCTCCTTGCAAAGCTTTTCAAGCCCCCATGGAGAGCACACTGTCTCCCAGACTGAATTCTCGCACGTCAAAACCTTGAGCTTGCACCTCGGCCAGATGTCCGACGTGCTCTTATCGATCATCCTCTTGATCATCGCGTAGTACACGGAGCCTGGCGTGTCCAAGAGCTCCGATGGACTAGTCACCAGCGTCATGACTTTGCCTCTTTCCTCAGGCGTCATAGACGTGATGGTACCCGGGGAAGTCGAACGAGGCTGCATGGTGAGCGTCGAGACATCTCCAGAACGAGTGTCCGGATGGTCATAATGGGCCTCTAAGAAAGCGATAAACGTCTTGAATCGTTCGTCTCCCAGCGCATAGTCGTAGATCGGGTTGTACAAGCCTGGCGCTTCGATACCCAGCAGAGATTGTGGGCAATCTACGGTCCATCATGATCAGAAGTAGAAGGTACGCAAGCTGTGAGACATACCAAGCAAGCAGAATGCGCGAAAATACGGCTCCAGAGCCTTCCGCGTGTTCTCTGGAAAGCGGTCTGCAAACCCCATCAGGCCCATGGTAGACATGATCCCCGCGGACCAGCTAGCAAGCGCAATGCCACCCTGCGCTTTACCCGTTTCAGACTCCGAGAACTTCGGGATATCCTGCGTGTGCGCAAACCAGGCGAGGAACTCTCCAATCTCGAACGCACGCTGGCGGAAGAATTCTGTCCGCGACTCATTGTCAGGCGCGCGATTCATTGCGATGTCCTCGTCGGACAGTGGCGAGCTGCCGGGATAATCTCTGCGATTGATGGCGACTACACGTAGACCATGTGCTGCAGCAACGCTGAACATGGGCTGGAAGATGGCTGTATAAACGCAGAGTTAACTGACTGGCGACAGCATCTCACGAGTTAGTGCGCATTAGAACATACCGGAATTGAATCCGGCGCCATGCACCATGACGACAGTCAAGTAAGAGCCAACCAGAGGCCCGCTGTCTTCGTAGTAGAACTGGATATCCCGATCGTTAACGGTAGCAGTTGGCATGGTAAGATGGAAGGTCGTCGTCGTCGTCCATTTTCCGTTCTTTCCTTTTAAACACCAGGTCCAATGGCAGAACGCTCGTCGGAGAGGCTGCGATCCGCTGCCGCTCAACGTGGCTGAAATTGCCAATGCCATGTCGCATGATACCCCTGACGAAAGACACCTTAGCAAGTATGGAAAGATTGATAAGAGATGCGACACACCGAGTTCATGGCCGCCTTCCACTTGGCCTTCGGCCTCGTGACGAATGTCCGTAAGGATACAGCCTCAAAGACTGATCATTGAATAAGAGAATAATAAATCCAAATGACAGGGCACAATTTTAAACAAATGAAGACCACTGCAATTTGACTGCGGCCCTATATGAAACGTCGTGCCCATGGGGTATGCGGATTTAGCGGAAACAATCTGTGCAAGATCGTCGAAACGTAGAAATCTGGATCTGCTGGTGAAATACACACGGCTGGGCAATTGGGAAAGTATGAGCTGTTCATGCAGGTAAGCACTAAGGGAAACGGACTCGACAATATGACTAGGAAGGGAAGATCACCTTTCCGGCCCGTCGTTGTGTGCTAGAGTCTGCGTAAACATCAGTCCTGCACCTGTGGAGCTCCTCCCCTAAAATTTTCGAGCCATGGGAATCAAGTGATGTCGGACTACTACTACTAGGCTGTGACATGTGAAGCTTGAAGGCTCGCAGTCTGCAGACAAGTCTAATTACTCGACTCGTCCGTCATTGTGTTGGCCGATACATCGAAAGTGCGTCGGCGGCATCTGCCGATGTCGGGGGTAAGTCATAAATCAGCAATAAATCAGCATCGATGCCAGTCGCAAGTCCAGAGACCAGTCATAAATAATCAAAAACCATGCATTATGACCACAGCAAGCAACATGACCGTAGTATACAAATGCAAGCGACTAAGCAAAGGAGAGAGTGGATGCTACATACAGTCCGAACACCAGCGGTCGTAGATGATGAGTAGAAATACAGCGTGATATGGTACTGATCGTGAAGCCGTGCGTGATGCGTGATGTCGACATTATCATCCCAGCGGGATTGCTAAGCTATCGTGCGGAATCCGAACCACAACCACAACTGAACCAGCCCTACAGCGCGACGCCCGGGCGCGACTCAAACGGGTCGTCATACAGCTCAAAGCGCGGCGCAGACTGCGGCGTCACAAGATCGGCACTGCGCACGCGCGCCTCGTCGTCAAACGGCGTCTCGAACGGGTTCGTGCGCGGCGGGAGGCCAGGCGGGTGCGCGGGGCGGTACGCCGCGGGCGGCGACGGCACCGCATGGTGCAGCGGCACGGCGAGGTGCGTGCCGCGCGGCTGCACGACCGACAGCAAATCGTCGCCCGACTCGCCGACGTCGACGGGCACGGGCTGCTTCGGGCGCGCGGGGAGGCGCGGGCGCCACTTCGCGGGCGGCGTCGGGCCGGGCGAGACGCTCCACGCGGACTTGGGGTCCTGTGCGCTCGTCGGGGACGGGTGCTCGATGACGGGGAGGTCCGAGTCGCGGATGGCGGATGCGCGCGCGGTCGAGATGGTCAGGTTGGGCTTGTGTGCGCGGCGGAAGGGCTGCAGGGGCGGCGTGGCGTAGGGCGAGACGCCGGACGTGCGGGCTTTCCAGAGGCTGAGGGTGACGCGCTTCCACCAGCCCGCGTCCTCGGGCTCGTCGTGCGCCTGCGCCTCGTCGTGGGTCTGTTTCTCGGAATCGCCTGGGGATGGTCGGCGCGGGAGGTAAACCGCCGGCTGAGGGCGCGGAATCGGCTTTCGCTGGGTTGGGCGGGGGCCTCCTGCGTGGGAGAGACGCGGTCGAAGAAGCTGTCAAAGCTCTGCCCCAGCCTGGTCGACATCGCTGCCAAGGGATGGAGATGGGTTCCGTTCGCGCGATCGTTCTCCGCCGCCATTGGCGTGAACGAGCGCAGCTGCATCTGCCCGTCGCCAACACCGTCGCCCTGACCGCCCTTCTCCGTCTCGCGGAATGGCACGACGATACTCGGGAAGCCCCGGCACGTTGCTCGCGCTCCCAGCGACGACGCTTGCGCGCCTCGGCCCAGTGGCACCCGTACGAGTGCCAGAACACGATGCCGAGGCCAATGAGCACGACGAGGCCCCAGAGGCCGAGGAACACCCCGAACATGATGCGCTCCTTCTTCAGCGACTGCACGTACGTGTTGACGAGGCGCTCGATGAGCCCCGGGCCATTGCTCCCATCGCCGCCGACAGCAGCAGCCGCGATCGGCTGCGTCGCCTCGTTGACCTGCGCGGGCGAGAGCACGAGCGCGCTCTCGTTTACCCGCGGCATGTTGACGTGGAGGTTGTCGTGCAGGAAGGTGAGCGCCTCCTCGATGGCGTCGACCTTCGAGCCGATGAAGCACTGGATGAACTCCTGCGCCGGCTGCTCGAGGATCGTGCCACCGAAGACGGAGTTCACGAGGTCCTGCACATCGGTGTAGAATGCGTTGACAGTGTCGTTGAGCGTCGTCGTCGTTTGGTTGACCCAACCGAAGAGGCCATCGTTGATCTGAGTCTGGATGGCGTCGACCTGGCTATTGACGTCGTTGGCATAGAAGGAAGACTGGTTGTACATGCTCTGGTTCACCGAGGCGAAGATCTGGCCGGACATATCGGTGACTGCTTCCGCAGCTCGAGATTGATACTTCGCTTCTAGCGGCCCGAGCGCGAAGAGTTGAATTTGGACAGAGAGGATACCGAAGAAGCCGATGAGGAAGCATGCCAGGGCTGGTGGATGGAAGATATAATGCAGGAACCAGCGCAGATGGATGTGCTGGGAAGGTGTGAAGTGAAGAATAGCGCTGCAGCGGTTAGCAATGCGCGTGAGGAGCGGATGCGCCGATTCGGCCTGAAGAATCATCAAGTTGTGATCTGACAGGTCCACCGTCGGCGCCGAGGCCGGACCAGAGTGGTATACTGTCGGGTCCGACATCCATGCCTCGCGGGTGTACTGCAGGTGCTGCTTGAGGCACCGCCATTTGTACCACTCCAGTGCGCTATGGGCGAGCAACAGCAGAAAGGCGAGAACGAGAATGATGATCATGCCAATCTTCGCCATTTGCAAGAGGTCGTGTCCGAGGTCGTCAACGACGGACGTGTCCATGTCGCCACAGAAGGAAAGCTCGCTTCTGTCAGGTACAGGCATGGCCGAGGAGTTGAAGTTAATGCCAAGGAAGGTCTCATTGATATCTTTCTTTACGGCCTCGAAGGGCGTGTCAATACTGAAAAGGAAAAGTGAGCAAGAGCTGGAGACAACGGTCAGGCAACGTACAGAGAGTTGATCTTGTATTCTTCAAGTCAGAAACAGATGGCAACGACGAATTCAGCTTTTGAAGACCCTGCAGGAAATCCGACGGCAGAGTGACGTTCTCCAGTGCGCTCAAATCGGGAACGCTGATTTGGGGTGCTTTGATATCGCTGAAAGGATTGATCTTGTTAATGCCATCGATGGTGCTGTTAATGACACTGTTTACACCAGAAATATCGTTCTGGATAGATGTGCGCAGGCCGCTGAACGTGGACTGCAGAAAATTCGAGATCTAAGGAACGGAATGAGCTTCTGTAAGGAAGTGGCATTGTACCACGACGTACCTCCTGCGTAGCCCCGATGATCAAGGACAAAGCACCGCGCACCACGAGCTCCAGGAAACACAAAAACGTCGACCGGTAGATGTCGACGATAAAGTTAATGATGGCCTCCATGACGGTCAAAGCGAGGATGAGCGCCTCTCGCGCGCCGTTCATCGTGCCGTTCACGGCGTCCGAGATTTGCGCGTTCGTCGCGATGGCCATGAAGCGTGGCATGCTGGCCGCCGAGGACGCGGCCTGCTGCGCAGCCTGGCAGCTCGAGAGCAGGTCGCCCTTCGCATTGTTCACGGCGGTCTGCGCGGAGTCGGATGAAAGCTGGAGGCGGAAGATGATGAAGAGCAGAGAGAGGATGGGGTATGCGAGCCAGGTGAGCGAGAGGATGTGTGACAGCTGGAGGTAGGGCGTCAACCTGGTGTCAGCGGAGCGGAGGGGTGCGCGGGCTGGCTGGTCGTATGTGGGAGGTGGGGACATCCAGTTGGATGGCACAGACATGATAGACTATGGATATAAGAGAGGTCGGCCTGCGACGGAGCGTAAGATGAACGTGACGGTCGTCGTCGACAGCCGCGAAGGAGCGACAAGAGAGGGAGGGAAAGAACCCGAAGAAACACAGAGAAAAGGGCAGCATGTCTGCTTGTATTTGAGAGCGAATGGGCCATTGTGTTGTCGGCAGTCATCGTCGCCTAAGCGCATTGTTCTCCTCAGCCGACTTGCGAACAATAGCATTCCCAATTAGGCAACTCCTTCTTTGCTCCGTGAACGCGACAACCAGCATCCCATCATCTCGACAGCGTTCCGTGCTCCGAGCTTTTGTTGTTTGCTGCTCTCACTACAAAAAAGAACAAGACACGCCAAATAGGCTGTGATGCGGTATACGCGCCCACATGCTCAACCTTAACTTCGGAGTGGCCCGAACTTCTCCTTGTAACGCTTTGTGCACAAGCCTATAGCTAATCAGTCTTCACCGTGACAGGCTCCCTCTTGCTGTGAACGACACTGGTATATGATCAGCTCAGAATTGGCATAATCCTTCGTAAAACAACTATGTTTCATTATCGATTTGCTTTCAACGCATCCTTGTGGCCTCCATTTTTCAGGATAAACGGAGTATCCAAGGAAAATCAAGCACCGAGAGCTTGTCTCCATTCCATAGTCGAATACAATACAATACAAGGATAAGGAGCCGCAAACGTCGTCGCGATATCCCGCACAGCTTTGACACATTATCCTACTGACGCCGCACCGTCTCCGACATCCTCGACAACAGATCGTTATTCGCAACAGGCCCCTCCCACCTCCTGGTATCGATTGTCGTGGCCCTTCCCTCCGGCAGCATCGCGCCCTCCAGACTCTGGAAGCGGCCCTTCAATTTCCGATTTCGTCTCCACAAGAAATTGTACTGTATCGTACCAGAGAAGTTGCCCGGCGTCGTCGCGATGACGTGCCCGTCGATGAAGGACGGGAGGAGTGCGATGAGAGCGTGCATCGAGCTTGCTCGCAGCCCATAGATCCAGGGAAGGGCCACTGCAGTGAACGGTGCTAATTGTTCACGGTTGAGCCCACAGATCCAGGGGAGGACCAGGTCTTCGACCATCATGCAACAAGGTGACAAACCGCGTGGTTTGATCAAACCATCCTTCGTATAATTTCGCCTTTCCAGGTGTCGTCGGTGTCAACTGCAAAGATAGCCTTGACATTGATGTGAAGGGTAATGAAGACAACGACTCGCTGTCCCATCTTCCAGCGACCATCTGCGGCACATATGGTTGATGCCCACATGTAACGCCATCTTCGCATCCATTAAGGCCGGCCGGACACGGTATGCAGCGTTGCATTCGCACTTCATCATCCCTTGTCCATCCGTCTCCTCGATCATGATGGTGTCGCGGAGAATGTACCGTGTTAGGCACATGCAAGATCGTCTTCGGCAATGTCGTTGATCTTGACGAACAGGTCCGGGCGCGCATTCATCATGAATTGGAACGCGAAGGACGTTCCTCGTGCAGGCGGATTGTGCAACCTGCGTCGAGGAGCTGGCTGGTGATGTGCGAATCGACAAACTCAGAAGCACTTTAGCCAGTACTTTGCATGCGCCCGGCATGTCCGATCGAGGCTAAGCTGGTTAGAGAGCTGTCCGACGCGTTACCTGCCTGGTCGATAGCCTGTCGACGCGTCGATGATGAGCAACTTGCATCTTTGACGGACGTCGGGCAGTGGATGGAACGAAAGTGACGTGTTTTTCCTGGCTGTACGCGTACGGCTCGTGAGATTTCTGTGATCTTCCGCAGAGTCCGGTCATGTTGCGTCCATGGGGACGGTGCACACGGCCGAAGGGCCTTGTGACAAGATATAGTGTGCAGGAGAAACTGGAGAGAAGGAATCGATAGCAAATTGAGAGCAGATTGTTGTGACGACGAGACGTCCAGGGACTGGGATCAACACTGCCACGCGTCCACGGCACTGCACCATCAGGCGAACCAATACCGTTGTTTTCCTCCACGTCCATACCTTAGATACCCTCGCCGTTCCTCTTTGACTGTCTCCTTGCCTCGTCTCGTTCAGCAAGACTAACGAGCTACGTCGCTACCCTAATTCCTCCCTAGGCGTCACCTCCCCCTTCCTTCGCCGCGGGTCATGAGAGCTATCACCCCGACGAGATGTCTCGCCGTTCTCATCGCCCTCTCATGTCTGCTGGTTTTCGCTCTCGTCCCTCGTTATGACCTTCTTGAAGAAGGCCCAAGAAACCACGTCGCGCGCGGTCGAAGAGGCCTCCTTGACCCGCCGACCCCGACTCCAACGAACCCTACCAATTCAAATAGCGCTGCAGACAGCAACACCAGCAGCGCCGCTCAACAATCATCCCAGGCTTCCCAGCCATCGACGACGCAAAACGAGCAGTCCAATTCTCAGGCCAGCCCGTCGCCGACCCAGGCGAGTACCCAGCCGTCGAACAACCAGCCGTCGAACACTGCTTCGTCTTCCACGCCCAACAATAATAATTCCCAATCCGCCTCTCAGACTCCATCAAATACCCCCGATGCGCAGTCCTCGCAGCAGCCGACACCAACACCGACACCGACATCTTCTCAGGTGGTCAGCACCGGTGTGGGCGGTCAGGTTATAACCACCTTTGTCGTTGTCTCGCAGACCCCGTCAGACACCAGTACCTCCACCACGAGCACTTCGACGTCGGATTCGGACAATTCGGGCAGCGGAGACTCAGGCATATCCTCATCCGACGATCATCGGTATCTCCGTCGCGGGTGGCGTCGCACTGATTGGGATAGTGGCCTTCTTCGTCTGGAAGTTCACACACAAGCGGTTCTCAGACCTCGACGGGGGTGAGCTCATCTCTCTCTTCTCCCGCGACCTTCTCACGCGCGTGACACAGACGAAGCCATCAAATGGCCCGACCTCAACACGCACGGCGAAGGCGCAGGCAGCGTCCCGCTTCCCACGAACCAAACCGGCCGCGCAGGCTACGACACCGGCTCCGACGCCGCCCTCTCGCGCGCCAACTCGCACAACGGCGGCTACGCAGGCTCGCTCGCGGCCACCTCGACGACGGAGCTCTTCCCGGGCGGCACGCCCGACCCGTACGCGGTCCCGCCGCTCCCGCACATGAACCCGAACCAGCCGTACCGCGACGAGCCCGACTTCTACGATCCCTACCGCGGGCCGTCCCCAGACGTTCGGCGACGGCGCCGAGGCGATCCCGATGACGCAGATGGCCGCGCGCGCGCGCAGTCCCGGGCCTGGCGCGCTGTACGACGTCGGCGTGCCCGGGCGCAGCGGGTCGCCCGCGCCGTCGATGGGCGGCCGTCGCTCGCCTGCGCCGCAAGTCGCGCTCGGCTATGGCGACGCGCCGCCTGGGATGTACGCGCCTGGCGTCGGCCCCGGCATGGTGATGGACAGCAGGGCGCGCAGCCCCGGGCCTGGTGCCGGGCTGGCGGGGCCCCCGGCGTATGGGTACGGGCGGTAGGAGCGGGGCGGGTGTGGGGCGGGCGCTCACGCTTAAATTTGGACCTACGTGGACTCGGCTTGGACAGGTGGTACGCGATGGACGGCGGGGGTGTGTGTTTGCTGTCGTGGCGCGGTGTCGTTCCTTTGCTCACAAGTACGTATGGATACCCGCACTCTGGAGAGGCTGCTCATACTCTCGTTGGCGCATTGTTCTTTTATTTCCCGTCTCACTCCGCGTTCGAATAAAAGCACCGTAATCTCCCGGGTCGCTGCAGAACTTAGAATCACGTACCGTGTACATGCATGCGCTGCCTGGGACCGCTCGGCACTGCCCTCACGATGATATCCCGGACCCCACAACTGTACTTACATACCTGCCGTCATACACAGCCGGCCCGGCGCCCATGGTCATCGCGTCGCTTCTGTGCATAGCATACCTTATTTATTGTCTTCAGCATTACATTAATTTCATCTAGCCGCCGGTGCTAGTGCCAGTGACGAAAGTACAATAATTGCTTCGCCGATTCCAGCAGCGTGCGCTACGACAGGTCTTCCTGTCGATCCAAAAACGACGGATTCTCCGGACTTCGTACATAGGAATGGCATCTCCTTGGCGTCCCATGCGAATGAGAAGTGCAAGAAAAATGCGCACCGCTCGGATCTGTGCACTCGGCCCCGGGGTACGTGCTCCGACGGAGGTCCCCATGCATCCACAGGTCCTGCGGGCAAATCGTCGGCTTCAGGAGCCCGAGGATATCGAAGCCGCTTCGTCGATTGGCGTACGCGGACTCCGGAGGGCACAAATTCCGCGCTAGATCCTATGGTGCAGGCCTGCCGACGTGCAGGGCGGGGAAGCGAGCTGCGGCGAATTTTCATCAAGGAGCTAACATACCACCGGAGGCGAGGCGGGCTTCTGTCTAACGACCTGGTGACAAGGAGAGCTGTGCGTCATCGCGGAGGAAGACTACTTACTCGCCTCTAGCTGCACCCGGCGGAATTTGTCGTCATTGCGCGGCGTAGTCCTGTTCGGTAGGTTTGATGGCAGCTGCATATCGATTTGCGATGGACGGCTCTGATCAAATGTTCAGAAGACGCGACTATGACGGAGTGCGATTTGACGTGTAGAATCATGGCACCAGATAGCAATTCTCATGCATCCCACTACAGATGCAATTTTTCGAAATGTTGGGAGGATCTAACCAGATCTTCTGCACGAAGTTCAAGAACGTTAACGTTTGCGTTGATGAAAGACGCGTCGGGTCACATTGTGACCTTCGTGTTTGCGTGACTTTCTCTAAGTCTTAGGACTCTTGCCGGTCGTCCTTGCGTTTCAACGTCAAGATCCGGCAAGTGGTACGTCCTATTATATCAATATCTAATCCACAGATTTCTCAGATAGTGCAGTGGTTCCCGGCAAAGGGGCCAACCAGCTATCTTCTCAATTGGAGTCGAATTCAATAATTGCATTTTGCTATAAGTATATGCAGGATCTCTGCGACTTGACGAATTTAAAAGGAAACAATCCTCATTTAAAGATGCAAGCACAAACTATAGACCAAAGCCCTTCAGAAAATGAAAAAGCGTCCCCAGACGCCGAACCTCTCCCAATTCCACCGCCGGATCCAGTGTGTCTCTCAGTCCTTTGGTGGGACGGCGAGCCCATCGAATGGAACGTGGAACAAATGACATGGAGCCATACGGCCGATACATCCACGCCATCCCGCCCTCAATGGACCTCTCCCCACGACCTGGTCAACGCAACACAACGCATTCATCTACAAACCGTCCCGCGCCGAGCCCGTATAGTTCACGTACGCGCGCACCACCTTCATCGGCACGACGCCCGCCCAAAACACAATTATCTCCGGCGACGTGACCGCGCAGGACCCGCTCCTCCTCGTGCACCGCCTCAACGCGGCCAGTCGCCTCGACGTGTTCCGCGCGACGTTCGACCCCCCGGGTGGCGACGGCCAGGCGGCGCGCCTGCAGCCGCCCTTCAGCTTCGAGACGCTGCAGAACGTCGAGATCGCGCCGGCGGATCCCGCGCGGGGAAAGCTGATGCGCGTGTCCCTGCCGGACTTGGAGATGCACCGCGCGGCGATGGAGGAGGGCGTCGGTGCGGAAAGCGACGAGGACGAGGCGCACCCGGGGCTCCCTGAGGGAAACTTCGATCGTAAAGGCATGTTCCGTGGCGACTGGTCGCGCCGCTTTATCAAACGCGCGCAGGCGCGAGAGGAGCTGGAGCCGCTCGAGAAGACGGTGTGGGATTGGAGCCGCGTGTGCGGTGTCAGGTTGAAGCTGGAGCCTATCCCGCATAGTGTCGTCAAGTCGCGCATTCATTTCGAAAACGAGCCGGCGGGCGCGGAGGATATGGAGTATACGGGTTTGCGGAAGGCCCGGTTGGAAGGCTGTCGCATTAAAGCTACCGTTGTCGAGGTTTACATTGCGCGGTCCTTCTTTCAAGAATCCACGGGTGACCATGAAGCTGTTCCGGAGGCTTGATGGGTTTGGGTGTCCTGATGGTGTTCGTCGTTGCAGAAATTATGTAACGTAGTTCCCTCAATCGAAGTGCGTCTTCGTCGACTCGGGAGGTGTCGCTGCAAGACACGTTTGGAGCGCACCTTCAAGACTGGAAGCGATAATTGGAAGGGAAAACGGTCAATTGGAAGAACAAAACATCAGTGATACACGGGCGTGAGGCCCAAAATTGAGCATACACCTAACAATACATCTTCCGATCCTTCCTATATCCCAAATCACGCCGGCGCAACCGGCGGCGGCGCATCGAGCCCCTCGTCCTCTCTTGCGCCTAACACAGCCAGCATCTCCGCCTTGCCAAACATCCGCGCGCTCTGAATCGCAGTCGGCGTGCCCGCGCGCGGATCCGCGCCCGCCTCCACCAGCACGCGCACGACCTCCTCCTCGCCCTTGAACACCGCGCCCGCAAGCGGCGACTGCCCGGCGTCATTCAGGCGGTTCGGGTCCGCGCCGCGCTCCGCGAGCCCGCGCACGAGCGCGGCGTGCCCCGCGTACGCGGCGAGCATCAGCAGGCTGTTGCCTGCAGGCGGTCAGCGCGGGCGGCATGCAGAGGCGGGGAGGAGCACGCACCCTGGTCGTTGGTGAGGTTCGCGGGCAGCCCGGCGCTCACGGCTTCGAGCAGCAGGTCGGCGTTGCCTTCGCGCGCGGCGTCGAACATGCGGTGCGCGAAGTCGATCGTTTCGGGCGGCAGATCTGCGAGGCGGGGGTTTCTGATACCTGGGATGGTGGCGCTTTCAGTCAGTCACGAGGTCGTCGCCATAGAGCCAGAACTGACCATCGTTGCTTAGACTCTGGAGTGGTCAAGTTTCAAGTCGAGCGGCTTGAAAGAGTGGGGTAAGCACCATCAACTGCGCCAACGGTCCGCTGCCGGCCCGCCGCTCGTGGTGACGCAACTAGCCAATCGGGGGAGCCCGATACCTTCCAGCAAAGAGATCATCTTGGCTGGCGCTGAATATGTCGTTGGTATGAAAGCTGGCCAAAAAAACCGGATCCAATGAAAAAGGATCCATGGTATTGAGATGGTAGCTTCTCTAAGTCGTATAGAAGATCAGGCACCTGAGGTCCAGAGAATTGGGCCGCTTATAATAAAGAGCTCGACACTCTCGCGGCTCGTGGACTCGCGCGTCTGAATTTCAAAAGTATTCACGTCGAACTTGCCTCGAATCATCCATCGTCAAGTACCACACATCGTATGTCTGAATGCAGATGCAATAACGATCAAGCAAAAACAATGAGCTATAGCGCATGGGCGTGCATACAGCATACCCCCACCTCCCCTTCCACCAATCCTTCCCCATCGAACAAGTAGCTACCGAAAGCAAAACAAAAACAAACGACAAAGAACGAGACGACGCAAGTCCAATGAGCGAGAAAAATCTACGTAAAATTAACTTAACTAGATCTGCGGATGGGGATGGGGCTCTCGCGCCCGCCCTTAACAACGATGTGCGCGAGCAGCCTACATACGCATGGATGATAGCGGTGGTCGTCGTGGTCGTGATCATAACATCAACATCAATTCATGTCTCGTGAGCTCAGTCCTCCGCGACCTCGCCCAGGCGCAGCACGATATTCGTCACGAGCGCGACGAGCAGCACGGCGCACAGCACCGTCGGGCCGTACTTGTCGTAGTACACGCCCTCGGCGTGGCGCTTGCGCAGTTTGTACGCGCGGTACACGAAGATCACAGCCGAGTAGAGGATCGAGAGCAATGCCGCGAACGTGAAGAGCGACGCGCTGATGATCCCGCGGTAGTCGTCCGGCGGGACGAAGTTGAGCAGCGTCGTTGCGATCGCGGAGATGTAGATCGCAAAGTGCAGCCATTTCTGCGCAGCACCCCAACAAAGTCAGCTCACCCCATCGCCGCGCATCGCCAAAATTGAACACGCACCAAGAACGTGCGCTCCGTCGCGAAATACACCTTCGGCTCGATCCGCACCGGCACCGCGATCCGCTTGCCCGCCGGCGCGCGCCAATCGCGCACCAGTATCCGGTCCTCGCCCGCTGCGGCGCCCGCGCCCTCCTCTGCGGCCCGCCCTTGACGCCGCCTCCTCGCGCAGACGGTCCTTGAACGTCTCATCGAACGCAGACGACGGCGCGAGCGGGTCGATCGAAAACGCATGCCCGCCGTCCGCATGAAGCAGCGGCATGCGCTCGTGCGCCTCCTCCTCCTCCTCCTCCTCCTCCTCGGGCTGCTCGCGCGCCTGCAGCTTGCCCTTCCCGTTCGCCCTCTCCTTGAGCATTTTCTCGCGGTACGCGATCGCGTCGGCGGCGGCGGCGCCCGCGAGGCCCGTGCGTTTGCCCTCGTCGCGCGCGGGCGTCATGTCGAGCGCCTCGTCTTCCTCGCCCTCCGAGGCCGGCTCGATGTATGCATCGCGAGCCTCCGTGTCGGGTGTTGGGATGCCGGAGCTGCGCCGGTCGGAGGTGCCGCCGGACGACGGCTGCGAGGGGTGCGGGCGCTCGACGGTCATGAAGCCGGTGTTCGGCTTGAGGATGTCGACGTCCACTGCAAGAGGTCAGCTGGGTTGGTGCGGGTAAGAAGGCGGGCGAGACTCACTCTGGGGGAGCCAGAAGGGGACGAGATCCACGCGGTGCGGGACGAGGGTTGCACAGCCGTGGATAAATTTACTAGACGACATATGAGTACTGGCAATGGCTGCATAAGATACGAGAACGAGCGCACCTGAACTTCGGGACGGCCTCAACGAGATGTGAGTTACACAGATCCGTGACCCACTGTGGCGGCTCCTGTCCATATTGCGTCTGCAGCTTCACTTCCAGCACGCCATACCTTTGTCAGCGTCAGCTCCTATAAGCAACGTAGAGTGGAGAAAAAGGTACTTGAAAAGTTCCTTGTCCTCCGGTGGTAATTGATCAAACGGCCAGTCGATGCCAATGTCCGTGCGGCGCCAGTTGTCGCCTGCGCGCTCGACACCATCCCAATTGTCCTCGCGCACCATCGTTAGCTCCGTATCCAGCGAGATGCGCACACGCGCATCTCCTGGGAGCTGGAACGCCGTCCTATTATAGAACGTGCGCATCACTGCGCACAAATCAGCATCGCGCACCCGCATCTAAGAGGAGAGCCGGACGTACCGGGGTGGAGGTTGCGCGTGAGGACGGAGTACTGCACCTCGTTTGCGAGTTGTATCATACTGTCGACCTCCTGCTGCGTCTTTTTCCCGCGCGCGACGAGCGCCTCGAACTCGGCGTCCATGGTGTACTCGCCGAGCAGGAACGCATTCACCTTGTTTTCCTTGATCGGGAAGCGCGCCTTCACAGACTTCTCGCCGGTCCAGTCTTCGCGATGGGTCTTGCGCTCCACGAAAATCTGTTTAACGTCGACGTCGCCGTACCACCGCAGGCGGATCGCTTCTGCGCCTTCGGTCTTCTCTAGGCGGCCGAGATAGAGCTCGAGGTCCTCGTTATCGAAGTAGATAGACGTGATGGCCGCGTCCTTCGGCTCGAACTCCTTGTCCGCGTTGAATACAAGCACGGGCAGGTGCCGCAAGATCGCGAGCTTGAGCGGGACGAGGTTGTCCGGGTGCACCCAGTACTTGGTCGTCTGGCGCACGAAGGCGCTCTGTGAGCCGCCTGCAGTCGGGTCGCCCTGTATGGGGTGTCCGCGCGTGCGCACAAGGTCGTACAGCTTGGACAACTTCACGATGAGCGCGTCCCAATTATACTTGTAGAACGGCCGTTGCTCGAGGTAGTTCTGGATAAAGACCTGCTTCAGGGGCGAGCCAGTTTGTTTCTGGGACGGGTCAGTAAGCGAAAAGACTTTCCAAAAAAGTCACTCATACATCGTGTTTCTGTGACTGGTATCAGTACGGATATTGGTCGCTGGGGCGGAACACTGACCTTGAGAATCTTCATGAAACCCGTGATATTCAACTTGGTGTACAGCGCGAGATCATGCACATCCGCCACGAGCGTCGCCACCTCCTCTTCAAGGAGACGAAACTGCTCCTCGAGCGCGTCAACGCTCTCAGTATCCGTGTCGTCTGTGTCTACGCCTCGGTCCTCGTCTTCCATCTCGTCGTCCGTGTCATCGTCGTCGGACCCGGCGTCCTGCACGACGTCCTCGGTGCGCTCCTGCGCCTCGGCCTGCGCATCTGTCGCAGGCCGGGCGGCCCCGCGGTGGGGATGGCGGAGCGTCATGTTCGGGCCCTCCGACATATAGTCCTCAGCGACGAGGCGCTTGACCTGCTTCTCGGCGGCTTTGATGCGTGAGGCCAGCTCGGCGGTCTGTGTGAATGTAGGTCAGACGCGAAAACTCAGACAGGAGGTGGGGGCGAAGACGAGACGCGTGGGGTCATGCGGAGCAAATGGAAAGTCGAAGCCTCCTTGCATCAGGTTATGCCTGATCCGGGCCGGCAGCAAGGCGCACGATGGCGACAGCGAATGCGATACCGCGGTCCCCGTTCGCGTAAAACAGCTGGGACTATGCAAGAAGGAAAACGAAAAGCACCGCAAGTGGGCATTCCAAACTTTCCTGCTTCGAACTTGGCTCGCCCTAGGCGTGCAGGCACACAACGACGTGCCCGTCATTTTCATGAAACAGCTGCCAATGCACCAGCAGGAGGAAGACGAGAAGCCAGGTCACACGACATGGATAAGGCTCACTTTTGCTTTTTGGAAGTCGTGAATTTTGTCGAGCTCACGCTCGAGCATCTTGGTGAATGCATCCTCGTCCTCCTGAGTCCAGGCATGGTTCGTGAGACGCGCCTAGGGGCAACAAACGGACAGGGTCGGACAAAAGGAGATGAGCTGGCACTAGCAGACAGAGACGATATAAAAAGAACCTTAAGCTCGCGCTTGAGAAGGTTATAGTTGATGTAGAACGGCCGCCATTCGTTGTAGAGGTCGGTCTAGAGGAGCGTGAGTGGCGTCGACAGGGGCTCGGAGAGAACAGAAACGCACGGAAATCTTCCTGCCGAACTTCATGGCGGTGGCAGGGAGAGCGACGGGGGAGACGGAGCAGGAAGAGAATCAAGGGGGAAGACACGTCTGGAAGTCAGCGCGACATATCCTGAACAGCACTCGGTCCCGATTCGGAAGTTTCACGAACGTGCGTAGCCTCTTTCGTTCAGAAGCACCCCGCGTGCCTGGATCTGCCCTGTCGGCAACCTCTCCTCCCGCCGTCGTCCATGGCATCGTCGTCGTCGACACCGACACCGACATCGACGTCTCCGCGCAATGGCGCCGCCGCGCCTGACATCCAGCGCACCAAGATTCTGCTGCTCGGCCAGCGCAGGTGCGTCTCTCGCGTTTATGCACCCGCGTCTCCCGCTTTACGCCTCACAGAAGCGGCAAAACCTCTATTATCCAGGTCCTCTTCAACGATGTTCAGCCCAAACAGACCTTCTACCTGGAGCCCACCACCCGAATCACGAAGCTCATCTATGAGTCCGTCGTGCGTTCCGCTATTGGCTTCGCGTGCTGACCGCGTCGCAGCACCGTCATTCCCCTCGAGCTGTGGGACTGTCCGGGCACTGTATCGCTAGACGCCCTCAGCCCGCTATCACAGTTCTCTTCTATCATCTTCGTCATCGATATCCAGGTGACTTCCTTCCTTCCTCACGCGCGCACTTCCTCCGTCCACGGTTACTCAACCCTTCGCCGCACCAGGACTCATACCAGCAGCCCATCGCACGCCTCCTGGAGTTCTTCACAGCTGCCTTCAGCGAAAACCCGGACACACCGCTCGAGGTGTTCGTTCACAAGGCAGAGGCGTTCACGGAGGATTATAAGATTGGTATGTGTCGTGTGACCCAGAATTATGCGCGACTTCCGCTTCGCCGTGCCGTAAATCTCCCGCTTTCATGGTCACGACTTCCAATGAAGACGCTCGGCGGCGGCGTGTTTGCCTTTCCTGTGTGCACAAAACACGGATCTTCTGTCAGGCTCGCCATTCGTGTGCATATCTCTCTTGATGATGTCCCCTGGCCATGTTAACAGCGCACATCTGCCAATCGCCTTGTCTTATTCTGCCGCATCTTGACATCCCGGCCCGACTGCCTACTGAACGCCCCGCACAGAGAACTTCCGCCACATCCACCAGCGCGTCAACGATGAGCTCGACGAGATCAGCCCCGAATATGAGCAGATGGCCCTCAACTTCCACCTCACCTCCGTTTACGACCACTCCATCCACGAGGCCTTCTCCAAGGTCCTCCACCGCCTCATCGACTCCCTTCCCTATCTCGAGCACCTTCTCAACGTCTTCGTCGCCAATTCGCAGTCGAGCAAGACCTTCCTCTTCGACGTCAAGTCGCGACTGTACGTCGCGACGGACGCGTCGCCCGTCGACACGGCACGCATAACCTCTGCTGCGATTTCGTCAAGACCCTGACCGCCTTCGGCCCGCTCTACAAGTACATCCATCCTTCACCTCCCTTCTCCATGCACACGCACTGATGCCCGACACCGATAGATCTGCCTCCGCCAGCCCATCGCGCACCCGCCTTGCTCCCTCCTCATCTTCAACAGCGGCGAACGGGAAGCCGCCGTTCTACCCGAGCGCCGCGCTCGCGCTCGCGCCGCCGAGCGCGGGCATGACGTTGACGTACCACCTCATCACGCCGCAGCTCGCGCTGCTGAGCGTGCTCCCGACGGCTGTGCACGACGCGCGGCGCGGGCTGGTGGAGTACAACGTCGTTTTCTTCCGCGAGGGCGTGCAGGAGATCGTTGCGGTCGAGCGGGATGTGAGGGTGGTGGGGGCTTAGGGTAGCTGGGGCGTGATTTATAGAGGTATCTTATTTGTGGGATGTAATTCAGTGGTGGTTTTTGGATCTGGTTTGTTCTGGTGCGTGTGGTTTGGATGGGGAGGTGAGTTTGTTTTGTGCTTTGGCTGGCATTTCCCATCACAAAGGTGCGCTATTGGGGAATTCCGGCTATCACGGCTATGCAAGCTAACTCAAGCTTTATCGCCTGAACATAGACTGCGAATGCTCAACATCTGCAACCTGTATACCTGGCCTTCTGAAGAATTCTGATGTGAGGCGAATTCAAAGCACTGCAGTTTGCGGACTCAGTCCTCTATTTCACAGGCGTCCGGATGCCCACGTTGTCCCAATGACGTTCTCCAGCGGCGCCAGCTCGTGCGCGCTGTATAAGCACGTGTCTCCGTCTGCTGCGGTGCCGCCCTCCTCGTCCTCCTGAAGCGCCACACCGTGCAGCTCCAGAACTCCGTGTGCCGCGTGCTCTTCAGATGAGCCGGCGAAATTGGTGTCGACGGGCGGACGCGCGTCTGCATGGTGCGTCCTGCTCTCCGCTGTAAACGTTCGCGTTCGTCGACCCACAGTGGTTCGTCATCAACAAGCCCCGAATCCAAGATCCAATTTTAGACCGCGTGTCCTCCGTCGAAGGGTTCGCGCCATTCAGTACGCAATACGCTTGCGCCTCGCATGGCGCGACGTCTTTCGCCTGGCAGGCAGCAGTCGGTGTTTCGCAGCATGCTAACGCCGATAGCATCGCTATCTCCGGCGTCTTCAGTGTATGTACGACGGCCTCGTCTTCTGTCCTGCAATGCGCAACACGAAGTTTACTGCTGCAATACTACACGCTTCGATGCCCAGTGCTTAATGCCGTCTGAGTAATATGTCTTTCGGCCCAGGTAGCGCTGGGGAATCATTTAAAGGAGATCGCTGGAGGTGGGTAGCAACGCCAACTCCAGTTTCCCCGCCTTACGATGGGGTTTCTTTTCTCGAAGCCTAGCTACGAGCCACGCCGCGATATTCCCGATCTTACGGGCAAAGTCGTCCTCGTCACTGGCGCGAAGTGTGTTTTTCGTTTCTCGGTTTCGGTTTTCTCTTTCTCGATCGCCCGCGACGCCTCCCGCTCACGCGCCCGTCCTACAGCGCAGGCATCGGTCTGCAGACGTCGAGCAGCTCGTGATACACGGCGCGAAGGTCTACCTTGCGTGCCAGACCGAGTCGAAGGCCAGAGCGGCCATTGCTGGTATTGAGAAGAGGAATCCGGAGCTGAAGGGCTTGGAGAGGCTCGTGTGGCTCCCGCTCGATCTTTCTTCATTAAAGTCCGCCAAGACGGCGGCAGCGGAGGAATTTATATCAAGGAGAAGCGGCTGGATATATTAGGTGGGTTCCATTGAGCGCAGGTAGTTCCCTGAATGGAATGAAGCTAAGGCTGACCAATTTTTGCAGTGAACAATGCGGGGCGACTACCAGAGGATTATGTTATTGGCCCAGAAGGTATTGAATTGTCGATTGCTGTGAAGTGTGTAACTCTTTCTCTTCATTATCATTCGGTCTGAACTTCCATTTGAAATAGCCATCTCGGACATTTTGTGTTCACTACTGCGTTACTCCCGCTTTTAAAGGAGACTGCAAAGCGGCGCGATGCCGATGTCAGGATCGTCGTGGTGAATACTTTCGCGTCAATTGAATCAAGTTCATGCACTTACCCTCGCGAACCACCAGCTGTCTTCCGATCAGCATACAACGCCCGGACGGACGACGTTCCGCAGCCTGGAGGACCTCAACGATCCCCAAAGCGAGCCAGGGCAGGAGAACCTACTCAACAGCAGGTTCAAACGCTACGGTCCGTTCCTGTACCCCCATCATGCGCTTTCTCTCACTCTGCTTGGGAAAAGGTACTACCAAGCTCCTGAATATACTATTCACCATCGAGCTGCAGCGTCGGCTGGACGAAGACGGCGCCCCCATCACCGCTCTCGCCGTCCATCCAGGTGGCGTCGCGACAGGTGGGTATGCACCTGCACCCTCTTTTAGACTCAGACTGACATCTCTTTCTCGCAGAGGGCACGTACGGCCTGCAGGACCTGCCGTGGTACCTCAAGCTCTACCTGAACTTCTTCACGCTGACGCCGCTCGAGGGCGCGCACACGAGCCTCTTCGCGGCGACGAGCGCGCAGGTGGCGGCCGAGCGCGCGAAGTATAAGGGGCGGTATGTCGTGCCGGTGGGCAAGATTGCGGAGCCGAGCGAGGCGGCAAGGGATGCTGGGTCTGCACGGGCGCTGTGGGAGGCGTCGGAGAAGATTGTGAGCGATGTCTTGGGGAGGTCGGCTTAGCTTTTGTGGAGGTAGAGTCTAGAACAAGTATTCATTGCAGCCCTCGTATATCGGCCCGAAACTCTTTTATTATTGCCCAGCGGTTACGGAGCGTGGGTTGCCGCGATTTGATTTCTGAGTCTGCGAAAGTTCTTGTATCAATATCAAGGCAGGCCTTCTTCAAAAGATATACAACGGTTAGATTTCGTCGGCTCTCTTTTGCGCGAGTCGGCAGGATGGTATTCTACATGATTACGGACTTAGGTTTCCTAGCTTGATTTGTGAACCGTGTCGTTAAGAGCATCTCCTGCCACCCTTGCAAGTAGGCAACTGCCTTGTAGATGACTCCGAGTATCCAGTTACTCATCACGGAGGATAATGGCCCATTCTGCCTCGGCTAATGACAAATGGATGGTCAGCGTAAAGCAACAGGCATAGATGGGCTTAACATACGGTAGAGCCAGTGCGGGTATTGGAGTTGCGCACGATTGTACTCTGATATATATTTATCTTCTGTCATAGATGTAAACTTGTCGGGGAGAATGTAGTAGCTGAGCCGACCATCGTTGATATAGGAAATATTCCGGAAAATTGTTTTCAAGTACTGTGCGACACTGGGTGCATCCGCAGAGGCGGTGAGGCGGTCTGGCCCTTGAATACAATATATCCACAGTCGCAAAGGCATGGGTGCCTGCTCCTCGCAATGGCTCCATGATCGGACTGCATCGTCTAAGCCGGCGAGCACGCCTTTTGTGAGCGGCATTAGGCCAAGCGCAAGTTTGGACAACTGAGGGCAGTGTTTGGCGAGGGGAGCTAATCCGAGCAACGTTGCTTGTGATTGGCCGTATGGATATGGGTGCGATAGAAGGACCAGCTCGCATAGTTTCGGCCATATCGAGGCCATGCTTGCTATCAGGTCATCATCGAATTGAAGCGCGTGTGGGATGATACGACAGATCTCTAGATTCCGGAAAGCAAGTAGAGGCTGCAACTGTGAGGAGGTGACTCGGTACAGTGACATGTCATCTGACGCTCTGAGAGGCCTCGATGCCTGGCTTCCCGGACCAAAATGTAGGCAGAAATGGGTCAATCCATGGGAATCGAGTTCCTCGGCAGCCGTCTTGATGTAGTCCGCAATGATGGAGCTTGAGGTATTGGCAAGATGGTAACCGATGTCGATCCGCTCGATTGCACGAGGGTCGCGAATTGTCTGTAACATCCAAGCGCAGGAACGTAACTCGATGTTGCGAATGCGTAGTCGTTGGAGGGCGGGGAAGAACATCTCCAGACGGTGGGATGGATGAGGCATAATGCAGCCACCAGTCGTCATGCCGTCAAAGGAAAGGGATTGCAAGTGAGGCATGGCTGAAAGATGGGAAACTGAGTCTGAGCTCAGTTGATACCAATAGGTAGCATCGATGGTATGAAGTGGTGGAAGCTGAAGGATTTCATGGGTTATATCACCGTCATATGCCGGTATCGTGTGCATAAACTCGATTTTCTCGAGTTGGGGGAAATTGGCCTTGAGAAATTTGAAGTCGAACGCAGCACATCCAGGGTACGTCGCGAGCCGGGTAAGCCCCTGCCCACAGAACATATGCAGAAAGGAATCTAGACCATTTTCTCCGCGAACACGTCAGACAAGTTAAGAAACGTTCGGAACTATGGAAGTCCCAGATTGTTGAAAGCATTGGCACAGTGGACTGCTTCAAGGAAATGCTTCGAAATAAGTGCGAGAGCGGCCACGTCACGAGTCTCTCCTTTCGATAGCTGGTGAAATTGTTGGCTGAGGACTTTGACTATGTTCTTCGTGTCATTAGATCTGAACAACTACGGAGACATGATATCGGGGACGTAGAGGCAACTGTGCATCTCGAATGAGTACAATTCAGCTTTTTCCCATGTCTTAAAGCGAACGTCAAGCAAACGTCTCATCCTTGATATGCAGCTAAGTCACAGATTCGATGGGCACTGGTTGATTAGGTGGAGTTTAAATAGTGAAACCGAAGTATGGAACGCGGGGACTTGAGTCGCTGAATCAACGGTACAAACACCCGTAACTTTGTAGTCGCGGTTACGTCGACAACCTTCGCTGCCCGAGAGACACATATCTCGGCACAAGCTGCCAAAGGCAAATCCGTGTTGTTTGACGCCGTAGGCGCCATGTGGTGAGTATCAGAAGCGGGGATAACCTACCAGCGCTGGTCAGGATGGAGAAATCATCTTAGTCGGACTTGCTGACGTGATGGATCTGGATCGAATTGCAAGCGTACGATTATTTTTGATGCAGCATCTGAGAATATTTGCACTGCAAGGATTCTGACAGGAACTGGAGGTGGTGTAGGTTAATGGTGTAGGTCATGCCGTTCCAATCGAGTCTTGCAGATTGAACTCACGATGTCTAGATCTGAATCAGAAAGCCGCGGAGAATGAAAATACAAAATGCGAAGGAAGGAAGGAAGGAAGTATATTCCGCAGCGGTCCCAATGAGGAACAAAGCGGCCCGCATGCCACGCAGCTCGGCACAGACTACGTACTAACATGCGTATCGTGTAACTACTCCGATCACTGCTCAGGAGGATAACGACAAGTAACAAGCGTCCGCCTCTGTCCTCCGAGTCCTGCGTGCATTGCAGAGTCAACGGTTCTGCGCTATCCGGGCCAAATCCCTCTGTCTCTACCTTCGCATCCATGCCTTCAGACTTCTGCTTCCTCGAAAAAGATCGGACAAGCATAGACTAACAACACTGTGGCCCGAATTCTATGAGACTCGTCTCAACGTTCAATTTGCGAACTTCTCCGTATGCCTGCTGTACCGTCGATTTGTTATTAACATGTCACGTCGTTGAGTTATCCTGCAACACAGATGCCGCGGCAGGCCGCGACGCGTCCCTCAGATGCGCGTCCGCATGGCGCGCCCTGCACGTCGCTGTGCACGCTCATCGACCCATGTATGGTTCGTCATCAACAAGAATCGGACCCTATTAATTCCAGTCCCTCTGTTTCTCCGTCCAATCTGCACCGTTCAGTACACAATACGCTTACGCCTCCGATGTCAACCTACTTCATCTTGTGGCAGTGAAGGCGTAGCCAGCTTACTGCCGCACCCTAATGCCGATAGCATCACTATCTCCGATGTCTCGAGCTTGGTGGATACACAACGTCCTCTTCTTCAAGCTGAAGTTTGCCATTACGCTCTCTGATGTCGGCTTTACTTATTACCATCTATGAGTAAGATTTTCTCCAAGACCGAGGTATCAACGAATACGAAGCGCTGGTGAGCCGTTAAAAGGGACCGGTGAAGATGGGTAGCGATATTATTCCAGCTTCCCCTGCCTCACGATGGGTTTCCTCTTTTCTAAGCATAGCTACGACCCACGACGGGATATCCCTGATCTGACCGGCAAGGTCGTGCTCGTCACTGGTGCGAAGTGCGTTTCCCTTCCCTTCCTCAATTGCTCGTGAGCTGTCCGGCTTATCTACCCATCCAACAGTGCAGGTATCGGTCTTCAGACATCAGAGCAACTTGCAATACATGGCGCCAAGGTCTATCTTGCTTGCCGGACTGAGTCAAAGGCCAAAGCAGCCATTGCTGGTATCGAGAATAGGACGCCGTCGTTGAAGGGCCAGGACAGGCTCATCTGGCTTCCGCTGGATCTTTCCTCGATAAAATCCTCTAAGAATGCGGCAGAGGAGTTCCTATTGAAGGAGAGACGGCTGGATATCCTAGGTGAGTCCCGTAGGCCATGCCGTACCTCCCGACTGATGGCTGACCAGATATGATCTAGTTAACAACGCGGGGCGACTGGCGGAGGACTATGTAATTGGCCCAGAAGGCGTTGAATTATCAGTGGCTGTGAAGTATGTAGCTCTCTTTCTCACCCTGTCAGTGCTCCATGTGAACATATATTTGAATCAGCCATCTAGGACATTTCGTCCTTACCACTGCATTACTTCCCCTTCTGAAAGAGACAGCAAGGCGGCGCAACGCTGATGTCAGGATCGTCGTGGTGGGCAGCTTTTGCCTCAGTCAATGCTAACTTAGTTCGCTGAACTTCGCGGATGGCCAGGTGTCGTCTACTGTATATGCATCGCCTGGACGGATAACATTCCGCAGCCTGGAGGACTTCAATGATCCGCAAAGTGAGCCAGGAAAGGAGAATGTCTTTAGCAGCAGGTTCAAACGATATGGTCAGCTTTTTCAACTTAACCATGTACTTTTCTCAATATCTCTCTCTTGAACAGGGACCACCAAGTTCCTGAACGTGTTATTCACCAATGAGCTTCAGCGGTGGCTAGACGAAGAGGGCGTCCCCATCACCGCCATTTCTCTCCACCCAGGCGGCGTTGCCACAGGTCTGATCTGCTTTCGCATTACTATTCTCGAGCTTACCTTTTCACAGAGGGTGCGGCGGCACTGGATATACCTTGGTACTTCGTGGTTTTCTTGAAATTGTTTGCTAAGACAGCTCTCGAGGGTGCTTACACGAGCCTCTTCGCCGCGACGAGTGCTCAGGTTGCTGCCGAGCGTGACAAGTACAAGGGCAAGTACATAGTTGCCCGTCGGCAAGATCTCAGGACCTAGTACTGAGGCGGCGAAGGATGTTGGGTCTGCACGGACTCTTTGGGAGACTAGCGAGAAGGTCGTGACGGACATTTTGGGAGGGTCTGCCTAGATTTTGTATGATCAAGTCAATAACGTGGTTAAAGCGCTAATACCATCTATTTCCTGTCTTATCTGCTCGCATAGTTGTTTGTTATGATTGAGGGGAAATATTGGAGTTGGCCTACTTTAGATCATCGTGCATCATGGTGGGTAGCCGCACGCGACATTCATTGTGTGACCTGGTTCTGGCCATGAGCACTCAGTGTATAGTTTGAGCGCCAACCGACAAGACTTTCCGCCAAAATATTCTCAATCAATCATACAACCCGGAGGTAAGTACATGAAAAGTCCCAGATCATGCCCCACGATGTGTACGATAAGCGCGCTCAAAGTTCCTCATTAGATACACCACTTTCTTCATTCTCTTCATCCTCCTCGGTGTCGGAACTGTCACTTTCCTCGCCTTGGGGCTCTTTAAAGAATGTCGGGGACACATAGACTTCCCGGATGGTGGCTCGAGTCTGGTATGATTGCAGTCTGAGCTTTCGAAGGCCACCGTAGGTTGCATTTTCCGGGTCCATGTCATCGTTGTGGTTGTTGTTGTTGTTGTCGTCGTCATCGTCGCCATCGTCATCGTACATGATGCGATCGACTTTGACGCTACTCCGTATTGGTTCTAGCCGGATTTTGACTCCCCAGACGTGAGCATGGTCCCAAATTACAGGCTTGTCGAGCGGCGCCAGCACAAGGCCTGATCTTGCGTCCTGGATAAACTTCCGTGTCCAGTCTCCATGCCAATGCTCCGCCCCGGTGTAGTCTATACCATCAACTTCTAGATCGGGATTTTCCTCGTCCTCATCCTCGCTCTCGGCACCGATGCCTTCCTCCAGCGCGGCGCGATGCATTTCGAGATCCGGCAGTGATAGAGGGATGATTTTTGCTCGTGTCAGCATGGATGGCTTAATTGTCACAGTCTGTGCCTCAACGTGGGTTTGGTAGACGAACGGTGGATGAAACAGCCTCTTCGGACCGGTAAAGTCCTCATCTATGGCGCTCCAATGCCGCGGGTTGAACGTCGCACGAAAGGCACTGAATGAATTAGAGCGGTGAACGAGCAGAAGAGGATCTTGCTCGTTGGCCTCGCCGTAGATGGCGCCGTAGTAAGTCATGTTTGAACGTTCACTGCCGATATACGTCGAGCGCTGATGCGAAAACTGGATCGTCCTGCCTGGAAGAGGTCTGAAGATAAAGGCGCCATATTCATCTGACCAGCCGGCTGCAGTTAAGGGGCGCTGACCGGACTGCATTGACGTAGCGGCCGTATTCTTCAGGCTCACCGCCATCGGCGTCCCAGGCTGTGGGCTCTCCTACCCAGCGCAGTGCAGAAATGCGCAAAGTATCCGAGGGTAGTTGATGCTCTGCTGACGATGACGACTGAGCTTCAACTGGTTTGGGCTGCCTGCCATCGACAGGGAGAACATCAGGTGACGATTTTGTCGTAGCCATGTCTAAAAGCAAAGAGCACCGGTAACGACTCCGAGCTTTAAATGAAATGTGGCGATCTATCGTGCATTAGCAGAAAATTGAACACGGGCGACCGTTGTGACTTACGAAGTGGACGGTTTGCCATCAGCAAAAACGTTTTAGTCGGTTATTCCCCGGTCAGAACTGTCACGCGTCACCGGGATTGCGCCGCAATGTAATCTCTTACAAGGGTATGCAATGCGCAATACATACCCATGTCAAGATCATACAAATGGTCTTGGAAATCTGACACATTGACGGTGAGTCTTCAAAATCTCTGGTCTGGCATCTAATAGCTTGTAATCGAGGTAACGGCCTTCTGCCGCCTTTGCAGCGGTCGCCTGCTCGCCGTCCTGTTCTCGAAATCCCCTAGCAACGGGGCGAAGGTATGTCGTTGCCGGCCCTAAATCGTGCTTGTTTAAATACCTTCCGCCGCATCCGCCTTCATCCAACTCCTCCTTTCTCTTGACCTTGTCTCGAGCACATCGGGATCTTCGCGACGTGTGTCTCGCCTTTGAAGCTAGTGCTGTCTCGCGTTGATCTGCGCCGGCGAGGCTCTTCTCTATCTCAGTGTCTGTGCCCTCTCGCGCAAGTGGCAGTTTCTGGGGGTGTCCTCGTCGCTCGAAGACGTTCTGGCGCGCGCGCGATCTGGCGAGGGCTCGCCGCTGGCTTATGGCAATCTCGGGGACATTCATTCTCGAGCTGAGTGAGCAACCGTCATGGCGCATCACCGCGCATGGATACAAGTATTAAAGTACTTAGTTACCGACGTATTGAATGATATCGGTCGTAGTTAGTTGTCATTGTTATGTATTTACGTTCACTATGAATATAATTCACTTGATTTTATTTCAACATTTCTGCTGACGATGACAAAAAATCAATAAAACTAGCTAGATATCACAGAGCTACCCTGCGTGACTTTACAATGCCAGTGGAACACCATGTGGCATTACACGGGTACCATGTCGATGGACAAGTCTCATCTGCGGGTAAGCCTTGGCAAGGCTGACAAGCCTGGGGAAGGATTGGCTCCGATTGGGAGCATGGCAAATCCATATGGTACATGTACATTGCCTTGCGACGAAAGGTGGAATCCTCACCAGAAGCTGAAGATTGGGACCTTTGTAAATGCTTACATAGCCTTGTAAGCCCTTGCCATTTTTTCACACTTCTGCTGATGGCGAACGGCAGAGCTAGGAGGTTCACAACGATGGAGAAATTTTACATAAGATCGCTCTTCGGACTGCGGGAGGCTAAATACGTCTCGGAACCCTACCCGCAGCTGGCAACCGAGACCTTTGATCTGAGACAAGGCCTAATTCTAATTTCAGGAAACGGATGCATATCGTACAAGACTCAAGAGCAAAGATGAGCTATTGTCATCTCCGCATCAGGATTCTCTTCTACACTTTACTCCGGGTCTTCGAAGAACTGTGGGAAAACATAGACCTCATTAACAGTGGCTGAAATGCGGTACGACTCCAAGCCTTCCGCCCTAATTCGCCTCCAGCCCGGCCTCGGGCTCAGCATCGAGTTCAGCATCGTTTTCCGGATGAATAACCACTTTTCCAACTTCGACACTCTCCCGAATTGGTGCGAGCCTCACATTGATGCCCCATAAATGCCGATGCGAACTCCAGACGGTCGGCTTGTCGAGCGGCGCGAGCGGCTGCCCAGTCTGCACCTGCTGGATGAAATTCCGCGCCCAGTAGCCACTCCACCACTCCCATTGTTCCGAGTTGGACCATGATTCCGGAGGTCCACTATTGGCCAGCTCGGCACGGTGTGTCTCCAGGTCGGGCATTTCTAGGGAGAGGATTCCAGCGCGCGAGGGCACGGTCGGCGAGATATTGACCATCTGCTCCGACCAGTGGACAAAGGGCGGCCCCACGATGGTCACGGGATGCGCATTGAAGTTGAGACCGTGTCCATCTTCATGCAGCGATGGTACGAGCGATGCCTGGAAGGCGTTGGTCGCGCTGGGGCGGTGCAAGAGCAGCAGAGGATCCTGCTCCTGCGGCCCACCGGCGACGGCGAAGTCGTCGTCGGGCACGTCTGGCAGATACGCCGCGTGGCGGTACATGAATGTGATCGGCTGCCCGAGCGGAGGTCTGTAGACAAAGGCGTCGTGCTCATCCGACCAGGCGACGGGGGATAGGGCCGCGTTTTCGAGGACTTGGATGTATTTGCCGTACTCGACTATGTCGCCTGGGGCCACGAGGGTCGGGTTTCCGGACCATCGTAGGGCGGAGAGATGGAGTGGTTCATCGGATAATGGATGCTTCGTCCCGACTTTGGGCTTCTTTTCAGAACCCTCGTGGATGCGTCTATCCTCGGACTGTGATCTCTTTGGAGCCATGGCTGAGCGCTGCAACTGGTAACCAACGTGAGATTTCGGACGAGAACAACAATGAAACGTGAGGCTTCACCTGTTTGCGTGACTATGGGGAGAGTCCGACATGGATGGAGGCACGTAGTTGATACCAGGTTAAAAGGAGAGAGCACAGTGCCGAGATTTCTGCTGATCAGGCCTCCGCAGACCAGCCACAGCAGCAGTCGACGTCAAATGGATCGGAACATTGAGTCTCGATGTACGAGTCTGTACAATTCCAATGCTCCACATTAGGCGAGTGATCGTGCTTTTAGCCATTCTCCTCGACCTCGACCTCGCTTTCCTCTTCCGGCTCCGCATCAGTGTCTGGTTCTACACTTTGCTCCGGCTGTTCGAAGAACTTTGGAGAGACATAAACATCTTCCACCGTAGCCACGATACGGTATGAGTATAAAGCATCCCGCCACTGCTTACCAGGCTCGGATTCGGCATCGCTGTCTGGAGAAACGGCCCCCTCAATCTCTTCAACGGACTCGGATTGGCATAAGCCTCAATTTAATGCCCCAGACGTGGTCCAAATCCCATATGATCGGCTTGTCGAGCACCGGCAATGGCTGGCCGGTCCTCGCTTGCTGGATGAATGCCCGCGCCCAGTCGCCGTTCCAGTAGTTCCATTGATACTTGCCGGTGGACGATAGACCCCATGCACACGGACTCGCGTTGCAGGCCAGTTCGGCGCGATGTGCCTCCAGATCGGGCATCTCGAGGAACAGGATGTCTGCGCGCGAGGGCACCGTCGGCAATATGTCGACCTGCTGCTCCGTCCAGTGGACGAAGGGCGGTCCTACAACGGGCTGGAGGTGGTCTTCCCAGTCCCAATCGAGTTCTTCGTCGTCTTCGAGGTGTGGCGGCTTGAACGTCGCGCTGAAGGCGTTGAACTCACTGGGGCGATGCAAGAGCATGAGAGGATCCTGCATCTCCGCGTCGCCGACGATAGCAAACTCGGGGTCAGGATCGGGGTCGTCGGACGGGTCTAAGCCATACGACGCGCGTCGGTATACGAACTTGACCGTCCGCCCCGGCGGAGGTCTGTAGATGAAGGCGTTGTAGTCGTCCGACCAGGCGACAGGAGATAGAGGTGCGTTTTTGAGGGCTTGGATGTACGTCCCGTAGATGAAGGAGTCGCCGCCGGCCATGACCGTTGGGTCTCCGATCCATCCCAGTGCAGAAAGATGTAGAGTCTCGTTGGGTAATGGATGATCTGATGGCTCCGCCTCGACTTTCGCTTTCTTAATGGGGCCTTCATCAAGGAGTTCATCCTCGGGCTGTAATTAACTGTCACTGTAATCTCTTTGTAGCCATGACTGTCGGCGCCGCAATGAAATTGAGCCTTCGAACCGGGATAGTAGCGAAACGCAAAGTACTCACCTATCGCAGACAGAGGCATTTAGTTGATGGTCGAGTCGAGTCGTCTAGCCTCGTAAGCAGGCCGAGCAATGGTGCTTATCAGCTCCGCAAGTCGCTTCCTGCGCAGTAAATGACGTCAAATAAATCTTCATCGGTCCGAATCTATCCGATGCTGAGCAGCAGTGAGCACCGTCAGACCAGGACTGGTGAAATTTGGCTTTCGGCTGGCTCGCACCCGCAGATCATTCCATGCTTCACTGTCATCTGCTGTGGGGGGGGAGAGTTTGTCATGAACGGCTTGGGGAAGCACGTCTCGCTCCGTATTACTCCCGCAGATAGGCATAGGGTCTCACTTGGCCTCGGGCTGGGGTGATGATGGTTCATACACTGCCGAGGAATGCTTCGTGATTTCTGACATGATTGTGGTCGTGCCGTGCGCGTGCATCTTCTACAAATGCACGTGCAGAAAATAGATGAGCTGGACAAATAAAACGCGTCGGAGATGGTTGGCTGCTCGGGCTCGGAGATTACTGTACCATTTGAAACGGTTCGTCGGTCACGGTCACAAATGACGGAACGAAAGAAAGGTCACAGCCTGGCCTGACGAAACGGTTTTTCGAGTGACAAGATCAGAAAAATCGGCCAGACCGTAGCTGGGATTGTCTACTTTTTGCTCCCAGAGAGACCATTTTTTCATTTTGAGTGCACACCTGATGAATACAGCTCTTGTGGCCCGAATGTGCACCCAGCATACCCCCAACGAAAGGTCTCCACCGATGAAATTTCGTTTATGTCACGGTCACCATACCCACCTGACGAATCCAATATTTCGTCGGGTGTGTCACAGTCACAAGTAGGTGACGAACCGTTTCAAATGGTACAGTATTCGTGGCCCCCACAACGCGGGGGATGGGGTTAGGGTCGTCGCGACGCGTCGAGCCGAGATCATGTGCGTGGGGATTACGCAAAAAGGCATGCAAGCCAATTTCTTTGGGGCGAGGAAAAGATACTGGCCTGGTTGGGGACGCTCGCTCGCGTTCACATCTCTCTCCATTCCATTCCTCTTAAAATTCAAAGCTGCCGTTCAAGGCTGCTCATCCCTTGTCCGCTCCCTCCATCTCTCCCCACACCATCCCTCCTCTCGACTTATCCATCTTATTTCACGACAAAATGCCGTCTGGCCAGACGAACGGACATGCTGTAGGCGCAATTGCGACCCGACCCCTCGTCATTCACGTCGGGCAGACTAGAGTGAGCATATACTCGTCTTTTCGCATGTCAACCCTCCGCCCTGACCATTCCCACCGCGATCTTGCAGGTTTCGATCCCCGTGTCCACCGAGACCGACCAGTGGATCGCTGCAGAGGTTCTTAGAGACGACTTCGTACACTCGCAGAATATCCAGGACACCATAGACAATACCGCTGAGCTAGATGACACGATTCAAGCTACCATAGAACTCCATGCACGTTTCCTCGGCTTCGCCGCTGAGCGTATTCGCCTCGAGGACGCTGCGCCTGGGCATAAGGCGAGCCTCGCGGTCCTCCTCGAGGCCGTGTCACACTTCGGCGCAACCTATCTTGCCGATATCGATCTTCACTCCCTCGTGGCAGCCTTTGACGTCGATGTGCGCAAGCGAGTCCTCGAGGCCTTCTACGGCGCGTACGCGACTCTGCAGAACTACGGCGTCGAAGGCCTCCCGGCACTCCCCACTCCTGCGCTCTTCAACGCTGTCCAGGAAAGCTCTGCCTCCGTATATGCGCTTTTCGGAGGGCAGGGCATCAATGAGATTTACTTCGACGAGCTCCAGAACCTGTACGACACGTACACGCCTTTCGTCGCACCCTTCCTTCAGACCGCGATTTCCGACGTGCTCAAGCCCCTTGCGGAGGCGCAACAGGAAACATCATACTATAACCATGGATTGGACGTCTTGTCGTGGTTGACAGGTGCTACGCCGCGTCCGCCCGTGTCCTACTTCGCTTCCATTCCGGTCTCATTCCCGCTTATTGGACTCGCCCAGCTCGCGCACTACCTCATCGTGTCTCGCGTCAGCGGGCTCGGCCCCGCAGGTCTCCGCCAACTCATCGCGGGCGCGACGGGTCATTCTCAGGGTCTGTCGCGGCTATATGCGTCGCTAGCTCGACCGACGACGCGTCGTTTGTCGCGAACGCGCTCAACGGCCTCCGGTGGCTATTCTTTATGGGTCTGCGTGGCCAGCAGGCCTTCCCTGTGCTTGCGCTGGAGCCGAACATCGTCGAGGACGCGATCGAGGGCGGCGAGGGCACGCCGACGCCCATGCTGACCGTCGCCGGTCTGCCGCTCAAGGACTTGGAGTCGCACATCGCGAAGACGAACAAGCACCTCTCCGCAAACTCTCAGCTCCAGATCTCGCTATTCAACGCGCCGAAGGTCTTCGTCGTGACCGGGCCGCCGCGCGCGCTCTACGGGTTGGTGACGAGCTTGAGGAAGGTCAGGGCGCCAAGTGGCCTTGACCAAAGCAAGGTGCCATTCTCGCAGAGGAAGCCTGTCTTTGGCGTTCGTTTCCTCGTCGTCGCGGTTCCGTACCACAGCGACTATCTCCAGGGCGCGACTGACAAAGTCTTCGAAGAGGACCTGAAGGGCGAAGAATTGTGGACACCATCGGATCTTGTAATCCCGGTCTACAACACCGAGGATGGTCAGTGTTCCGCTCATGTTGTCCATCTTCATTCAACTGACTGTATGCGCGTTCAATTTAGGTTCGGACCTGCGAGACCTGAAGACGTCGCTGACGCGCTCGCTCTGCGACCAGGTTTTCATTCACCCCATCCATTGGTTGAAGGCGACGGACTTCCCGGAGACTGCGACGCACGCGATCGATTTCGGCTCTGGTGGGATCAGCGGTATTGGCCCTATGACCGCCAGGAACTTGGATGGACGCGGCGTACGCGTGATTGTCGCTGGTGACAAGGGCAAGGGCGATGCGGAGCTGTATTCGGTGCGGGGTATCAAGTATGAGCAGTCATGGATCAAGAAGTGGTCGCCTTCCTTGGTGAAGACGAGGTACGCGTCCTTCGTTACTCACGTTGCGACTCGTTCTAATTAACCACGTTTGCAGCGATGGCAAGATTCACATCGATACCCCGTTCACTCGCCTCCTCGGCAAGCCCCCGATCATGGTTGCTGGTATGACGCCCACTACGGTGAAGGCCGGCTTCGTTTCCGCCGTCCTCAGCGCTGGCTACCACGTTGAACTCGCTGGCGGAGGTCACTATTCTCCCGCTGCGCTGCGCGCCAAGGTCGCTGAGATCCAGAACAAGATCCCGGCGGGCGTCGGCTTGACATTGAACGCACTGTACATCAACCAGCGTCAGTTCGGCTTCCAGTCCCCGCTCTGGCAGGAGATGCGCAAGGAAGGCCTGCCCATCGAGGGTTTCTGTGTTGCAGCTGGTATCCCCTCGACGGAGAAGGCCGCTGAGATTATCGAGGGCCTGGCGAACGCCGGCATTAGGCACGTTTCTTTCAAGCCTGGCTCCGTTGACGGCATCCGACAGGTTGTCAACATCGCGGCTGCGAACCCGACGTTCCCCATCATCCTGCAGTGGACCGGCGGTCGTGCCGGTGGTCATCATTCGTGCGAAGACTTCCACCAGCCTATCATCTCCACGTACTCGTCGATCAGGCAGCATAGCAACATCTCGCTGATCGGCGGGTCTGGCTTCGGTGGAGCCGAGGACCTCTGGCCCTACCTGACTGGTGACTGGTCCAAGGAGTACGGCGTTCAGCCCATGCCCTTCGATGGTTTCCTGTTCGCGAGCCGCGTCATGGTCGCGAAGGAGGCGCACACGAGCTCCTCAGTGAAGGACCTCATCGTCGCCGCCTCGGGTGTTGACGACGCGAAGTGGGAGGGCACGTACGCGAAGGAGACCGGTGGCATCCTCACGGTGCGCTCCGAGCTCGGCGAGCCGATCCACAAGATTGCGACGCGCGCCGTGAAGCTTTGGAAGCAGTACGACGACACGGTGTTCAAGCTCCCGCGCGAGAAGCGCGCGGCGTGGCTCAAGGAGCACCGCGCGGAGGTCATCAAGCGGCTCAACGCCGACTTCTCGAAGCCATGGTTCGGGTGGAAGAAGGACGGGCGCGTCGTCGAGGACATTGGCGATATGACATACGAGGAGACTGTGCTGCGTCTCGTGCGGCTCATGTACGTCGCGCACGAGGAGCGCTGGGTTGACCTGTCATTGCGCATTATGACGGGCGACTGGCTTCGCCGCGTGGAGGAGCGGTTCGCGGGCGTGAATGGCGGTGGGCCCAAGGCTTCGATTCTGCAGTCCTTTTCGTCGCTCGACAAGCCGGACGCATTCGTGCAGGAGTTCTTCAAGGCCTACCCATTGGCGACTGAGCAGTTGCTGGCGTCGGAGGACAAGGCTTATTTCTTGACCATCGCGCAGCGTCCCGGTCAGAAGCCAGTGCCGTTCATCCCCATTCTCGACGCGACCTTCGAGGTCTGGTTCAAGAAGGTGACTTTTATTATTAGTGTCTCTTCATAACGCTGACAGCGTCTTTTTGTAGGACTCTCTTTGGGCGGCCGAGGACATCGAGGCCGTGTTCGACCAGGACCCGCAGCGCGTCTGCATCCTGCAGGGCCCCGTCGCTGTCAAGCACTCGAAGGTCAAGGACGAGCCTATCAAGGATATGCTCGACAACATCACCTCGATCCTCGCCGACAAGCTGCTCGAACGCCTGTACGGCGGCGACGAGTCCAAGGTCCCCGTAATTGACTACCTCGGTGCGAAGCCGGGCGACATCTCCCCCGTCCCTGGTGTGCAGGTCGCACAGCAGGGCCACGAAGTCGTGCTTTCGATCTCGAGCGCCTTACCCGACAAGGCTGCCTGGCTCCAGTTCCTTGCTGGCGCCGAGCTCAACTGGTGGCACGCGCTGCTTTCGAGCGTGAATGTTGTTCAGGGCCGCTCCTATGTCGACAACCCTCTGCGCCGACTCTTTGCGCCGCGCAAGAACCAGAAGGTCGTTCTGACTCTGGCTGCCGGTGGGCCGGTCAAGGTGACGCTGTTCGGCGCTGCCCGTTCACATGGTGCGCATAAGGGTCAGTTCAAGGCTGTTGAGGTCACCTACGACGCCGCGTCCCGCGCGATCGATGTCACCATCTTCGAGGACCGCCGTGATGTCTCCGTCCCCCTCAACCTCAAGTTCCAGTACGAGCCGTCGCAGCCTTACGTCCCGATCTTCGAAGTCACGGAAGGCCGCAACGACCGCATAAAGGACTTCTACTGGAGGTTGTGGTTCGGCGACAACGAGGTCATGCCGAAGCTCGACGTCCGCGAGACCTTCTATGGTCCCGAGGTCACCATCACTGCTGCCGACATCGAGACGTTCTGCGGCGTCGTGGGTAACCAGCAGGAGGCATTCAAGACGACGCGGTCCGATGAAGTGCAGGCGCCCATGGATTTCGCTATCGTCACGGGCTGGCAGGCCATCATGAAGACCATTTTCCCTGCGTCTGTCGACGGCGACCTGCTGAAGCTCGTCCATCTGTCGAACGGCTTCAAGATCGTGCCAGGCTCGCGGCCTCTCCGCGCTGGAGACGTCTGCAAGGCTGAGGCGCGCGTCACTGCGGTCATTAACAGCGACGCGGGTAAGACTGTCAAGGCCCAGGGCTATGTCACGCTCGACGGCAAGCCCGTCATCGAAGTCTCATCCGCTTTCCTTTACCGTGGACGCTTTACCGACTACGCAAACACCTTCGAGACAGTCCAGGAACCGGATTACCTCGTCGAGCTGAACAATGACGCTGCCGTTGGCGTTCTGCAGTCGAAGGAGTGGTTTGAGTGGGACGATGAGACGAAGCCGCTGCAGGCGGGTACCGGATTGATCTTCCGCCTCAAGTCGGAGGTTACCTACAAGGACAAGGTCAACTACCGCTCGGTCTCGGTCGCGGGCGACGTCTTCGTGCGCGACCAGCTCAAGCGCCTCGTCAAGGTCGGCTCCGTCGAGTTCGAGCGCGACGACTGCCAGGGCAACCCCGTCGTCGCATACCTCCAGCGCAACGGCGCCCCTCAGGGCAAGCCTACGCCGCTGGCCAACGACGGTTACACGCTCACGAAGTCGGACGCTGCGGTGTTCTCCACGCCGCTCACCAACGAGCCTTACTCGAAGATCTCCGGTGACTTCAATCCCATCCACGTCAACCCTTATTTCGCGGACTACGCGGCGCTACCGGGGACGATCACGCACGGCATGTGGTCGAGTGCGGCTACTCGTCGCTATGTCGAGACTGTCGTTGCTCAAGGTCATCCTGAGCGTGTGCACAAGTGAGTAGCCTTGAACAAATTTGAAGAGTTTTGCTAACATATTTGACAGGTACAACGTCTCTTTCGTGGGCATGATTCTTCCCGGCGAGGAGCTCTTCGTTCAAGATCAAGCACACCTGCATGCAGGACGGAAACATGGTCGTCAAAGTTGAGACCTTCAACAGCCGCGGCGAGAAAGTGCTCGAGGGTACCGCTGAAGTGGCGCAACCTGCGACCGTCTACGTGTTCACTGGTCAGGGCTCGCAGGAGCCGGGCATGGGCATGGACCTCTACAACAACTCACCCGCTGCTCGCGCGGTCTGGGAGGCGCCGACGAGCACTTGCTCGCCGTCTACGGCTTCTCGATCGTCGAGATCGTCAAGGACAACCCGAAGGAGAAGACAATCCATTTCGGTGGTATCAAGGGTCAAGCAATCCGTCAACGCTACATGGACATGACCTACGACACCATGGACAAGGACGGCAACGTCAAGACGCTCCTCTCTTCGCCGACATCAACGTCCGCACGCCTCAGTACACCTTCAGCCACCCGTCTGGTCTTCTGTTCGCCACGCAATTTGCGCAGATCGCGCTCGTCGTCACGGAGCGCGCCGCGTTCGAGGATATGCGCTCGAAGGGCTTCGTGCAGCGTGACTGCGCGTTCGCCGGTCACTCTCTCGGAGAGTACTCTGCACTGCCTCGATCGCGGACGTTCTACCGATCTCTTCGCTCGTGGACGTCGTTTTCTATCGTGGCATCACCATGCAGCGCGCTGTCGAGCGTGACTCGCAGAATCGCTCGAACTACGCCATGTGCGCCGTGAACCCGAGCCGCATCTCGAAGACTTTCAACGACGCCGCGCTTCGTGAGGTCGTGGACGCCATCTCGCACCATAACGACTGCCTCCTCGAGATCGTCAACTTTAATGTCGAGGTAAGTTACTGTCTAAACGCGTCTAATAAATTAGCAATCTAACAATACTAACAGGGTCAACAATACGTCTGTGCCGGAGAGCTGGTCGCCCTACAGGCGCTCACGAACGTCTTGAACTACCTGAAGGTCGAGAAGGTCGACATTGCCAAGGTAAGATGATATAGTTCTATTTTACGAGCCAAGCTAATGACTTCTCCAGCTTACCGAGATATTCAGCATTGAGAAGGTCAAGGAAATGTTGGGCGAGATCGTCGACAACTGCTACCAACGTGCCGTCGAGCAGCAGAAGGAGGAGGGCTACATTAAGCTGGAGCGCGGGTTTGCTACAATCCCGCTGCCGGGCATCGACGTGCCTTTCCACTCCCGCTACCTCTGGGCTGGTGTTATGCCCTTCCGTGCTTGTAAGTCCTTCATAGTCTCTATCTCGACGTGACTATTCTGATTATCTTTACAGATTTGTCGAAGAAGATCAACGCCGCTCACCTGAACCCCGACATGCTCGAGGGCAAATACGTCCCCAACCTAGTCGCCAAGCCGTTCGCGGTCAACAAGGAGTACGCGCAGCTCATCTACGATCAGACGTCGTCGCCGCGCTTGAGCAAGGTCCTTCGCTCGTGGGACGAAGAGCACTGGGGCGATGCCGAACATCGCCAGAAGTTGGCCTACACGATCCTTGTTGAGCTACTCGCTTACCAGTTCGCGTCGCCCGTGCGCTGGATCGAGACGCAAGACCTACTCTTCACCCAGTACAAGTTCGAGCGGTTCGTTGAGATCGGGCCTTCGCCGACGCTCACCGGTATGGCGAGTCGCACGCTCAAGGCTAAGTACGAGACCGAGGATGACTCCCTCGGCCACTCCCGTGTCATCCTTTGCCACGCTAAAAATGGGAAGGAGATCTACTACCAGTTCGAGGATGAACCCGAGGCCCCTGCAGAGTCTGAGGTGGCCGCAGAGGCTGCCGCTTCCGTGGCTACCAGCTCCGCCGTGGCCGTTGCGGCACCGGTCGCAGCGCCATCGGGTCCAGTTGCCAGCATTGAGGATGTCCCTGTGAAGGCTACCGATATTCTTGCCACCATCGTCGCCCAGAAGCTGAAGAAGAAGATCGAGGAGATCCCGCTCAGCAAGTCTATCAAGGACCTTGTCGGCGGTAAGTCGACGCTCCAGAACGAGATTCTCGGCGACCTTCAACTCGAGTTCACTTCCGCTCCGGAGAAGGGCGAGGAACTCCCACTCGAGGAGCTCGGTTCTGCTCTCGGACAGGGCCACTCTGGTTCGCTCGGCAAGTACACCACTGGTCTTGTCTCTCGCATGATTGGCGGGAAGATGCCTGGTGGCTTCAACTCGTCCGCCATCAAGGCCCACCTCGCGAAGACGTGGGGTCTCGGTCCGGCACGCGCAGATGCGATCCTCCTGTTCGGTACCACCATGGAGCCACCAAAGCGTCTCGGATCTGAGGCTGAGGGCAAGGCGTGGTTGGACACCATCGCCGCCGCCTATGCGCAGCGCGCTGGCATTTCGCTCTCGTCGGGCGGTGGTACAGGTGGCGCTGGCGGCGCTTCAGGCGGAGCTGTCATCAACAGCGAAGAATTCCTCAAGTTCCAGGCAGACCAGGAGCAGTTCGCCGCTCAGCATGTCGAGCTTTACATGCGCTACCTCAAGCGTGATTCCCGCGCCGGTGAGATCGCCCACGACAAGGAAAAGACGCATGCTGCCGCGCTGCAGTCCAGACTGGACAGCATTGCTCGCGAGCACGGCGACGCCTACATCGACGGCATTCAGCCGAGCTTCGACGTCCTCAAAGCGCGCCATTTCGACTCGTCGTGGAACTGGGTTCGCCAGGACGCCCTGCTCATGTGGTACGACATTATCTTCGGTCGCCTCACCACCGTCGATCGCGAGATTACTGCTCGCTGCATCGCTATCATGAACCGTGCGGACCCCGAGATGATCACGTACATGCAATACGTGATTCACCAAGTCGATCCCGCCCGCGGCGAGACCTACGCATTGGCAAAGAGGTTCGGTCAACAGCTGATCGACAACTGCCGTGAGGTCGTTGGAGAGCCCCCGTTGTACAAGGACGGTGAGTTCTTAGCTTGTTGCTCCTGTTCAAACATGATTAATTTACATGTTCTCAGTGACGTTCCCGACTGCTCCTCATACCGAGGTCAATGAGAAGGGTGACATCATCTATTCCGAGATTGTCCGCGAGAACGTGCGCAAGCTCGAGGCGTATGTCGAGGAAATGGCAAGCTCCGACACCATTTCTGGTGCTGTCAACATCCAGAAGATTCAAGACGACGTCCTGAAGCTGTGGAATGTGGTGAAGACTCAGCCCGAGATCAGTGACGAACAGAAGAACCGTATCAAGGCGTTGTATGAGGGTGTCGTTCGCTCATTGCGGAAGACCCCCGAAACCCGCCCTCGTCCCGTCGCACCTCGCAGCCGTCGTTCGTCATCGCAATTCCTGCGTCCGCAGGTGTCCGGTATCGCATCTATCTCCGCTGACAAAGTCCCTCTTCTTCATCTCAAGCGCAAGGTTGGCGTCAACTGGGAGTACAGCAGCAACCTCACCGGTGTCTACCTGGATGTCCTCCATGAGATCGCCACGTCTGGTACGACCTTCAAGGACAAGAATGCATTGCTCACCGGCGTCGGCAAGGGTTCCATCGGTGTCGAGATCCTGAAGGGTCTTCTCTCCGGTGGTGCTCATGTCGTTATCACTACGTCTCGCTACAGCCGCGCTACGGTCGAGTACTACCAGGGCATATTCCAGCGCTTCGGTAGCCGAGGGTCTGCTCTTACCGTCGTCCCCTTCAACCAGGGTTCAAAGCAGGACGTCGAGGCCTTGGTGGATTATATCTACGCCACTCTCGGCATGGATCTTGATTACATTCTGCCCTTCGCCGCAGTGCCAGAGAACGGCCGTGAGATCGATGGCCTCGACGACAAGTCTGAACTTGCCCACCGTATCATGTTGGTTAACCTTCTCCGTCTTCTCGGCGCCGTCAAGTCCAAGAAGGCCAGCCGGCACTTCGTCACTCGCCCGACCCAAGTTATCTTGCCTCTCTCGCCGAACCATGGCTTGTTCGGAAATGACGGTCTGTACTCTGAGTCCAAGATCTCTCTTGAGACGTTGTTCCAGCGCTGGAACTCGGAGAGCTGGGGCGAATATCTCTGTCTCGCCGGAGCCGTCATCGGGTCAGTCTGCCATGAGCTTCATTCCTTATCGCGTGCTTAATTTCTCTTGCAGATGGACCCGCGGTACCGGTCTGATGGACGCTACGAACACCGTCGCCCAAGACGTCGAGTCGCACGGCGTGCGCACATTCTCCGCTAAGGAGATGGCATTCAACATTCTTGGTCTCATGCATCCCTTACTGTTCAGCATCACCCAAGTCGAGCCCATCTGGGCTGACCTTAGTGGAGGCATGGACCGCGTTGCCGACCTGGCAGAGATCACGACTCGCATCCGCGTCAACATCAACAAGAAGAGTGAATTGCGTCGCGCGATCGCCCGGGACAACTCGGCCGAGTTCAAGGTCATCAATGGTGTCGAGGCGGAGCGCGTTTTGCAGACCGTAAACGTCACTCCTCGTGCCAACTTCCGCTTCGATTTCCCCGAGTTGGAATCAGCAGAGACTCTTGAAGACTTGGCTAAGCTGCGTGACGTCGTCGACCTCGACAAGGTTTGTGTCATCACTGGCTTTGCAGAACTTGGTCCATGGGGTAGCTCGCGTACGCGTTGGGAGATGGAGGCGCGCGGTGAATTCACGCTGGAGGGTTGCATTGAGATGGCATGGATGATGGGGTACATCAAGCACTTCGAGGGTCGCCTGAAGGACGGCTCGCTGTACGTTGGCTGGGTGGACGCAAAGACCAACGAGCCTGTCGACGACAAGGACGTCCGCGGCAAGTACGAGAAAGACATTTTGGCACATGCTGGTGTTCGTCTCATCGGTGAGTAGCGCACTTTCGCAAGTCGCTCAGAACTGATTAACGTGGACTGCAGAGCCTGAGCTCTTCCGCGGTTACGACCCCAAGCACAAGGTCTTCCATCAAGAGATCGAACTCACGCACGATCTCGAGCCCCTGGAAGTCTCTGACGCCGAAGCCGAGAAGTTCAAGGAGGAGCACGGAGACCGCTGCGACATCTGGGAGGGTGAAGGCGGGCAGTGGCTCGTGAAGTTCAAGAAGGGTGCTCGTGTCCTCGTCCCCAAGGCGTTCAAGTTCAGTCGACAGGTTGCCGGACAGGTCCCCACTGGTTGGAGCGCAGGTCGTTACGGTATCCCCGAAGACATCATCGCGCGCACGGATCGCATGTCATTGTGGGCACTGGTGTGCGTGGCTGAAGCGCTCAACAACTCTGGAATCACCGACGCGTACGAACTGTACAAGCACATGCACCCCTCCGATGTTGGCTCTTGTCTTGGCAGTGGCATGGGTGGTGTGGAGAGTCTGGCAAAAATGTTCAAGGATCGTCGCGAGGAGAAGGAAGTGCAGAACGACATTCTGCAGGAGACGTGAGTAACTTTCCATTCCGCGCTATATTCGATCGCTAAATTTTGGTTCAGATTTATTAACACGACTGCAGGTTGGATCAACCTTCTTTTGCTCTCTTCCAGCGGCCCAATCAAGATCCCTGTCGGCGCTTGGTGTGTGATCCGTGAAATGTGGACTTGACCATAACTAACAGTATCTCTCAGCGCGACTGCACTTCAGTCCGTCGACATCGCTTGCGACACTATCTTGTCAGGAAAGGCTAAGGTCATGATTGCCGGTGGCTTTGACGACATCTCTGAGGAAGGATCCTACGAGTTCGCCAACATGAAGGCCACCAGCAACTCAGAGACCGAATTCGCTATGGGTCGCGAGCCTACAGAAATGTCTCGGCCGGCTACCACTACCCGATCAGGCGTAAGTTATTCAAGTCGTGTCATATGGCCATTTGTTGACTTTCTCTTTCTAGTTCATGGAGGCTCAAGGTACTGGTGTTCACATTGTGATGAGCGCGAAGACCGCCATTAAGCTCGGATGCCCTATCCGTGGTGTCATTGGCTTCACGTCGACATCCAGGTAAGCCTTCTCAAATTACAATACATCTGTGGAATATTTTGCTCAGCATGACGATATCATAGCGACAAGGCTGGACGTTCGGTCCCTGCGCCTGGTCGAGGCGCGCTCACCATTGCCCGCCAGGTTCCCTCGAAATACCCCTTGCCCATTCTTGACCTCGCGTACCGCTCTCGCCAGCTCGCCTTCCGCCGCAAGCAGATCGCTGAGTGGCTTTCGCACGAGCAAATGCAGCTCAAGGACGAGTTGGAGTACCGCAAGAGCCAGGACGATGCTCCCGACGAAGAGTACTTCTCGACTCGCATTGCCGATCTCGAGGCCGAGGCTGTTCGTCAGGAGAAGGATGCGCTTGCCACGTACGGTATGCTCGAAGGCGCCGACCCACGCGTTGCTCCTCTACGCCGCGCACTCGCAGTTTGGGGTCTGACGGCGGACGATATCGGTGTCCTTTCGATCCACGGCACGAGTACCGGCGCGAACGAGGCGAACGAGACTCATCTCTGGAACGATGTCTTCAGTACTATTGATCGTACTCCTGGCAACTCTGTTCCGATCATGGCACAGAAGAGTCTCTGTGGTCATTCAAAGGGTGGATCTGCTGCTTGGCAGCTGGCCGGTCTCCTCCAGAGTGTCCACAGCGGTATCGTCCCAGGCAATCGCAACAACGACAATGTCGACGCGGCCTTCCAGCATTACTCGTACCTGTTGTTCCCATCGAAGACAATTCACACCGACGGTATTCGTGCCGGTGTTATGGTAAGTGCGCATTTGCCTGCGTCAGACCTAAACTAACTTGCGCGCTGTGTATCATTGTAGTCGTCATTCGGCTTCGGTCAAGTCGGCGGGACTGCTCTTATTATCCATCCTCGCTACCTCTTCGCAGCTCTGCAGCCTTCCCAGTATGAATCGTATAAGGAGCGCAACCGTGTCCGTTATCTGCAGTCGTACAAGGCCATGACGGAGATGATGATCACGAACTCACTCGTGAAGATCAAGGAGACGCCGCCATACTCCAAGGAACTCGAAGGCCCGGTTCTCCTCAACTCCCTTGCGCGGGTGACATTGGACGAGAAGACCAATAGTTACTCGTTTACTGGCAAGCTGCCGACGGAGAGCAAGCCCGACATCGCGAACGCGAAGGCCGTACAGGACGTTCTCACGGCTGCACCATCAACCGCGGGAGTGGGCGTCGATCAAGGTACGTGTCGTGTTATCACTTTTCACACCATAACTGACTCGCGAAACAGAGCTGATCTCGTCTGTGCCATCTGAGAACCCGACATTTGTTGCGCGCAACTTCACTGAGGCTGAGGTCGCCTACTGCCGCGCTCAGCCATCCCCAGCCGCATCGTTCGCCGCTCGCTGGGTCGGCAAGGAGGCCGTCTTCAAGTCCCTCGGCGTCGCATCGAAGGGCGCTGCGGCTGCGATGAAGGACATCGAGATCCTACCCAACGAAGCCGGCGCTCCTGAGGTGACCCTTCATGGCGAAGCTAAGTCTGCTGCCGAGAGCAAGGGCGTCGCAAAGATTCTTCTTTCCCTTAGCCATTCTGATGTGAGTCCCTGCTTATGTCTACGTCTGCTACATTGTCTGACCATTCAACTTCGTAGACTGTTGCTATTGCATTCGCTCAGGCATCTACTGCTTAAAAAATTCTGGTACCTTGTTTCGCTGGGAGAAGATGAACGGACTGCTTAGGAATACTCTGATACCATATACATTGTTACGAATAGCTACGAGATGAACCATTATTCAGTACAGCTTGTGTTACCAACTGATTTCAATAATGATATAGATTTCTTTCCCTCTGGATGCTGTGTGATTCTCGGATAGTGAAGCCATCTTGCAAAGTGGGATGTCTATGATAGTGAAGAAATCCATACAGCTTCTGTTCCTCTATATAACGTGCTATTTTCGGCGATACCATAGCCCTCCAACTCTCATCTGCCTGGCTGACTTTCCATCTCACTTCGCTTGAGCTGAATGTCTTCTCGTCATCCCCGATGTCGATATATACGATGCTGCGGGGTGACAAGACATCCTTCACCGGTTCCAGCACCTCGCGCTCTCTCTCCGCTGACTCCGGAACGTCAGCCATAATGCGGCGCGCGCAGACGACGCGCGAGTCGTCGCCGTCGGGCGAGAAGAAACGCGCCAGCGCAGCACGCATGTTCTCCACGGTGCCGTAGTACCGCGGCGCGAGCAGGCGTTCGAGGTGTCGAAGCCCTGCAGGAACGTCAGCTGCACCTTCGGCGGTGGATCCTGCGGCGAGTTCACGGCGCCGGACAGGCGTGCATGAAGGAAGGACAGGAGCGTGGTCGATTTTCCGACGAAGGTCGGCGCGTCGACGATGCCGACGGCGACGTTCGCGTCGCCCATGTCGTGCGCGAGGAGCATCATCATCTCGATGCGCTGCGCGAAGGTTGCATCGCCAGGCTTGAGCTGCTTGTCGGCGTTGCGCACGCTCAGGAGCAGCAGGCGCGCGTCGTAGGGCTCGTCTGCGAACGGAGAGGGGGACAGCGCTAATGCAAGGTGCGCGCGGGTTGGCGGGTTGAAAGAGGAGTCGAAGATGGCTATGCGCAGGGGCGAGGGGGAAGGTAAAGGCGTAGGCGGGCGTGGCCAGTAAGGATGGGCGGTATGTATTAGTTCTACAGACGACAAGCCATGCTTGACGCGGTTGATGGCCGCTTCCAATGCGGAATGAGGCATGATAGAGAGGATCAAGCGGTTTGATAGTAGCAAGTGGGTTGGTGCTCTATGCCCAATGAACGCGATTCGAGATGCCAGAGTGGACCTCCTAGACGGCTGCGTACCTCGGGGTATACAATAATCGACAGGAATCACAACAAACACGCGACAGCTCGCAGCATGAAGAATATTTGCAGAGGATGCGGGTTGATGAACGTTGGGAACAACTAGTGGTGACAGTACTAGTGTGGACAAGTCAAGGACAAGTACTGGACTAGTACTGCAATTGCTTGGCTATGTCATCCTCGATAAGGCAACCGCCAAATCGCGAAGAGGAGATTTACGCGACTCTCCATCGTATTTTCATCTCCATCTCTTATTTCGAGACTCTTCGTCCTCTCAGCCTCTAAACACTCTATTATTTTGAACCAGGCGCCAAAAGAAGCTCAGAAAAATGGAAAAGGACGCAGACGGCTTCTATACGGCGCCCGCCACAAGTACGCTTGCTCGATTCTACTTCGCGCCATGACTGAGCTAACTGTCGAAACTTCAGCATCGACCAATCCTCCAGGGACAAAGCCAGAGGAGGAAACTGGCGTTCCTGGTACGTTCAGGCATTTATATAATGCACCAGCCTTATCATGGTTCCACTCCATAGCTCCCGAAATTGCGGTAGCTGCTGAACCGTCTGCGTCTGATCTCGTCAAGTCGACGTTTGAAGTCCATGTAAGTCGTTGCCTGCAGTACATGATTCGGAATGGACTGAAGGGTTGGTTTAGGTCACACTAGCAGATCAGCAACAGGATCCCAATTCGCCACTATACAGTGCAAAGACGTTTGAGGAGCTTGGATTGTAAGTGTATAGATATTATGAAGCGTGCGGCTCTGACTCGAGTGTAGACATGGAGACTTACTCAAGGGTATCTACGACATGGGCTTCACGAAGCCCTCGAAGATCCAAGAACGCGCGTTACCCCTCTTGCTCAAGGACCCGTAAGTTACATTTCTGTTGTCCCTGTCCTTCACCTCATGATGCCAACTAGGCCACAAAACATGATCGGCCAGTCACAATCTGGTACCGGAAAGACAGCCGCCTTCGTCCTCACCATGCTCTCCCGGGTCGACTTTTCCCTCAACAAGCCTCAGGCCATCTGTCTCGCGCCGTCACGAGAATTGGCACGACAAATTATGTCCGTCGTTGTCGCTATGGGCAAGTTCACCCCTGTGCAAACGGAGTACGCGATCAAGGACAATCTCCCAAAGGATGCAAAGAATATCACAGCGCACATCGTCGTTGGCACACCGGGTACGATGACGGACCTGATCCGGAGGAGGGTCATCGACACTTCGTCTATCAAGGTCTTCGTTCTCGATGAGGCGGACAATATGTTGGATCAGGATGGTTTGGGTGATCAGACGCTGCGGGTCAAGAAGTACGTATCCTATCTGCTCTTCGCTTACGAGCTCACGATATTTACGCCATCCACCTACTAGCATGCTGCCCCGAAAGCCCGATATGCAGATCGTCCTCTTCTCCGCTACCTTCCCCGACAACGTCCGTGCCTTTGCGAACAAGATTGCGCCGAATGCCAACAAGATCGAGCTAAAGAGAAACGAGCTGTCGGTTGAGTCCATCCGACAGTTCTACATGGACTGCAAGAGCGAGGAGCACAAATACGACGTCCTCGTCTCACTGTACCAGCTCCTCACCATCGGCCAGAGTATTATCTTTTGCCAGGTAAGGCTTCTGTCTACGAACGGATGTCACTGCATCAATCTTACAAGGGAACCCTATGTAGCATCGGTCCACGGCCGACCGCATCTCGCAGCGCATGACCGCCGAGGGCCACAAAGTCGCATCTCTGCACGGCGCAAAGGATGCCACGGAACGAGACGCGATCATCGACAGGTTCCGGGAAGGCCGCGAGAAAGTACTCATTACCACGAACGTCATTGCGCGCGGGATCGATATCCAGCAGGTGAACATGGTCGTGAACTACGATCTGCCGCTGCTCAACGAGCGGATGGAACGGGGCGCGCGGGTGAGCAAGGACGACCAGCGGCCGGATATCGAGACGTATATCCACCGTATTGGTGAGTGTCTGCAGTCTACATGGGAGGTTCGGGATGGTTGACAGCGTGACGACAGGACGGACGGGGCGATTCGGCCGCAAGGGTATCTCGATCAACTTCGTGCATGACAAGCGGACGTGGGACCAGATGCAGCAGATCGAGGCTGCCACTGGCCGCCACATCACTCGTGTAGAGACGAATGACTTGGACGCAATGGAAGAGGTCTGTCTGCTGATTGGCTTCTCTTTACTTGTCAACTGACTTATGCCCTTTGAATCGCCAGCAACTGAAAAAAGCGATGAAGTAGATGGGATGGCACTGTGTCCTTTGTTGATGTAATGAAGATCTCGCATACTTTGTACTGGTCAATGTCTATTATTTGTTCTATTTGACTGAATTCAGCTGGAGAGCACATGTATGCTTTCCCTCGTGGCTTTTGCAAGTACAAAGAAATATTGCAGAGTTCGAAATAAATATATCTTACTCACCTGCACTCATTTGACCGGAATGTGACTGTCTTACTACTTTATAATACTCGAGTATGTCAAGTAAGATTAGCATGTAGCTACAAACCAAAGAACATGACTAGATTTATGGCAAGCTGTCAAGACTGAACATCAACACAACACAATCGGTGACTAGAGGGATGATAACACTTCTCCCAGTCATCTCCATTATGGAACTTGTTCTGCTCAAATTGAAATAGCACCTGGCGACGCGTGCATGTACGTGCAAAGGCTCTCGATATGAAACAGATAGGTCCGTAGTGCAAGAAGCGTACTTGACTGCCAAAATGCTCACGAATTGCAATGCTGGCAGTCAATATACGGGTGGTCACAACGTATCATTACCCGCCGTCGACCTCAGAGTTTGCCCCGACGACCTGTGGTCACTGTCCCTGGTGATCACAGGTCACTGGAACTCCGTGTCGCTCAAAGCAAAGTAGTTCCGTGGTCATCACAACCGGCCAGCCTCTACTACGCCCGACGGAGTTGAGCCTCCCGCAAGCGACACCCGTACCATGCACTATCGGAATACAACGTACTTTGAACTAAGAAGCAGGATATCAGGCAAAAATCAGAGATGTCATCGCGCGTAAACATACCGTATGAAAGGGCACCTTCCTCAAGCTAGATCCGGCCGCGCTTGATGCGGCGAGAGGGACATCTGAACGTAAGCGTTGCCGACCCACTCATAAGTAAACGACAGCGAGCAAGGTGCGAACGAAGACTTAGATTCCACTCAAGAGAAAAGGCAAATCCAAGAAGACGTTTGCGCGTGCGGACAGACTTTGAGATTAGCGGAACTTGCGATGCATACAGGAGTAACACGCTCTGCAGAAGCATCGATCAACGAACGGCAACACGCACCTGTTCCATCAAGACAGAATGAACTCAGATGCGGTCATCGAGAACATGCATGGCAAATCGTCACTTCATTACTTGCAGACAGTCATGGGCAGGCAGGGATGTCCCTACTCATACATTTTGGATAAGGTGGGAGAGTATTCCCGCTCCGGGGATGGGTATGTTCTTTCGTTGACTGAGAAAACCGCATGAGCATGGGTACGCCATAGACAACAGAAACCAACCACTCACAGCTCCCGCACTACAGAAAACGTGCAGATTTTCGAAAGAAAGAGCCAAAACGGTCAGTAAACAGGTTGCACAGTGCAAAAGTGAAATGCATACAGCGGATGATGAAGTTCGCGAGCAGAGCGATAAAAAGAAATGCGCTTATGAGGAGAGGACCCAATATTTGATCTACAGTGCCCGATCGACATGAACGTGCGCGCCAGCCGTGGTCCGTAGTTAGCAAATGACTGAGATGGAATGGAAAGGCATACCGAAATGACCGGGATCGCGACGACGGATCATGGTGATTCGATGTTGGTAAACAAAGTATCCATATATCTATGAAAACAAAGTGACCAGGTTTGAGCGGATGGGACGGAGGAAAAGGGGAATGGGATGCACCAGGATGCCGACGCTGACGACGGCATAGAGATATGCAAAATTGCGCGCGACATCGTCCTTGGATGCATTGAAAAGCGCAACAGCGAGCGTTCCAATTAAAATTGACATGTTGAGGTATGATATCCATGCTGTACCACAGATTAGCTTCCGCTTTTACTTCCCATAAAAATAACTCTTCGCGGGATCGAACACAACTCACTTCTCTCATTCGCGAACCAGACCTTCCCTCCACTCGCACTGGCGTCTTGATCTTCTTCGGCACCCGCACCTGCACATTTTCCCCGACGCTGTTGATCGCATGGTAATCCCTCACGGTCGGCATCTCCCCATGCTCGTCCCTCTCCGCATCTGGAATCGCGTCCGCGCGGGCGTATCGCGCAGGCCGAGACGTCCGCGGCAGGTTCTCGAGTGCGGTATGCGAGAATGGCGAGAGCAGCTCGGACATGGCGTGCCAGGAGCGGCGAATCAGCGACTCGGAGGCGTACAATGGATGCCCCGTGCTGCTGTATTCCGATTGCTCTGCGGCATGGTCGACGCCGTCTGTGCTTCCATTTTGTGCTGACATTGAGACTTGGTGGTGCTCTTCTTGGTACGCAACGATGGCAAGGAGGGCGAAGGACGTTAAGATGTGCTGAGGCTCAGACTGAGATAGCACTGTAGCAGTGGCGCCAAGGCAGGGGCCTGCTCGAATCTGGAACTAGTCGGGGCGGCACTCGAATCGGTTCGGCGGACCGCTGCCCGTGGGGCGGATCGGGAGATAAGATGAGATGCGGGGAGCTGGAGCAACTCCTGCGTGCCGTTCTAGGACGTTCTGGCATAGTCTACAACGGACTGACCCGTTGTCGTTCCTTCCCGGTCCACTCCTGTCTCAATATCTACCTCGACGTATCGTTTGCTGCTGTCTATATAGACGATTCCCTCAGCTTTCTGTTGGCCGCCAGCATTATTCTCTTTCACTCGTTCGTGATTTACCATGGGTACAGACTATTACAAGCTCCTCGGTATCAAGCGGGATGCCAATGACGATGAAATTAAGAAAGCGTACAGAAAGATGGTATGTACTTCCAGTCACACTACCTACTTCCCAGCACACAAACTGACCATAGCTAGGCACTGAAATGGCACCCAGATCGAAATCAAGGGTCAGAGGAGGCATCCCACAAGTTCAAGGAGGTACGTCGCGCTCCACCCCTCTCTGAACTGACAGACGAACTCATCTCTCATTTACTCTAGATCGCAGAAGCGTTTGAGGTGCTCTCCGACAAGCAGAAGCGCACCATTTACGATCAGTTCGGTGAAGAAGGCCTCAAAGGCGGGGGTCCAGGTGCAGGCCCCACCCCCGGCGGCCCCGGCGGCATGGGCGAAAGCCCATTCGCGGGTTTCGGCGGCTTCCCGGGGGGTGCAGGTGGTCGTGGCGGCGGACCACAGACGTTCACATTTACGAGCGGGCCTGGAGGCGCCTTTGGCACAGGCGGTGGTGGCGCTCGCGGCTTTGCGCCCTCAGACCCGATGAAGGTCTTCGAGTAAGTGCATCGCATGCATATGAGTGCTCTTGACGTGAAGCTAATTTCCATTCACAGATCATTCTTGTCGGGCGGCTTGGGAGGTATGGGCGGCATGGGTGGTATGGGTGGCATGGGAGGCATGGGTGGTGGTATGGGCGGCGGCAGGCCCGGGGGCAGACGCGGCCCGAGCAGGCCCTCGTACTTCGACGAAGAGGAAGAGGACATGGGCGGGCACCCAGGCTTCGGCATGCCAGGCGGGATGCCGACGAACGGCGCGCGGCGTGCACAGACGACGCCGCCGAGCGCGCCGTCCGAGATCACGCGCCCGCTGAAGGTGTCGCTCGAAGAGCTGTACGGCGGCACGACGAAGCACCTGAAGATCGGGCGGCGGCTACTCGATGGCACCACGGAGGACAAGGTACTCGAGATCCAGGTACTGCCTGGGTGGAAGAGCGGTACGAAGATCCGCTTCCCCCGCGCGGGGAATGAACAGCCTAGCGGCGAATCGCAAGACCTTGTGTTCGTCGTCGAGGAGAAGCCGCATCCGCGCTTCCAGCGCGAGGCCAACGACCTCACCACGAAGGTGCAGCTGCCGCTCGTCGATGCATTATGCGGCGAGGGCGGCAAGAGAGTGGTGGAGTTGCTGGACGGACGGAAATTACAGGTGCCAATTCCTCTGGGTGTGGTGAAGCCAGGGCAGGAGACGAGGATAGAGGGCGAGGGCATGCCGATACGGAAGGCGGGGATGCCGAGGAGAAAGGGCGATTTGATCGTGAGGTGGGATATAGTGTTCCCGCAACGGTTGACACCGGCGCAAAAGGAGGGGATTAGGAAAATACTGGTTTAAAAGAGGACGAGGACGAGGAAGGCTCTGCTTGGCCGCGGACGGGATAGAACATTTTCTGCGCTACAATATGTATCATCATAGCTTATCGACATCATACTGTTACGAATTGCTCGTCGCAATCGCCTTGCGTTCTGATGCTTCTGATGCTGTATACTAGATTGCAATCCGGGTTATATTCGTTATGGAGGCCGGCTTGATTGCAAAAGAATCGGTCTTCCAGGTAGATCGAGGTAAGCGCATTCAAGACACGACGTACCAACAAAATGCCTAGACAAAGAAACGAAGTATCGTTACCCATGGACCACGGTACCGCTTGCACTTTCGCGAAAATAGATTGTGAGCAGGCCTTGATCAGTCGGTGTTTATCAGCATCGGCAACAAAACGTGAACGGATAGTGAGCCTGCTCACCCATTGACTGACCTCGAAACTGGCAGAAGCAGTAGGAAAATGAAACTGTCCCAGTTCCAGCCCACTACCAGGTGGCCGATGTGTGGATTGCCTGCCATCAACGCTGGACGACAAGAGATATCAGAACTCACAAACATGCTGAAAAGCTTGCATTTCCGGTGCTACCGCCTCACGTCACGGCCTGCAAAACAAGGCAAGATCTTGCGCAATGACAAAAGATATCGTACTAGTACTGTACCTTCCTGTCATCTTCGCTTGTGAACAAGTGAATCCATGACGATGCTGGGGCCTTGGCGCTAGTATCAGCGCTTGCTCGGCGAGAGATTCTCATTATCGACGACTGCATCGCAATACCTTTCGTGTGTCTGGACTTGCTCGCGCCTCTTAGGCAGTGCTGTCGATGGAGCGCGTATGGACATGGCGATCGACGAAGTTGAAAGAGCGGAAGAATCGAGTTTGCAGGCACCGCCACCGCAACGGAGGATGGCCACTCTCAGGAGAGTGGTTCTCTAGATCTCAGCCTCAACTCCACCATAAAGCCAACTGGTAACGACTCTTCACGACTCCGTTCACGATCATCATAATTTTTGGCTCTTGTTCTGTAACGTACACTACCATTTGGACAGTCCACGCTATCCTGCATCTTCATTAGCCTCATCTACAAGTAACTTCATCCACACTAGTGCCAGAAGCGCACAGACGATACACCCAACATGGTGCGTCTCCTGAGCTTTGCAGGCCTCTTTGCTCTGCTTCTCGCTCAGGTCGACGCATACACTGCTATACCAAGGTATGTTTCTTCCCAGCATTCATGACCGAGGCATGTCTCCCGGAGATAGATGTTGCCCTCCTCCATCTGCGCGTTATCTCTCGCGGATGTCCCGATCCTCCGCTTCTCAACATACTCATCACACTTTTCAGATGGGGTCAGGCTGCAGCCCTCGTCAACGACGCTCTCTTCATCTACGGTGGCAAGACCGACCCCTACAACGCCTTCTCCTACACCTCCGCCCCTTGGACCAACGACCTACTCTACCTCTCCCTCTCATCCGCATTCGACCCGGTCTCCCCTTCGTGGACCTACCTCGCAGGCACAGACAACGCCTCCGCCCACAACCGCCCGCCCTCGCATGGCACACCCTCTCCGCGCTCAACACCTCTGAGCTCCTCCTCTTCGGCGGCAACGCCGGCCCCAACTCGCCCATCGTCCTCCCGAGCCGCCCGGACTCCGCCGGCCTGCTCCTCCTCGCGCCGCCGCCGTCCTTCGCCCCCGCCCTCGCGATGCAGCCCAGCGCCTGGGCGCGCGAGCCGACGCGCCGCATGCGGCACACCGCGGCCGCCGCCGCCGGGCGCGTCTTTCTCGTCGGCGGCGAGCGCGCCGACGGCTCTGCGAACGCGTTCGGCGACCACTGGGTCTTCGACCCGCGCGGCCCTGAGTTTACGCAGCTCTCGAATGCGAGCGCGCCGCCCGATGTATACGGGCACGCCGCGCTGGTGCTGCCTGACGGCCGCATGCTCGTGTTTCGGCGGGTTCTCGCAGACGCAGGGGCGGCTGCTGCCGTTTGATAGCGTCTGGGCGCTGGATACCTCGCAGGGGACGCCGGTGTGGAGTGCGGTGAGCGTGGATGCGAGCGCGCTGCCTGCGCCGAGGATGGCGTTTGCGTCGACGGTGCTGGGGGATGGAAGGGTGCTCGTGCATGGTGGAATGGATGCGGAGATGCAGAACGATTTCAGCGATGGATGGATATTGGACACGGGACTGAGCGATGGATGGATATTGGACACGGGACTGAGCGATGCGGGAGGTAGCGGGAGCGGGAGCGGGAATACCACCATGAGTTGGCAGAAGGTTGATGCACTGGATCAGCTTGGAGGACGGAGAGACCATTTCGCGATAACGGTCGGCGATCAGGTCGTCTTTGGCTTCGGTGCGTGCTCGCCCTCATTCTCCATAATCCGTCTATACTAATCGGATATCTTCGAGATACAGGCTATGCTACTTCTGCGCCCGCAGATGCCTCGATGCACATTTCAGTGTAGCTTCTGGATCCTTCCAAACCTCATTTCAGCCTATGTCGGGCTCGCCTCCCATCAGACATTACCACCACCGCGACCCACGTCCGGCCCCGGGTCCGGAAGTGGCCAGGGCGGGGGAAGCAACGGCGGCGGCGGTGATAGTGGGAATGGCGGCAATAGTGGGAACGGCGGAGGAAATGGAAACGATGGAAGCGGGAATGGAATGGAAATGGCAACGAAACGGAAACGGCAACGGAGGCAACGGTGACGATCCCTCCTCCACGAGCTCCAACACGTCGCGCCACACCGCCGCCATCGCCCTCGGGTCCATCCTCGGCGCACTGGGCCTCATCGCCGGCGCGGGCGCGACCGCGTGGTACGTCCGGCGGCACCAGCCACATCACAACCACGCCGCGCTCCCCGGCTCCGATGATGAAGAGAGCCCGGACGGCGTGCCGCCCGGGATCCCCATGGCGGGCGCGCCGCGCGAGAAGGGGCTCTACGCGCGCCTGCCGGTGCTCGGCGCGGTGGGGTTCCGCTCGGCCGCAGGGTGCACGAGCCGCAGCGGCGCGACATGCTCGCGGATGAGGACCGGACGTTCGAGTGGGAGGTCGTGGAGGACGGTGGGCGCGTGCGGCGGGATGGGAGCGGGGGCAGCGCGAGCTTTGGGAGCGCGACCGCGACGGGGAGTGGGGGCAGCAGGCGGAGCAGTCTCGCGAGGGCGCGGACGTTGGCGGGGATGGTTACGGGGAGCTGGGCGTCGCTGAAGGCGCTGGGGAGCGGGCGGCGCAGTACGAAAGAGGCGTCGGGCAGCTCGTCGGCGTTTGGATATGGTTATGGGCCTAAGCCGGAGTGGGAGAAGTTCGAGGATGACGCGTTTGGAGATGAGGTGGGGCTGATGGCGGACCGGCCGCGTGGGGGTGAGGACGATGGGATGCCTTCTGGCACGCACGGGCCGTATAGTGATCCATTCGCGGACGCGGAGCAGGTGGAGGTGCTGCACGATGCTGGGGAAGAGCATACATCGATGTTTGAGGAGGGAAGTCACGTGGGTCAGCACGAGAAACCGTCGCATCCCTCCTTGCGCACCGCTCTCCCGCCCGCCGTAGATTTTGTCCCGACGACCTTGAGCCCGCTGCTGGAGCAAGAGTCGTCGAAGAACAGCCTCAGCCTGGAGAACGCTGGCTCGTCATCGTCACAGTCGCATGGACCATCATCCCTGGCCTCGTCCGGTCAGCCTAGCTCAACACGGTCTCGCGGAATGCTCTCTGTCACCACAGTATCTGCGTCTCCCAACTCTCACGATACTCCGCATTCGCCTCGACCCTCATCAATCCTCGATGCCACACCTAGCACGCCCACAGAGCCTATGCGGCGCTCCAACTCCTGGTGGGCCCGCTTTGCACGCACTCCCCTACTAGACCGCGGGCGCAGTGCCCAAGGATCCTCATCGAACGACGCAATTGAGTTCAGAGATCCGAATCCCCCGCCGCGGCTCATCACCATCGAGGAATCGGCGCATTCCAACTCGCCAGACACGCCAGAATCCCGCCGCTCGGCGAACGCATCGCATGTGGACGGCGCGTCCGCGAGCGTCGCCCGCCGCGCGACGATGCCCGTGTATGGCGGCGCGCACGGCAAGTCCGTCTCGTCGTTCCAGACCACGAACACGGAGGCGCTCGAGCACGTCGGCGGCACGATGGACATCATCCAGCGGGACGCGACGCTCGACTCGCAGTACACGAGCCCGACGACCGTCGGCGACGACTTTGCCATGGGCGTCGGTGCGGACGAGGTGCTGGGAACAGTCCGTCGCGGGCAAGGGCGCGGCGCGCAGCAGCAGTGTGCCGGCGCGGCCGCTGTCGCTTGTCAGGCTGGAGAGCGAGGCGTCCGAGCTCTCGCGGACGGAGAGCTCAGGCAGCGAGCTGCCCGTGCTCACGCACCTAGAGGAGTCGCCCCTGGGCACGCCAGACCCGGAGCGCAGGCCGTCGATCTTTGGCATTACAGAGAACCTCCCCGCCTTGCCCCGCAGTCCACCGGAGCAGCCGCCGACCAGCCCTGGTATCTTGGATCGCATACGCGCGTACGAGCGCAGGATGTCGCGCGAGGCGGGGCTGCCGCCGCCCCCGACGAACACGCGCAAGCGCGAGGAGCGGTCGGGCCCGCGGCCGGTCGTGCGGTATGGGCTGGTGCCGAAGCCGTCGCTGTTCGTCGCGAACCCGGATCATGGGCGGGACAATCCCTCGGCAGACTGAGGTGGTGCTTGAGGTGGTGCTAGAGGTGGTGCTAGCTCGATTTTGCTTGGTGGTATGTTTGCATGGGGGTGCTGTCGTTTGGACTGATGCATGGTATGGTCTCATGCTGTAGAACTAGAACTTTTGGGCTTGACCTTGATTGATACCTTTCGCTTAGCCTCCATCTTTGGATCGCTGCTTTTTTGTTTTTCGCACATACGGAACTGCATTCTGCGTTCTTGTCACGACTTCACGATTGAACTCTTAGTTATTACTTTTTTTTTTGTTCACGACACGTTCACGATGTTCTTACTTCAGTTTTCTGTGTGATACCAGTGACGACCCGTGCTTTACAACGACCTGTAGTTCTGTGCAATATCCTGCTGTATCTCATCTCATCTTACTTGTTTTCATACCTGACTACGTCCGAGTGATTGTTGTTGATCATCATACTCGATGCAGACTAGTCTCAATGTCGACGTTGTCAATCTGTCTATCGCCAACACGATTACCGTAATGACATGATGCTCATGCGATCACTGAGAACATACCATCGAAGACTCATCGACATCTTGGGAAGCATCAATTCATTGTGATGTCCCTGAGCCAGAGATCACAGAACACAACAGCCCCCGTCCAAATTGCGTCGGCAGCCGGCGTTTACAGCCTGTTCAGGGCGTCTAATTCAGTCGTCCCTGTACACGTTTACTTTCATGTCTCTAGCATCCCCATCCATCTGCCGCGACAACCGTTGTACACTTGCACGCATATGCTTCACAAACCTTACTTGTCAGTTGCTTCTCGCTCCCCGCAAATGTAACTATATCTATTCCTGACGATACCATGACATCCACGCGAAAAGCTCATAACGATTCTGATGCCGTGGTACGCGTGCCCATCCCGAAGTAACTGAATGCTGTCCGGACAGATACACGTCTTTAGCCCATTCGTGCCCATTGGATTCGGAGCTCGGATGTTGTAGGTCAGCCAGCACGTCAAGCCACCGTCCTCCATTTGCCCCTCCGGCTCCCGTGCACTGACACCCTGCTCAGAACAAGCAGACATCGCCCCTGGAAGCAAGCTTAGCAGGGCCACGTTGTGTGCTTCTTCGACGATGCGAGCCCCGCTCTGCCCCCGCTCCCGCCCCAGACGTCACGGATGCTCGGTCCTGGGCACGGTGCGCGTGATCACGGCCAGAGAGAACCCTGCGAGCTTCGCGAACCTACAAACGCAGGGCTCATTTTAGCTGCCCGCGCACGCGACGCGCGTGCTATTGTCTTTCCGTGATCCACTCGACCCCCGAGCGTGAACTGATGTCCCTCCCGTCGGTGCGCGTGTGAGCTGACGGAGCACGACGCTCGGGATACACGCAACGCGGCAGACGAACAAAGGGCGGTCTGGATCAAATGGGGCGGGCGAGCTTGGCGCGGCACGGTCGGTTTCCCTTTTGATCTCGTCGGGGAGCGTGACAGCAATTTTGGGCGGCCCTCGGGGACCCCGTGGACGCTTCTAGCGTGGTCGTGGGTGCCGTTCTCCCGCCCGCGGGTGGGAACCTTCGCCCGACAGGATGCGGTGCTTAGCTGCGACGCTTTAGACGCCCTCGCCTCCTTCGCAGACGTGCGTCTATCAGGCATGTACATGCACGCTCTCTGTATCGTCGTCCGCTGGGTGTGGCACGCAAAATCTGTGTTTTCTTTGTGCTGACGACGATCGAATCCGCAGCATAGATAGGTACCCACGGTTTAGCCGATGCTTCGACGCACATGAAGATCTGTCAAGCAACGATCGATCTTTCAGCTCTGGGCTGAACCGAGACAAAGAAAGACAAGCGGGTGGGTTCTTGTTTGTCAAGATCTTTGCAGATGACCGCATCCAGATGGGATGACCGCCTGATGCGTCGTTGAAAAAATAGCGTGGCGGACATGTTCCATTCTGCGAGTTGTCACTCTGTCATTCTGACGAACATATCGGGTCCTGCGTTTCTATAGAATGTTATCTGGAGCAAACTCCGAAGTTGATGGCGATGTTCAAACTTCGCCTGGGAGGTTTCTGCGGCCCATGGTTTTATCTTTATCGAGCTTTCTGGGCAGATGTGTCCCATCGCGACCACGAGCGAGCAGGCCGATATGCTTTCGCGGAGCCCAACACTTCATAAAGCCTGTCGCAGACGCCCTAAGAACACATGATAGACATGATTAGACATTGAAACATTGACTTCTCTTCATTCGCACACGGCGCCTTGGTTCTCGGAATAGAGGCGCCGAGTCCAGACGAGAAGACGCCCGGTGAAATGCAACCTGCATATAGATACAGATTCGCTCCGGTGATGTTGTTTCAAGAATTGCCTGGTGGATTCATAACCGACCCGTGAGCTTTACATATCGGGCATCCGGGGATGGGAGAACTGGACGGCAATGCTCATCTCCGGACCCTCATTCTTACAACATAATCATTGCAGGACGGATGAAAATATCTATGGTACAGGTATATCTTCCTCGAAAAGCTCACGCAGCCTCCAGCTCCTCGATGAACTTCTTCGCCTCCTCCGTGTCGGCCTTCTTGAGCACCTGCGAAAATGACGGAACGGTGATCGGCATGCTTGGTGATGGCAATACGGGGCACGCACCTCAAGGAGCTTCTCCACATACTTCACCTTCGCGTCCGCTTGGCTGGTGCCTTCGACGGCCTTCCATGCATCCCTGGGGGAAAGATGAACACGTATATCCAGGGCGAGGAAGCCGGAGGACGTACCATTTGGCCTTGCCCGTAAAATCGAGCATGCCCGGGCGAGGGACGTTCACATCGCCAATCGTCGCTGCAGATTGTGAGAAAAAAGAAGACCGAGCAAATCCGCGATCGCTTACCTTGCTTGTAATAAGAGTAGAACTTCGAAGGAGACTGGTTCAAACAGATACGACCGATCGCGAAGAGGGTAGTACGCACGTAAAGCTGTTCCTCCTGCGAGGGCTTGATGGGCCCTTCCTTGGGCAGGCCCTGGACGATGGAAACGGCTTTGTCGAACTTGGCGTCGGACATGGTTGCAGGTGAAGGAGAGGGTTCTGTGCTCGACGGCAAGATCGATGAGATCAAGCTGCTGGGGTTGTTGCCCAATAAGGCAGGTGTGGTTTTCGGCCATTCCATAATTACGTCATCATAAATGAAGGATTTCGAGAACGTCGTCCTCGACATCGCCAATTCGCTTGCCGACATCAGGTTATGTACGACGTGCCTCTCGCGGTCTTTTCAATGGGTGCGTTCAAATAGCGTCGGCTCAGACCCGCTCGTGGATCTTCAATACATCCATATCTGCGCAACATTCTCGGCGACCCAGTGGATACCGGCGTGTACGCGCTTACGGTGTCGTCTCCAGCACCTTGATATACTTATAGCCCTGCGCGGCTTCGCTATTTGCGCCTCAACTGAGCTTATCAGAGGTTTTCTCCTCCTTTCCGCCTACTGACTCCACCATCAAACTCTCCTGAGCCGAATGCGAGCGGTCCACAAGGCAACCCGACAGCACGCACCCGCTCCAGGCTGTCTGTCGTCAAGATCTCATCAGGCGCTTCTGATTGACCATGTACGTATGCCTGGTGCGTTCCAACATCTACTCAATTGAATCGTCGTCCGTGACCACACTCCTGCGCCACTAATTTGATCGTGATTCTTGCCTGCGGCATGCCCTGCCCTACTCGGGTGCTCCTGGTTCAACAATTTCGTTCTTATTCACGAAGCAGAAGCAGAAGCCTATTCGTCGCGTCTGGCAACGCGTCAGGAATTGCGCACCATGCGCCGCATTAAACCTTGGCCAAACCTTGACCCACAACTTCAGCCCGGGCCAGCACACCGCCTGAAGCCAACTGCGCCGTCCAGCTTCCATGCACGTCACACCGGGTCCTCCGCGCGTACGCATAGGCAGCATCTGCGCAGTTCTTGTTCTTGTCGGCAGCACCATCTTGGCGGGGTTCTTGCTCGACATCCGGAATCGACTTCCGAGGCGCGGCGCGGACTCGCGACACCCCTACATCCCTCCAGCCGCCTCGAAGCGGAATAAGGAGACGTATCGCGGGGGGTCATCTGCTTCTCGCCATCGGGTTCTATATCGGCTCATCGTGGCATCGATGGCGCGAATAGGGCAGGCGCGGCCCGGGCCTGTCGCGGCTGCGGCTTCGGGTGCCCCACGGAAAGGCGGCTGTCATCGGTGTTTCGCGACTTCGCGGTGCGCACGACGGTGGGCGGTGGTCGCGCGAAGCACAGAGCACGGACATGTCGGCTCTGCGCTTCGAAGGCTCAGACACTCGTCATCGGCGCGCGCGGCGCGCCGTCGTGTGCGGCCCGCCGCGACGCGACGGGCGGCTTGCGCGTCGCTGCGCACGGAGGACAAGCCGACGTCCATACCCGTCCACGCACCCCTGCCATCCTGCTGCATTCTGCCTTTCCGGGCCAGGCACGCAGACGCCCGCGCGAGGCGCTCGTCCACTCACCCACGAGGCGCCCGCTTCCTTCTCCCAAGCTCCGCGTCTACCCCGAAGCAGCACCTGCATCCGCCGGCGCTCGCCCGGGTGGGAGGGCAGCACGCACGCAGGCTTCTCTTCGCGCGCGGGCTTTCCGCCCTCGTCGCGACGGAGGGTGTGCGGTTCCGGATGGATGGGGGCTGGGCGCCGCTTCTCCATCGGCCATGGCAATCTCGCGGCCGCGCGATTGGTGCCCAATCGCCCGAGCACGGTCGGCGCGGGCCTGGGCGATGACGCTGCGGGGGATGTGCGGGCGTCAGAGGCACGTATGTGTATGTATGTGTGTATGCCCTCTCCGTACGGATCGTCAGTCGGTCGTTCTGTCTGCTGTCACGACCAGCGTTTCGCCGATTCCAAGTCGGACATAGACGTTGGACGTGCTGGGGAGTCCAATCAGCGAGGCGGTGCCGTGGTGCGCCCCCGCCCTCGAATAAGCTGGGGTACATACGCCGCGGGCTGCCTGATCCTGCCTCGCCCAAACGTTTTTTGCGTGGCATGATCCGACGACACTGGTCTTCCATGCATCACTGTCAACTGACAAGACGATCGGGGCCGATTCGATTCGGGGTGGAAGCAGCGGCAAGCCCAAAGCCTGATTGAGCGATGGCGCCGTCGAGCTCCTTGGAAATCCAGAAAACGGGCACGCGCACCCGTTCTGTTCTACTTTACGCGGTCCGCTTCCGTAGACGTTCGCTGTAGCGTACTTACAGAACGTGCATAGCATCACGCCTTCGATCTTCCAGAACGCATCCGCGCGGATTCGAGAGTGCGATCAGTCGAGAGGCCATGAGGACCGCGCCTCGAGGCGTGGGCGTGAGCGTGACAGCGTGATGTGAGGCCCGCGTGCGCACTCGCGCGTCGGTCGCTGCTGGAGACCCTGATCCACCCGCCACGGCGACATCAGCACGCCCGAAAATACCACACCACACGCATACAGACCAAGACCATCGCATCGACATGTCCGCACCGGGATCGGCGCCCGTCGCGCCGCCCACGCCCCAGGAGGTGTCGCGCAAGCTGAGCATCCACTCCACGCCGAAGCCCAAGGTGCGATCTGCCCCACCGTTCTTCCATCGCGCATACTGACGTATGTGCTGTGTGTTATATTTATCGTGTGGTGTGGTGTGTGTGGTGTGCGTCACCGCAGATGAGCTCGCCCCCGGCTGCCGGGATGAGCGGGAACGAGTCGGACGAGGACTCGGTGTTTGCGCCGGAGCAGGGCGCTGTGCCCGCGCACGCGCCGCTGAGCGCGATCGCGGAGGGGCGGCATAGCGGCGAGGGCGAGGAGAGCGATGAGGAGGATGAGGAGGAGCACGAGGAGGGCGATGGCGAGCACGTTGTGCGCAAGGCGGACGTGAGCGATATCAAGGCGGGGTATCTGTGGAAGAAGGGCGAGCGGCGGAAGGTGCGCTGCAGTTTCACATCTCTCAGAATGCATGCTCATTCGTTTCTATCCTATTCTGTTGGTATATTACGGTGCTGCTACAGACGTGGAAGCGAAGATGGTTCGTGCTGCGCCCGGGGCACCTCGCGTACTACAAGACGAGCGCAGAGTACCAGCTGCACCGCCTGCTCGACCTGCACGACGTGCACACCTGCACGCCCGTCGCGCTGAAGAAGCACCCGCACGCGTTCGGCGTCGTCGCCGCGACGCGCACGTTTTACCTGCAGGCCGAGGCGGACGCGGACATGCACGACTGGGTGCGCGCGGTGCGCGAGGCCCGCGAGGCGCTCCTCGCGGCGTCGACGCCCGTGTCCGTCGCGCCGACGCCGCCGATCCCCATTCCCGCGGGCCGCGCGCATGCGCCGCCGCCGGTGACGCCGTCGCCGCCTTCGTACGGGCTGCATGCGATCACGTCGTCCGAATCGGAGGACGCCTCGCCGGGCGCGCAGCGCATGTACGCGACGTCGTCGTCGCCGCCGTCGTTCCCGCTCTCGTCGTCGCCGCACCTCAGCGCGATCGCGAGCGCGCCAAGGGACGCGGCGCAGAAGGAGGCGACCAAGACGGTCGTGTCGGGATACCTGATGAAGTGCGGGTCGAAGCGGCGGAACTGGCGGAAGCGGTGGTTCGTGCTGAACGGCGACAAGCTGATGTACTCGGGGAGTCACATGGTGCGTGCGCGCTGCGCGCTCCCCCACACTGCACCGCTTCGAGGCTGACGCGCCTGAATCTCGCGTAGGACACGAAGCCGCACAGGCAGATCCCGCTGTCGCAGATCCTGGACGCGTTCGAGTACGATCTGCCGGCGTCGCCGCCGCCCACGTCGCCGCCACCGCGGGGCGCGAGCGGGGAGGACGCGGTGCTGTCGCAGCACACGTTCAAGATCGTGACGACGAAGCGGACGCTGCTGCTCTGTGCGCCGGGAGAGGAGGAGGAAATCAAGTGGCTGAGCGCGGTGCGTGCGCTGATTGCGCGGCGGAGCGAGGCGGGGGTGGTGCCGGGGGACAAGGGCGCGGCGGGGGGGAAGCGGGGGGCGGGACGGCGCTCGTCGCTGCTGGATCGGGGGGATCGGGGAGCGGACTTCGTACCAGAAAAGAGGCTCAGGCGGGAGGAAGTGGGGGGAAGGCGAGCGTCAGTGCGGGGAGCAGCGTCGGGGCCCCGATTGGCGAGGGGGGCGTTTAGGATACTGCTTGGATTGCTATGGATTCTCGATGTCAGAGCGCTGACGCAGTGGTACGATAAGCGGCTAGCACGGGATGATTGGTGAGGACATGAAGCCATACGGGGCGAAGCCAGCAAGGTGGCGAGCGTGCCTCCGATCTGAGCGGCTAGTCTGTTCTCCGCGAAGGGCACGAGGCAGCACCGCCACAGTGGGACTGGCGGGGGTCCTGTGACAGAGGAGTCACGCTGTGTGGTCGCCGTGTTGGAGGATTGAGGACAGATTGTTCACACGGGTCCATTCGCCGGGCACCTGTACTTATAGTCCTCCGTCCCCGTCCCTTCTTCTCCTCCCCGTCTACCCCCCGACGTACTTCTATCCTCCGTCTGTAGCTCTATCCCGTCCTCCCCGCTACAAATGCACGAACTCCCCGCCTCCCCTCGCAGATCGATCGTTGCCACACAGCCAAAACCTCTCAAGAAGGTCGGAGCGCCCAAGGCGAAAGGCGCGGTGCGCGCCAAGTCGGGTTGCTACACCTGCAGGATACGCCGTAAGGTGCGTCTCATTTAAAATTACCCCTCGCCTATTCCCCGATCCCTCCCTCCACACCTCGCCACTCCTCGATGCGATCTCCCCTCTCTCTAAGTGGCCGATGTGGGCGCTTACTCACGCTCCTCCTCCCTCTAGAAATGCGACGAGCAGCCGAACGATGACGGCCGCTGCCAGACCTGCATCCGTCTCCGCCTCCAGTGTCTTGGTTTTGGCCAGAAGCGTCCAGAGTGGTTGAAGGTATGTCGCCCGTGAAAATTTCACCCGCGCCACACCGTGCTCACAAAACTCGCCCAGGAGAACAACAACGTTACCGTCTTTCGGGAGAAGATAAAGGACTTTCTCGCCGCCCAAGGCATGATCAAGGGCCACTCCGGTGCCGGTGCTCGCACCAATGAACAGGAGGGCATGCTCATCCTCGTCTCGGAGCCCGGTCGTTCGGACACCTCCAGTCCCCCCACCCCCACCCTCTCCGCATCCTCCTCCAGCGACGACCACCGCTACAGCGGCATCGCCACCTCCAACGTCCGGGATGGCCACTACCCAGCGCTGTCGATGCCTCCACAGCCATCGTACAATAGCCATGGTAGGTACCTCGCGCCACCCGCTACGGGCCACCAGTTTAATCGGTCGTGGCTAGCCCCACAATACTTGCAAGAGCTGAGCCCGGATTCTCCGCTCGATATGCGGAGCGGCGGGCAGATTCCTTCCGCCTCCAACGAGCTTATGTTCCCCGGTTACCCCAGCTCAACGAGTACAATAATGTCCTCCTCTAATAGCTTAGTGTTGCCCCCGACGTCGTGTAAGACCCCGTACCGTTATTAAATATGTAGCTTGTATAGTACTCAACCCTCCCTTTGTTGGCAGGGTCTAATAATCAGTCTTATCCTGTGTCCTCCTATTCCTACGCCCCTCAGCCTCAGCCTCAGCCTCAGCCTCAGCCTCAGCCTCAGCACGCTCAGTCCACCTATATCGCACCCGGCCTCTCGCAAGCGTACTACCAAGACTGGTCGTTCGACGAAGAGCTCCAGGAGACAGAGGTGCTTAGTTCACCCGAGACTTATATCCCCGACAGCCTCCCGACCGGCATGTTCCCGGCACTGCCCCCGCAGCGCAATGGCCTTGTAAAACACTATCTAGACCACGTCCTGATGCGGCAGTATCTGCTCGCCGACAAGTCCATCTCTCAATTTATCATCCGCACCATCCAACAGAGCAGCACCGCCTGCGATGCCGTCTGTCTGCTCGCCTCGCTCCATCAGCAATCGCTTAGCCAGGGTCGGACGCTCGACGCGTCGCTCACGCTGCGCGACGTGTCCGCGAACGACGCGTACATGCGCATCTGCAACACGCTCATGCAGCGACGGCAGATGTATACCGAGGAGGAAGCGCTCACGGGGCTGCTCGTCGTCTCCGCGTTCCTCTTCCGCGGCGGGCGCGGCGCGTGGCAGCAGTTCCTCGCGGTCGCGAGCGACTGGGTCGAGGGCGTGCTGCGGCACAACGAGGGCGACCCCGCGGAGCTGCTCATGCGCTGCACGGAGAGCCAGCGCTTCATCATCAAGACGACGTTCTGGTTCGACATCCTCGCGAGCACGACGCGCCTGCAGCAGCCGCGCTTCCTGCTGTACTACCGCCGGCTGTGGGGCCGCAGCACGGCGTACATCGAGGACCCGGTCGCGAACATGCACCTCTCGATGCTCTCCGTCATGGGCTGCGAGAACGCGACCGCGCTCGCGATCGCGGAGATCGCGGACCTCGCGTCGTGGAAGGAGGGCCGCATGCACACGGGCACGCTCAGCACGCCGACGCTCGTCGAGCGCGGCAAGGCCATCGAGCAGGAGTACCTCCGGCCGTACGACTCGCCCGTGCAGGCCGCGCTGTACGACGGCGCGCTGCCGTTCGCGGAGGACGAGATCACGCTGCGGCGGCGCCTCACGAGCGCGATCTTCCGCGCGACGGCCAAGGTGTACCTGCACTCCGTCGTGTCGGGCGACTTCCCGAACTGCCCTGAGATCCGCGAGGGCGTCGGCGAGGCGCTCGCGTGCCTGCGCAGCATGCCGCCGACGGGCTCGCTCGCGAGCTCCGTGCTGCGCAGCGTGATGTTCAGCATCTGCCTCTGCGGGTGCCTCACGGACGACTGGGGCGAGCGCCGCGTCATCCTGCAGCGCCTCGAGGACGAGCAGCGCGCGAGCGCGGTCGGCAACGGCGCGGAGGCGCGGCGCGTCATGGAGCTCGTCTGGGAGCGCCGCCGCACGGGCGCGCCGAGCACGCCTGCGAACTGGCGCCACGCGATGCAGGAGCTCGACGCGGAGAGCCTGCTGCTCGTCTAGCGCGCGTCGGCTCGGGCTCGGGCGGGCTCGATCGTCGCGTGCCAGCGAAAGGGTTTGTGGCCCGCCGCCGATGGGCCGCGGCGGTGTGGGCATTGGTGCTGCCCGTCGAGCCCGCCCAGGACCGCGTGGTTCTCTTGGGAAGAAGGAAAAGGCTCGGACGCTTCCAGCCAGGTCATAGACGATACCCGTATAATCATACCACGTACCCGCGGCCGACACCCCCGCGCCCCTCTTGTTTCAGTCTTCCTCGTGTTCTCGATCATTGCTGTCCTCATCGATATCTGCCATCATACCATGCCTCGCCATACCATCTCTCGCTTTCAGTTCTTTACTTCCTTTCACGGTTCTGGTCTGACGTAGGAGATACAATTGTAAAAGCTGTGTATTATTGTGTAATGCAAACACCCGCAACCCTCGATTGAAGACGGGCCCTGCACGACACTGTATCTGCGATACGATATCCTGTACATGGTTCATTTCAAACCCCTCCAACTATCGCTTCCATCGAGTCGCGCCATCAGCGGACTCTGAACCGCAAGGACCTGAATCATCGGCTCCAAACTGCCAACGGAGAGCAGCCACTGGATCCGTCGGGGCTGGCGATCAGGGCGAAAAGCAGCACATTGTCCATCTCAAATGCGACAGCGTCCTTGGCATGCGTGCAGCGATGATGCGAGAGCACTCGCTATCTTATGCCCTGTATAGCGTTTATTGCCGTGGCCATATGAAACCAAGAACGGCGACGATTGATAAGGCACGGCCTGCAGTACCTCCGATAGCTCTTTTGTATCGCCCCAAATAGTGCGCGTACTGCACACACGCGCATGACCGTGTCCGAGTCATGCCATCAGCACAAGGCTGACTGCACTGCCCGATGGCCGAGGTGCCGTGGGCTGCAAGTCAATCGCGTCAGCAGATTGTCGTCGTCGACAGGGCACTGACGGTACGGGGCCTGAAACTCGAGAAGCAGGCGGGGATCACTCGCGGGCGCCTGCGCATCGCCAATGCGTGCATCGCAGATTCATGGGCGCCTGAGGAAAGCCAATCTCTGGCGGGATCACGGCGGGGAAGGCGGGGCTGGCAAGCACCGAGGGGCAAAATGTAATGGCGAGACCGTCTGGCTGATGTCCAGCGGCTAAGCCAGCGCTAGCGCAATTAGGTGTGACGAGCGACATCAGACCGGATGTGGAAGGACCCATGATCCATCTTCGCGATCTCGCAAGTAGAGTCCATATCCTCTCCGTGCGAGATCCCTTGGTGACCACCATTCCCAGCAATCATACCAGCCCTCCGCATCCTGTGCGTCCCCGCGTGCCGCTTCGACCTACAACCAACTGTCCCGCGTCAGTAAACCCCCGGCGAATCTCGACACCTGCACCGGTTCCCCATACGCGGTCCGCCACCCAGCTGCACGTACCATCCCCATATCTGTCCCATTTACCTCAAAACGGGACCATCTCCTCCGCCCGCTGTTCCCCGCATGCGAGCAATATCTCCCCTGCGCACCACGACGCCACCCTCTCCTGCTGACCGCCAGATCCCCATGACCGCCCGCCCCTCCTCCGCTGCACCCTCCCCGAGCGGTAGCGGCTCCCCAATATCGGAGGGCCTCTCCTCCGCCGAACACGACCTCTCGCCCTCCCCGTACCCGTCGCTTTCGCGCGCAGGTTCCGAGCGCGGCCACGACCCTTCGCGCCAATCCAAAGACGCGCCCCGCCGCCTCTCGCTCGAGCTGCCGCGTCCATCCTCGGCGAGTAAAGGCGGATGCTGGTAAGCACACGCCGCATATCCGCGCGCTCGTGCTCACGTTTGTCTTTGCCCTACAAAGGACATGCCGCCTCCGGCGAAAGGTGCGTCCAAATACCACCACAGCCTCCGCGTAGCAGCACTGACCGCGATATAGAAATGTGACGAACAGCGCACCGGTCCACACGACGACTCCTGCCAGACGTGCCGCCGCCTCCAACTAGATTGCCTCGGTTGGGGCGCGAGGCGACCAGAATGGATGCGGGTACGTCAGTCCGCTGACGCGCCTCGGATCGTGCTGACTGAGCGCCAGAATAAAGAAGAGGTGCAGCGATACAAAGCGGATATCAAGGCTCACCTCCTGCGGCTGGGCCTGATCCGCGGCCAGCCCCGCGCGACGTTCCTCCAATCTGCTCCGACGACCCCGTCCGCCTCAGGATCGCAAACGTTTCAGTACGGGCCACCCAGCTCCGCATCGGCAGGCCTGCACATGTTCCAGCAGCAAGCCGCGTCGAGCGTGGGCTTCCGCTACCGCCTGGACGATTCGAACCTCGAAATGTCCTTTCCATCGGGAGTTCCGTCGGCTGGTAAGTGAGCTCAATTTGCAACGATCGAGAGCTCGAGACTGACCCTCATTAATCATTGACGGGTCCTGATCAGCGAATCGCGAGCTGCTCAATTTGCCGTCGTCGTCTTCCGCCAGTTTCTCCGATACTTCAGCCTTGGGCAGGGATGTGTTCGACCCGTCGATGTTCTCCCTCTCTTCATCATCGTCCCCTGCGAGCTCGCAGGACCACCGCAATGTCAGTGCCATCGTGCCGATTGATGCGTTCGGCGTCCCAGCGCCACAAACGCCTGAGATCGACGCGCTGGCGCCCGATCCTACCAACGACGCGCGCATGCAGCACACGCTGTACTACTTCAACAACGTGCGGGGGCTGCAGTACGTTTTCTCTAGCCGAACCGCCACTGACGCAGCATGGTCGGTGAGTAACGGATCTGTCAGAAGCCTAATTTTCATACTTATTGACCCGCGTGCCTTGTGTACAATAGACCGCCGTCCACGAGCCGCAGGGCGCCTTGACGAGCGCTATTTGTGCGCTGTCGAATTTCCACTTCGTCAACTCGCAGCGTGTCAGCGAGTACGAGGCGCCGAGAGAGCACAGACCTGTCGATGCCGGCGCGCAGCTCTTCCACGACGAGGCGTCGCTGCACCTGAATAACGCGCGGCGGCACCAGCACTACACGCACGCCGACGCGATGGCCGCGCTGCACTTGACCAGCTACTCGTTGGCGGCGACGGGCGGTGCGGTCGAGATGAGAAGCACGCGGTGGGCGCCGATGCTGGAAATCGCGTGCGACTGGCTTTCCCAATCTGGCATGCTTGTCGACGAGAATCCCAAGATGATGCTGCTGAATATGGACCAGGCCGGCGCGTTTTCTGCTAAGGTGACGATGGTGCGTAGCAAAGCCAGACGAGACAGACCGAGAGTACTGACGCATGGCACGTACAGTACATGGACATCTTCATGAGCGTCACAATGCAGCAACCGCCCCGCCTGCTCGCGCTCTACCGACGCCTTCTCGGTGGAGGAGCCAGCTACTGGGCTGACTCGGGCTCACACAGAGGAGGTGTCAGCAGTGGCGTCGTCGTCGCAGCAACAGACGGGCTCGAGGTGCGCATGGACGAGCTCACCGGCTGCACCGACGCGACGCTCCTCGCGTTCGCGGACATCGCAGCGCTCGCGCACTGGAAGGCACGGGAGCTGAACAGCGGCACGCTCAGCGTGCGCGACCTGATCATGCGGGGCATGGCCATCGAGACGGCGCTGCGCGAGAGGACCGAGCCTAGTACTGCTTTTGTAGACACTAGCCAAGGGTCGTCGGAAGAGAGGCACCGCGTGTCCGGGGACTTCTGCCGTCGCCTGATCGCCGCTATATTCCAAGAGAGCGCGATACTGTATTTGAACACCGTCCTCAGTGGGTGCAACCCAGGTGCGTCGCTGTCTGTTTTGTCTGGGGCCGGGGATCTTGCTGACCTACAGATGAAAAATTAGGTGTTCCGGAGATCATGCAATCGACGAATGCTATCGTACACCTATTGCAGCAACTGCCTGAGGGTGGTCATGACCGTGCACTGCTATTGCCGTTATGTCTGGCGGGTAGCTTGGTCGATGCGCCGCAGCAACGCGAGATGATTCGCAGTCGCCTGTTCAGGATCAGCGCGGACAATGCGAACGTCGCGCAAGTGATGAGCGTACTGAGTGAAGTATGGCAGCGCAACGATATGCACGGTCGGGCCTTTGACTGGAGAGAAGTAATGCAAGACCGCGGCCTCACATTGCTCCTCGTCTAACGACCTGATGAACCTTTATCGTGCCAAAAGTAAAGGATGTGGTTCCCCTAATTATTATCCAGCTTTTCACCTCTCAGGACTGTATAACTTAACTTACCTTGGATTTACTGCATACTATTTAGATTTCCGTATTGTTTCACTCTGAAATCCGCTATCGTATGTATTGACTAGATCGTTCTGTGTCGTTAGTTCACGTATGCCTCGAATATTATGCCCATAGCTATCTTACCCAAGACTGAAGGATGCTCGGGCATATTTCATAAGATAAGAAGCAGATTTAATTCCGAGCGAGCAGGAGAAAAAGGAGAGGAAGGGGGACAGCGGCGCAGGAGATGATGGGGGGATGTTATATGCCGATGGCCATCGGGAATTCCTGCGCGCTGTATCCCGGGCGCATCATGGGCGCCCATATCCCCCCACGTGATTCCTCCCTGGACATATCCCCTCCCTTCTTAGCCCTGCATACAAAGTCGATCAGACCGCCACAAAGAGCGGCATCAGACCAACATCAGACTCACAGTTCTGTTTCAACATCGATTATCAGGGCTGGAGGTCGGGCGTGTTTTGGCTCCGTCTGGCGTCTCGCCGATGGTCAATTTTGGCCGTTAGGCGCCCGCCGGATGGCTATTATCTAACCGAACGAGCACGTGACATGCACGCGTCGAAACACGAACCGCGTTTTCGCGTAATTGCAACCTCAGCCTCGCGGCAACTTTGTTCTTCTCTCCACGTCCTCATCCTCTGTCACAATGTTCAAAAGCATTCTTCCTGGACGGCGCGTTCCTTCTGCAGAATTCACGATGGTTACCCCTCTGGGGGACATTGGGACCAATGGGAAGGAAAATCTGCCACAGTCAACTCCAACCGAGACGGCCCACACGAAGACGACTATGAAGTCTGCAAAGGGACCGCGAAACCACAAGGCATCTGCATCAACAGTAGAGCCTGGGGCCATGAATCAGGCGTTCGACAAACTGCTGGTATGTACGTCGATAGTGTGCTCAACTTTCAACAAATGAACCACTTCCGTTGCTAGGATGACCTGCAGATTCCTATTACGCTGCGGCCTAAGCTTGTCGGCATGGAGCCGTCCGTGAAGGCTGCCATGCTCAAGTCTTCTCAAGTCTTGGGGGTTGCAGGAGACAGCCCTCCCGCTCCCGTGCCCACACAGCGTCTGCGACGAGTGCAGAGCGGAAGTTCCCTTTCTATCGAGTCGCCACGCCCTCAGCGCATTGCAGCTGGCCTCGATAGATGTCAGACTTCAGGCCGCGCCATGGGTCAGCCTGTCTTCGATGTGGATCTTTCTACGGTAGGCTGCAGCCCAAAGCGGCCCAAGTCTCGCGCGCAAGGAAACACGGTGGACGGGGGATCGTCCGGAAAGGCGGGTAAGGAGAAGGGGACTGTGGGCCGTTTGTCTTCGACGCAGTTTGTGAGCATCTTGACGGGGACGTCAAGCGTGCAGCTGGAGGTCGAAGTTGTGAAGAAATTGCGGTTGATGCTCAGAAATGAACCTACCAGGCAAGTGAATATTGCGCCGAAAAGTCAACTAGAAGTTGACGTCTCCTCAGCTGGACTCAGGATTTCCTGAAATCAGGTGGGTACTCGGCGTTGCTCACTCGTTTGAATGAACTTTTAGAGGTTGAATGGCGGTACGTGGACATCCACAAGCAAAGTCAATCGTAACTTACTTGTCTACAGCGAGGAACAGCATGACGATCAATTATTGCACGAATTGTTGCGCTGTTTGAAGGGCCTCTCCACATCTTCTATTGGTTGCTTCGCTCTGAGAAGCTCCTGTCCGACGCCATTCGCGCAGCTCGTCACTTTGCTTTTCTCTGACAAGAAACCAGGCGATGTCGCGACCCGACAGTTAATCACCGAGCTTCTTCTTTTACTCTTCGATCTCTACCCCACACCTTCTGGATTGTCTTCCACGAATCGCGACAATTGGGATCCTCAGAACATATCGGCCGGAACATCAACTGAACGTGTACCGCTCCCGCATCCGCACAAGCACACTTACACCCTCATGCGCCAGCTGCTTCTTACCCCTGCGCCACCGACAGCTGAAGCTCCAGCCTCGCCCCTTACGCCACATGAATTCATAGATGCACTCCATCGCCCGAGGATATTCAAGACGTACCTGCAGGAGTTATCCGATGTGTGCCGGGATTACTTCTGGGTGTTCTGTCATCCGAACAACACGTTATGGAATCTTACCGACGTCGATGAGGCCAAGGTCGAGAAGCCCCGTGCTCCAGGCGGCATGACCGGTGGTGTCGAATTTGAGGCAATGGGATACCTAGTAAGATCATGCTTACGCCTTGTTTAACAGTAATTACTGAGACCTTTGCCACCGGCGTCTGCAGACTACCCATTTCAAGCTCGTTAACGCAGTGGCCAAAGCTGCCTTTGAACTTAACCTCCCGAAGGAGCATGAGCTGTCTGCGCATCAGCTGCACGTTGACTTATTCCTTTCCGGCTTGGAACGCATCATTGTCGTAAGCATGCCGTGCCGCTGCCTCGCCTCCAGTTCACCCTGACCAATTAATAATTAAAACTTTGCATTCAACTTTCCCAGATTGCACGTAAGGCCTCGACCACATACTACCCCACGCTCCATCTCGAGCTCGCGCGGTACATCGCGCAGGCCGGTCTCGCTCGCTTCGAACTTCCCTGGACGGTCTCGCGTCTGGTCGGGCCCCCTCCCACCGCCGTCTCGAAACGACCTCCACGCGTGACAGGCTCCAACCGCAGCAGTCCCAGCACGCCGACCAAGATATCGGATGCTCCCATGCTTCCATCGCCGCGGCGTATTGAGCCCATCAAGTTCAACTGAGCTGGTGTGGACACGCTGCGTACTGAATTAAGTTGAGGACAGGAGGCGGCCCTGGTTGCCAGTTCCTGGCCATGCTGGTTGTGCGTGGACGGCTCTGCCGTGATGCAGGGGTGCTGGACGCTGGGCGTCACGGACAGTACTAGTATACAGCGGACGTTCTATTGCCCGATGGGGATGACGGGCGCCGATAGATTTGTTGTGACGATAGAGTGTTGATCGAGTTGTTGTCCCGTCTTCTTGTTTGCTTGTTTGCTTTCTTTAGCCACGTTTTCGTTGCTGCCTTGCCTATCTCTCATGTCTTGCCTGTCCTGCGTTGCTCGATCGTCCGACTACCATCACCTGTCGATATCACCACTATTATAGTTTACAGTTTCGCACTATCACAGGTCGCCATCATCGTTCTTCGCGTTCGAGACAAGTTGGCGGGTTGTATGTATGTACCACTCCCACCATGATCATCATCATATATCTAGAATTGTATGCGAGGCAGTTTTATGCCGTTGTCATTGTCACTGTATTGACTACAGTCAATCAGCTTCGCACTGATTCCAGCTAAACCCACTGGGTCCGAGATAGCGTCGAGACAGAGAAGCTCAAGTGCGATGTTTCGTGCAATAATAGCATGTATGACTGGACAGACCCCTCTCTGAACGATTGAAGCTAAGCTGACTCCAAACCTGAACCGAAAGATGAACCTTGCAAAGTGAAAAGATCGGAAAAATTGCGCCGACATTATAATGAAGGGTTCATTATAACGGAGCAAGACCCCTTTTTCAGTATAAATTACCAGGAGGCCGGTTTATGTGCAAATATGAGATTATAAAGTGAATGATGTACAACTTTTCCGACATCATACACTCCACGCGGGGATGCATGGCGAATGAAAGAGCCAACGTGCAGGAAGCAAGGGCACAGTAGGGCACGGTATGGATGTGGATGCTGTCTGAGAAGCAGCGGACTTCTCTGGTTGACGGGAGGCGCCGGCCAAGGTGCGAGATTAGAGCGCCCGCGTAGAGCATAGTTGGGAGGCGCCCGGGGGGGCAGGCGAGAGTTCGCGCGGGAGAAGCGGACAAAGATGCGAGCTAGAAAACATCGGGGTGCATGGGATGAGACCATTACGATGCTCGGCGATTGCTCAGCAGTCGTTGAGGCCGGCGAAGTCGAAGCATGTCTCCCGACAGATGTCTACGCCATTGCGAAGCCAGTGAGAAAGAAGCAATTCCTACATGAAGGAATATTAACATCGAGCTAAGCCTCCGAGGTAAAGAGACCGAATGCTTGATGATCCTGTGACCTTGATGATTGGAGGGCCAAAAAAAACGCCAGTGCGATCACGCACGACTATCTCTGCGGACGGAGAGCGACCGCCACGAACCAAGGGGCAGGCTGAGCACGGTAAACAGATATCTGCCGTTCGCGAATAGCAGCCTAAATCGGCAAGGCAAGGACATCACAGAAGACACCCAGACGTCGAAGATGATCGTTTCCGTGATTCTCTCGTTCCCAGCGCTTTCGACGAGCGCCGCCAGGATCTACGAGATGGCAGGCGACAGTGATGACTGGCTAGTACTGACTCCTTGCTTGTGCGTGAGGTAATCACGGAAATTTTATCTGGGGACATAATGACCTGATCTACTTAGATTGCCTGACGGGTGCGCAAACTCACCGCCGATAGTTTTCAGCCTTCGATGCAGCCGATGATGAGCTCTCCGAAGGCAAGGCGCGCACGTCTGGCTGGCAACGGTAAAATCTTGAGGCGCTCGCACCTCGGCCTCGTCGCTCAATCGTCTATAGATTCCGGCGACATAAGCGGACGAGGTTGATAGATGGATCATGCAGGTGCCGGGGGATTAGTTTGGCTTTGAACGGCCGCGGAGCAATGGACTTTAGGGTTCTGACGCGCAAGGCTCATATGGGGCATGAGGCTCCGACCTGAAGGACATTTGAGCGATCACACGGTCAAATGGGAATACATAACCAAGTTCTATGATCGCAGAGTGACAGACCATGAAATAAAACTCGCCGAGGTTGTCATAAGCAACACGATGCTGAGAGGCTGCCACATCCCCGGTTGCATACAAAGGATGCATGATCAAGATGAGATATAACCGGTGACAGAGCACGGAGATGGATGTGTGCCATGCTTTCTGAGGGAGTACGGCTATGGCTGAGGGGGTCAAGTGGTTATTATAATAATAACGTAGGACAATATGGGCAATATCGTTTACTAACTTGTGAATGAACGAGATGGTCAGATGATGACAACGTCAAGACTCGAGGTCCTATCGCAGATTCCAGAGAAAGAGGACTTGTTCGAGGTTTTTTCCCTCGTGGACATGCGCACCGAAAGCCATAACTAGGGCGTCATTTCATGCTACCTAAGATCAGAAGACTGCGCACCCCTTACTGGCTCCCGCTAAGAGAATGAGTCTCACAAGACAAGAAGGCAAGAAATATGTGAACATGCCAGAATGTGACCGGCGTACAACTGCTTTCTCGAGCCCTTTGGGAGCTTACAATGCCGCGATATGCAGCCGTCCACTACAAGTACGTTTTAAAATTATCTGTAAGAAGGCTCAATTAGCAGAATGACACAGTCTACTGGGATGCAGCATGGTCGGTGTGCACGTACCGGCATATAAATTGTAGAATCTCGCGTCTCTGCAGGAAGGGGAGAACGATTGTCCGGGCGCCTACTTCGACTGTGTAAGTTGGCAGCCAAAGATTGCGCCTAATTTTCGCACCACCAAGTCACCTCTCCATAATTCAATCGTTTCAATGCTGGGAATATCTGGGATGTCTCGTGAATAGCGGAATACATGATATCTCCAGTTTCTATGCTAATTTCTTGCCTTACATACGGTGCAATCTCTGATGAAGAGGTCATATGCCGAGTTGTCGACCTGGACCCATATCCCGTGCGGTCATCGACCTTCAAGGCGCGCAACAAAGGATGCATGGATTTGGAAATTGGAGTCTTCCAAATGGGATTTCCGTAGTGCCTTTTGAGTAGGGTCCAGTCTGGTGTGTCATTCTTTCTGCTCGTACTTGCAAGCACCTTAGTTGACTTGCTGCATGGCTTGCAATGTGCATTAATGTGCATGAGCGTCCAGTGAATCAGAGAAGTTGGTCATCAATGCCACCTCGGACGCGATGTCTGGGCAAGTGTTTGTGCTTCTACACATAACAACCTCTGCCTCTTGGCGAGGTCAGAGGATCACCGCCAGACGGGATGATCGTCGTCTTGTGATCATCCTAGAAGCTCCGGCTATAGCTAACAGGTTTGCGCAGGCTTTACATGATCTGCTGCACACAGAAGATGCACAGTACTGTATCCATCCCAATCCCCACCACACAGTCCAACGGTGTGCACTGGGGGTAAATCTACGCTGCCGATGCCGTCCCTACTTACATCGTTACTTTTCATGATGAAGCAAAGGCTGAAAGAAATGTCCATGCCACCCGTCCGGCCCATCGAAATACGTCACAAGTACTTGAAGCGAAGACACGGGCTATCCGAATTTAATCCAAAGGTCAGCAGGAACCATGCTCAACGCTGCAGTAGCGCTGCTCGACGCCATGGGTGAAGCCAAGTTCGATGTAACAGACAGGTGATAGGAATTTTCGGCAACAGTATCGGGCAATATATGCTCCGTTCCCGACGCGGTCAGGTGCGACGTCGCTCTCCACGGTACTATAACATCGCCGTGTGCATGATTTCTTAGCGTACTCATCCTCCCCAAGTTCATCTACACTAGTATGACTCGCAAGCGAGGACAAGTCGGCGTTGGCGCGTCTGCACTTCCAACCTTGCTTGCTGTCATCGCGCTGTTTGTGGTCCCGCGCCGACTTCAGAACCACACTCGACATGTTCAGCTCGGCATCTCCGCTGTCCTACTGGTCGTCGGATTGCGCGCCATGCGTAAACGGCGGGCCAAATCCAAGAACGTATTGATAAAGGATTACGACGGCATTGCGCGACGAGTTACGCTGAGTGGTTATGACCCAGACGAATACGACGTGATTATCATTGGCGGAGGTGCATTGCAACCCGTCATAGATGTTATACATGCGCTGACTTATGGCCTTTTCCATGCAATGAAGGTACTGCCGGATGTGTCATAGCATCGCGTCTAAGCGAGGACCCTTCCATACGTGTTCTTTTGCTCGAGGCAGGCGACAGGTCCGTCGTACTCAACTGTCTTCCACGCGATTCTACTGACGGGTGTGTGCTTTAGTTCAAAGAATGTGTCGTACTCCCGTATCCCTTCAGGATTTTCGCGTATCTTTGGCACTGAACTCACTTATAATATCATGACGGAACCTTCTGAGGAAATTGCTGGCGCGAGGATCTACTGGCCACGAGGTAGGAGATTCGGCCTTTCACTGCATCCCAGGTTCTTACCGTCTTTCAAGCGAAAATGTTAGGGGGATGTAAGTAAACCTGAGCTCTTTACGTCGGCAAGTTCTGACTGAAAGAAAGGTTCCTCTGTGAATGCGCAGATGTAGGTAGTCTTCGGTGATTATCAGGTCGCGGTGTCTGAGCGCGTGCGCATATAGTTACCATCGTGGCTCCCCCGAGGATTACGACGAATGGGCGCGGATTCAAGGAGACAACGACGGCGGAGATGAATGGTCCTACAAGAACTTCCATAAGTGAGTTAAGCATCCTCCGTCCCGTCGAAACACTCGATATCATGAATGTAGGTATTTCAAAAAGTTTGAGAGGTATAATCCGAGCGAGCAATATTCCGACGTGGACCTGAAAGAACGCGGTGGAATCACTGGCATGGTCGACGGTGAGCACACATTCAGTCGCTTGCAATAAGTACTCACGATTCTGCAAATAAAGTTGGCCATGAAGGGTATTTCTCACCGATTACCAGAAAGTTCATCGAATCTTGCGAGCACGTCGGTATTCCGAGAAAGTCGGATCTGAACTCGTCGAAAGGCACACTTGGGGTTGCGAAGGTAAGAAAAAATTTCATCCAGTTTCAAAATGTCAGCTCATTCAGTAACTTGTTCTATGATCTAGCTAAGTACGTTGAGATAATCCTTTAAGTTGCACTCTGCTCACGCATCGCCCAGTGACATTTATCCATGAAAGCGCTCGCGTCACAACTGAATCTGCGTATCTGACTGAAGAAGTACTGGCGCGCCCGAATTTGAAGGTTGCAGTCCATGCCACTGTAACAAAGCTGCTTTTCGACAATGGGCCGGAGCCGCGTGTTACGGGCATCGAGTTTGCTTCATCGCCAAATGGGCCGCGATACAGAGTCAAGGCGAGGAAAGAAGTCGTGTTATCGTATGTGGTTCCAGTCTTGGCCTTGCACCTCTAATGGGCGCTCCGGGGCTTTACAGAGCAGGCGCGATTCATACACCACACGTGCGGCTGTCCGGTGCATTTTTTTTTTCACGATTGACCGTAATGTTTGACTAGATCCTCATGTTGTCTGGTATTGGCCCTGCCGACCATCTCCGTCGGCATAGTATCCCAGTCGTCATCGATTTTCCGGCAGTAGGCGCACACCTTCGAGACCACGCCGTCATCGATGTGTGCTACCACGAGAATAGTGGTCATAGCTTGGATCATCTGAGCTCTACGGTTCCATTGTGGCGGAATCTTCGCATGCTGAAGTCCACACTTCAGTGGGCTCTTTTTGGTACTGGGCCCTTGTTGACCAATGTGTGTGTTTTTAGTGTCCATCTTGCGACTAAAACTAAGCGTTTTGCTTGGTAGGTGGCTGAAGCTGCGGCTTTCTGTCGGTCGGACGATGTGCTACTTTTCCCAGACTATAAGACGCACCCGGAAGACACGACGTCTGGCGCCGGAGCCCCCGACCTCGAGTTGTTTTGTTCACCTGTTGGTTATTCTAGGAATGATCGAGGAATCCTGGATAATCATGGGGAATCGATGGGTCTGCATATCCTGCTCCTGCGGTTCGTTCAGTGTTCGTGCTCTAGCTTTATTTCACATTCACATTTTATCCATGTCTAGACCGACAAGCGAGGGATCTATTACACTGAAATCGAACAATCCTTTTGACCTGCCAGTGGTCAACGCGAAGTACGTCTGGATCATTTCACTCTATGCTTCCCGTCCATTTTGACCCTTTCACGCAGCTATCTCTCAACCAAGCATGATCTCGATGTATTGGTGCGCGGCATGCGTCTACTGACGCGCGTGTCAGAGACGCAGCCGCTCAGCGATATTATGGATGCCCCCATTGAACCCGGTACTAAATACGGTCATCACCTCAAGGATGCCTCGGATGCAGAACTTGTCTCGTACATACGCAACAACTTGACCACGCTATACCACCCTACCTCCACAGCGCGGATGGCGCCAAGGAACGCAGGCGGCGTGGTGGACGCGCGACTGAGGGTGTATGGTGTGCAAGGACTGCGGGTGGCAGATGCGAGCATTTTCCCGGAGATTGTGTCCGGTCATACGGTGCATCCTTTGTGTCCAATTGAAGGCCCTGCAGTGCTAATGCGCAGATAATGGCTTTACACAGGCGGCGACGGCGATTGCGATCGGGGAGAAAGCGGCAGATTTGATCAAGGATGCTTTGGGAGAGTCGTAGAAGCAGCTTACATAGGTAATTTTCTATTGTTTCTGCAAATGAGACCGTAGGCTTGGGTGGATACGCAACTTGTCGGCAGTTCTTTCTTTTATTTCCCAGGCCCGCGAAGCATGAACGCTAGAGCCTCGCCTTGAGACTTTGTGAGGGCATCTCGCCAGCTCACATGGGAAAGGAAGCTACGTACACTGACAATGACGCTGTCGATTAACCATTTCGTGGTCCAACTCGCCCAGTGACCAAAATGCCACACATACATAGCCGTCGGTCGCGGCACCAAAATACCGCATTTTCAGTCAGAATTATATCGTGTTCGTATAGATGCTGATACTTACAGTCAGGTCTATTGCGTGTTGTCCCTCGCCGGTAGGCTTCGTATGTTTCCCAGGTCGAGCCCATTTTAAGACCCGTATGCCGTATACACCGTCCGGCTCGGGGCCAGGACTTACGGATCGCCGAAAGCAACGACATCTGGACGCTATAAAACCTCCCCACAAAGCCGGCGTGCTCGTGTCTGGTACCGTTGTATATTGATGAGATTTCTGGGAGCAGTCAGGATGAAAGCTCTGAGGCGTTCCTCGGGGAGTGGATGGAAGCTCGCGGCATACGCGAGCAGATTATTGTTGCAACGAAGGTTAGCCGCATGTCCTCTATCCTTATCAATTTCTCGGCGCGCGCCGCTCCCTGCAGTACACATCTAAGTACAAGCGCCACGATCCGAGCAAGAAGAAGGTGACCTTCGTCGGGAACAACGCGAAGAGCATGCGCAACAGCGTCGATGCTTCACTCAAAAAGCTGCGGACGGACCACATCGACATCCTCTACGTCCACTGATGGGACTGGGGCACGAGTGTCGAGGAGGTCATGACCAACCTGCACAACCTCGTCATCCTCGGAAAAGTCCTCTACCTCGTACGTTTTCCCCTCTCGCGGACATCGGGCGTTGTTGTTGATTTTATTTTATGTTGTAGGGGATATCGGACACGCCGATGTGGGTCGTGTCCAAGGCGAACACGTACGCGCGCCTCACGGGCAAGACGCCCTTCTGTATCTATCAGGACCAGTGGAGCATCATGCAGCGCTCCTTCGAGCGCGAGATCATCCCCATGTGCCGCGAAGAAGGTACGCATCCTCACAATATCCCGACCTCACGCCCGTCGGCAGACTGATGATTGGTGTCGGCGTCAGGCCTGGCGCTGGCCCCGTGGGACGTGCTCGGCGGCGGGAAGCTGCGCACGGACGAGGAGGAGGAGCGCCGGCGCGCGACGGGGGAGAAGGGCCGGACGACGGTGATCAGCCCGGGCTGAAAGCGCACCGAGGACGAGAAGAAGATGAGCAGGGCGCTCGAGAAGGTCGCGAAGGAGCTCGGCGCGAAGAGTATCCAGGCTGGTGCGTTCCCTTTCCCCTCCCGATGTAAGATGTCAGGCTGAAGGGGGCGCGACAGTCGCGATTGCGTATGTCATGCAGAAGACGACGCACGTCTTCCCCATCGTTGGCAGACGGAAGGTCGAGCATCTCGAGGCTCACCTCGAGGCGCTGGAGCTCGCGCTCTCGGCCGAGCAGATTGCTTTTCGAGAGCATCCTGTCGTTCGACCCGGGATTCCCTAGCTGGATCATTGTAAGCGATGATCTTCTTTCAAAGTTAAAATCTATCTGCTAATTATATGGCAGGGTGATGAGACTTACAACCACATGATGCTCGCTTCTGCTGCGCCAATGGATAGATGGCCTCTTCCTCAGCCCATCAGGCCGACGCCGCGCTCTATGTAGATGGCTCGTACGTATTTTCTGCGAAATGTAGTTGAGGACTTCGAGAACAATGTCTTGTACCTATTGCATGATGTATGCTCCATGAAATGAATGATAAGTTGGCCACGTTTCTGGTAATTGAAGCCTGCGTGCGTCTGGGTAGTCAAATCAGAGCCGTAAACTCTCCGAGACAGCCTGATTCCAGCCAAGCGCTAAGTCCATACTTGCGAATAATACGAATGCTCTATCATATCGAGGACAAGATACTGTGATATAAATGAGTAGATGATAGCATGCAGCCAAAACACAATAATGAATGTAGAGATAACCAAACTGTGCGTCCTCCAAGCCAACCTCCTGCCCGCCGCGGGAGACACTCGATCAAACAAGCCCGCGCCCACCCATCCGCACCGTGTCCGCAACCGCCCGGCTCGCCTCCTCCCAAAACCGCTGCCACAGCCCCTTCCGCGCCCCGCCCAACCGCCGCCGCACGTCCTCGGCGACTTCGCTCGCGACGCCGCCGCGCCCGGGCGTCAGCGCGAGCCGTCTCCGGCGGAGGGCCATCACGAACGAGAACATGGGCAGGAGCACGCAGAGCACGAACGCGAGGATGAGCTTGTGCGTAGGCAAAGACGCTGAGAGGTACGGCTGGATGAAGGCGCGGACTACAGCCAGCGCGCTCGGCGCTCGTGTGGTCGAAGATGATGACGACGACGTCCTCCCACTCTCCCCAAGAGCGGACACAAGTGCGCTTGCATGCCCGTTTGGCGCGGCATGTCCATTCGTTGTCGGTGTCGATGTAGACCGCGCGGCATCGCGGAACTTGGAGACCGGCCTTTGGGCGCCTGGCGGGGGTGTTACGGTGCGGGAAGTAGCCGCGGAGGATGCGGGCGTCCGCTTCCCTGCGCGTTGCGGGGAAGGAGATAGTGGCGTAATAGTGCCGAGGGCGGTTCCATTAGGGCGCGCTTTGGGCGTATGGGGGACGACGGTGTGTGTGGATGTCGAGGAATGGGATGAGGGTGTCGGTGAAGGACTGCGGGACGAGCGAGGGAGTGAGGATGAAGGGACAGACTCGATGGAGGGTGATGAGCGTGACGGCAGAGATGGTGATGCTGCGAGCTGATTTTGGGTTCGGAGCGTAGAAAGAGTTGATGAGAGACGCTATAAGAACAAAGTGGTAAGACAGAGTCTATAACGAAGTTATTCGAAAACAAAGTTCGTACCTCTTTCTTCTGGATATCCAGCTCATTTTCATACTCTAAGAAGTCGCTCGCGTAGTCCCACTCCTCCAGCGCTGGGAGAACATTCAGACAATATGTCTCCAGAATTTTTCATAGCCTTCCGCGTCGTCTGTTTGTCCGCTTCCTTCGGAGGTATCACTTCCCCGCCGTGATAACCATTCCTCTACTATCCCCTTTCCGACGTCAGGGCACCCAGTTTTCACACTCGCAAGCACAAGCGTAACGAGGACCTGCCATGGCACCCATACCCTCTGGTACGAACTCATGCCGTCAGGCTGAAAGAACTGCACCGACCGCGAATACATCCCGGTGACCAACGACGCGGAAGAAAGCGTCGCATTTGAGCGCAGCGCCGGCGGCAACGACGACGCGTCCTCCGACGGTGCCGTGTACACCGTCACCTCGAGCGTAATGCGGAGGATATCCCATTTCCGGCGGTGGTCTGCGAAGCCATCGTCAATGCCTCGCGCAGGCGGCGGGATGAGCGCAAATGCAGATCCAAGAAGAGAATATGTCAGGGCAACGTCCCGATGCAAGAATGCGCGAGCGGCGCGGCTGTAGAGTGAGCGCAGCGTCGCTGCTATCGAGGTTGAGGTCGAGGTCGAGGCCACAGGCGAGGGTGCATTCGGTGCTTGGGTTTTCGGCTCAGGTGTGATAGCCGGGGATGCCTTGAGGGGGAGGACTGCGGCTTTCTTGGCTGGCGTTGACGTTTCTGTGGTGAGCGTCGCTGTGGGCATGGTCAGCGATATGGACGACGACGACGACGACGAGACGGTAGATGTTGTCGCGGGAATGGTGAAGCAAGAGTGTTGCGGACGAGCCAAAGTACTGAGCTGGGGAATCCGGGGTATGAATACCGGCCCATTTTCACGTGCTCGGACCTCGCCGCGGTCCATGGACGTGTGTGTCATGTGCACCGTCTTAATTTCTGGAGGATTTCATTGGTTTCGAGCTTCACTCCTGCGCGACCCTCTGGTGGTCTTAAAAACAAAGTGAGTGGCCATAAAAACCTCAACTTGATCCTCCAACGCCAGGCAAACAATCCACCTGAGGCATCGAAATGAGCAGCCTCATCTCATGCGTCTCATGGTACGAAAATCTCTCATTTCGAGGCTGCCCGGACCGTTCACGATTGCCGAACCCAAAGAGATAGCTGATGTACCTGCTACAGGGTAAAACGAGGCGCATCATCACGGAATCCCTCCAAGTACGTTCTCGATGACAAGGAACTGGAACGCGTGAGCGCCCTCGCGCGCATCGAAGCTCGAAGATGCGAAGATCGAGCTGCAGCGTGCGCACGAGGCGGCAAAAGCCATGGGAAAGGGTGCTGAGGGCGCTGAGGCTGATGATGCGAACGAGGACGAGGAAGATGGATGGGTCGAGTGAGTCTTTTGTTTTATAGATGGTTTGTGGGATTGAGATCAAACGGCGATGTGAAGTGAAGACGACGGTGCGATGGACCAGGAGATGGATGAAGACCCAAAACCGACAGAATCTGAACCCACAAAAGAGGGGGATCTCTCTCAATATAATTTGGATAACTATGATGATGATGAAGATACCACCGGCCCAGGTACATTTATGTGCGGCCATTGATTCTTCGTTCCTAATCCACCGATTAGCCGTTGGCCCATTCAGCAATATCAAGGGCCTGACATACTACCGCGATAATAATGAAGACCCATATATCACTCTTAAAGAGGTATTCAATCCATTTTCACGCTGCCTGCCAATCTGAGATTCGGCTGTAGGACGACGAAGACGACGAGCGCGAGGACCTCGAAGTCCTCCCGACCGACAACCTCCTCGTCGCCGCCAAAACCGAAGACGACATCTCGCAGCTCGAGATCTACGTCTACGACGAGTCGCAAGAAAACCTCTACATGCACCACGACCTCATGCTCCCCAACTTCCCCCTCTGCCTCGAATGGCTCGACTTCCCCCCCGCGTCCGCCTCCACCATCCCAGCCGCAGGGCGACGACTCCATGGACACCGACGCGCCGCGCGCGTTCGGGAACTACGTCGCGGTCGGCACGCTCGACCCCGAGATCGAGATCTGGTCGCTCGACGTCGTCGAGGCGATCTATCCTGACGCGGTCCTCGGGCGCCCCGACAAGACCGCCGCGCACGTCCCGACGCCCGCGGGCACGGGCAAGAAGAAGCGCAAGAAGGCGAAGCACCGCGTGAGACGACCGCCGCGCACCATGTCGACGCGGTGCTCGCGCTCTCGTGGAATCGCACGCACCGCAATCTGCTCGCGAGCGCGAGCGCGGACCGTACGGTCAAGCTGTGGGATTTGAGCCGTGGCGTGGGGGGCGAGGAGGGTGGGGCGATACGCAGTTTTGATGGTGTGCATAAGGATAAGGTGCAGGCGGTGCAGTGGAATGAGAAAGAGCCGACGGTGCTGCTGACGGGCAGCTATGATCGGACGGTGCGCGTGTTTGACTCGAGGGCGCCGGGCGTCGGTGTGGGCGCTCTGGTAGGAGCAGACGTCGAGGCGCTGCGGTGGGATCCTTGGGAAACGCACGGCTTTATGTAAGCTTGATGATCCCTTCTGCCTATGGGCGCATGTATTGACGTCCCTTTCAGGTCACCCTTGAAAACGGCCTCGTCCTCAACTACGATGCCCGCACATTGCCTACCACCTTGGACGCCCCTACGGCTGCCCGCTTCACGCTGTCAGCGCACGACGGCGCTGCATCCTCCATCGACGTTAACCCCCACTTCCGTGGCTGCATCGTCACCGGCGGGACGGACAAGATGGTGAAGGTGTGGAACATCACCGACGAGGACGAATCCGCCGGAAAGCGCCAAGTCAGCTTGGTGACCGGACGAGATCTCGGTGTGGTGCGTTTCATTCTTTCGACCGACGTTGTACACGTGCTTGATGGCATCACGCAGGGCAAGGTCTTCTCGACCGTCTGGTCGCCCGATGACCCGCTCACGCTCGCTGCCGCTGGCTCCAAGGCCAAGCTGCAAATATGGGACGTCGGCGCGAACTTCGGTGCGCGCAAGGCGTTCGGGTCGAAGGTCGCCGCCGCGGGCCGGGCCCTCAAAGAAAAATCCACAGGAGGCGTCGTGGGTGTTGTGGATGATGATGACGAGAGCAGTGCTGGCGAGGAGGACTAGCCGCCTTTCATATGGATCTGTAGTAGATAGAGATTATAATCTAGGTGATCTGTTGGCTACAAACAGACGGATATGATTGGAGGATGGAGAAAACAAAACTTCCTGGAATCCAGCTACAGCTACATAGCTGATACAACACTGTCAGTATACATGCATCCACATCCCATCTACATGAAATCATCTCCGTTCGATCCGAAGTCATCCAACGCCTCCTCGTACACGTTTGTGTCGTGCCTGCAGGCTCGGGTCAATATCTCAGCACCACCCTGAACGGCGAACGACTCACTTGCTGGAGACCTTAGCAGCACCAAGTGCCGGCTTCGCCGCCGTCTTGGGCTTTTTCTTCCCGCTCGCTTTGTCGCGCGCCTCCCTCTGCTTCTCATTCGCGAGCGTCGTGAGCCCGCTGGCCACCTTGCGCACCTCGACGTCGCGCAGCGGCAGCGCGAGCTCGCGCGCATGGTGCTCCACGAACGCGGCGTACAGCGGCTTGTCCTGATGTCGCTTGATGACAAACTCGACGATCTTGCGGACAGCTCCTGGAAGTCCTCCTTCGTGCGCGGATTCGCCGAGATCAGCTCGTCGAGCTCCTTGTTGCTCGTCCCGCCGAGCGCCGCAGCACCGAACAGGTCCGCGGCGTTGCTCAGATCGGCGTCGAGCTCGCGCTCCCGGTCGAGCCGCGCCTTCTCGCGCGGGTCGAGCACCGCATCTTCATCGTAGTCCGTGTCCTCGCCCCGCGCCTTCGCCGCGCGCGCGCGGCCTCCTTCTCCGCGAGCTTCGCCTTCAGCGTGCCCTTCTTCTTTGGCGGCGCGGCGGCGGGAGCGGGTTTCGGCTTCTCTTCCTCCTCCTCGGAGGACTCCTCCCAATCGCTCTGGGATCGCATCGCGGAGATCAGCTGGGTGCAGGGGTTTGCGGAGATAGATACGCACCACAGGGCCCTTCTCCTCCTCGTCCTCGCCGTCCCACTTGCTTTTCACGGGCTTCTTCGCAACGATCGGCGGCGGGGGCGCCGGCTCGTTGTCGGACGCCTCTGGAGCGCAATTCATGAGTAAGCGTATCGGGACGATGGGAGAAACCGGTAGTCACCCCAATCAGACATCGTAGTGTTAGTGTTGTTTTCTGTCGGAGAGACGAACGAGAGACGGGGCGCGGGGCGCAGGGCGAACGAATGGATGTCAAAAGCAGAGCAAAGCAGATGTGGCAGCCGCCGGCGCGGCGCGTCTCCGTCCACATCCTCCAGCCATGTCAGATGAAACGATCCTGAGGCACGATGGTTGAGTCATCATCTACTCTGCCTTAGGGAGACTACCAGCCATCGCCAAACAAATTCAATCATGTCTGCCGCAAGGTCCGTTCTCTCCACGGTTTCGACACTGACAGTGACGCAATTTCGTACAATATAATATTGCAGATCCCGCCTGCTGCAACTTGCCCTTCCACTCGTCCGCGAGCACGGCTTCACGCGCATCGCGCTCGCCCGCTCGGCCCTTGCTCAGCCCGACGGCACCGCGCCGCTCGATGACAACGCAGTATCCACGCTCTTCGGCTCAGGCGACGAGGCACGCCGCACGCTCATACGCGCCTGGCTCGAGGAAGGCCGCGCACAGATGAGCGCGCCCCCGACGCCGACGACCGTGCGCGATGCCCTGCAAGCGCGCCTGCGCTACAACGAGCCTGTGCTCGCGCACCTGCCCGAGGTCCGTCCGTCCCTGCTGTATGTGTGTTCGCGCAGTCGCTAAAGCAAATGCAATCCATAGGCCTTCGCGCTCCTCGCATCGCCCCAGTCCGGCGCGCCGCCCCTCGACCCGCGCCCTGCGCTGCACCACGCCGCCACCATCGCAGACGCTGCCTGCCGCGCCACGCACGACGCCTCCATCGGGCCGTCCTGGTACACCCGCCGCGCGGCCCTCGCGGCGGTCTACACCGCCGCAGAGCTCCACCAGCTCACGTCCGCGCGCACCGCGCCCGCGTTCCTCGACGCGCTCTTGGACTCGTCGGCGGACGCACAGCGCGCGGTCGGCGAGGCGCGGCTTTTCGCCAGCTACGTGGGCAAGAGCTGGGCCGGGCTCGTGAAGAGCTCGGGAGTCTTCTTCTGATGTCGTCCTTCGTTGATATCGGGGTCCGGGGCGTTTGGCACTGTATACAGCGACTAATGCAACTTCGGTGGTGACACTATCATCCGGGTGTGTATAATCCGATCGTCGTCCGTCTGGTCTACACACGACACGGGACAGTAGGAGAAAGGACCAAGGTAGGCAGTGGGCGCCACCCCCGGGCATCATGAGACCAATGAATAACGCTCTGCAGTGCATTCTCAGACTCGATGGTCCATGAGCGCATGAACCTCTTCCTCTTCTCACTCCCGAAAATTGAGAGCTAAGTAATTTTTTTGTATCTATTGATTAATCTTCTCTTTCCATCTCACTTACGGTTACTTTTCAAACATCAGCAACTGACAAAGTCAATGAAGTAAGTGGGATGGTGTTTTGGTGATACAATATAAAAGATTTCATATACTTTCTATTGGTCAATGTCTATTATTTCTCTTATGTGATTGAAGTCAGCTAGTGAAAAGCATGTTCTTTCTCATAACCTCTGCATGTACAAAGAAATAGAAAATAAATCTGTTATACACACCTGCCTGGATTGTAGTTGTATATCAGCTTTGATGTACAAAGAAAGAAAGAAAATTGCATATTGTAATCAATCAGATGTAGCTACAAACTACAGAGCATCAATTGGATAGTATACAGCTATACAAATATCAAAAGAGTAAAAACAATTTTAAGGCTTAACATCAACACAATACAATTAATGACTAAAAGGATGGTAACACTTGTCCCAGTCATCTCCATGATGGAACCTGTTCATATCAATCTTTGCTGTATGAAAGCACCAATGATAAAGAATTGCCAGGTCTGTATAGACCAGTCCTATACCAATGAGGCACCCAAAATATCAATTGGTCTTGTGGGCCTCGTACCCATCCATCTAAGTCTATAACTGATTGATTTGTAAAGATTGGATTCTAAATATTGTAATATAAATATTAGTTTCTTCAAATGAAAAAAACTTAGTATACTTACTGATGTAAATGATATGTTGACAGAATGATATCTTGTCTGATATTATAAGTTTATTATGTGACTTCAAGATGGCTTGTTGATTATCCAAGGAGACTTTGACTGAGTTAATAGACTGGTCATGACCTATCAAAGGCTCTTCAATTTGAGCATCAGTTTGCATATTCCACAATCGAATAGTTTTGTCCGCAGATCCTGAGACAATCTGTGTGCCATTTAAAGAAAATGCAACTGAGTGGACATTGAAAGTATGACTTGTCAATGGCTCTCCAATTTGAGCACCAGTTTTTACATCCCATAGTCGAATAGTGTTGTCATCAGATCCTGAGACAATTTGTGTACCATCTGAAGAAAATGCAACTGAGCCAATAAAAGAATTATGACCTATCAATGGCTCTCCAATTTGTACACCAGTGTGTACATTCCACAGTCGAATAGTTTGATCAAAAGATCCTGAGACAATCTTTGTGCCATCTGAAGAAAATGCAACTGAGTTGATATCATTGGTATGACCTATCAATGGCTCTCCAATTTGAGCACCAGTTTTTACATCCCACAGTCGAATAGTCTTATCCATAGATCCTGAGACAATTGTGTGCCATCTGGAGAGAATGCAACTGAGTTGACAACAAAAGAATTATGACCTATCAATGGTTCTCCAATTTGAACACCAGTGTGCACATCCCACAGTTGAATAGTTTGATCAAAAGATCCTGAGACAATTTCTGCATACCATCTGGAGAGAATGCAACTGAGTTGACATCAGAAGTATGACCTATCAATGGTTGTCCAATTTGAGCATCAGTTTGCACATCCCACAGTCGAATAGTAGTATCATGAGATCCTGAAACAATTTGTGTGCCATCCAAAGAAAATGCAACTGAGTTGATAGAATCATAATGGCCTATCATTGGCTCTCCAATTTGTACACCAGTGTGCACATCCCACAGTCGAATGATCTTATCATCAGATCCTGAGACAATTTGTGTACCATCTGGAGAGAATGCAACTGAGCTAACATAAAAGTCATGATCTATCAATGACTCTTCAATTTGAGCACCAATATCTACATCCCATAGTCGAATAGTATTATCATTAGATCCTGAGACAATTTGTATGCCATCTGGAGAAAATGCAACTGAGTTGACAGAATAATCATGACCTGTCAATGACTCTCCAATTTGAGCACCAGTTTTTACATCCCATAGTCGAATGGTCCTATCATTAGATCCTGAGACAATTTGTGTACCATCTGGAGAAAATACAACTGAGTTGACAGAAAAATGATGACCTATCAATGGTTCTCCAATTTGAGCACCAGTTTGCACATCCCATAGTCGAATAGTTTATCATCAGATCCTGAGACAATTTGTGTACCATCTGGAGAGAATGCAACTGAGTTAACATCAAAAGTATGACCTATCAATGGCTCTCCAATTTGACATCAGTTTGTACATCCCATAGTCGAATAGTATTATCATGAGATCCTGAGACAATTTGTGTGCCATCTGGAGAAAATGTAACTGAGCTAACATAAAAGTCACGATCAATCAATGGCTCTTCAATTTGAGCATCAATATGCACATCCCACAGTTCAATAGTTGTATTATGAGATCCTGAGACAATTTGTGTATCATTTGAAGAAAGTGCAACTAAGTTAATAGAAGATTTATGATCTGTCAATGGCTCTCCAATTTGAACACCAGTATGCACATCCCACAGTCGAATGGTCTCATCTTCAGATCCTGAAACAATTTGTGTGCCATCTGGAGAAAATGCAACTGAGTTGACAGAATAATGATGACCTATCAATGGTTCTTTAATTTGAGCACCAGTTTGTACATCCCACAGTCGAATAATGTTGTCATTAGATCCTGAGACAATCTGTGTGCCATCTGAAGAAAATGCAACTGAGTTAACATAGAAGTATGACCTATCAATGGCTCTCCAATTTGAGCACCAGTTTGTACATCCCACAGTTGAATAATATTATTATGAGATCCTGAGACAATTTGTGTGCCATTTGAAGAGAATGAAATACAATTAAAGCAATTTCTAAAGTCTGAATTATTGTTTTTGTTTGTGACCAATTATTTAATTTTTGCTTATAGGATCTAGCATAATCTCAAATTTGTTCAAATAATGATTTGCCATCAATGAGGTTTTGTGATGAAAATTGCAATGCAGATAAATAGATGTGAGGAGCACTTTGAGAAATTGGCAATGCAAAAAAAGTCACAAATTGTACTGTATCTTTTAAAAATTTATACAATTTTGTTTGATGAGTTTGCTAATAAAGTTTAATCAGTTTTGATTTGATATACATTATAAGTTTAACTTACATCAATCCATTGAATTAATTTTTTCAATGAATCTTTAATATGATTTATATGCTGATTTTGCATACTTTCTATCTCTAGCCAAAATAATAGATAATTGTAAGCCCATTTTTCTAACATTGAAATTAGACTATTATCATATTTTATAGCTGACAAATGATCTGCCCAGTATTGACAACTATATTTAAGCTCTGAAGATATTTTACTCAAAGAATCAACAGATTCAGAAACAATTTTATTCAAATTATATGAAGATTTTATATTATACATATTGAAATGAAGCATTTTCACACATGATTGTTAAGGATCTCTGCATAAGATTTTTATTTTGATATGATACTTCAATATAAAATTCTCCACTGCATGTTTTAGTAGTTAAAAATTCTCGAAATGATATATGACATGGTTGTACAGAGCTAAGATTCCATACAATACCATTGAATAATGATGCTAATGGTCTAAGAATTGCAATCAATTCTTTTCTAGTATCATTATATAATGCTTCAAGAGCAGCAAGTGATAATGGTTCTTTAAGAGATAGTACACAATCTAGTACTTTGTAGTAACGTTGTTTTACTATATTATTTGTAAATTGCTTTGAAAATGCACTCTGAAGAATATGTTTATAAAGATCATCAATATGAGATGAATCAACTGCCATTATTTCATTAAATCTCTCAATTTGTAATAATCCTGTGCTCTCATCATTGATAAATTTGCATGCAGTAGATGCCCATTGAAAGAGTCTCTCTGATTTTTTGGCAATCTGACTACTCCAATCATTATAAACTGAATCTTCAATTTTTGTAAGCTGAGATTTTACAAATATATATATATCATGTTTTGTTGACTCTAAACTTATAGATTCTATATCTTTGTATAAAATATGAGACTGGCCATAAAAAGCTTTCTGAATTGCAAGTTCAGGACGAGATGTTACTAAGAATCGAATGTTTGAATGTAACTGAGTCATTTGTTCTCTAAACACATCCAAAAGATCTTGACAATGACTGTTATTAGGACATTCATCAAGAGCATCAATGACAACAAGTATAGGTCCAGTTATAATTAGATCTTTTCCTGTTTTAACAATAAACTCTTTAAATTGTTCTTTTACAGTACTAGTTTTGCGCTGCCTATGATTATCTTCAATATTTTTAACAAGAGATGCCTTCCAGCCTGGCACAAGATCTGCAATATCTTGTGCAATAGTACTAAAGCAGTTTTGAGCATTAATTTGCTCATTATCACGAGTAAAAGCAAATGAGGATCCAAGTCTTTTGATAGTTTCAAAATGCTGTGCCACTGTTCGAGCAATAGAAGATTTTCCATAGCCAGCAGCTCCAGTCAAGACATAGATATGAGAGGCATTGTCATCATTATTAGGCTGATTGACCCAGTTTATAATTTCATCAATGATTTCAACTCGAGTACCAGGCAAGCAAACTTTGTCAAAGTCAAAATGAGCACCATCAGCATAAGCAAGATCCTTGAGCAAGTCATTTGAAACTGCAGAAAAGTTTTAATAATCAATATAAAAGTTAGAAAATGAGATAGCTTACTATGATCAGCAAGCATTTTAGCAGTATGAAAGACACAGATCTCTATCTCTAAGATAGAATTCTGATGAAATGTCTGCATAAGATTTTTAAATGCTTCTTTATACTTATCAATCATTTTAGAAGCATCAAACATAAGATTTTTGATTTGATGAGAGACTAAATGTTTACAGATCAGTAAATTGAGATAGAGCAAAAAAATCACACACACCCAAATTATCAAATGAGACATAATCACGAATAAAGTAGGCACATTCTGTAGTCTGCTGAACTAGCTGTGTAATATTCTTTTTGTGAGAAACAATATAGTCCAAAATTGTAGCCTTTTGTACAAATGCATAGCTTTCTTTATAATCTCAAAAGATCTTGTAATTGCTGAAGGCTTGATTGATATTGCAAATAAGCCTAAAAAATTAAAATTAAAAAGTTAGTAAAATCTAAAATCTATAGATGATTATATATTTTACCCTAGGAATAGCAGATAAAATTGACCATGCTGCCTTAGCATAAGGATGAATCTGTAGATTCAAAGATATTAGTAGATTTATATATCTAACATGACTGAACTAACCTCAGACAACACATCAACTTTATCAATAATTATGCCTAGAGCAGTCTGAACAAACTCCTTAGAAGAAATGTTGTCTACATATTCAGCTGCAGACATAGCAATGGATGTGGCAGGATGTGAAGACATAGTAGCACTGATTTGTTGCTCAGCCTCTACAATAGCAGCTTGAGCTTGTCTTTGCTCTGCAATTTCTCCTCAGAGAGTAGTTCAGTAGTTAGTGAGACAGAAAGGCTTTCAATCTGAACACTTTGACTATACTGGAATGGGCTCAAAGAGATATCTGCAAAGCACATCAAGAGGTGTTATCAATAGCAAAATACAACTAACCTGATGTAAGTTCCACAAGTTCTTCAATGGTCTGTCTGATTCTGCCCACAAGCTTGATCTTGTGCATTGTGTGAGGCTCAAGGATCTGAACCTCTAGTATGGAATGAGACTGTGCATCACTAACAATGATGTTCTAAAAAGATACATAAACAAGACAGAGTAAATTAAAACATACAAATGGAATTGATCTGTCCATGTGCATAGACTTTCACCACGGATGACTGCCGAGTGTATGGTATTGTTGTCTATCATCAGTCGGAGATGAACCTTGTCTTTTGTCTTCAACCCAGTCACTTTGACATCTGAATGATAAGTTTTAGCATGCACAACCATGCCTTCGCATATAAGAATGCATGTACTACCTTTGAGCATTATCTTCACGGGACTACAATTGTGTCAGCAGCATGCACGCCGAATGCTAGTACCGAGACATACTCAGTATGATCCATCTGAGGTCTCGTTAGAGGTACGTCGAATAGTATATGTAACCCACACTCACGATAGCACCATCCAATTCCACACCGATGATGAAAGTGGCTCCGTCGCGCTCGCGCTCGTGCTCTGCATCAATGATCAGATCGGTTGCAAAGAATCACCATGGCCATAGACACGCACCGACGCGGCCGGTCAGTGCACCAATGGCAGCTCGTAGCTCATCGGCCTTGACGTGGACGAACACCGATTTTTTCTTGGCGCCGTGCGAGAAGGACGACTGGTGGAGATACGACTGGATCATCAACGCCTCCGAAACGAGCGCGCCATCCCTGAGGGTGTGTGAACACGACACGAGGGTGACGATGATACAACTGGCACGCACCCCATCGCCCAGGCCTTGTCAGGCTGCATCTGGGCATTGAGCGTGAAGTCCTCGAAGGGCGTCTCGTCGAGCCATATATCAAGCTTCTTGGAAAGCTCTTTGGCGGACAGGATCCTGATATCTGTGGTATTCGCGGGTTGATTCAAACAGAACTCGCAACGATTCACCGACACCAACACACCTCGAATACGGACTCTGTGATGGAGCACGATAAGCAGACGGACGCATATCAGCCACCGTGCGTGCAAACATGAGGAAAAAGACGACCCACCGAGACGGATTGTTTGAAGTAGACATTGTTTGCGGAAGAACGATAAAGCTGGTAGCAGTATTCGACACAGTAGAGCGTTGCGACGTTGTGCTGGTGAGCGTAGGTTGATACCTGGGAGACCTCGAGGCAGCGTGCGTGCGGAATGGCTGTCCGCCCACTCAATACGGCAATTTCTCACCGGAATGATCAGACGCCTGTGCATCAAGTTCGCCGGTCACCGCGGCCTTAGAGCCTCATTCGCTGGACTGAAAATAGCACCTGCGTGACCACTGGCGCGCGTGGAGACTCGCAAGTAGCTCGACTTCAGAGTCTTCTCTACCTATAACGCAGGAACTGCTGCATGGTAGGATAGGCAGCACCTACCCAACGGATGCGGGTTACAGCGCTTGAGAACATGTTGACGAGCGATCAGCTGGTTCCATGAGCAGGCGACGACAGTAGGCGCGCATGCGCCGCGGCACTGAACTGGTTCCATCCCTGCAGCTAGCTCAGAAGAAATGAAGAAAGGAATCGTAAAAGGTCGTACCTGCTGTGCGAGCCGAAAGTCGGTCGTGATGGTCTCGTCCCAAGACACGCGACGCATCTCTATGACGGTGGCGGGAATTTCAACCTAACGACTGCTCAGCCTGTAACGTCGCGCCCCGAAAATCCAGATATCTGTTTCTGAACCAGGAAGCATCACTGAAAACTTGCTGCAAACCCTCAATCCCATGCTCAGATGCATTCAGCATCCAACGGCTGCAAAGAACGATGCGGAAGAAACGAGGGTACATTGCCACTACAAGCCTAACGAACGTAAGAGTCCACTACATGCGAGCGCGCACCGAATCAGATATGCATGTGTGTGATGTGTAGAATGCTCAATATGGATGATGGGTAGCAATATCGGTATGTCAAACTGTGGACAAACGCGTCCACAGCCGCATGCGAAGAGTAATCCAAGCCAAGTCGATCCAAGATAGAGTCCGATGTCCACGGCAGTCCATATGCGCCAGCGTATATACGTATCGTACGATGGTGGGTGATTTGTCTGGGGTGTGTGGGCGTGCTCAGCAGCTGGGTATCGTGATATCCTTGAGCTTCTTGTCCGACGTGAAGAGGCCCCACCAGCCCTCAACACCGCCAAACTGGATGTCCTTCCACGTCTCGTCGAAGAACTGCCCATCCCATCAGCAACGTTCCCCAAAAGTCAACGGAAGAACGTAGAAAACGCACCTCGAAATAAAAGTATCCGGTGCCGTTCGTGTTGCTCTGGCACACAAACGTGTCGAGGAACTGCTGCAGGTTCGCCGTACTCGCCGTCGAGGGGCCATTGCTCTCGTTGCCCGCGTCGCTCGAGTTCGACGGCCAGCCCGTCTCCGCGATGTACATCTTCGGGTTGTTCGACAGCGCCGCGGCGGGCTGCACGTTTTCCTGCTCGAAGAACGAGTACGTCCAGTCGGCGGCTTGAGCGATCGAGACGTTGGCAAACCACGGATGCACGTTTGACATCTGCATTCCATCGCTTTAGCACACAGCCCGTACATGCTGGCAGGAAGGAGAAACGTACGCCATATTCGACGGCGGCGAGGACCTCATTGTTGAAGTACGCGCCGGCGTCCGCAGTGCCAACCGGGATATGTTTGGGAAGGTTGAGCGCCTGGATCGCGCTGACTGTGTCCTGAATGTCGGCGATAAGAAGCTGCCCGCCCTGGTTGCCAACAGCACTATTCGGGTCGGTCGCGCCATTTGCATTCAAGTAGCTAGAAATCAACCATGCCTAACTTCAGTATGCCTCCTACTTTCTCGCGACAGAGCATGAAAAACGCACTTGAGCATCCACTCGTTCCCGACAGTGACGCCGGCAATGTTGTCCGTGCCGTACGTCTGGATGGCAGCCAGGATCTCGTCGCGCTGGCGCGTGTACGCCGTGCTGTCCGTCGGCGTCGGGTAGTTCCCGAGCCAGACCTGCATGTCGACCTTCGTCTGCTTGATCGCCTCGAGCACGAGCGCGGACTGATTGCAGTCCGCGCCGTACAGACGGATGCGCGTCGTCAGCTGCGACAGCAGCTACACACGCACACACGCACACAGTCAGCCCACCGCATTCACAAGGCCACGCACGCCGCGCACCTGGATGTCCTCGATGACGTCCTGGAGGTCGTTCCCGCAGTTCGGCAGCTGCGAGCCCGCGGGCGTGTACGCGATGCCGTAGAAGCTCTGCTTGAGGCGGCTGTCCTTCTCGAACGTGCTCGGGTCGTTCGGGTTCGTCTGCGTGACAACGCTGCTCGAGTTGTCGAGCCGTCCGCCGAGTTCGACACCGCGCGGCTCGACGAGCCCTTGTGCGCCTGCGAGACGCCGACGCCGATGCCGACGCCCGCGCCGATGAGCACGAGCAGGGCCACGACGGAGCCGATCACCTGCGCGCGTGCGCGCGTGAACATATGAGCGGCTGACAGGGAGGATGGAACGTACGATCCACTTCGAGCGATTGCTGCTGCGGACGGGCTTTTCAGACCAGTTGTAGCCCGTCTGCGCGGGCGCCTCGAGGTTTGCGTAGTTTTCGCTTGGCATGGCGGACAGGGCCGGCGTGCTTGATGTTAGAGCGGGACTGGGGTCGGGGTCGTATGCGGCGGCGGGAACGTATGCGGCGCGGTTGGCGATGTCGGGGGTGGCGCGTGCGTCGGAGGCCGTGGGCGTGGAGGAGGTACGAGACGAGGCGGTAGTTGGGTAGAAGCCCGAGAAGCGGTGTGGGGGCTAGTGGTGATGTTTGTGTAAAGACCGGCGGGCGAAAGAGCGATAACGGGGACGGGAAGTCGACCCAAGATGAGATGATGATGGTAGAGAGAGAAAGAGAGGGATATAATTAGCAGCGGTTGGCCAGGGGGACGAGGCGTATAAATTATGGCAGGAGGCAGGTGAAGTGATGCGGCTGGACAGAAGATCCAGGCTTGGGTTCTTGGAACGCTTGCTTACCGGGATTCCAGATTCGTCAAAGTAGTCCTGCAGGTCGGGATTCGAATTCGCCCCATCATGGTACGGCGGGAACGCTGTCGACGGGCCCTGCGGCTCAGGCGTGCTGAAAGGGTCGCGGGAGGACATCGGTGGTCGGGCGGGAGGGGGATGGGGGAGGAAGGACGGGGGGTAAATGAGCCACAGCCTGGCACATCGGACTGTGCACATCATCATTCCACAAACACCCGGGCGCCTCTCGTCCGATATAGCGCACTTGCAGTGCTATAATTGCACCCAGGACCGAGGCACCGACCCGAAAAATAGCCCGAAATCATCTCTACATCCGTGCAACGCACCTCAATCCCCCATCCATCATGGAGCTCGCGCTGAACAAAGCCCAACGAAACCGAGAAACATTCTAAAAGCTGTATTCTTGGACGATCGAACTGCCAAGCAACTCAAGCACGGAAGTACATCCGCGCACGGAACCAAATGGAGGTGTGCCACTTCCATGCCGTACGGTAAGTCTGAGCAAGTTCACAGCCAAAAATAGCCACATCAACCAGGGTGTGGAGTCGAGCCCTTCTTACAACCTGCTTGCAAAGCGCACCGCCTCGAGCTATCAATCGTCGATGAATGATCCATCATACTATGCACTTGTAACACGTTGCAGGCCATGTTCGCAGCCGAAACGTCCGTCGTCAGGATACGGGTGACCAGACTCTGGTAGGCTACACAATGGGGGAAGTATTATGTACTTTAAATTCACGACACTCACACGGAATTTGTCTCCGGTACTTACTGAAGGAAGCAAGGAAGTTTATTCCGCAGCAGCACTGCCAACGTTAATGAGGCCGCCGCCCGCACCATACTCGAACTAGACACTCGTCTGCTCTCAGCTTTTCACTTTTCGCGTGTGCCGCATGAGCGCATCTTAGAAGAAACAAATCGGGAAAAAGCAGTTGCAAAATTTCGAGGAATCTATTCTATGTTCTGACCGACTATAATGGTCTATATATGGCACTTCAAGGTAAGTACGTCACTCTATTCGGATTCCGATCGCACAAGAAGCATTGAGACAATGAATACCGGAAAAATCTCGGATGCATGCATGCACGCAGATTTCCAACTGAACATGAAGCCCAGGAATTTTTCCGGGAGTCACCAGGCGAATAATCTTTTCAGGGTGTCGAGCTTGGAGTTACGAGCCCACCTTGAGAGACTAAGTACGGCCCCCGCTCAAGACTGGTGATCGGAAGGAAGGAAGGGAGTATATTCCACAGCGGTCCCATTTAGGAACATAGTGGTGTTCGTACTACGTAGTCAGGCATTAATTTTCTCTTGAATCATCTCTCGAACATGTCAATATACCAGCCTGCAATATTTCTGAGCGGAAAAAAGTCAAAATATGACACCCCCATCAGTCGTTCTTCGGAGGAGCGCCTTAGGAAGTTCCAAGAAGACGGCATCGACTGCTTGTGGTGTCCATATT